>OZ012736.1:253855627-254455627 GCA_963859935.3 Lathyrus sativus | reverse complement strand
AGCTCCGGTCAGTTTCGTTGAGTATCCAGATTCCGATTATTACGTTGAGCGTTCAAGCTCCGGTCAATTTCGTTGGGTATCAAGACTCTGGTTATTACGTTGAGCGTTCAGGCTCCGGTCATTTTTGTTGAGTATCCAGACTCCGGTTATTAAGTTGAGCGTCAGGCTCCGATCATTTTCGTTATGTGTCCAGATTCCGGTTATTAGGTTGAGCGTTCAGGCTTCGGTCATTTTCGTTGAGTATCCAGACTCCAGTTATTACGTCGAGCGTTCAGGCTCCGGTCAATTTTGTTGAGTATCCAGACACCGGTTATTACGTTGAGCATTCAGGGTCTGGTCATTTTTGTTGAGTATCCAGACTCCGATTGTTACGTTGAGGGTTCAGACTTCGGTCATTTTCGTCGAGTATCCAGACTCCGGTCATTAAGCTTGGCGTTAAGGCTCCGATCATTTTTTTTGAGTATATAGACTCCGGTCAATACGTTGAGCGTTCAAGCTCCGACCATTTTTGTTGAGTATCCAGACTCCGGTCATTATGTTGAGCGTTCAGGATCCAGTCATTTTCGTTGAGTATCATAACTTTGGTTATTACATTGAGCATTCAGGCTCCGGTCAGTTTCTTTGAGTATCCAGACTCCGGTTATTACGTTGACCGTTCAGTCTCCGATCATTTTCGTTGAGTATTCAGACTCCAGTTATTACGTTGAGCGTTCAGGCTCCAGTCAGTTTCGTTGGGTATCCAAACTCCGGTTTTTACGTTGAGCGTTCAGGCTCCGGTAATTTTCGTTGAGTATCCAGACTCTAGTTATTAAGTTGAGCGTTCAGGCTCCGGTCAGTTTCGTTGAGTATCCAGATTCCGATTATTACGTTGAGCGTTCAGGCTCCAGTCATTTCCGTTGAGTATCTAGACTCTAGTTATTACGTTGAGGGTTCAGACTCCGGTCATTTTCGTTGAGTATCTAGACTCTTGTCATTACGTTGAGCGTTCAGGCTCCTTTCATTTTCGTTGAGTATGCATACTCCGGTCAATACGTTGAGCGTTCAGGCTCCAGTCATTTTCGTTGAGTATCCAGACTCCGGTCATTACATTGAGCTTTCAGGATCCAGTCATTTTCATTGAGTATCTTGACTCTTGTCATTACGTTGAGCGTTCATGCTCCTTTCATTTTCGTTGAGTATGCATACTCCGGTCAATACGTTGAGCGTTCAGGCTCCGGTCATTTTCGTTGAGTATCCAGACTCCGGTCAATACATTGAGTGTTCAGGATCCAGTCATTTTCGTTAAGTATCATAACTCCATTTATTACGTTGAGCGTTCAGGGCCGGTCATTTTCGTTGAGTATCCAGACTCCAGTTATTACGTCGAGCTTTCAGGCTCCGGTCATTTTTGTTGAGTATCCTGACACCGGTTATTACGTTGAGCGTTCAGGCTCTGGTCATTTTTGTTTAGTATCCAGACTCCGGTTATTACATTGAGGGTTTAGAATCCGGTCATTTTCGTCGAGTATCCAGACTCCGGTCATAAAGCTGGGCGTTAAGGCTCCGATCATTTTTGTTGAGTATCCAGACTTCGGTCAATATGTTGAGCGTTCAGGCTCCTACCATTTTTGTTGAGTATCCAGACTCCGGTCATTACGTTGAGCGTTCAGGATCCAGTCATTTTCGTTGAGTATCATAACTTTGGTTACTACATTGAGCGTTCAGGCTCCGGTCAGTTTTGTTGAGTATCCAGAATCCGGTTATTACGTTGATCGTTCAGTCTCCGATTATTTTTGTTTAGTATCCAGACTCCAGTTATTACGTTGAGCGTTCAGGCTCCAGTCAGTTTCGTTGGGTATCCAAACACCGGTTTTTACGTTGAGCGTTCAGGCTCCGGTCATTTTCGTTGAGTATCCAGACTCTAGTTATTACGTTGAGCGTTAAAGCTCCGGTCAGTTTCGTTGAGTATCCAGATTCCGATTATTATGTTGAGCGTTCAAGCTCCGGTCAATTTCGTTGGGTATCAAGACTCCGGTTATTACGTTGAGCGTTCAGGCTCCGGTCATTTTTGTTGAGTATCCAGACTCCGGTTATTAAGTTGAGCGTCAGGCTCCGATCATTTTCGTTATGTGTCCAGATTCCGGTTATTAGGTTGAGCGTTCAGGCTTCGGTCATTTTCGTTGAGTATCCAGACTCCGGTTATTACGTTGAGTGTTCAGGCTTCGGTCATTTTCGTTGAGTATCTAGACTCTGGTTATTACGTTGAGGGTTCAGTCTCCGGTCATTTTCGTTGAGTATCTAGACTCCTGTCATTACGTTGAGCGTTCAGGCTCCGATCATTTTCGTTGAGTATGCATACTCCGGTCAATATGTTGAGCGTTCAGTCTCCCGTCATTTTCGTTGAGTATCCATACTCCAGTCATTACATTGATTGTTCAGGATCCATTCATTTTCGTTGAGTATCATAACTCCATTTATTACGTTGAGCGTTCAGGATCCGGTCAGTTTCGTTGAGTATCCAGACTCCAGCTATTACATTGAGCGTTCAGGCTCCGGTCAGTTTCGTTGAGTATCCAGATTCCGATTATTACGTTGAGCGTTCTGGCTCCGGTCAATTTCGTTAGGTATTCAAACTCCGGTTATTACGTTGAGCGTTCAGGCTGCGGTCATTTTTGTTGAGTATCCAGACTCCGGTTATTAAGTTGAGCGTCAGGCTCCGATCATTTTCGTTGAGTATCTAGACTCTGGTTATTATGTTGAGCGTTCAGGTTCCAGTCATTTTTGTTGAGTATCTAGACTCTACTTATTACGTTGAGGGTTCAGACTCCGGTCATTTTCGTTGAGTATCTAGACACCTGTCGTTACGTTGAGCGTTCAGGCTCCAATTATTTTCGTTGAGTATGCATACTCCAGTCAATATGTTGAGCGTTCAGGCTCCAGTCATTTTTGTTGAGTATCCAAACTCCGGTCATTAGATTGAGCGTTCAGGATCCAGTCATTTTCGTTGAGTATCATAACTCCATTTATTATGTTGAGCGTTCAGCATCCGGTCAGTTTCGTTGAGTATCCAGACTCCAGTTATTACGTCGAGCGTTCAGGCTCCGGTTATTTTTGTTGAGTATTCAGACACCGGTTATTACGTTGAGCATTCAGGCTCTGGTCATATTTGTTGAGTATCCAGACACCGGTTATTACGTTGAGGGTTCAGACTCCGGTCATTTTCGTCGAGTATCCAGACTCCGGTCATTAAGCTGGGCGTTAAGGCTTCGATCATTTTTGCTGAGTATCCAGACTCCGGTCAATACGTTGAGCGTTCAGGCTCTGACCATTTTTGTTGAGTATCCAGACTTCGGTCATTACGTTGAGCGTTGAGGATCCAGGCATTTTCGTTGAGTATCATAACTCTGGTTATTACATTGAGCGTTCAGGCTCCGGTCAGTTTTGTTGAGTATCCATAATCCGGTTATTATGTTGAACATTCAGGCTCCAGTCAGTTTCGTTGGGTATCCAAACACCGATTTTTACGTTGAGCGTTCAGACTCCGGTCAGTTTCGTTGAGTATCCAGACTCCGATTATTACATTGAGCGTTCAGGCTCCGGTCAATTTCGTTGGGCATCAAGACTCCGGTTATTACGTTGAGCGTTCAGGCTCCGGTCTTTTTTGTTGAGTATCCAGACTCCGGTTATTAAGTTGAGCGTCAGGCTCCGATCATTTTCGTTGTGTATCCAGACTTCGGTTATTACGTTGAGCATTCAGGCTTCGGTCATTTTCGTTGAGTATCTAGACTCTGGTTATTACTTTGAGGGTTCAGACTCCTGTCATTTTCGTTGAGTATCTAGACTCCTGTCATTACGTTGAGCGTTCAGGCTCCGATCATTTTCGTTGAGTATGCATACTCCGGTCAATATGTTGAGCGTTCAGTCTCCGGTCATTTTCGTTGAGTATTCATACTCCGGTCATTACATTGAGCGTTCAGGATCCAGTCATTTTCGTTGAGTATCATAACTCCATTTATTACATTGAGCGTTCAGGATCCGGTCAGTTTCGTTGAGTATCCAGACTCCAGTTATTACGTTGAGCGTTCAGGCTCCAGTCAGTTTCGGTGAGTATCCAGATTCCAATTATTACGTTGAGCGTTCAGGCTCCGGTCAATTTCGTTAGGTATTCAGACTCCGGTTATTACGTTGAGTGTTCAGGCTCCGGTCATTTTGGTTGAGTATCCAGACTCCGGTTATTAAGTTGAGCGTTAGGTTCCGATCATTTTCGTTGAGTATCTAGACTCCGGTTATTATGTTAAGCGTTCAGGCTCCAGTCATTTTCGTTGAGTATCTAGACTCTGGTTATTATGTTGAGGGTTCAGACTCCGGTCATTTTCGTTGAGTATCTAGACACCTGTCGTTACGTTGAGCGTTCAGGCTCCAATCATTTTCGTTGAGTATGCATACTCCGGTCAATACGTTGAGCGTTCAGGCTCAAGTCATTTTCGTTGAGTATCCAAACTCTGGTCATTAGATTGAGCGTTCAGGATCTAGTCATTTTCGTTGAGTGTCATAACTCCATTTATTTCGTTGAGCGTTCAGGATCCAGTCATTTTCGTTGAGTATCATAACTCTGTTTATTACGTTGAGCGTTCAGGATCCGGTCAGTTTCGTTGAGTATCCAGACTCCAGTTATTACGTTGAGCGTTCAGGCTCCGGACAGTTTCGTTGAGTATCCAGACTCTGGTTATTAAGTTGAGCGTTCAGGATCCAGTCATTTTTGTTGAGTATCATAACTCTGGTTATTACATTGAACGTTCAGGCTCCGGTTAGTTTAGTTGAGTATCCAGAATCCGGTTATTACGTTGAGCGTTCAGGCTCCGGTCAGTTTCGTTGGGTATCAAGACATTGGTTATTACATTGAGCGTTCAGGCTACGGTCAGTTTCATTGGGTATCTAGACTCCGGTTATTACGTTGATCGTTCAGTCTCCGGTCATTTTTGTTTAGTATCTAGACTCCAGTTATTACGATGAGCGTTCAGGCTCCAGTCAGTTTCGTTGGGTATCCAAACTCCGGTTATTACGTTGAGCGTTCAGGCTCCGGTCGTTTTCGTTGAGTATCCAGACTCTAGTTATTACGTTGAGCGTTCAGGCTCCAGTCCGTTTCGTTGAGTATCCAGATTCCGATTATTATGTTGAGCGTTCAGGCTCCGGTCAGTTTCGTTGGGTATCCAGACTCCGGTTATTACGTTGAGGGTTCAGGCTCCGGTCATTTTGGTTGAGTATACAGACTCCGGTTATTAAGTTGAGCGTCAGGCTCCGATCATTTTCGTTGAGTATCCAGACACCGGTTATTATGTTGAGCGTTCAGGCTCCGGTCATTTTCATTGAGTATCTAGACTCTGGTTATTACGTTGAGGGTTCAGACTCCGGTCATTTTCGTTGAGTATCTAGACTCCTATTATTACGTTGAGCGTTCAGGCTCCGATCATTTTCGTTGAGTATGCATACTCCGGTCAATACGTTGAGCGTTCAGGCTTCGGTCATTTTCGTTGAGTATCTAGACTCCGGTCATTACATTGAGCGTTCAGGATCCAGTCATTTTCGTTGAGTATCATAACTCCATTTATTACGTTGAGCGTTCAGGATCCGGTCAGTTTCGTTGAGTATCCAGACTCCAGTTATTACGTCGAGCGTTCAGGCTCCGGTCATTTTTGTTGAGTATCCAGACACCGGTTATTACGTTGAGCGTTCAGGCTCTGGTCATTTTTGTTGAGTATCCAGACTCCGGTTATTACGTTGAGGGTTCAGACTCCGGTCATTACGTTGAGCGTTCAAGATCCAGTCATTTTCGTTGAGTATCATAACTCTGGTTATTACATTGAGCGTTCAGGCTCCGGTCAGTTTCGTTGAGTATCCAGACTCCGGTTATTACGTTGATCGTTCAGACTCCAATTATTTTCTTTGACTATCCAGACTCTAGTTATTACGTTGAGCATTCAGGCTCCGGTCAGTTTCTTTGAGTATCCAGATTCCGATTATTACGTTGAACGTTCAAGCTCCGGTCAATTTCGTTGAGTATCCAGACTCCGATTATTACGTTGAGCGTATAGGCTCCGGTCATTTTTGTTGGGTAGCCAGACTTCGATTATTAAGTTGAGCGTCAGGCTCTGATCATTTTCGTTTAGTATCCAGACTCCGGTTATTACATTGAGCTTTCAGGCTCCAGTTATTTTCGTTGAGTATCTAGACTCTGGTTATTAGGTTAAGGGTTCAGACTCCTGTCATTTTCGTTGAGTATCTAGACTCCTGTCATTACGTTGAGCGTTCAGGCTCCAATAATTTTCGTTGAGTATGCATACTCCGGTCAATATGTTGAGTGTTCAAGCTCCGGTCATTTTCGTTGAGTATCCAGACTCCGGTCATTACATTGAGCGTTCAGGATCCAGTCATTTTTGTTGAGTATCATAACTCCATTTATTACGTTGAGCGTTCAGGCTCCGTTCATTTTTGTTGAGTATCCAGACACCGGTTATTACGTTGAGCATTCAGGCTCCGGTCATTTTTGTTGAGTATCCAGACTCCGGTTATTAAGTTGAGCGTCAGGCTCCGATCATTTTCGTTGTGTATCCAGACTTCGGTTATTACGTTGAGCATTCAGGCTTCGGTCATTTTCGTTGAGTATCTAGACTCTGGTTATTACTTTGAGGGTTCAGACTCCTGTCATTTTCGTTGAGTATCTAGACTCCTGTCATTACGTTGAGCGTTCAGGCTCCGATCATTTTCGCTGAGTATGCATACTCCGGTGAATATGTTGAGCGTTCAGTCTCCGGTCATTTTCGTTGAGTATTCATACTCCGGTCGTTACATTGAGCGTTCAGGATCCAGTCATTTTCGTTGAGTATCATAACTCCATTTATTACATTGAGCGTTCAGGATCCGGTCAGTTTCGTTGAGTATCCAGACTCCAGTTATTACGTTGAGCGTTCAGGCTCCAGTCAGTTTCGGTGAGTATCCAGATTCCGATTATTACGTTGAGCGTTCAGGCTCCGGTCAATTTCGTTAGGTATTCAGACTCCGGTTATTACGTTGAGTATTCAGGCTCCGGTCATTTTTGTTGAGTATCCAGACTCCGGTTATTAAGTTGAGCGTTAGGTTCCGATCATTTTCGTTGAGTATCTAGACTCCGGTTATTATGTTAAGCGTTCAGGCTCCAGTCATTTTCGTTGAGTATCTAGACTCTGGTTATTACGTTGAGGGTTCAGACTCCGGTCATTTTCGTTGAGTATCTAGACACCTATCGTTACGTTGAGCGTTCAGGCTCCAATCATTTTCGTTGAGTATGCATACTCCGGTCAATACGTTGAGCGTTCAGGCTCAAGTCATTTTCGTTGAGTATCCAAACTCTGGTCATTAGATTGAGCGTTCAGGATCTAGTCATTTTCGTTGAGTGTCATAACTCCATTTATTTCGTTGAGCGTTCAGGATCCAGTCATTTTCGTTGAGTATCATAACTCCGTTTATTACGTTGAGCGTTCAGGATCCGGTCAGTTTCGTTGAGTATCCAGACTCCAGTTATTACGTTGAGCGTTCAGGCTCCGGACAGTTTCGTTGAGTATCCAGACTCTGGTTATTAAGTTGAGCGTTCAGGATCCAGTCATTTTTGTTGAGTATCATAACTCTGGTTATTACATTGAACGTTCAGGCTCCGGTTAGTTTAGTTGAGTATCCAGATTCCGGTTATTACATTGAGCGTTCAGGCTCCGGTCAGTTTCGTTGGGTATCAAGACACTGGTTATTACATTGAGCGTTCAGGCTACGGTCAGTTTCATTGGGTATCTAGACTCCGGTTATTACGTTGATCGTTCAGTCTCCGGTCATTTTTGTTTAGTATCCAGACTCCAGTTATTACGTTGAGCGTTCAGGCTCCAGTCAGTTTCGTTGGGTATCCAAACTCCGGTTATTACGTTAAGCGTTCAGGCTCCGGTCGTTTTCGTTGAGTATCCAGACTCTAGTTATTACGTTGAGCGTTCAGGCTCCAGTCCGTTTCGTTGAGTATCCAGATTCCGATTATTATGTTGAGCGTTCAGGCTCCGGTCAGTTTCGTTGGGTATCCAGACTCCGGTTATTACGTTGAGGGTTCAGGCTCCGGTCATTTTGGTTGAGTATACAGACTCCGGTTATTAAGTTGAGCGTCAGGCTCCGATCATTTTCGTTGAGTATCCAGACTCCAGTTATTACGTTGAGCGTTCAGGCTCCGGTCATTTTCATTGAGTATCTAGACTCTGGTTATTACGTTGAGGGTTCAGACTCCGGTCATTTTCGTTGAGTATCTAGACTCCTATTATTACGTTGAGCGTTCAGGCTCCAATCATTTTCATTGAGTATGCATACTCCGGTCAATACGTTGAGCGTTCAGGCTCCGGTCATTTTCGTTGAGTATCTAGACTCCGGTCATTACATTGAGCGTTCAGGATTCAGTCATTTTCGTTGAGTATCATAACTCCATTTATTACGTTGAGCGTTCAGGATCCGGTCAGTTTCGTTGAGTATCCAGACTCCAGTTATTACGTCGAGCGTTCAGGCTCCGGTCATTTTCGTTGAGTATCCAGACACCGGTTATTACGTTGAGCGTTCAGGCTCTGGTCATTTTTGTTGAGTATCCAGACTCCGGTTATTACGTTGAGGGTTCAGACTCTGGTCATTACGTTGAGCGTTCAGGATCCAGTCATTTTCGTTGAGTATCATAACTCTGGTTATTACATTGAGCGTTCAGGCTCCGGTCAGTTTCGTTGAGTATCCAGACTCCGGTTATTACGTTGATCATTCAGACTCCAATTATTTTCTTTGACTATCCAGACTCTAGTTATTACGTTGAGCATTCAGGCTCCGGTCAGTTTCTTTGAGTATCCAGATTCCGATTATTACGTTGAACGTTCAGGCTCCGGTCAATTTCGTTGAGTATCTAGACTCCGGTTATTACGTTGAGCGTATAGGCTCCGGTCATTTTTGTTGGGTAGCCAGACTTCGATTATTAAGTTGAGCGTCAGGCTCTGATCATTTTCGTTTAGTATCCAGACTCCGGTTATTACATTGAGCTTTCAGGCTCCAGTTATTTTCGTTGAGTATCTAGACTCTGGTTATTAGGTTAAGGGTTCAGACTCCTGTCATTTTTGTTGAGTATCTAGACTCCTGTCATTACGTTGAGCGTTCAGGCTCCAATAATTTTCGTTGAGTATGCATACTCCGGTCAATATGTTGAGCGTTCAAGCTCCGGTCATTTTCGTTGAGTATCCAGACTCCGGTCATTACATTGAGCGTTCAGGATCCAGTCATTTTTGTTGAGTATCATAACTCCATTTATTACGTTGAGCGTTCAGGCTCCGTTCATTTTTGTTGAGTATCCAGACACCGGTTATTACGTTGAGCGTTCAGGCTCTGGTCATTTTTGTTGAGTATCCAGACTCCGGTTATTACGTTGAGGGTTCAGACTCCGATCACTTTCGTCGAGTATCCAGACTCCGGTCATTAAGCTGGGCGTTAAGGCTCCGATCATTTTTGTTGAGTATCCAGACTCCGGTCATTACGTTGAGCGTTCAGGATCCAGTCATTTTTGTTGAGTATCATAACTCATGTTATTACATTGAACGTTCAGGCTCCGGTCAGTATCGTTGAGTATCCAGACTCCGGTTATTACGTTGATCGTTCAGTCTCCAATCATTTCCGTTGTGTATCCAGACTCCAGTTATTACGTTGAGCGTTCAGGCTCCAGTCAGTTTCATTGGGTATCCAAACTCTGGTTTTTACGTTGAGCGTTCAGGCTCCGGTCATTTTCGTTGAGTATCCAGACTCCGGTCATTACATTGAGTGTTCAGGATCCAGTCATTTTCGTTGAGTTTCATAAGTCTGTTTATTACGTTGAGCGTTCAGGATCCGGTCAGTTTCGTTGAGTATCCAGACTCCAGTTATTAAGTCGAGCATTCAGGCTCCGGTCATTTTTATTGAGTATCCAGACACCGGTTATTACGATGAGCGTTCAGGCTCTGGTCATTTTTATTGAGTATCCAAACACCGGTTTTTACGTTGAGCGTTCAGGATACGGTCATTTTTGTTGAGTATCCAGTCTCTAGTTATTACGTTGAGCGTTCAGGCTCCGGTCAGTTTCGTTGAGTATCCAGATTCTGATTATTACGTTGAGCGTTCAGGCTCTGGTCAATTTCGTTGGGTATCCAGACTCCGGTTATTACATTGAGCGTTCAGGCTCCGATCATTTTAGTTGAGTATCCAGACTCCGGTTATTAAGTTGAGCGTCAGGCTCCGATCATTTTCATTGAGTATCCAAACTCCGGTTATTACGTTGAGCTTTCAGGCTCCGGTCATTTTCGTTGAGTATCTAGACTCTGGTTATTACGTTGAGGGTTTAGACACCGGCCATTTTCGTTGAGTATCTAGACTCCTGTCATTACGTTGAGCGTTCAGGCTCCGATCATTTTCGTTGAGTATGCATACTCCGGTCAATATGTTGAGCGTTCAGTCTCCGGTCATTTTCGTTGAGTATCCATACTCCGGTCATTACATTGAGAGTTCAGGATCCAGTCATTTCCGTTGAGTATCATAACTCCGTTTACTACGTTGAGCGTTCAGGATCCGGTCAGTTTCGTTGAGTATCCAGACTCCAGTTATTACGTTGAGCATTTAGGATCCGGTCAGTTTCGTTGAGTATCTAGACTCCAGTTATTACGTTGAGCGTTCAGGCTCCGGTCAGTTTCGTTTAATATCCAGATTCCGATTATTACGTTGAGCGTTCAGGCTCCGGTAAATTTCGTTAGGTATTCAGACTCCGGTTATTACGTTGAGTGTTCAGGCTCCGGTCATTTTTGTTGAGTATCCAGACTCCGGTTATTAAGTTAAGCGTCAGGCTCCGATCATTTTTGTTGAGTATCTAGACTCCGGTTATTATGTTGAACGTTCAGGCTCCAGTCATTTCCGTTGAGTATCTAGACTCTGGTTATTACGTTGAGGGTTCAGACTCTGGTCATTTTCGTTGAGTATTTAGACACCTGTCGTTACGTTGAGCGTTCAGGCTCCAATCATTTTTGTTGAGTATGCATACTCCGGTCAATACGTTGAGCGTTCAGGCTCCGGTCATTTTCGTTGAGTATCCAAACTCCGGTTATTAGATTGAGCGTTCGGGATCCAGTTATTTTCGTTGAGTATCATAACTCCATTTATTACGTTGAGCGTTCAGGATCCGGTCAGTTTCGTTGAGTATCCAGACTCCAGTTATTACGTCGAGCGTTCAGGCTCCGGTCAATTTTGTTGAGTATCCAGACACCGGTTATTACGTTGAGCGTTCAGGCTCTGGTCATATTTGTTGAGTATCCAGACTCCGGTTATTACGTTGAGGGTTCAGACTCATGTCATTTTCGTCGAGTATCCAGACTCCGGTCATTAAGCTGGGCGTTAAGGCTCCGATCATTTTTGTTGAGTATCCAGACTCCGGTCAATACGTTGAGCGTTCAGGCTCCGACCATTTTTGTTGAGTATCCAGACTCCGGTCATTACGTTGAGCGTTCAGGATCCAGTCATTTTTGTTGAGTATCATAACTTTGGTTATTACATTGAGCGTTAAGGCTCCGGTCAGTTTTGTTGAGTATCCAGACTCCGGTTGTTATGTTGAGCGTTCAGGATCCAGTCAGTTTCGTTGTGTATCCAGACTCCAGTTGTTACGTTGAGCGTTCAGGATCCAGTCAGTTTCGTTGGGTATCCAAACTCCGGTTTTTACGTTGAGCGTTCAGGCTGCGGTCATTTTCGTTGAGTATCCAGACTCTAGTTATTACGTTGAGCGTTCAGGATCCAGTCATTTTCGTTGAGTTTCATAAGTCTATTTATTACGTTGAGCGTTCAGGATCCGGTCAGTTTCGTTGAGTATCCAGACTCCAGTTATTACGTCGAGCGTTCAGGCTCCGGTCATTTTTATTGAGTATCAAGACCCCGGTTATTACGTTGAGCGTTTAGGCTCAGGTTATTTTTGTTGAGTATCCAGACTCCGGTTATTACGTTGAGGGTTCAGACTCCGGTCACTTCCGTCGAGTATCCAGACTCCGGTCATTAAGCTGGGCGTTAAGGCTCCGATCATTTTTGTTGAGTATCCAGACTCCGGCCAATACATTGAGCGTTCAGGCTCCGACCATTTTTGTTGAGTATCCAGACTCCGATCATTACGTTGAGCGTTCAGGATCTAGTCATTTTTGTTGAGTATCATAACTCTGGTTATTACATTGAGCGTTCAGGCTCCGGTCAGTTTCGTTGAGTATCTAGACTCTGGTTATTACGTTGAGGGTTCAGACTCCGGTCATTTTCGTTGAGTATCTAGACTGCTGTCATTACGTTGAGCGTTCAGGCTCCGATCATTTTCGTTGAGTATGCATACTCCGGTCAATATGTTGAGCGTTCAGTCTCCGGTCATTTTCGTTGAGTATCCATACTCCGGTCATTACATTGAGCGTTCAGGATGCAGTCATTTTCGTTGAGTATCATAACTCCGTTTATTACGTTGAGCGTTCATGATCCAGTCAGTTTCGTTGAGTATCCAGACTCCAGTAATTACGTTGAGCGTTCCGGATCCGGTCAGTTTCGTTGAGTATCCAGACTCCAGTTATTACGTTGAGCATTCAGGCTCCGGTCAGTTTCATTGAGTATCCAGATTCCGATTATTACGTTGAGCGTTCAGGCTCCGGTCAATTTCGTTAGGTATTCAGACTCCGGTTATTACGTTGAGTGTTCAGGCTCCGGTCATTTTTGTTGAGTATCCAGACTCCGGTTATTAAGTTGAGCGTCAGGCTCCGATCATTTTCGTTGAGTATCTAGACTCCGGTTATTATGTTGAGCGTTCAGGCTCCAGTAATTTTCGTTGAGTATCTAGAATCTGGTTATTACGTTGAGGGTTCAGACTCCGGTTATTTTCGTTGAGTATCTAGACACCTGTCGTTACGTTGAGCGTTCAGGCTCCAATCATTTTTGTTGAGTATGCATACTCTGGTCAATACGTTGAGCGTTCAGGCTCCGGTCATTTTCGTTGAGTATCCAAACTCCGGCCATTAGATTGAGCGTTCGGGATCCAGTCATTTTCGTTGAGTATCATAACTCCATTTATTACGTTGAGCGTTCAGGATCCGGTCAGTTTCGTTGAGTATCCAGACTCCAGTTATTACGTCGAGCGTTCAGGCTCCGGTCATTTATGTTGAGTATCCAGACACCGGTTATTACGTTGAGCGTTCAGGCTCTGGTCATATTTGTTGAGTATCCAGACTCCGGTTATTACGTTGAGGGTTCAGACTCATGTCATTTTCGTCGAGTATCCAGACTCCGGTCATTAAGCTGGGCGTTAAGGCTCCGATCATTTTTGTTGAGTATCCAGACTCCAGTCAATACGTTGAGCGTTCAGGCTCCAACCATTTTTGTTGAGTATCCAGACTCCGGTCATTACGTTGAGCGTTCAGGATCCGGTCAGTTTCGTTGAGTATCCAGACTCCAGTTATTACGTTGAGCGTTCAGGCTCCGGTCAGTTTCGTTGATTATCCAGATTCCGATTATTACGTTGAGCGTTCAGGCTCCGGTCAATTTCGTTAGGTGTTCAGACTCCGGTTATTACGTTGAGCGTTCAGGCTCCGGTCATTTTTGTTGAGTATCCAGACTCCGGTTATTAAGTTGAGCGTCAGGCTCCGATCATTTTCGTTGAGTATCTAGACTCCGGTTATTATGTTGAGCGTTTAGGCTCCAGTCATTTTTGTTGAGTATCTAGACTCTGGTTATTACGTTGAGGGTTCAGACTCCGGTCATTTTCGTTGATTATCTAGACACCTGTCGTTACATTGAGCGTTCAGGCTCCAATCATTTTTGTTGAGTATGCATACTCCGGTCAATACGTTGAGCGTTCAGGCTCCGGTCATTTTCGTTGAGTATCCAAACTCCGGTCATTAGATTGAGCGTTCGGGATCCAGTCATTTTCGTTGAGTATCATAACTCCATTTATTACGTTGAGCGTTCAGGATCCGGTCAGTTTCGTTGAGTATCCAGACTCCAGTTATTACGTCGAGAGTTTAGGCTCCGGTCATTTTTGTTGAGTATCCAGACACCGGTTATTACGTTGAGCGTTCAGGCTCTGGTCATATTTGTTGAGTATCCAGACTCCGGTTATTACGTTGAGGGTTTAGAGTCATATCATTTTCGTCGAGTATCCAGACTCCGGTCATTAAGCTGGGCGTTAAGGCTCCGATCATTTTTGTTGAGTATCCAGACTCCGATCAATACGTTGAGCGTTCAGGCTCCGACTATTTTTGTTGAGTATCCAGACTCCGGTCATTACGTTGAGCGTTCAGGATCCAATCATTTTCGTTGAGTATCCTAACACCGGTTTTTACGTTGAGCGTTCAGGCTCTGATCATTTTCGTTGAGCATCCAGACTCCGGTTATTACGTTGATCGTTCAGTCTCCAATCATTTTCGTTGTGTATCCAGACTCCAGTTATTACGTTGAGCATTCAGGCTCCATTCAGTTTCGTTGGATATCCAAACTCCGGTTTTTACGTTGAGCGTTCAGGCTCCGGTCATTTTCGTTGAGTATCCAGACTCTAGTTATTACGTTGAGCGTTCAGGATCCAGTCATTTTCGTTGAGTTTCATAAGTCTGTTTATTACGTTGAGCGTTCTGGATCCGGTCAGTTTCGTTGAGTATCTAGACTCCAGTTATTACGTCCTGCGTTCAGGCTCCGGTCATTTTTATTGAGTATCCAGACACCGGTTATTACGTTGAGCATTCAGGCTCTGGTTATTTTTGTTGAGTATCCAGACTCCGGTTATTACGTTGAGGGTTCAGACTCCGGTCACTTCCGTCGAGTATCCAGACTCCGGTCATTAAGCTGGGCGTTAAGGCTCCGATCATTTTTGTTGAGTATCCAGACTCAGGCCAATACATTGAGCGTTCAGGCTCCGACCATTTTTGTTGAGTATCCAGACTCCGATCATTACGTTGAGCGTTCAGGATCTAGTCATTTTTGTTGAGTATCATAACTCTGGTTATTACATTGAGCGTTCAGGCTCCGGTCAGTTTCGTTGAGTATCTAGACTCTGGTCATTACGTTGAGGGTTCAGACTCCGGTCATTTTCGTTAAGTATCTAGACTCCTGTCATTATGTTGAGCGTTCAGGCTCCGATCATTTTCGTTGAGTATCCAGACTCCGGTCATTAAGCTGGGCGTTAAGGCTCCGATCATTTTCGTTGAGTATCCATACTCCGGTCAAGACGTTGAGCGTTCAGGATCCAGTCATTTTTGTTGAGTATCCAGACTCCGGTCATTACGTTGAGCGTTCAGGCTCCGATCATTTTCGTTGAGCATCCAGACTCCGGTTATTACGCTGATCGTTCAGTCTCCAATCATTTTCGTTGTGTATCCAGACTCCAGTTATTACGTTGAGCATTCAGGCTCCAGTCAGTTTCGTTGGATATCCAAACTCCGATTTTTACGTTGAGCATTCAGGCTCCGGTCATTTTCGTTGAGTATCCAGACTCTAGTTATTACGTTGAGCGTTCAGGATCCAGTCATTTTCGTTGAGTTTCATAAGTCTTTTTATTACGTTGAGCGTTCTGGATCCGGTCAGTTTCGTTGAGTATCCAGACTCTAGTTATTACGTCGAGCGTTCAGGCTCCGGTCATTTTTATTGAGTATCCAGACACCGGTTATTACGTTGAGCATTCAGGCTCTCGTCATTTTTGTTGAGTATCCAGACTCCGGTTATTACGTTGAGGGTTCAGACTCCGGTCACTTCCGTCGAGTATCCAGACTCCGGTCATTAAGCTGGGCGTTAAGGCTCCGATCATTTTTGTTGAGTATCCAGACTCCGGCCAATACATTGAGCGTTCAGGCTCCGACCATTTTTGTTGAGTATCCAGACTCCGATCATTACGTTGAGCGTTCAGGATCTAGTCATTTTTGTTGAGTATCATAACTCTGGTTATTACATTGAGCGTTCAGGCTCCGGTCAGTTTCGTTGAGTATCTAGACTCTGGTCATTACGTTGAGGGTTCAGACTCCGGTCATTTTCGTTGAGTATCTAGACTCCTGTCATTATGTTGAGCGTTCAGGCTCCGATCATTTTCGTTGAGTATGCATACTCTAGTCAATATGTTGAGCGTTCAGTCTCCGGTCATTTTCGTTGAGTATCCATACTCCGGTCATTACATTGAGCGTTCAGGATCCAGTCATTTTCGTTGAGTATCATAACTCCGTTTATTACGTTGAGCGTTCAGGATCCGGTCAGTTTCGTTGAGTATCCAGACTCCAGTTATTACGTTAAGCGTTCAGGATCCGGTCAGTTTCGTTGAGTATCCAGACTCCAGTTATTACGTTGAGCGTTCAGGCTCCAGTCAGTTTTGTTGAGTATCCAGATTCCGATTATTACGTTGAGCGTTCAGGCTCCGGTCAATTTCGTTAGGTATTCAGACTCCGGTTATTACGTTGAGCGTTCAGGCTCCGGTCATTTTTGTTGAGTATCCAGACTCCGGTTATTAAGTTGAGCGTCAGGCTCCGATCATTTTCGTTGAGTATCTAGACTCCGGTTATTATGTTGAGGATTCAGGCTCCAGTCATTTTCGTTGAGTATCTAGACTCTGGTTATTACGTTGAGGGTTCAGACTCCGGTCATTTTCGTTGAGTATCTAGACACCTGTCGTTACGTTGAGCGTTCAGGCTCCAATCATTTTTGTTGAGTATGCATACTCCGGTCAATACGTTGAGCGTTCAGGCTCCGGTCATTTTCGTTGAGTATCCAAACTCCGGTCATTAGATTGAGCGTTCGGGATCCAATCATTTTCGTTGAGTATCATAACTCCATTTATTACGTTGAGCGTTCAGGATCCGGTGAGTTTCGTTGAGTATCCAGACTCCAGTTATTACGTCGAGCGTTCAGGCTCCGGTCATTTTTGTTGAGTATCCAGACACCGGTTATTACGTTGAGCGTTCAGGCTCTAGTCATATTTGTTGAGTATCCAGACTCCGGTTATTATGTTAAGGGTTCAGACTCCTTTCATTTTCGTCGAGTATCCAGACTCCGGTCATTGAGTTTGGCGTTAAGGCTCCGACCATTTTTGTTGAGTATCCAGACTCCAGTCATTACGTTGTGCGTTCAGGATCCAGTCATTTTCGTTGAGTATCATAACTCTAGTTATTACATTGAGCGTTCAGGCTCCGGTCAGTTTCGTTGAGTATCCAGACTCCGGTTATTACGTTGATCGTTCAGTCTATGATCATTTTCGTTGAGTATCCAGACTCCAGTTATTACGTTGAGCATTCAGGCTCCAGTCAGTTTGGTTGGGTATCCAAACACCGGTTTTTACGTTGAGCGTTCAGGCTCCGGTCATTTTCGTTGAGTATCCAGACTCTAGTTATTACGTTAGGCGTTCAGGCTCCGGTCAATTTCGTTGAGTATCCAGATTCCGATTATTATGTTGAGCATTCAGGCTCCGGTCAATTTTGTTGGGTATCAAGACTCCGGTTATTACGTTGAGCATTCAGGCTCCGGTCATTTTTGTTGAGTATCCAGACTCCGATTATTAAGTTGAGCGTCAGGCTCCGATCATTTTCGTTGAGTATCCAGACTCCGGTTATTACGTTGAGCATTCAGGCTTCGGTCATTTTCGTTGAGTATCTAGACTCTGGTTATTACGTTGAGGGTTCAGACTCCGGTCATTTTCGTTGAGTATCTAGACTCCTGTATTTACATTGAGCGTTCAGGCTCCGATCATTTTCGTTGAGTATGCATACTCCGGTCAAAATGTTGAGCGTTCAGACTCCAGTCATTTTTGTTGAGTATCTAGACTCCGGTCATTACATTGAGCGTTCAAGATCCAGTCATTTTAGATGAGTATCATAACTCCATTTATTACGTTGAGCGTTCAGGATCCGGTCAAATTCTTTGAGTATCTAGACTCCAGTTATTACGTTGAGCGTTCAGGCTCCGGTCAGTTTCGTTGAGTATCTAGACTCTGGTTATTAAGTTGAGCGTTCAGGCTCCGATTATTTTTGTTTGTATCCAGACTCTGGTTATTACGTTGAGCATTCAGGCTCCGGTTAGTTTAGTTGAGTATCCAGATTCCGGTTATTACATTGAGCGTTCAGGCTCCGGTCAGTATCATTGGGTATCAAGACACCGGTTATTACGTTGAGCGTTCAGGCTACGGTCAGTTTCATTGGGTATCCAGACTCTGGTAATTACGTTGATCGTTCAGGCTCCGGTCATTTTTGTTGAGTATCCAGACTCCAGTTATTACGTTGAACATTCAGGCTCCAGTCAGTTTCGTTGGGTATCCAAACTCCGGTTATTACGTTGAGCGTTCAGGCTCCGGTTGTTCTCGTTGAGTATCCAGACTCTAGTTATTACGTTGAGCGTTCAGGCTCCGGTCTGTTTCGTTGAGTATCCAGATTCCGATTATTATGTTGAGCGTTCAGGATCCGGTCAGTTTCGTTGGGTATCCAGACTCCGGTTATTACGTTGAGCGTTCAGGCTCCGGTCATTTTTGTTGAGTATACAGACTCCGGTTATTAAGTTGAGCGACAGGCTCTGATCATTTTCGTTGAGTATCCAGACTCCGGTTATTATGTTGAGCGTTCAGGCTCCGGTCATTTTCGTTGAGTATCTAGACTCTGGTTATTACGTTGAGGGTTCAGACTCCGATCATTTTCGTTGAGTATCTAGACTCCTATCATTACGTTGAGCGTTCAGGCTCCGATCATTTTCGTTGAGTATGCATACTCCGGTCAATACGTTGAGCGTTCAGGCTCCGGTCATTTTCGTTGAGTATCTAGACTCTGGTCATTACATTGAGCGTTCAGGATCCAGTCATTTTCGTTGAGTATCATAACTCCATTTATTACGTTGAGTCTTCAGGATCCGGTCAGTTTCGTTGAGTATCCAGACACCAGTTATTACGTCGAGCGTTCAGGCTCCAGTCATTTTTGTTGAGTATCCAGACACCGGTTATTACGTTGAGCGTTCAGGCTCTGGTCATTTTTGTTGAGTATCCAGACTCCGGTTATTACGTTGAGGGTTCAGACTCTGGTCATTTTCGTCGAGTATCCAGACTCCGGTCATTGAGTTGGGCGTTAAGGTTCCGATCATTTTTGTTGAGTATCCAGACTCCGGTTATTACGTTGTGCGTTCAGGATCTAGTCATTTTCGTTGAGTATCATAACTCTGGTTATTACATTGAGCGTTCAGGCTCCAGTCAGTTTCGTTGAGTATCCAGACTCCGGTTATTACGTTGATCGTTCAGTCTCCGATCATTTTCGTTGAGTATCTAGACTCCAATTATTACGTTGAGCATTCAGGCTCCAGTCAGTTTGGTTGGGTATCCAAACTTCGGTTTTTACGTTGAGCGTTCAGGCTCCGGTCATTTTCGTTGAGTATCCAGACTCTAGTTATTACGTTGAGCGTTCAGGCTCCGGCCAGTTTCATTGAGTATCCAGATTCTGATTATTACGTTGAGCGATCAGGCTCCGGTTAATTTCGTTGGGTATCCAGACTCCGGTTATTACTTTGAGCGTTCAAGCTCCGATCATTTTTGTTGAGTATCCAGACTCCGGTTATTAAGTTGAGTGTCATGCTCCGATCATTTTCGTTGAGTATCCAGACTCCGGTTATTATGTTGAGCGTTCAGGCTCCAGTCAGTTTCGTTGGGTATCCAAACTCTGGTTTTTACGTTGAGCGTTCAGGATCCGGTCATTTTTGTTGAGTATCCAGTCTCTAGTTATTACATTGAGCGTTCAGGCTCCGGTCAATTTTGTTGGGTATCCAGACTCCGGTTATCACGTTGAGCGTTCAGGCTCCGATCATTTTAGTGTAGTATCTAGACTCCGGTTATTAAGTTGAGCGTCAGGCTCCAATCATTTTCGTTGAGTATCCAGACTCCGGTTATTACGTTTAGCATTCAGGCTCCGGTCATTTTCGTTGAGTATCTACACTCTGGTTATTACGTTGAGGGTTCAGACTCCGGTCATTTTCGTTGAGTATCTAGTCTCCTGTCATTACATTGAGCGTTCAGGCTCCCATCATTTTCGTTGCGTATGCATACTCCGGTCAATACGTTGAGTGTTCAGTCTCTGGTCATTTTCGTTGAGTATCCAGACTCCGGTCATTCCCTTGAGCGTTCAGGATCCAACCATTTTCGTTGAGTATCATAACTCCTTTTTTTACGTTGAGCGTTCAGGATCCGGTCAGTTTCGTTGAGTATCCAGACTCCAGTTATTACGTTGAGCGTTCAGGCTCCGGTCAGTTTCGTTGAGTATCCACACTCCGGTTATTACGTTGATCGTTCAGTCTACGATCATTTTCGTTGAGTATCCAGACTCCAGTTATTACGTTGAGCGTTCAGGCTCCAGTCAGTTTCGTTGGGTATCCAAACTCCGGTTTTTACGTTGAGCGTTCAGGATCCGGTCATTTTTGTTGAGTATCCAGTCTCTAGTTATTACGTTGAGCGTTCAGGCTCCGGTCAGTTTCGTTGAGTATCCAAATTCCGATTATTACATTGAGCATTCAGGCTCCGGTCAATTTCGTTGGGTATCCAGACTCCGGTTATTACGTTGAGCGTTCAGGCTCTGGTCATTTTTGTTGGGTAGCCAGACTTCGGTTATTAAGTTGAGCGTCAGGCTTTGATCATTTTTGTTGAGTATCCAGACTCCGGTTATTACGTTGAGCGTTCAGGCTCCGGTCATTTTCGTTGAGCATCTAGACTCTGGTTATCACGTTGAGGGTTCAGACTCCGGTCATTTTCGTTGAGTATCTAGACTCCTGTCATTACGTTGAGCGTTCAGGCTCCGATAATTTTCGTTGAGTATGCATACTCCGGTCAATATGTTGAGCGTTCAGGCTCCGGTCATTTTCGTTGAGTATCCAGACTCCGGTCATTACATTGAGCGTTCAGGATCCAGTCATTTTCGTTGAGTATCATAACTCCATTTATTACGTTGAGCGTTCAGGATCCGGTCAGTTTCGTTGAGTATACAGACTCCAGTTATTACGTCGAGTGTTCAGGCTCCGGTCATTTTTGTTGAGTATCCAGACACTGGTTATTACGTTGAGCGTTCAGGCTCTGGTCATTTTTGTTGAGTATCCAGACTCCGGTTATTACGTTGAGGGTTCAGACTCCAGTCATTTTCGTTGAGTATCTAAACTCCGGTCATTAAGCTGGGCGTTTAGGCTCCGATCATTTTTGTTGAGTATCCAGACTCTGGTCAATACGTTGAGCGTTCAGGCTCAGACCATTTTTGTTGAGTATCCAGACTCCGGTCATTACGTTGAGCGTTCAGGATCCAGTCATTTTCGTTGAGTATCATAACTCTGGTTATTACATTGAGCGTTCAGGCTCCGGTCAGTTTCGTTGAGTATCCAGAATCCGGTTATTACGTTGATCGTTCAGTCTCCGATTATTTTCATTTAGTATCTAGACTCCACTTATTACGTTGAGCGTTCAGGCTCCAGTCAGTTTCGTTGGGTATCCAAACACCGGTTTTTACGTTGAGCGTTCAGGCTCCGGTCATTTTCGTTGAGTATCCAGACTCTAGTTATTACGTTGAGCGTTCAGGCTCCGGTCAATTTCGTTGAGTATCCAGATTCCGATTATTACGTTGAGCGTTCAGGCTCCGGTCAATTTCGTTGGGTATGAAGACTCCGGTTATTACGTTGAGCATTCAGGCTCCTGTCATTTTTGTTGAGTATCCAGACTCCGATTATTAAGTTGAGCGTCAGGCTCCGATCATTTTCGTTGAGTATCCAGACTCCGGTTATTACGTTAAGCATTCAGGCTTCGGTCATTTTCGTTGAGTATCTAGACTCTGGTTATTACGTTGAGGGTTCAGACTCCGGTCATTTTCGTTGAGTATCTAGACTCCTGTCTTTACGTTGAGCATTCAGGCTCCGATCATTTTCGTTGAGTATGCATACTCTGGTTATTAAGTTGAGCGTTCAGGCTCTGGTCAGTTTCGTTGAGTATCCAGACTCTGGTTATTAAGTTGAGCGTTCAGGCTTCGGTTATTTTGGTTTGTATCCAGACTCTGGTTATTTTGGTTTGTATCCAGGCTCCGGTTAGTTTAGTTGAGTATCCAGATTCCAGTTATTACGTCGAGCGTTCAGGCTCAGATCAGTATCGTTGGGTATCAAGACACCGGTTATTACGTTGAGCGTTCAGGCTACGGTCAGTTTCATTGGGTATCCAGACTCTGATAATTACGTTGATCGTTCAGGCTCCGGTCATTTTCGTTGAGTATCCAGACTCCAGTTATTACGTTGAACATTCAGGCTCCAGTCAGTTTCGTTGGGTATCCAAACTCCGGTTATTACGTTGAGCGTTCACACTCCGGTTGTTTTCGTGGAGTATCCAGACTCTAGTTATTACGTTGAGCATTCAGGCTCCGGTCTGTTTCGTTGAGTATCCAGATTCCGATTATTATGTTGAGCGTTCAGGATCCAGTCAGTTTCGTTGGGTATCCAGACTCCGGTTATTACATTTAGCGTTCAGGCTCCGTTCATTTTTGTTGAGTATACAGACTCCGGTTATTAAGTTGAGCGACAGGCTCCGATCATTTTCGTTGAGTATCCAGACTCCGGTTATTACGTTGAGCGTTCAAGCTCCGGTCATTTTCGTTGAGTATCTAGACTCTGGTTATTACGTTGAGGGTTCAAACTCCGGTCATTTTTTTGAGTATCTAGACACCTATCATTACGTTGAGCGTTCAGGCTCCGATCATTTTCGTTGAGTATGCATACTCCGGTCTATACGTTGAGCGTTCAGGCTCCGGTCATTTTCGTTGAGTATCTAGACTCCGGTCATTACATTGAGCGTTCAGGATCCAGTCATTTTCGTTGAGTATCATAACTCCATTTATTACGTTGAGTGTTCAAGATCCGGTCAGTTTCGTTGAGTATCCAGACACCAGTTATTACGTCGAGCGTTCAGGCTCCAGTCATTTTTGTTGAGTATCCAGACACCGGTTATTACGTTGAGCGTTCAGGCTCTGGTCATTTTTGTTGAGTATCCAGACTCCGGTTATTACGTTGAGGGTTCAGACTCTGGTCATTTTCGTCGAGTATCCAGACTCCGGTCATTGAGTTGGGCGTTAAGGTTCCGATCATTTTTGTTGAGTATCCAGACTCTGATCAATACATTGAGCGTTCAGGCTCCGACCATTTTTGTTGAGTATCCAGACTCCGGTCATTACGTTGTGCGTTCAGGATCCAGTCATTTTCGTTGAGTATCATAACTCTGGTTATTACATTGCGCGTTCAGGCTCCGGTCAGTTTCGTTGAGTATCTAGACTCCGGTTATTACGTTGATCGTTCAGTCTCCGATCATTTTCGTTGAGTATCCAGACTCCAGTTATTAGGTTGAGCATTCAGGCTCCGGTCAGTTTGGTTGGGTATCCAAACTTCGGTTTTTACGTTGAGCGTTCAGGCTCCGGTCATTTTCGTTGAGTATCCAGACTCTAGTTATTACGTTGAGCGTTCAGGCTCCGGCCAGTTTCATTGAGTATCCAGATTCTGATTATTACGTTGAGCGTTCAGGCTCCGGTCAATTTCGTTGGATATCCAGACTCCGGTTATTACTTTGAGCGTTCAAGCTCCGATCATTTTTGTTGAGTATCCAGACTCCGGTTATTAAGTTGAGTGTCATGCTCCGATCATTTTCGTTGAGTATCCAGACTCCGGTTATTACGTTGAGCGTTCAGGCTCCAGTCAGTTTCGTTGGGTATCCAAACTCCGGTTTTTACGTTGAGCGTTCAGGATCCGGTCATTTTTGTTGAGTATCCAGTCTCTAGTTATTACGTTGAGCGTTCAGGCTTCGGTCAGTTTCGTTGAGTATCCAGATTCCGATTATTACGTTGAGCGTTCAGGCTCCGGTCAATTTTGTTGGGTATCCAGACTCCGGTTATCAGGTTGAGCGTTCAGGCTCCGATCATTTTAGTTGAGTATCTAGACTCCGGTTATTAAGTTGAGCTTCAGGCTCCGATCATTTTCGTTGAGTATCCAGACTCCGGTTATTAGGTTGAGCGTTCAGGCTCCGGTCATTTTCGTTGAGTATCTAGACTCTGGTTATTACGTTGAGGGTTCAGGCTCCAGTCATTTTCGTTGAGTATCTAGTCTCCTGTCATTACGTTGAGCGTTTAGGCTCCCATCATTTTCGTTGCGTATGCATACTCCGTTCAATACGTTGAACATTCAGTCTCTGGTCATTTTCGTTGAGTATCCAGACTCCGATCATTCCATTGAGCCTTCAGGATCCAACCATTTTCGTTGAGTATCATAACTCCATTTATTACGTTGAGCGTTCAGGATCCGGTCAGTTTCGTTGAGTATCCAGACTCCAGTTACTACGTTGAGCGTTCAGGCTCCGGTCAGTTTCGTTGAGTATCCACACTCCGGTTATTACGTTGATCGTTCAGTCTACGATCATTTTCGTTGAGTATCCAGACTCCAGTTATTACGTTGAGCGTTCAGGCTCCAGTCAGTTTCGTTGGGTATCCAAACTCCGGTTTTTACGTTGAGCGTTCAGGATCCGGTCATTTTTGTTGAGTATCCAGTCTCTAGTTATTACGTTGAGCGTTCAGGCTCCGGTCAGTTTCGTTGAGTATCCAGATTCCGATTATTACATTGAGCATTCAGGCTCCGGTCAATTTCGTTGGGTATCCAGACTCCGGTTATTACGTTGAGCGTTCAGGCTCCGGTCATTTTTGTTGGGTAGCCAGACTTCGGTTATTAAGTTGAGCGTCAGGCTCTGATCATTTTTGTTGAGTATCCAGACTCCGGTTATTACGTTGAGCGTTCAGGCTCCGGTCATTTTCGTTGAGTATCTAGACTCTGGTTATCACGTTGAGGGTTCAGACTCCGGTCATTTTCGTTGAGTATCTAGACTCCTGTCATTACGTTGAGCGTTCAGGCTCCGATAATTTTCGTTGAGTATGCATACTCCGGTCAATATGTTGAGCGTTCAGGCTGCGGTCATTTTCGTTGAGTATCCAGACTCCGGTCATTACATTGAGCGTTCATGATCCAGTCATTTTCGTTGAGTATCATAACTCCATTTATTACGTTGAGCGTTCAGGATCCGGTCAGTTTCGTTGAGTATCCAGACTCCAGTTATTACGTCGAGTGATCAGGCTCCGGTCATTTTTGTTGAGTATCCAGACACTGGTTATTACGTTGAGCGTTCAGGCTCTGGTCATTTTTGTTAAGTATCCAGGTTATTACGTTGAGGGTTCAGACTCCGGTCATTTTCGTTGAGTATCCAGACTCCGGTCATTAAGCTGGGCGGTTAGGCTCCGATCATTTTTGTTGAGTATCCAGACTCCGGTCAATAGGTTGAGCGTTCAGGCTCCAACCATTTTTGTTGTGTATCCAGAATCCGGTCATTACGTTGAGCGTTCAGGATCCAGTCATTTTCGTTGAGTATCATAACTCTGGTTATTACATTGAGCATTCAGGCTCCGGTCAGTTTCGTTGAGTATCCAGAATCCGGTTATTACGTTGATCGTTCAGTCTCCGATTATTTTCATTTAGTATCTAGACTCCACTTATTACGTTGAGCGTTCAGGCTCCAGTCAGTTTCGTTGGGTATCCAAACACCGATTTTTACGTTGAGCGTTCAGGCTCCGGTCATTTTCGTTGAGTATCCAGACTCTAGTTATTACGTTGAGCGTTCAGGCTCCGGTCAATTTCGTTGAGTATCCAGATTCCGATTATTAAGTTGAGCGTTCACGCTCCAGTCAATTTCGTTGGGTATCAAGACTCCGGTTATTACGTTGAGCATTCAGGCTCCGGTCATTTTTGTTGAGTATCCAGACTCCGATTATTAAGTTAAGCGTCAGGCTCCGATCATTTTCGTTGAGTATCCAGACTCCGGTTATTACGTTTAGCATTCAGGCTTCGGTCATTTTCGTTGAGTATCTAGACTCTGGTTATTACGTTGAGGGTTCAGACTCCGGTCATTTTCGTTGAGTATCTAGACTCCTGTCTTTACGTTAAGCGTTCAGGCTCCGATCATTTTCGTTGAGTATGCATACTCCGGTCAAAATGTTGAGCGTTCAGTCTCCGGTCATTTTCGTTGAGTATCTAGACTCCGGTCATTACATTGAGCGTTCAGGATCCAGTCATTTTAGTTGAGTATCATAACTCCATTTAATACGTTGAGCATTCAGGATTCAGTCAAATTCGTTGAGTATCCAGACTCCAGTTATTACGTTGAGCGTTCAGGCTCCGGTCAGTTTCGTTGAGTATCCAGACTCTGGTTACTAAGTTGAGCGTTCAGGCTCCGGTTATTTTGGTTTGTATCCAGACTCTGGTTATTACGTTGAGCATTCAGGCTCCGGTTAGTTTAGTTGAGTATCCAGATTCCAGTTATTACGTCGAGCGTTCAGGCTCCGGTCAGTATCGTTGGGTATCAAGACACCGGTTATTACGTTGAGCGTTCAGGCTACGGTCAGTTTCATTGGGTATCCAAACTCTGATAATTACGTTGATCGTTCAGGCTCCGGTCATTTTCGTTGAGTATCCAGACTCCAGTTATTACGTTGAACATTCAGGCTCCAGTCAATTTCGTTGGGTATCCAAACTCCGGTTATTACGTTGAGCGTTCACGCTCCGGTTGTTTTCGTTGAGTATCCAGACTCTAGTTATTACGTTGAGCGTTCAGGCTCCGATCTGTTTCGTTGAGTATCCAGATTCCGATTATTATGTTGAGCGTTCAGGATCCGGTCAGTTTCGTTGGGTATCCAGACTCCGGTTATTACGTTGAGCGTTCAGGCTCCGGTCATTTTTGTTGAGTATACAGACTCCGATTATTAAGTTGAGCGACAGGCTCCGATCATTTTCGTTGAGTATCCAGACTCCGGTTATTACGTTGAGCGTTCCGGCTCCGATCATTTTCGTTGAGTATGCATACTCCGGTCAATACGTTGAGCGTTCAGGCTCCGGTCATTTTCGTTGAGTATCATAACTGCATTTATTACGTTGAGTGTTCAGGATCCAGTCAGTTTCGTTGAGTATCCAGACACCAGTTATTACGTCGAGCGTTCAGGCTCCGGTCATTTTTGTTGAGTATCCAGACACCGGTTATTACGTTGAGCGTTCAGGCTCTGGTCATTTTTGTTGAGTATCCAGACTCCGGCTATTACGTTGAGGGTTCAGACTCTGGTCATTTTCGTCGAGTATCCAGACTCTGGTCATTGAGTTGGGCGTTAAGGTTCCGATCATTTTTGTTGAGTATCCAGACTCCGATCAATACGTTGAGCGTTCAGGCTATGACCATTTTTGTTGAGTATCCAGACTCCGGTCATTATGTTGTGCGTTCAGGATCCAGTCATTTTGATTGAGTATCATAACTCTGGTTATTACATTGAGCGTTCAGGCTCCGGTCAGTCTCGTTGAGTATCCAGACTCCGGTTATTACGTTGATCGTTCAGTCTCCGATCATTTTCGTTGAGTATCCAGACTCCAGTTATTACGTTGAGCGTTCAGGCTCCAGTCAGTTTCGTTGGGTATCCAAACTTCGGTTTTTACGTTGAGCGTTCAGGCTCCGGTCATTTTCGTTGAGTATCCAGACTCTAGTTATTACGTTGAGCGTTCAGGCTCCGGCCAGTTTCGTTGAGTATCCAGATTCTGATTATTACGTTGAGCGTTCAGGCTCCGGTCAATTTCGTTGGGTATCCAGACTCCGGTTATTACTTTGAGCGTTCAAGCGCCGATCATTTTTGTTGAGTATCCAGACTCCGATTATTCAGTTGAGTGTCATGCTCCGATCATTTTCGTTGAGTATCCAGACTCCGGTTATTAGGTTGAGCGTTCAGGCTCCGGTCATTTCCGTTGAGCATCTAGACTCTGGTTATTACGTTGAGGGTTCAGACTCCGGTCATTTTCGTTGAGTATCTAGACTCCTGTCATTATGTTGAGCGTTCAGGCTCCGGTCATTTTTGTTGAGTATGCATAATCTGGTCAATACGTTGAGCGTTCAGTCTCCGGTCATTTTCGTTGAGTATCAAGACTCCGGTCACTCCATTGAGCGTTCAAGATCCAGCCATTTTCGTTGAGTATCATAACTCCATTTATTACGTTGAGCGTTCAGGATCCATTCAGTTTCGTTGAGTATCCGGACTCCAGTTATTACGTTGAGCGTTCAGGCTCCGGTCAGTTTCGTTGGGTATCCAGCCTCCAGTGATTATGTTGATCGTTCCGGATCCGGTCAATTTCGTTGAGTATCCAGAGTCGGGTTATTACGTTGAGCGTTCGGGCTCTGGTCAATTTCGTTGAGTATCCAGATTCCGATTATTTCGTTGAGCGTTCAGGCTCCGGTCAGTTTCGTTGGGTATCCAGACTCCGGTTATTACGTTGAGTGTTCAGGCTCCGGTCAGTTTCGTTGGGTATCCAGACTCCGGTTATTACGTTGAGCGTTCAGACTCCAGTCATTTTCGTTAAGTATCCAAACTCCTGTTATTACATTGAGCGTTCAGGCTCCGGTCAGTTTCGTTGAGTATCCAGACTCTGGTTAATAAGTTGAGCGTTCAGGCTCCGGTCATTTTCGTTGAGTATCCAAACTCTGGTTATTACGTTAAGCGTTCAGGCTCCTGTCAGTTTCGTTGAGTATCCAGATTCTGGTTATTACATTGAGCGTTCAGGATCCGGTCAGTTTCGTTGGGTATCAAGACACCGGTTATTACGTTGAGCGTTCAGGCTCCGGTCAGTTTCATTGGGTATCCAGACTCCGGTTATTACGTTGATCGTTCTGGCTCCGGTCATTTTCGTTGAGTATCCAGACTTTAGTTATTACATTGAACATTCAGGCTCCAGTCAGTTTCGTTGGGTATCCAAACTCCGGTTATTACGTTGAGCGTTTCGGCTCCGGTTGTTTTGGTTGAGTATCCAGACTCTAGTTATATCGTTGAGCGTTCAGGCTCCGACCATTTTTGTTGAGTATCCAGACTCCGGTCATTATGTTGAGCGTTCAGGATCCAGTCATTTTCGTTGAGTATCATAACTCTGGTTATTACATTGAGCGTTCAGGCGCCGGTCAGTTTTGTTGAGTATCCAGAATCCGGTTATTACGTTGATCGTTCAGTCTCCGATTATTTTCGTTTAGTATCCAGAGTCCAGTTATTACGTTGAGCGTTCAGGCTCCAGTCAGTTTCGTTGGGTATCCAAACTTCGGTTTTTACGTTGAGCGTTCAGGCTCCGGTCATTTTTGTTGAGTATCCAGACTCTAGTTATTACGTTGAGCGTTCAGGCTCCGGCCAGTTTCGTTGAGTATCCAGATTCTGATTATTACGTTGAGCGTTCCGGCTCCGGTCAATTTCGTTGGGTATCAAGACTCCGGTTATTACGTTGAGCGTTCAGGCTCCAGTCATTTTTGTTTAGTATCCAGACTTCGGTTATTAAGTTGAGCGTCAGGCTCCTTGAGTATCCAGACTCTGGTTATTACTGTTGCACCCTAAAATTTGACCAACATTTCTTTACCTAGCTTGTGGTTCATCTCATTCACATTAGCATTATCATTAGCATTTCATTGGCATGTATGCAGGAGATCAAGAGGTATGATTACCAATCAAGAGCACCACAAGACTTTGAAGCTTGCTAAGAAGGTTATTCAAGTGTTCAAGGGTTGATATCTTTGTCAGAGAAGTTAAGAGATCCTCAGAGAGATTGGTTGAAACCAAGGTTGTGTGCTTCCTAACTTGAGAGTTGGGGGAGCTCCTCAGATGATTCTGAAGCTATGAGGATGGACTTGAAGCTTTGAGAGAGCTTATGAGATGTCTTGAAATCCATCATGAAGCCTAGAGAGGTCATTATGCAAGATTAAGAAACCCTAGCCATGATTGGTGCAGCTAGGGTTTGACTGGGTCAACCCTAAGTCAACTGAGGATTTGGAGAGGGTTGAGACCTAATCCAAGAGCCATGTGATCATGGATTGATGCATTGAGATGCTATAAGGATGATTCCAAGGTCAACTCATCATGATTGAGGAGTTTGAGAAGTTTCAAGCTAGGGTTTCTAAGGCTTGACAGTGTAAAATCCCCTAGTTTGACCCCTATCTTCAAGGCAGCTTAGCTCAAGATGTGATTGTCATCTCATCTTACCCCCAACATGAATGTTGTAGAGCTTGTTCTTAGCTTTAATTTGAGTACTAGACGTCCTTGATAGGATTTGTAGAGCTCAAGTTATGACTTTGACAAGTTACAGGTCATCTGAGGTATGTGAATCTGGGGCCTTGAAAGTCACCCAACTTGCATCCAACTTTTGCCCAAGAAGGATGATTCCTATGAACTTTTGGTCAACATGAATGTTGTTCCTTACCTTCGTAGATTTCTAGAGAGTACTAGAAGTCCTTGATAGGATTTGTAGAACTCAAGTTATGGCTTTGACAAGTCAAGGGCATTTTGGTCATTTGGAGATTATAGGTCATTTCAAGCATAAGGCCATAACTCCTATTTCCAAGCTTCAAATGGAAGAATCTTCAACATCAAACTTGCTTAATATGATGTTTTAAGGCTAGTAAGGAAGTCATGAGATGTTGAAAAGGCTTGTAGCTCAAAATGGTAAAAATGACCTAAAATGAAGGCATAAGTTAAATAAGTCAAAGTTGGAAATTGAAATTCCCAAGCTACACATCCAAACCATGGCATGTAATATACCATTTTGACTCTAGAAAACATTTTAGAAACAATGGTTCATCCACATTTTTGATTTGAGGTTTAAATCATGGACTTGCTTTGGAAAATGGTTACTTGCATATTAAGGTACATATGCAAAACATAAGGAAGAGCAATGCACAAGCTAGCAAAGCATCCTAACATATCATGCATCTCATCTAAGGAGATTTTCAAAGGAGAACAAGTGCTGCAATGAGCCAAACACAAGCTGGTATATGAGATGGATTGAAATCAAAACTCATGACATGAGAATCTCAAATTCTCATTGGATGATTCTAGAAAGTTCTGGATGGTTTAGAACCATCCTATATATTGATTAGAAGTTGCTCAGATGCAAGGTTGGTGAGAGATTAGAGAGGAGAGTGAGATTGCCATTTCATTTTCTTCCATTGCAAGTTAAAATCAATTTCTATATTCCACACCATTTCCATTGATTCTTTCAATCCTAACATCTTCCCTTGATCATACTGAATGTGTGCATACCAAATTGAGAGCAAGATCATGAAGAATTGAGAAGATAGCATTTGGATTTTGGGAGCTGCAAGTCACTATCGGATTTGGAGATTCAAGCTTCTTGGATCGAATCTTTTGCAAACAGAAGCACCAACATCAATCAAGGAGTGATTCTGAAGAGTTTGAGGTGTTGAATTGAAGATTTGACCTATCTGGTATTCAAGAATTGACAGGTTTTCAAGTTTTACTCTACACCCTAATTTAAGCATTGTTAGTTAGATTTGTTAGGTTAGAATGGTTAGAGACAAGTAGGAGATGGATTCTGGAAAGTTTGAGGGCATTTGGTGAGGTTTGAGTTAGTGACACCAATCTTGTTTTGATCAAGAACACGATGTATAGTGAGATATAACATGAGTTTAATAACAAGTTTTAATCAGGGTAATATGGTGATCATTCTGAGCCAATCAATTTCAAGAATCGTTAAAGTTGAAGTTTGAGCATAGTTTTGATCTTTGATCGGGTTTAGAGATTGAGGGCATTTCAATTGATTCTAATACCATGGGTGGATTCAGGGTTGAATTTAGAATAGATTAAGGTTTTGAACCATGGATTTTGGTTGAGTTTGGAAGGAGTCCGAGTGAGGAAGGTGAGGCAGATGAAGCTCTGCAACCATGGAGCTTTCCCCCATTTTCATGGCTGAGGGAAGAAGATAATGTTATGGCCGTTGGATGGAGAGTAGACTCATTGACTGGACTTGGATCTAAAGGCTGAGGTTTAATTTCATGTTTTGAAGAGGGAAGTCTGAAGACAACCAAACGCAGTGTTTCATTAATTGGAGTCTTGGGCTTTAGTGGATTGATTGCTAGTCACACCCCCTCTCGTGGCCCATTGTGGATTTGAACTGATTTTCTCTACTTTCTGCACCGCATATTTTTCTTTTTCTTTGTATTCTTGTTATTTGTTTTCTGAGTTAAAATTGGGCCTAGCGCTTTTACTAATGCCACCCCCATTTAGAGCCCATCTGGATAATGAACTGCATATCATTGCTATCTGCACCAAACATTTCACATTTTATTTTCTTTTTCTTCATTTTTCTTTAAACTTTGAAAACTCATATTAAATAGAAAACAATGATTTTGGCATGGGGATTTTTTCTCCTATTTCACATTGATGTCTAGAAAATTATGAAATCAAAACATTTGCATTTCATGCATTTTTAATATTTTTTGTATATTTTCTCTTTTTATAGCTTTTAATTCACTTTATGTTGATGCATAGTTTTGTAGAATTTTGTTTAGCTAGTTCCCTTCATATTTTTGAACCATTCTTTTTAGGATAGTTATATTAGGACTTTATCTCCCATATGGATTTATTCCATAATTTTGTGATTAATTTTTGATTAGTTTTGATTAGATGACTTTAGTTTGTATAGATTTAGGTCAATCCTTAACATAGGTCCACAATAACACTAGAATTTTGGGTTTTTAGGTCAAGTTAGACATTGGGACATATAGGGTATTAAGGGTAGTCATATAGGATCCCCTAGAAATTATATTAAATTTTAATATAATAGTATACTATTTTTAATGGATTTTTGTAGTTGATTGTTGTTTGTGTTGCCCTTGTGGGCTTGTATTTTGTTTTACTTTGCTTTGTGGGCTTTTGCTTGGCTTGGTGGGCTTGGTCTTGCTTTGTGGAGCATGGAGAAGCATAGTGGAAGACTTGAAGATTGAGGAAGGAGCTTGAGAGCTTGAAGACTTGTTTGTTTTGATGTTGTTTTAGGGTTAGGAATTAAGTAGAGCTTAGACTTAGTTGATTCCTTTCTTAAACATGGATGGTATCTTTCACCTCCATTCTTCCCCATGATTCAAGGTCCTTCCATGGTATTCACCTTCCTCCTTTGGAGGGATAAGTGATGGTACCTAGGAAGTAGAACTTTTGAGGGAACCATTCTTTTGATGTTAAACCCTTATAGGCCACCTTTGGTGGTCAATAAGCAGTTTAATATCCTAGCTTATCCAGTTAAGTGATTTCTTCTGGTTTGAGTATCTTGAGAGATGTTGGGCTTGAGTGTGAAGATGAAGACTTCATTGAAAGAGCAGGAAGAGCAAGTTGATACTTGAAGACCCAATGAAGATCCAGTAAAGACTGAATGAAGAGCTGAGGCTTAAAGACTGAAGGATGAAGTTGACACTTCTAGATGATTGAGGACTATCCTGAGAAGCTGAAGCTTGTAGGAAGAGGACTCAATTGAGATTGAGTGTAGAGCTGAGGCTTGAAGAACAAAGGATAAGTTGATACTTACTTTGAAGCTTGGAGATCTTGAAGGAATCAAGTTGATACTTGTTGTTAAGAGTGAAGCCTGAAGGTGGAATTGACTAAGGAGCTGAAGCTTGAAGAAGAAGATTAAGTTGAAACTTATGTGGAAGGGTTGAAACCTGGAGAAACAAATTGATATTTGTCAGGAGTGATGGAGGTCTGAAGACTGAGTTGCTGTCAGAAGAGCTGAGGCTTGGAGTTGGAAGAGGGAAGGAGTTGATCTGCTTTCTTGTCTGTTTCTTCTCTGTATTGCTGATGTGCCTTGTTTGACTTGCTTGATGCATTAGAATAAGTCCATATCTAGACTAGCTTTAAGCTAGGAGCATGATTGAGCTAGAGGTTGAGTTGCTCCCTCTGCTTGTATTGTTACTGTATGGCTTTGCTTGCGGGTATTCGGTAGAGCCCTGCTCCCTTGCCCATGTGGTTTATTTTGCTTGACAGCATGTTATTTCTTCTGTATGATTGCAGTTTACTGTTTTTGCTTGATAGCATGTTGTTATTTCCTCAGTATGATTACTGTTATTCATTCTGGCTTGAGGTTGAGATGAGCTTGTGGAGGCTGATACCCCACACACATTTCCTCCCTCACTTGCATTGCATGCATTTTACAGTCGTTTACTGTTTACTGTTTAACTTGATGCTTTATCTGTTTCTGTGTATCATTGACATGATCCCTTAGGACTCTCATTTCCTTTGATAAGGAAGTGATGATAGAACTTTAGGTTGAAACCTATGCATGATAACTTCTAGGAGTTCCCTATTTCAAACCTCAACTATAGGATGAATCCTTGGCATGACAACAGTAGGACTTGATAGTCTCCCCGTAGTTGAGCCTGTTCTCTCTTCTCATCTCAAAACAGCTTAAGATACAGTAATCATGAATGATTTCTTTCGTACATTACGAGCCTTAAGCTATCTGAGGAAGGATTGTTGGAGAGCTTCTTTCCAACAATCTGGATGTTTAGTATGGTACCCTTTGGGTGACATGCGACGCATTCACTCTCAGGTCATAGTCTTTAATGCAATTGAAATTGCAAACACAATAAAAAACAGTTCTTTTGTAAAAGACAGAAAACGAACTGCAAACCTTTTTGCCCCGTGGGCCCGTAATTCAAAGGAAAGCTTTTCTGAAGAAAAGAGTGTCGTTAAACTTCAGCGCCAACACAAACAGGCTTTGTCCCTAACTGCTGGAACTGCTGTTTAACCCTACTAGATAAAACAGATGAATCTGAATCCCCATAATCCGTAGTATCCCGAACTACGTAAGCTCTGATCTCTCATGCCTGTTGAGAGTACGTAGGCACAATACTGACGTATTGGCGAGCTCCCTTCCCCGTATCCCGTAGTAGGTCGAATAACGTTGACTCTGATTTCTCATTCTCTGATGAGAATACGTAGGCATAAAGCGCGACGCTTTGCCGAGTCATTTCTTTTCTTTTTTTAAGCCAGCCTTGATAGGTAGATAGATAAACCAACTCGTCCAGTAAACACCACAAGCGTGGATCCCATCGAGTATGATGGACGTGAGGGGTGCTAATACCTTCCCCTTCCGTAACCGACTCCCGAACCCAGACAATGGTTGCGATGACCTTGTCTTATACCTTTTCGTCAGGTTTTTCCGATCGTTTCCTTTCCCGCTCCGAGGGATAAATAACGAAAGGTGGCGACTCTTCTGTTTTGCCGGCACCTTATTTTCGCGGAAGCGACAATTACGTTGAGCGTTCAGGCTTCAGTCATTTTCGTTGAGTATCTAGACTCTAGTTATTACGTTGAGGGTTCAGACTCCGGTCATTTTCGTTGAGTATCTAGACTCCTGTCATTACGTTGAGCGTTCAGACTCCGATCATTTTCGTCGAGTATGCGTACTCCGGTCAATATATTGAGCGTTCAGTCTCCGGTCATTTTCGTTGAGTATCCAGACTCCGGTCATTACATTGAGCGTTCAGGATCCAGTCATTTTCGTTGAGTATCATAACTCCATTTATTATGTTGAGCGTTTAGGATCCGGTCAGTTTCGTTGAGTATCCAGACTCCAGTTATTACGTTGAGCGTTCAGGCTCCAGTCAATTTTGCTGAGTATCCAGACTCTGGTTATTCAGTTGAGCGTTCAGGCTCCGGTCATTTTCGTTGAGTATCCAGATTCTGGTTATTACGTTGAGCGTTCAGGCTCCGGTTAGTTTAGTTGAGTATCCAGATTCCGGTTATTACGTTGAGCGTTCAGGCTCCGGTCAGTTTCGTTGGGCATCAAAACACCGGTTATTACGTTGAGCGTTCAGGCTACGGTCAGTTTCGTTGGATATCCAGACTCCAGTTATTACGTTGATTGTTCAGGCTCCGGTCATTTTCATTGAGTATCCAGACTCCAGTTATTACGTTGAACGTTCAGGCTCCAGTCAATTTCGTTGGGTATCCAAACTCCGGTTATTATGTTGAGCATTCAGGTTCCGGTCGTTTTCGTTGAGTATCCAGACTCTAGTTATTACGTTGAGCGTTCAGGCTCCGGTCCTTTCGTTGAGTATCCAGATTCCGATTATTATGTTGAGCGTTCAGGCTCCGGTCAGTTTTGTTGGGTATCCAGACTCCGGTTATTACGTTGAGCGTTCAGGCTCCGGTCATTTTCGTTGAGTATCTAGACTCTGGTTATTACGTTGAGGGTTCAGACTCTGTTCATTTTCGTTGAGTATCTAGACTCCTATCATTACGTTGAGCATTCAGGCTCCGATCATTTTCGTTGAGTATGCATACTCTGGTCAATACATTGAGCGTTCAGGATCCAGTCATTTTCGTTGAGTATCATAACTCCATTTATTACGTTGAGCGTTCAGGACCCGGTCAGTTTCGTTGAGTATCCAGACTCCAGTTATTACGTCGAGCGTTCAGGCTCCGGTCATTTTTGTTGAATATCCAGACACCGGTTATTACGTTGAGCGTTCAGGCTCTGGTCATTTTTGTTGAGTATCCAAACTCCGTTATTACGTTGAGGGTTCAGACTCCGGTCATTTTCGTCTAGTATCCAGACTCCGGTCATTAAGCTGGGCGTTAAGGCTCCGATCATTTTTGTTAAGTATCCAGACTCCAGTCAATACGTTGAGCGTTCAGGCTCCGACCATTTTTGTTGAGTATCCAGACTCCGGTCATTACGTTGAGCGTTCAGGATCCAGTCATTTTTGTTGAGTATCATAACTCTGGTTATTACATTGAGCGTTCAGGCTCCGGTCAGTTTCGTTGAGTATCCAGACTCCGGTTAATACGTTGATCGTTCAGTCTCCGATCATTTTCGCTGAGTATCCAGACTCCAGTTATTACGTTGAGCGTTCAGGCTCCAGCCAGTTTCGTTGGGTATCCAAACTCTGGTTTTTACGTTGAGCGTTCAGGCTCCGGTCATTTTCGTTGAGTATCCAGACTCTAGTTATTACGTTGAGCGTTCAGGCTCCGGTCAGTTTCGTTGAGTATCCAGATTCCGATTATTACGTTGAGCGTCAGGCTCCGATCATTTTCTTTGAGTATCTAGACTCCTGTCATTACGTTGAGCGTTCAGGCTCCGATCATTTTCGTTGAGTATGCATACTCCGGTCAATACATTGAGCGTTCAGTCTCCGGTCATTTTCGTTGAGTCTCCAGACTCCGGTCATTCCATTGAGTGTTCAGGATCCAGCCATTTTCGTTGAGTATCATAACTCCATTTATTACGTTGAGCGTTCCGGATCCGGTCAGTTTTGTTGAGTATCCGGACTCCAGTTATTACGTTGAGCGTTCTGGCTCCGGTCAGTTTCGTTGGGTATCCAGACTCGGGTTATTACATTGAACATTCGGGCTCCGGTCAGTTTCGTTGAGTATCCAGATTCCGGTTATTACGTTGAGCGTTCAGGCTCCGGTCCGTTTCGTTGGGTATCCGGACTCCGGTTATTACGTTGAGCGTTAAGACTCGAGTCATTTTCGTTGAGTATCCAGACTCCTGTTATTACATTGAGCGTTCAGGCTCCGGTCAGTTTTGTTGAGTATCCAGACTCTGGTTATTAAGTTTAGCGTTCAGACTCCGGTCATTTTCGTTGAGTATCCAGACTCTGGTTATTACGTTGAGCGTTAAGCTCCGGTCAGTTTCGTTGAGTATCAAGATTCCGGTTATTACATTGAGCGTTCAGGCTCCGATCAGTTTCGTTGGGTATCAAGACAATGGTTATTATGTTGAGCGTTCAGGCTCCGGTCAGTTTAATTGGGTATCCAGACTCCGGTTATTACATTGATCATTCTGGCTCCGGTCATTTTCGTTGAGTATCCAGACTCCAGTTATTACGTTGAACGTTCAGGCACCATTCAGTTTCGTTGGGTATCCAAACTCCGGTTATTACGTTGAGCGTTCCGGCTCCGGTCGTTTTTGTTGGGTATCCAGACTCCGGTTATTACGTTGAGCGTTCAGGCTCCAGTCATTTTCGTTGAGAATCCAGACTCCTGTTATTACGTTGAGCGTTCAGGCTCCGGTCAGTTTCGTTGGGTATCCATTCTCCGGTTATTACGTTGAGCGTTCAGGCTCCGGTCATTTTCGTTGAGTATCCAGACTCCGGTTATTAAGTTGAGCGTCAGGCTCCGATCATTTTCGTTGAGTATCCAGACTCCGGTTCTTACATAGAGCGTTCAGGCTCTAGTCATTTTCGTTGAGTATCTAGACTCTGGTTATTACGTTGAGGGTTCAGACTCTGGTCATTTTCGTTGAGTATCTAGACTCCTGTCATTACGTTGAACGTTCAGGCGCCGATCATTTTCGTTGAGTATGCATACTCCGGTCAATACGTTGAGCGTTCAGGCTCCAGTCATTTTTGTTGAGTATCCAGACTCCGGTCATTACATTGAGCGTTCAGGATCCAGTCATTTTCGTTGAGTATTATAACTCCATTTATTACGTTGAGCGTTCAGGATCCGGTCAGTTTCGTTGAGTATCCAGACTCCAGTTATTACGTCGAGCATTCAGGCTCCGGTCATTTTTGTTGAGTATCCAGACACCGGTTATTACGTTGAGCGTTCAGGCTCTGGTCTTTTTATTGAGTATCCAGACTCAGGTTATTACGTTGAGGGTTCAGACTCTGGTGACTTTCGTCGAGTATCCAGACTACGGTCATTAAGCTGGGCGTTAAGGCTCTGATCATTTTTGTTGAGTATCCAGACTCCGGTCAATACGTTGAGCGTTCAGGCTCCGACCATTTTTGTTGAGTATCCAGACTCCGGTCATTACGTTGAGCGTTCAGGATCCAGTCATTTTTGTTGAGTATCATAACTCTGGTTATTACATTGAGCTTTCAGGCTCCGGTCAGTTTCGTTGAGTATCCAGACTCCGGTTATTACGTTGATCGTTCAGTCTCCGATCATTTTCGTTGAGTATCCAGACTCCAGTTATTACGTTGAGCGTTCAGGCTCTAGCCAGTTACGTTGGGTATCCAAACTCTGGTTTTTACGTTGAGCGTTCAGGCTTCGGTCATTTTCGTTGAGTATCCAGACTCTAGTTATTACGTTGAGCGTTCAGGCTCCGGTCAGTTTCGTTGAGTATCCAGATTCCGTTTATTACGTTGAGCGTTCAGGATCCGGTCAATTTTGTTGGGTATCCAGACTCCGGTTATTACGTTGAGTGTTCAGGCTCCGATCATTTTTGTTGAGTATCCAGACTCCGGTTATTAAGTTGAGCGTCAGGCTCCGATCATTTTCGTTGAGTATCCAGACATCGGTTATTAGGTTGAGCGTTTGGGCTCCAGTCATTTTCGTTGAGTATCTAGACTCTGGTTATTACATTGAGGGTTCAGGCTCCGGTCATTTTCGTTGAGTATCTAGACTCCTGTCATTACGTTGAGAGTTCAGGCTCCGATCATTTTGGTTGAGTATGCATACTCCGGTCAATACGTTGAGCGTTCACTCTTCGGTCATTTTCGTTGAGTATCCAGACTCCGGTCATTCCATTGAGCGTTCAGGATCCAGCCATTTTCGTTGAGTATCATAACTCCATTTATTACGTTGAGCGTTCAGGATCCGGTCAGTTTCGTTGAGTATCCGGACTCCAGTTATTACGTTGAGCGTTCTGGCTCCGGTCAGTTTCGTTGGGTATCCAGACTCTGGTGATTATGTTGATCGTTCAGGCTCCGGTCATTTTCGTTGAGTATCCAGACTCGGGTTATTACGTTGAGCGTTCGGGCTCCGGTCAGTTTCGTTGAGTATCCAGATTCCGGTTATTACGTTAAGCGTTCAGGCTCCGGTCTGTTTCGTTGGGTATCCAGACTCCGGTTATTACGTTGAGCGTTCAGACTCCAGTCATTTTCGTTGAGTATCCAGACTCTTGTTATTACACTGAGCGTTCAGTCTCCGGTCAGTTTCGTTGAGTATCCAGACTCTGGTTATTAAGTTTAGCGTTCAGGCTCCGGTCATTTTCGTTGAGTATCCAAACTATGGTTATTACGTTGAGCGTTAAGCTCCGGTCAGTTTTGTTGAGTATCCAGATTCCGGTTATTACATTGAGCGTTCAGGCTCCGATCAGTATCGTTGGGTATCAAGACACTAGTTATTACGTTGAGCGTTCAGGCTCCGGTCAGTTTAATTGGGTATCCAGACTCCGGTTATTACGTTGATCATTCTGGCTCCGGTCATTTTCGTTGAGTATCCAGACTCCAGTTATTACATTGAACGTTCAGGCACCATTCAGTTTCGTTGGGTATCCAAACTCCGGTTATTACGTTGAGCATTCCGGCTTCGGTCGTTTTTGTTGGGTATCCAGACTCCGGTTATTACGTTGAGCGTTCAGGCTCCAGTCATTTTCGTTGAGAATCCAGACTCCTGTTATTACGTTGAGCGTTCAGGCTCCGGTCAGTTTCGTTGGGTATCCAGACTCCGGTTATTACGTTGAGCGTTCAGGCTCCGGTCATTTTCATTGAGTATCCAGACTCCAGTTATTAAGTTGAGCGTCAGGCTCCGATCATTTTTGTTGAGTATCCAGACTCCGGTTATTATGTTGAGCGTTCAGGCTCCGGTCAGTTTCGTTGGGTATCCAAACTCCGGTTATTATGTTGATCGTTCAGGCTCCGGTCATTTTCGTTGAGTATCCAGACTCGGGTTATTACGTTGAGCGTTCAGGCTCCAGTCAGTTTCGTTGGGTATCCAGACTCCGGTTATTACGTTGAGCGTTCAGGCTCCAGTCATTTTCGTTGAGTATCCAGACTCCTGTTATTACGTTGAGCGTTCAGGCTCTGGTCAGTTTCGTTGAGTATCCAGACTCTGGTTATTAAGTTGAGCGTTCAGGCTCCGGTCATTTTCGTTGGGTATCCAGACTCCGGTTATTACGTTGAGCGTTCAGGCTCCGGTCATTTTCGTTGAGTATCCAGACTCCGGTTATTAAGTTGAGCGTCAGGCTCCGATCATTTTCGTTGAGTATCCAGACTCCGGTTATTACGTTGAGCGTTCAGGCTCCGGTCATTTTCGTTGAGTATCTAGACTCTGGTGATTACGTTGAGGGTTCAGACTCCGATCATTTTCGTTGAGTATCTAGACTCCTGTCATTTCGTTGAGCGTTCAGGCTCCGATCATTTTCGTTGAGTATGCATACTCCGGTCAATACGTTGAGCGTTCAGTCTCTTGTCATTTTCGTTGAGTATCCAGACTCCGGTCATTACATTGAGCGTTCAGGATCCAGTAATTTTCGTTGAGTATCATAACTCCATTTATTACGTTGAGCGTTCGAGATCCGGTCAGTTTCGTTGAGTATCCGGACTCCAGTTATTACGTTGAGCGTTCAGGCTCCGTCAGTTTCGTTGGGTATCCAAACTCCGGTTATTATGTTGATCGTTCAGGCTCCGGTCATTTTCGATGAGTATCCAGACTCGGGTTATTACGTTGAGCGTTCGGGCTCCGGTCAGTTTCGATGAGTATCCAGATTCCGGTTATTACGTTGAGTGTTCAGGCTCCGGTCAGTTTCGTTGGGTATCCAGACTCCGGTTATTAAGTTGAGCGTTCAGGCTCCGGTCATTTTCGTTGAGTATCCAGACTCCGGTTATTAAGTTGAGCGTCAGGCTCCGATCATTTTCGTTGAGTATCCAGACTCCGGTTATTACGTTGAGTGTTCAGGCTCCGGTCATTTTTGTTGAGTATCTAGACTCTAGTTATTACGTTGAGGGTTCAGACTCCGGTCATTTTCGTTGAGTATCTAGACTCCCGTCATTTCGTTGAGCGTTCAAGCTCCGATCATTTTCGTTGAGTATGCATACTCCGGTCAATACGTTGAGCGTTCAGTCTCCGGTCCTTTTCGTTGAGTATCCAGACTCCGGTCATTATACTGAGCGTTCAGGATCCAGTAATTTTCGTTGAGTATCATAACTCCATTTATTACATTGAGCGTTCGAGATCCGGTCAGTTTCGTTGAGTATCCGGACTCCAGTTATTACGTTGAGCGTTCAGGCTCCGGTCAGTTTCGTTGGGTATCCAAACTCCGGTTATTATGTTGATCGTTCAGGCTCCGGTCATTTTCGTTGAGTATCCAGACTCGGGTTATTACGTTGAGCGTTCAGGCTCCAGTCAGTTTCGTTGGGTATCCAGACTCCGGTTATTACGTTGAGCGTTCAGGCTCCAGTCATTTTCGTTGAGTATCCAGACTCCTGTTATTACGTTGAGCGTTCAGGCTCTGGTCAGTTTCGTTGAGTATCCAGACTCTGGTTATTAAGTTGAGCGTTCAGGCTCCGGTCATTTTCGTTTAGTATCCAGACTCTGGTTATTATGTTGAGCGTTCAGACTCCTATCATTTTCGTTGAGTATCCAGACTCCGGTTATTACGTTGAGCGTTCAGGCTCCAGTAATTTTCGTTGAGAATCCAGACTCCTGTTATTACATTGAGCGTTCAGGCTCCGGTCAATTTCGTTGGGTATCCAGACTCCGGTTATTACGTTGAGCATTCAGGCTCCGGTCATTTTCGTTGAGTATCCAGACTCCGGTTATTAAGTTGAGCATCCGGCTCCGATCATTTTCGTTGAGTATCCAGACTCCGCTTACTATGTTGAGCATTCAGGCTCCTGTCAGTTTCGTTGGGTATCCAAACTCCGGTTATTACGTTGAGCGTTCCGACTCCGGTCGTTTTTGTTGAGTATCCAGACTATGGTGATTACATTGAGCATTCAGGCTCTGATCATTTTCGTTGAGTATGCATACTCCGGTCAATACGTTGAGCGTTCAGGCTCCGGTCATTTTCGTTGAGTATCCAGACTCCGGTTATTAAGTTGAGCGTCAGGCTCCGATCATTTTCGTTGAGTATCCAGACTCCGGTTATTACGTTGAGTGTTCAGGCTCCGGTCATTTTTGTTGAGTATCTAGACTCTAGTTATTACAATGAGGGTTCAGACTCCGGTCATTTTCGTTGAGTATCTAGACTCCCGTCATTTCGTTGAGCGTTCAAGCTCCGATCATTTTCGTTGAGTATGCATACTCCGGTCAATACGTTGAGCATTCAGTCTCCGGTCCTTTTCGTTGAGTATCCAGACTCCGGTCATTATATTGTGCGTTCAGGATCCAGTAATTTTCGTTGAGTATCATAACTCCATTTATTACGTTGAGCGTTCGAGATCCGGTCAGTTTCGTTGAGTATCCGGACTCCAGTTATTACGTTGAGCGTTCAGGCTCCGGTCAGTTTCGTTGGGTATCCAAACTCCGGTTATTATATTGATCGTTCAGGCTCCGGTCATTTTCGTTGAGTATCCAGACTCGGGTTATTACGTTGAGCGTTTAGGCTCCAGTCAGTTTCGTTGGGTATCCAGACTCCGGTTATTACGTTGAGCGTTCAGGCTCCAGTCATTTTCGTTGAGTATCCAGACTCCTGTTATTACGTTGAGCGTTCAGGCTCTGGTCAGTTTCGTTGAGTATCCAGACTCTGGTTATTAAGTTGAGCGTTCAGGCTCCGGTCATTTTCGTTTAGTATCCAGACTATGGTTATTATGTTGAGCGTTCAGACTCCTATCATTTTTGTTGAGTATCCAGACTCCGGTTATTACGTTGAGCGTTCAGGCTCCAGTAATTTTCGTTGAGAATCCAGACTCCTGTTATTACATTGAGCGTTCAGGCTCCGGTCAATTTCGTTGGGTATCCAGACTCCGGTTATTACGTTGAGCATTCAGGCTCCGGTCATTTTCGTTGGGTATCCAGACTCCGGTTATTAAGTTGAGAATCCGGCTCCGATCATTTTCGTTGAGTATCCAGACTCCGCTTACTATGTTGAGCATTCAGGCTCCTGTCAGTTTCGTTGGGTATCCAAACTCCGGTTATTACATTGAGCGTTCCGGCTCCGGTCGTTTTTGTTGAGTATCCAGACTATGGTGATTACATTGAGCGTTCAGGCTCTAATCATTTTCGTTGAGTATGCATACTCCGGTCAATACGTTGAGCGTTCAGGCTCCGGTCATTTTCGTTGAGTATCCAGACTCCGGTTATTAAGTTGAGCGTCAGGCTCCGATCATTTTCGTTGAGTATCCAGACTCCGGTTATTACGTTGAGTGTTCAGGCTCCGGTCATTTTTGTTGAGTATCTAGACTCTAGTTATTACGTTGAGGGTTCAGACTCCGGTCATTTTCGTTGAGTATCTAGACTCCCGTCATTTCGTTGAGCGTTCAAGCTCCGATCATTTTCGTTGAGTATGCATACTCCGATCAATACGTTGAGCGTTCAGTCTCCGGTCCTTTTCGTTGAGTATCCAGACTCCGGTCATTATATTGAGCGTTCAGGATCCAGTAATTTTCGTTGAGTATCATAACTCCATTTATTACGTTGAGCGTTCGAGATCCGGTCAGTTTCGTTGAGTATCCGGACTCCAGTTATTACGTTGAGCGTTCAGGCTCCGGTCAGTTTCGTTGGGTATCCAAACTCCGGTTATTATGTTGATCGTTCAGGCTCCGGTCATTTTCGTTGAGTATCCAGACTCGGGTTATTACGTTGAGCGTTCAGGCTCCAGTCAGTTTCGTTGGGTATCCAGACTCCGGTTATTACGTTGAGCGTTCAGGCTCCAGTCATTTTCGTTGAGTATCCAGACTCCTGTTATTACGTTGAGCGTTCAGGCTCTGGTCAGTTTCGTTGAGTATCCAGACTCTGGTTATTAAGTTGAGCGTTCAGGCTCCGGTCATTTTCGTTTAGTATCCAGACTCTGGTTATTATGTTGAGCGTTCAGACTCCTATCATTTTCGTTGAGTATCCAGACTCCGGTTATTACGTTGAGCGTTCAGGCTCCAGTAATTTTCGTTGAGAATCCAGACTCCTGTTATTACATTGAGCGTTCAGGCTCCGGTCAATTTCGTTGGGTATCCAGACTCCGGTTATTACGTTGAGCATTCAGGCTCCGGTCATTTTCGTTGAGTATCCAGACTCCGGTTATTAAGTTGAGCATCCGGCTTCGATCATTTTTGTTGAGTATCCAGACTCCGCTTACTATGTTGAGCATTCAGGCTCCTGTCAGTTTCGTTGGGTATCCAAACTCCGGTTATTACGTTGAGCGTTCCGGCTCCGGTCGTTTTTGTTGAGTATCCAGACTATGGTGATTACATTGAGCGTTCAGGCTCTGATCATTTTCGTTGAGTATGCATACTCCGGTCAATACGTTGAGTGTTCAGTCTCCGGTCATTTTCGTTGAGTATCCAGACTCCGGTCATTACATTGAGCGTTCAGGATCCAGTCATTTTCGTTGAGTATCATAACTCCATTTATTACGTTGAGCGTTCGAGATCCGGTCAGTTTCGTTGAGTATCCGGACTCCAGTTATTACGTTGAGTGTTCAGGCTCTGGTCAGTTTCGTTGGGTATCCAAACTCCGGTTATTATGTTGATCGTTCAGGCTCCGGTCATTTTCGTTGAGTATCCAGATTCGGGTTATTACGTTTAGCGTTCGGGCTCCGGTCAGTTTCGTTGAGTGTCCAGATTCCGGTTATTATGTTGAGTGTTCAGGCTCCGGTCAGTTTCGTTGGGTATCCATACTCCGGTTATTACGTTGAGCGTTCAGGCTCCGGTCATTTTCGTTGAGTATCCAGAGTCCGGTTATTACGTTGAGCGTTCAGGCTCCGGTCATTTTCGTTGAGTATCTAGACTCTAGTTATTACGTTGAGGGTTCAGACTCTGGTCATTTTAGTTGAGTATCTAGACTCCTGTCATTTTGTTGAGCGTTCAGGCTCCGATCATTTTCGTTGAGTATGCATACTCCGGTCAATACGTTGAGCTTTCAGTCTCCGGTCATATTCGTTGAGTATCCAGACTCCGGTCATTACATTGAGCGTTCAGGATCCAGTAGATTTCGTTGAGTATCATAACTCCATTTATTACGTTGAGCGTTCGAGATCCGGTCAGTTTCGTTGGGTATCCAAACTCCAGTTATTGCGTTGAGCGTTCAGGCTCCGGTCAGTTCCGTTGGGTATCCAAACTCCGGTTATTATGTTGATTGTTCAGGCTCCGGTCATTTTTGTTGAGTATCCAGACTCGGGTTATTACGTTGAGGGTTCGGGCTCCGGTTAGTTTCATTGAGCATCCAGATTCCGGTTATTACATTGAGCGTTCAGGCTCCGGTCAGTTTCGTTGGGTATCCAGACTCCGATTATTACGTTGAGCGTTCAGGCTCCGGTCAGTTTCGTTGCGTATCCAGACTCCGGTTATTAAGTTGAGCGTCAGGCTCCGATCATTTTCGTTGAGTATCCAGACTCCAGTTATTACGTTGAGCGTTCAGGCTCCGGTCATTTTCGTTGAGTATCTAGACTCTAGTTATTATGTTGAGGGTTCAGACTCCGGTCATTTTCGTTGAGTATCTAGACTCCCGTCATTTCGTTGAGCGTTCAGGCTCCGATCATTTTCGTTGAGTATGCATACTCCGGTCAATACGTTGAGCGTTCAGTCTCCGGTCCTTTTCGTTGAGTATCCAGACTCCGGTCATTACATTGAGCGTTCAGAATCCAGTAATTTCGTTGAGTATCATAACTCCATTTATTACGTTGAGCGTTCGAGATCCGGTCAGTTTCGTTGGGTATCCAAACTCCAGTTATCACGTTGAGCGTTCAGGCTCCGGTCAGTTTCGTTGGGTATCCAGACTCCGGTTATTATGTTGATCGTTCAGGCTCCAGTCATTTTCGTTGAGTATCCAGACTCCTGTTATTACGTTGAGCGTTCAGGCTCCGGTCAATTTCGTTGAGTATACAGACTCTGGTTATTAAGTTGAGCGTTTAGGCTCCAGTCATTTTCGTTTAGTATCCAGACTCTGGTTATTAAGTTGAGCATTCAGACTCCTGTCATTTTCGTTGAGTATCCAGACTCCGGTTATTACGTTGAGCGTTCAGGCTCCAGTCATTTTCGTTGAGAATCCAGACTCCTGTTATTACGTTGAGCGTTCAGGCTCCGGTCAGTTTCGTTGGGTATCCAGACTCCGGTTATTACGTTGAGCATTCAGGCTCCGGTCATTTTCGTTGAGTATCCAGACTCCGGTTATTAATTTAAGCGTCAGGCTCCGATCATTTTCGTTGAGTATCCAGACTCCGGTTATTACGTAGAGCGTTCAGGCTCCGGTCATTTTCGTTGAGTATCCAGACTCTGGTTATTACGTTGAGGGTTCAGACTCCGGTCAGTTTCATTGAGTATCCAGATTCCGGTTATTACGTTGAGCGTTCAGGCTCCGGTCAGTTTCGTTGGGTATCCAGACTCCGGTTATTACGTTGGGCGTTCAGGCTCCGGTCAGTTTCGTTGGGTATCCAGACTCCGGTTATTACGTTGAGCGTTCAGGCTCCAGTCATTTTCATTGAGTATCCAGACTCCTGTTATTACATTGAGCGTTCAGGCTCCGGTCAGTTTCGTTGAGTATCCAGACTCTGGTTATTAAGTTGAGCGTTCAGGCTCCGATCATTTTCGTTTAGTATCCAGACTCTGGTTATTATGTTGAGCGTTCATACTCCTGTCATTTTCGTTGAGTATCCAAACTCCGGTTATTACGTTGAGCGTTCAGGCTCCAATCATTTTCGTTGAGAATCCAGACTCCTGTTATTACGTTGAGCATTCAGGCTCCGGTCAGTTTCGTTGGGTATCCAGACTCCGGTTATTACGTTGAGCATTCAGGCTCCGGTCATTTTCGTTGAGTATCCAGACTCCGGTTATTAAGTTGAGCATCAGGCTCTGATCATTTTCGTTGAGTATCCAGACTCCGGTTATTATGTTGAGCATTCAGGCTCCTGTCAGTTTCGTTGGGTATCCAAACTCCGGTTATTACATTGAGCGTTCCGGCTCCGGTCGTTTTTGTTGAATATCCAGACTCTGGTTATTACATTGAGCGTTCAGGCTCTGATCATTTTCGTTGAGTATGCATACTCCGGTCAATACGTTGAGCGTTCAGTATCCGGTTATTTTCGTTGAGAATCCAGACTCCGGTCATTACATTTAGCGTTCAGGATCCAGTCATTTTCGTTGAGTATCATAACTCCATTTATTACGTTGAGCGTTCGAGATCCGGTCAGTTTCGTTGAGTATCCGGACTCCAGTTATTACGTTGAGCGTTCAGGCTCCGGTCAGTTTCGTTGGGTATCCAGACTCCGGTTATTACGTTGAGCGTTCAGGCTCCAGTCATTTTTGTTGAGTATCCAGACTCCTGTTATTACGTTGAGCATTCAGGCTCCGGTCAGTTTCGTTGAGTATCCAGACTCTGGTTATTAAGTTGAGCGTTCAGGCTCCGGTCATTTTCGTTTAGTATCCAGACTCTGGTTATTATGTTGAGCGTTCATACTCCTGTCATTTTCGTTGAGTATCCAGACTCCGGTTATTACGTTGAGCGTTCAGGCTCCAGTCATTTTCGTTGAGAATCCAGACTCCTGTTATTACATTGAGCATTCAGGCTCCGGTCAGTTTCGTTGGGTATCCAGACTCCGGTTATTATGTTGAGCATTCAGGCTCCTGTCATTTTCGTTGAGTATCCAGACTCCGGTTATTAAGTTGAGCATCAGGCTCCGATCATTTTCGTTGAGTATCCAGACTCCGGTTATTATGTTGAGCATTCAGGCTCCTATCAGTTTCGTTGGGTATCCAAACTCCGGTTATTACATTGAGCGTTCCGGCTCCGGTCGTTTTTCTTGAGTATCCAGACTCTGGTTATTACATTAAGCGTTCAGGCTCTGATCATTTTCGTTGAGTATGCATACTCCGGTCAATACGTTGAGCGTTCAGTCTCTGGTCATTTTCGTTGAGAATCCAGACTCCGGTCATTACATTGAGCGTTCAGGATCTAGTCATTTTCGTTGAGTATCATAACTCCATTTATTACGTTGAGCGTTCGAGATCCGGTCAGTTTCGTTGAGTATCCGGACTCCAGTTATTACGTTGAGCGTTCAGGCTCCGGTCAGTTTCGTTGGGTATCCAAACTTCGGTTATTATGTTGATCGTTCAGGCTCCGGTCATTTTTGTTGAGTATCCAGACTCGTGTTATTACGTTGAGCGTTTGGGCTCCGGTCAGTTTCGTTGAGTATCCAGATTCCGGTTATTACGTTGAGTGTTCAGGCTCCGGTCAGTTTCGTTGGGTATCCAGACTACGGTTATTACATTGAGCGTTCAGGCTCCGGTCAGTTTCGTTGGGTATCTAGACTCCGGTTATTACGTTGAGCGTTCAGGCTCCTGTCATTTTCGTTGAGTGTCCAGACTCCGGTTATTAAGTTGAGCATCAGGCTCCGATCATTTTCGTTGAGTATCCAGACTCCGCTTATTATGTTGAGCATTCAGGCTCCTGTCAGTTTCGTTGGGTATCCAAACTCGGGTTATTACGTTGAGCGTTCCGGCTCCGGTCGTTTTTGTTGAGTATCCAGACTCTGGTTATTACATTGAGCGTTCAGGCTCTGATCATTTTCGTTGAGTATGCATACTCCGGTCAATACGTTGAGCGTTCAGTCTCCGGTAATTTTCGTTGAGTATCCAGACTCCGGTCATTACATTGAGCATTCAGGATCCAATCATTTTCGTTGAGTATCATAACTCCATTTATTACGTTGAGCGTTCGAGATCCGGTCAGTTTCGTTGAGTATCCGGACTCCAGTTATTACGTTGAGCGTTCAGGCTCCGGTCAGTTTCCTTGGGTATCCAAACACTGATTATTATGTTGATCGTTCAGGCTCCGGTCATTTTCGTTGAGTATCCAGACTCGGGTTATTACGTTGAGCGTTCGGACTCCGGTCAGCTTCGTTGAGTATCCAGATTCCGGTTATTACGTTGAGTGTTCAGGCTCCGGTCAGTTTCGTTGGGTATCCAGACTCTGGTTATTACGTTGAGCGTTCAGGCTCCGGTCAGTTTCGTTGGGTATCCAGACTCCGGTTATTAAGTTGAGCGTCAGGCTCCGATCATTTTCATTGAGTATACAGACTCCGGTTATTAAGTTGAGCGTTCAGGCTCCGGTCATTTTCGTTGAGTATCTAGACTCTAGTTATTACGTTGAGGGTTCTGACTCCGGTCATTTTCGTTGAGTATCTAGACTCCTGTCATTTCGTTGAGCGTTCAGGCTCCGATCATTTTCGTTGAGTATGCATACTCCGGTCAATACGTTGAGCGTCAGTCTCCGGTCATTTTCGTTGAGTATCCAGACTCCGGTCATTACATTGAGCGTTCAGGATCCAGTAATTTTCGTTGAGTATCATAACTCCATTTAATACATTGAGCGTTCGAGATCCGGTCAGTTTCGTTGAGTATCCGGACTCCAGTTATTACGTTGAGCGTTCAGGCTCCGGTCAGTTTCGTTGGGTATCCAAACTCCGGTTATTATGTTGATCATTCAGGCTCCGGTCATTTTCGTTGAGTATCCAGACTCGGGTTATTACGTTGAGCGTTCGGGCTTCGGTCAGTTTCGTTGAGTATCCAGATTCCGGTTATTATGTTGAGTGTTCAGGCTCCGGCCAGTTTCGTTGGGCATCCAGACTCCGGTTATTACGTTGAGCGTTCAGGCTCCGGTCAGTTTCGTTCGGTATCCAGACTCCGGTTATTACATTGAACGTTCAGGCTCCAGTCATTTTCGTTGAGAATCCAGACTCCTGTTATTACGTTGAGCGTTCAGGCTCCGGTCAGTTTCGTTGGGTATCCAGACTCCGGTTATTACGTTGAGCCTTTAGGCTCCGGTCATTTTTGTTGAGTATCCAGACTCCGGTTATTAAGTTGAGAGTCAGGCTCCGATCATTTTCGTTGAGTATCCAGACTCCGGTTATTACGTTAAGTGTTCAGGCTCCGGTCATTTTCGTTGAGTATCTAGACTCTGGTTATTATGTTGAGGGTTCAGACTTCGGTCATTTTCATTGAGTATCTAGACTCCTGTCATTATATTGAGCATTCAGGCTCCGATCATTTTCGTTGAGTATGCATACTCCGGTCAATACGTTGAGCATTCAGTCTCCGGTCATTTTCGTTGAGTATCCAGACTCCGGTCATTACATTGAGCGTTCAGGATCCAGTCATTTTTGTTGAGTATCATAACTCCATTTATTACGTTGAACGTTCGAGATCCGGTCAATTTCGTTGAGTATCCGGACTCCAGTTATTACGTTGAGCGTTCAGGCTCCGGTCAGTTTCGTTGGGTATCCAAACTCCGGTTATTATGTTGATCGTTCAGGCTCCGTTCATTTTCGTTGAGTATCCAGACTCGGGTTATTACGTTGAGCGTTCGGGCTCCGGTCAGTTTCGTTGAGTATCTAGATTCCAGTTATTACGTTGAGTGTTCAGGCTCCGGTCAGTTTCGTTGGGTATCCAGATTCTGGATATTTATTTGAGCGTTCAGGCTCCGGTCAGTTTCGTTGGGTATTCAGACTCCGGTTATTACGTTGAGCGTTTAGGCTCCAGTCATTTTCGTTGAGAATCCAGACTCCTGTTATTACGTTGAGCGTTCAGGATCCAGTCATTTTCGTTGAGTATCATAACTCCCTTTATTATGTTGAGCGTTCAGGATCCGGTCAGTTTCGTTGAGTATCCCGACTCCAGTTATTACGTTGAGCGTTCAGGCTCCGGTTAGTTTCGTAAGGTATCTAGACTCCGGTGATTATGTTGAGCGTTCGAGCTCCGGTCAGTTTCGTTGGGTATCTAGACTCCGGTTATTACGTTGATCGTTCGGGCTCCAGTCAGTTTCGTTGAGTATCCAGTTTCCGGTTATTACGTTGAGCGTTCAGGCTCCGATCAGTTTCGTTGGGTATCCAAACTCCGGTTATTACGTTCAGTGTTCCGGCTCCGGTTGTTTTTGTTGTGTATCCAGACTCTAGTTATTACGTTGTGCGTTCCGGCTCCGGTCAGTTTCTATGAGTATCCAGATTCCGATTATTATGTTGAGCGTTCAGGCTCCGGTCAGTTTCGTTGGGTATCCAGACTCCGGTTATTACGTTGAGCGTTCAGGCTCCGGTCAGTTTCGTTGGGTATCCAGACTCCGGTTATTAAGTTGAGCGTCAAGCTCCGATCATTTTCGTTGAGTATCCAGACTCCAGTTATTACGTTAAGCGTTCAGGCTCCGGTCAGTTTCGTTGAGTATCCAGACTCTGGTTATTACGTTGAGGGTTCAGACTCCGGTCATTTTCGTTGAGTATCTAGACTCCTGTCATTACGTTGAGCGTTCAGGCTCCGATCATTTTCGTTGAGTATGCATACTCCGGTCAATACGTTGAACGTTCAGTCTGCGGTCAATTTCGTTGAGTATCCAGACTCCGGTCATTCCATTGAGCATTCAGGATCCAGCCATTTTCGTTGAGTATCATAACTCCATTTATTACGTTGAACGTTCAGGATCCGGTCAGTTTCGTTGAGTATCCGGACTCCAGTTATTACGTTGAGCGTTCAGGCTCAGGTTAGTTTCGTTAGGTATCTAGACTCCGGTGATTATGTTGAGCGTTCGAGCTCCGGTCAGTTTCGTTGGGTATCCAGACTCCGGTTATTACGTTGATCGTTCGGGCTCCAGTCAGTTTCGTTGAGTATCCAGTTTCCGGTTATTACGTTGAGCGTTCAGGCTCCGATCAGTTTCGTTGGGTATCCAAACTCCGGTTATTACGTTCAGTGTTCCGGCTCCGGTCGTTTTTGTTGAGTATCCAGACTCTAGTTATTACGTTGAGCGTTCCGGCTCCAGTCAGTTTCTATGAGTATCCAGATTCCGATTATCATGTTGAGCGTTCAGGCTCCGGTCAGTTTCGTTGGGTATCCAGACTCCGGTTATTACGTTGAGCGTTCAGGCTCCGGTCAGTTTCGTTGGGTATCCAGACTCCGGTTATTAAGTTGAGCGTCAAGCTCCGATCATTTTCGTTGAGTATCCAGACTCCGGTTATTACGTTAAGCGTTCAGGCTCCGGTCAGTTTCGTTGAGTATCCAGACTCTGGTTATTACGTTGAGGGTTCAGACTCCGGTCATTTTCGTTGAGTATCTAGACTTCTGTCATTACGTTGAGCGTTCAGGCTCCGATCATTTTCGTTGAGTATGCATACTCCGGTCAATACGTTGAACGTTCAGTCTCCGGTCAATTTCGTTGAGTATCCAGACTCTGGTCATTCCATTGAGCATTCAGGATCCAGCCATTTTCGTTGAGTATCATAACTCCATTTATTACGTTGAGCGTTCAGGATCCGGTCAGTTTCGTTGAGTATCCGGACTCCAGTTATTACGTTGAGCGTTCAGGCTCAGGTTAGTTTCGTTAGGTATCTAGACTCCGGTGATTATGTTGAGCGTTCGAGCTCCGGTCAGTTTCGTTGGGTATCCAGACTCCGGTTATTACGTTGATCGTTCGGGCTCCAGTCAGTTTCGTTGAGTATCCAGTTTCCGGTTATTACGTTGAGCGTTCAGGCTCCGATCAGTTTCGTTGGGTATCCAAACTCCGGTTATTACGTTCAGTGTTCCGGCTCCGGTCGTTTTTGTTGAGTATCCAGACTCTAGTTATTACGTTGAGCGTTCCGGCTCCGGTCAGTTTCTATGAGTATCCAGATTCCGATTATTATGTTGAGCGTTCAGGCTCCGGTCAGTTTCGTTGGGTATCCAGACTCCGGTTATTACGTTGAGCGTTCAGGCTCCGGCCAGTTTCGTTGGGTATCCAGACTCCGGCTATTAAGTTAAGCGTCAAGCTCCGATCATTTTCGTTGAGTATCCAGACTCCGGTTATTACGTTAAGCGTTCAGGCTCCGGTCAGTTTCGTTGAGTATCCAGACTCTGGTTATTACGTTGAGGGTTCAGACTCCGGTCATTTTCGTTGAGTATCTAGACTCCTGTCATTACGTTGAGCGTTCAGGCTCCGGTCATTTTCGTTGAGTATGCATACTCCGGTCAATACGTTGAACGTTCAGTCTCCGGTCAATTTCGTTGAGTATCCAGACTACGGTCATTCCATTGAGCATTCAGGATCCAGCCATTTTCGTTGAGTATCATAACTCCATTTATTACGTTGAGCGTTCAGGATCCGGTCAGTTTCGTTGAGTATCCGGACTCCAGTTATTACGTTGAGCGTTCTGGCTCCGGTCAGTTTCGTTGGGTATCCAGACTCCGGTGATTATGTTGATCGTTCAGGCTCCGGTCATTTTCGTTGAGTATCCATACTCGGGTTATTACGTTGAGCGTTCCGACTCCGGTCAGTTTCGTTCTGTATCCGGACTCCGGTCAGTTTCGTTGAGTATCCAGATTCCGGTTATTACGTTGAGCGTTCCGACTCCGGTCAGTTTCGTTGGGTATCCGGACTCCGGTTATTACGTTGAGCGTTCAAACTCCAGTCATTTTCGTTGAGTATCCAGACTCCGGTCATTACATTGAGCGTTCAGGATCCAGTCATTTTCGTTGAGTATCCAGACTCTGGTTATTAAGTTGAGCGTTCAGGCTCCGGTCATTTTTGTTGAGTATCTAGACTATGGTTATTACGTTGAGCGTTCAAGCTCCGGTCAGTTTCATTGAGTATCCAGATTCCGATTATTACATTGAGCGTTCAGGCTCCGATCAGTTTCGTTGGGTATCAAGACACCGGTTATTACGTTGAGCGTTCAGGCTCCGGTCAGTTTCATAGGGTATCCAGACTCCGGTGATTACGTTGATCATTCTGGCTCCGGTCATTTTTGTTGAGTATCCTGACTCCAGTTCTTACGTTGAACGTTCAGGCTCCATTCAGTTTAGTTGGGTATCCAAACTCCGGTTATTACGTTGATCGTTCCGGCTCCGGTCATTTTTGTTGGGTATCCAGACTCTGGTTATTACGTTAAGCATTCAGGCTCCAGTCATTTTCGTTGAGAATCCAGACTCCTTTATTACGTTGAGCGTTCAGGCTCCGGTTAGTTTCGTTGGGTATCCAGACTCCGGTTATTACGTTGAGCGTTCAGGCTCCGGTCATTTTCGTTGAGTATCCAGACTCCGGTTATTACGTTGAGCGTTCAGGATCCGGTCAGTTTCATTGAGTATCCAGATTCCGGTTATTACGTTGAACATTCAGGCTCCGGTCAATTTCGTTGGGTATCCAGACTCCTGTTATTACGTTGAGCGTTCAGGCTCCGGTCAGTTTCGTTGGGTATCCAGACTCCGGTTATTACGTTGAGCGTTCAGGCTCTAGTCATTTTCATTGAGTATCCAGACTCCTGTTATTACGTTGAGCGTTCAGGCTCCGGTCAGTTTCGTTGAGTATCCAGACTCTGGTTATTAAGTTGAGCGTTCAGGCTCCGGTCATTTTCGTTGAGTATCCAGACTCCGGTCGTTCCATTGAGCGTTCAGGCTCCGGTCAGTTTCGTTGAGTATCCAGATTCCGGTTATTACATTGAGCGTTCAGGCTCCGGTCAGTTTCATTGGGTATCAAGACACCGGTTATTACGTTGAGCATTCAGGCTCCGGTCAGTTTCATTGGGTATCCAGACTCCGGTTATTACGTTGATCGTTCTGGCTCCGGTCATTTTCGTTGAGTATCCAGACTCCAGTTATTACGTTGAACGTTCAGGCTCCGATCAGTTTCGTTGGGTATCCAAACTCCGGTTATTACGTTGAGTGTTCCGGCTCCGGTCGTTTTTGTTGAGTATCCAGACTCTAGTTATTACGTTGAGTGTTCCGATTCCGGTCAGTTTCGTTGAGTATCCAGATTCAAATTATTATGTTGAGCGTTCAGGCTCTGGTCAGTTTCGTTGGGTATCCAGACTCCGGTTATTACGTTGAGTGTTCAGGCTCCGGTCATTTTTGTTGAGTATCCAGACTCCGGTTATTAAGTTTAGCGTCAAGCTCCGATCATTTTCGTTAAGTATCCAGACTCCGGTTATTACGTTGAGCGTTCAGGCTGCGGTCATTTTCGTTGAGTATCTAGACTCTGGTTATTACGTTGAGGGTTCAGACTCCGGTCAGTTTCGTTGGGTATCCAGACTCCGGTGATTATGTTGATCGTTCAGGCTCCGGTCATTTTCGTTGAGTATCCAGACTCGGGTCAATACGTTGAGCGTTCAGTCTCCAGTCATTTTCGTTGAGTATCCAGACTCCGGTCATTACATTGAGCGTTTAGGATCCAGTCATTTTCGTTGAGTATCATAACTCCATTTATTACGTTGAGCGTTCAGGATCCGGTCAGTCTCGTTGAGTATCCGGACTCCAGTTATTATGTTGAGCGTTCAGGTTCCGGTCAGTTTCGTTGGGTATCCAAACTCCGGTTATTATGTTGATCGTTCAGGCTCCGGTCATTTTCGTTGAGTATCTAGACTCGGGTTATTACGTTGAGCGTTCGGGCTCCGGTCAGTTTCAGTGAGTATCCAGATTCCGGTTATTACATTGAGCGTTCAGTCTCCGGTCAGTTTCGTTGGGTATCCAGACTCCGGTTATTACGTTGGATGTTTAGGCTCCGGTCAGTTTCGTTTGGGTATCCAGACTCCGGTTATTACGTTGAGCGTTCAGGCTCCAGTCATTTTTGTTGAGTATCCAGACTCCTGTTATTACGTTGAGCGTTCAGGCTCCGGTCAGTTTCGTTGAGTATCCAGACTCTGGTTATTAAGTTGAGCGTTCAGGCTCCGGTCATTTTCGTTGAGTATCTAGACTCCTGTCATTACGTTGAGCGTTCAGGCTCTGATCATTTTCGTTGAGTATGCATACTCCGGTCAATACGTTGAACGTTCAGGATCCATCCATTTTCGTTGAGTATCATAACTCCATTTATTACGTTGAGCGTTCAGGATCCGGTCAGTTTCGTTGAGTATCCGGACTCCAGTTATTACGTTGAGCGTTCTGACTCCGGTCAGTTTCGTTGGGTATCTAAACTCCGGTGATTATGTTGATCGTTCAGGCTCAGGTCATTTTCGTTGAGTATCCAGACTCGGGTCAATACGTTGAGCGTTCAGTCTCCAGTCATTTTCGTTGAGTATCCAGACTCCGGTCATTACATTGAGCGTTCAGGATCCTGTCATTTTCGTTGAGTATCATAACTCCATTTATTAAGTTGAGCGTTCAGGCTCCGGTCATTTTCGTTGAGTATCGAGACTGTGGTTATTACGTTGAGCGTTCAAGCTCCGGTCAGTTTCATTGAGTATCCAGATTCCGGTTATTAAATTGAGCGTTCAGGCTCCGATCAGTTTCGTTGGGTATCAAGACACCGGTTATTACGTTGAGCGTTCAGGCTCCGGTCAGTTTCATAGGGTATCCAGACTCCGGTTATTACGTTGATCATTCTGGCTCCGGTCATTTTCGTTGAGTATCCTGACTCCAGTTATTACGTTGAACGTTCAGGCTCCATTCAGTTTAGTTGGGTATCCAAACTCCGGTTATTACGTTGATCGTTCCGGCTCCGGTCGTTTTTGTTGGGTATCCAGACTCCGGTTATTACGTTAAGCGTTCAGGCTCCAGACATTTTCGTTGAGAATCCAGACTCCTGTTATTACGTTGAGCGTTCAGGCTCCGGTCAGTTTCGTTGGGTATCCAGACTCCGGTTATTACGTTGAGCGTTTAGGCTCCGATCATTTTCGTTGAGTATCCAGACTCCGGTTATTACGTTGAGCGTTTAGGATCCGGTCAGTTTCATTGAGTATCCAGATTCCGGTTATTACGTTGAACGTTCAGGCTCCGGTCAATTTCGTTGGGTATCCAGACTCCGGTTATTACGTTGAGCGTTCAGGCTCCAGTCATTTTCGTTGAGTATCCATACTCCTGTTATTACGTTGAGCGTTCAGGCTCCGGTCAGTTTCGTTGAGTATCCAGACTCTGGTTATTAAGTTGAGCGTTCAGGCTCCGGTCATTTTCGTTGAGTATCTAGACTCCTGTCATTACGTTGAGCGTTCAGGCTCCGATCATTTTCGTTGAGTATGCATACTCCGGTCAATACGTTGAACGTTCAGTCTCCGGTCAATTTCGTTGAGTATCCAGACTCCGGTCATTCCATTGAGCATTCAGGATCCAGCCATTTTCGTTGAGTATCATAACTCCATTTATTACGTTTAGCGTTCAGGATCCGGTCAGTTTCGTTGAGTATCCAGACTCCGGTTATTAAGTTGAGCGTTCTGGCTCCGGTCAGTTTCGTTGGGTATCCAGACTCCGGTGATTATGTTGATCGTTCAGGCTCCGGTCATTTTCGTTGAGTATCCAGACTCGGGTCAATACGTTGAGCGTTCAGTCTCCAGTCATTTTCGTTGAGTATCCAGACTCCGGTCATTACATTGAGCGTTTAGGATCCAGTCATTTTCGTTGAGTATCATAACTCCATTTATTACGTTGAGCGTTCAGGATCCGGTCAGTCTCGTTGAGTATCCGGACTCCAGTTATTATGTTGAGCGTTCAGGTTCCGGTCAGTTTCGTTGGGTATCCAAACTCCGGTTATTATGTTGATCGTTCAGGCTCCGGTCATTTTCGTTGAGTATCTAGACTCGGGTTATTACGTTGAGCGTTCGGGCTCCGGTCAGTTTCAGTGAGTATCCAGATTCCGGTTATTACATTGAGCGTTCAGTCTCCGGTCAGTTTCGTTGGGTATCCAGACTCCGGTTATTACGTTGGATGTTTAGGCTCCGGTCAGTTTCGTTTGGGTATCCAGACTCCGGTTATTACGTTGAGCGTTCAGGCTCCAGTCATTTTTGTTGAGTATCCAGACTCCTGTTATTACGTTGAGCGTTCAGGCTCCGGTCAGTTTCGTTGAGTATCCAGACTCTGGTTATTAAGTTGAGCGTTCAGGCTCCGGTCATTTTCGTTGAGTATCTAGACTCCTGTCATTACGTTGAGCGTTCATGCTCTGATCATTTTCGTTGAGTATGCATACTCCGGTCAATACGTTGAACGTTCAGGATCCAGCCATTTTCGTTGAGTATCATAACTCCATTTATTACGTTGAGCGTTCAGGATCCGGTCAGTTTCGTTGAGTATCCGGACTCCAGTTATTACGTTGAGCGTTCTGACTCCGGTCAGTTTCGTTGGGTATCCAAACTCCGGTGATTATGTTGATCGTTCAGGCTCAGGTCATTTTCGTTGAGTATCCAGACTCGGGTCAATACGTTGAGCGTTCAGTCTCCAGTCATTTTCGTTGAGTATCCAGACTCCGGTCATTACATTGAGCGTTCAGGATCCTGTCATTTTCGTTGAGTATCATAACTCCATTTATTAAGTTGAGCGTTCAGGCTCCGGTCATTTTCGTTGAGTATCGAGACTGTGGTTATTACGTTGAGCGTTCAAGCTCCGGTCAGTTTCATTGAGTATCCAGATTCCGGTTATTAAATTGAGCGTTCAGGCTCCGATCAGTTTCGTTGGGTATCAAGACACCGGTTATTACGTTGAGCGTTCAGGCTCCGGTCAGTTTCATAGGGTATCCAGACTCCGGTTATTACGTTGATCATTCTGGCTCCGGTCATTTTCGTTGAGTATCCTGACTCCAGTTATTACGTTGAACGTTCAGGCTCCATTCAGTTTAGTTGGGTATCCAAACTCCGGTTATTACGTTGATCGTTCCGGCTCCGGTCGTTTTTGTTGGGTATCCAGACTCCGGTTATTACGTTAAGCGTTCAGGCTCCAGACATTTTCGTTGAGAATCCAGACTCCTGTTATTACGTTGAGCGTTCAGGCTCCGGTCAGTTTCGTTGGGTATCCAGACTCCGGTTATTACGTTGAGCGTTCAGGCTCCGATCATTTTCGTTGAGTATCCAGACTCCGGTTATTACGTTGAGCGTTCAGGATCCGGTCAGTTTCATTGAGTATCCAGATTCCGGTTATTACGTTGAACGTTCAGGCTCCGGTCAATTTCGTTGGGTATCCAGACTCCGGTTATTACGTTGAGCGTTCAGGCTCTAGTCATTTTCGTTGAGTATCCAGACTCCTGTTATTACGTTGAGCGTTCAGGCTCCGGTCAGTTTCGTTGAGTATCCAGACTCTGGTTATTAAGTTGAGCGTTCAGGCTCCGGTCATTTTCGTTGAGTATCTAGACTCCTGTCATTACGTTGAGCGTTCAGGCTCCGATCATTTTCGTTGAGTATGCATACTCCGGTCAATACGTTGAACGTTCAGTCTCCGGTCAATTTCGTTGAGTATCCAGACTCCAGTCATTCCATTGAGCATTCAGGATCCAGCCATTTTCGTTGAGTATCATAACTCCATTTATTACGTTTAGCGTTCAGGATCCGGTCAGTTTCGTTGAGTATCCAGACTCCGGTTATTAAGTTGAGCGTTCTGGCTCCGGTCAGTTTCGTTGGGTATCCAGACTCCGGTGATTATGTTGATCGTTCAGGCTCCGGTCATTTTCATTGAGTATCCAGACTCGGGTCAATACGTTGAGCGTTCAGTCTCCAGTCATTTTCGTTGAGTATCCAGACTCCGGTCATTACATTGAGCGTTTAGGATCCAGTCATTTTCGTTGAGTATCATAACTCCATTTATTAAGTTGAGCGTTCAGGCTCCGGTCATTTTCGTTGAGTATCTAGACTCTGGTTATTACGTTGAGCATTCAAGCTCCGGCCAGTTTCATTGAGTATCCAGATTCCGGTTATTAAATTGAGCGTTCAGGCTCTGATCAGTTTCGTTGGGTATCAAGACACCGGTTATTACGTTGAGCGTTCAGGTTCCGGTCAGTTTCATAGGGTATCCAGACTCTGGTTATTACGTTGATCATTTTGGCTCCGGTCATTTTCGTTGAGTATCCTGACTCCAGTTATTACGTTGAACGTTCAGGCTCCATTCAGTTTAGTTGAGAATCCAGACTCCTGTGATTACGTTGAGCGTTCAGGCTCCGGTCAGTTTCGTTGGGTATCCAGACTCCGGTTATTACGTTGAGCGTTCAGGCTCCGGTCATTTTCGTTGAGTATCCAGACTCCAGTTATTACGTTGAGCGTTCAGGATCCGGTCAGTTTCATTGAGTATCCAGATTCCGGTTATTACGTTGAACGTTCAGGCTCCGGTCAATTTCGTTGGGTATCCAGACTCCGGTTATTACGTTGAGCGTTCAGGCTCCAGTCATTTTCGTTGAGTATCCAGACTCCTGTTATTACGTTGAGCGTTCAGGCTCTGGTCAGTTTCGTTGAGTATCCAGACTCTGGTTATTAATTTGAGCGTTCAGGCTCCGGTCATTTTCGTTGAGTATCTAGACTCCTGTCATTACGTTGAGCGTTCAGGCTCCGATCATTTTCGTTGAGTATGCAGACTCCGGTCATTCCATTGAGCATTCAGGATCCAGCCATTTTCGTTGAGTATCATAACTCCATTTATTACGGTGAGCGTTCAGGATCCGGTCAGTTTCGTTGAGTATCCAGACTCCAGTTATTACGTTGAGCATTCTGGCTCCGGTCAGTTTCGTTGGGTATCCAGACTCCGGTGATTATGTTGATCGTTCAGGCTCCGGTCATTTTCGTTGAGTATCCAGACTCGGGTTATTACGTTGAGCGTTCGGGCTCCGGTCAGTTTCGTTGAGTATCCAGATTCCGGTTATTACGTCGAACGTTCAGGCTCCGGTCAGTTTCGTTGGGTATCCAGACTCCGGTTATTACGTTGAGCGTTCAGACTCCAGTCATTTTCGTTGAGTATCCAGACTCCTGTTATTACGTTGAGCGTTCAGGCTCCGGTCAGTTTTGTTGGGTATCCAGACTCCGGTTATTACGTTGAGCGTTCAGGCTCTAGTCATTTTCATTGAGTATCCAGACTCCGGTTATTAAGTTGAGCGTTCAGGCTCTGGTCATTTTCGTTGAGTATCCAGACTCCGGTCATTCCATTGAGCGTTCAGGCTCCGGTCAGTTTCGTTGACTATCCATATTCCGGTTATTACATTGAGCGTTCAGGCTCCGGTCAGTTTCATTGGGTATCAAGACACCGGTTATAACGTCGAGCGTTCAGGCTCCGGTCAGTTTCATTGGGTATCCAGACTCCGGTTATTACATTGATCGTTCTGGCTCCGGTCATTTTCGTGGAGTATCCAGACTCCACTTATTACGTTGAACGTTCAGGCTCCGATCAGTTTCGTTGGGTATCCAAACTCCGGTTATTACGTTGAGTGTTCCGGCTCCGGTCGTTTTTGTTGAGTATCCAGATTCTAGTTATTACGTTGAGCGTTCTGGCTCCGGTCAGTTTCGTTGAGTATCCAGATTCCGATTATTATGTTGAACGTTCAGGCTCTGGTCAGTTTCGTTGGGTATCCAGACTCCGGTTATTACGTTGAGCGTTCAGGCTCCGGTCATTTTCGTTGAGTATCCAGACTCCGGTTATTAAGTTTAGCGTCAAGCTCCGATCATTTTCGTTGAGTATCCAGACTCCGGTTATTACGTTGAGCGTTCAGGCTGCGGTCATTTTCGTTAAGTATCTAGACTCTGGTTATTACGTTGAGGGTTCAGACTCCGGTCATTTTCGTTGAGTATCTAGACTCCTGTCATTACGTTGAGTGTTCAGGCTCCGATCATTTTCGTTGAGTATGCATACTCCGGTCAATATGTTGAGCGTTCAGTCTCCGGTCATTTTCGTTGACTATCCAGACTCCGGTCATTACATTGAGCGTTCAGGATCCAGTCATTTTCGTTGAGTATCATAACTCCATTTATTACGTTGAGCGTTCTGGATCCGGTCAGTTTCGTTGAGTATCCGGACTCCAGTTATTATATTAAGCGTTCAGGCTCCAGTCAGTTTCGTTGGGTATCTAAACTCCGGTTATTATGTTGATCGTTCAGGCTCCGGTCATTTTCGTTGAGTATCCAGACTCGGGTTATTACGTTGAGCGTTCGGGCTCCGGTCAGTTTCGTTGAGTATCCAGATTCTGGTTATTACATTGAGCGTTCAGGCTCCGGTCAGTTTCGTTGGGTATCCAGACTCCGGTTATTACGTTGAGCGTTCAGGCTCCCGTCAGTTTCGTTGGGTATCCAGACTCCGGTTATTACGTTGAGCGTTCAGGCTCCAGTCATTTTCGTTGAGTATTCAGACTCCTGATATTACGTTGAGCGTTCAGGCTCCGGTCAGTTTCGTTGGGTATCCAGACTCTGGTTATTAAGTTGAGCGTTCAGGCTTCGGTCATTTTCGTTGAGTATCCAGACTCCGGTCATTCCATTGAGCGTTCAGGCTCCGGTCAGTTTCGTTGACTATCCAGATTCCGGTTATTACATTGAGCGTTCAGGCTCCGGTCAGTTTCATTGGGTATCAAGACACCGGTTATTACGTTGAGCGTTCAGGCTCCGGTCAGTTTCATTGGGTATCCAGACTCCGGTTATTACGTTGATCGTTCTGGCTCCGGTCATTTTCGTTGAGTATCCAGACTCCAGTTATTACGTTGAACGTTCAAGCTCCGATCAGTTTCGTTGGGTATCCAAACTCCGGTTATTACGTTGAGTGTTCCGGCTCTGGTCGTTTTTGTTGAGTATCCAGACTCTAGTTATTACGTTGAGCGTTCTGGCTCCGGTCAGTTTCGTTGAGTATCCAGATTCCGATTATTATGTTGAACGTTCAGGCTCTGGTCAGTTTGGTTGGGTATCCAGACTCCGGTTATTACGTTGAGCGTTCAGGCTCCGGTCATTTTCGTTGAGTATCCAGACTCCGGTTATTACGTTGAGCGTTCAGGATGCGGTCATTTTCGTTGAGTATCTAGACTCTGGTTATTACGTTGAGGGTTCAGACTCCGGTCATTTTCGTTGAGTATCTAGACTCCTGTCATTACGTTGAGTGTTCAGGCTCCGATCATTTTCGTTGAGTATACATACTCCGGTCAATACGTTGAGCGTTCAGTCTCCGGTCATTTTCGTTGACTATCCAGACTCCGGTCATTACATTGAGCGTTCAGGATCCAGTCATTTTCGTTGAGTATCATAACTCCATTTATTACGTTGAGCGTTCTGGATCCGGTCAGTTTCGTTGAGTATCCGGACTCCAGTTATTATGTTGAGCGTTCAGGCTCCAGTCAGTTTCGTTGGGTATCTAAACTCCGGTTATTATGTTAATCGTTCAGGCTCCGGTCATTTTCGTTGAGTATCCAGACTCGGGTTATTACGTTGAGCGTTCGAGCTCCGGTCAGTTTCAGTGAGTATCCAGATTCCGGTTATTACATTGAGCGTTCAGGCTCCGGTCAATTTCGTTGGGTATCCAGACTCCGGTTATTACGTTGAGCGTTCAGGCTCCGGTCATTTTCGTTGGGTATCCAGACTCCGGTTATTACGTTGAGCATTCAGGCTCCAGTCATTTTCGTTGAGTATTCAGACTCCTGTTATTATGTTGAGCGTTCAGGCTCCGGTCAGTTTCGTTGGGTATCCAGACTCTGGTTATTAAGTTGATCGTTCAGGCTCCGGTCATTTTCGTTGAGTATCCAGACTCCGGTCATTCCATTGAGCGTTCAGGCTCCGGTCAGTTTCATTGGGTATCAAGACACCGGTTATTACGTTGAGCGTTCAGGCTCCGGTCAGTTTCGTTGGGTATCCAGACTCCGGTTATTACGTTGATCGTTCTGGCTCCGGTCATTTTCGTTGAGTATCCAGACTCCAGTTATTACGTTGAACGTTTAGGCTCCGATCAGTTTCGTTGGGTATCCAAACTCCGGTTATTACGTTGAGTGTTCCGGCTCTGGTCGTTTTTGTTGAGTATCTAGACTCTAGTTATTACTTTGAGCGTTCTGGCTCCGGTCAGTTTCGTTGAGTATCCAGATTCCGATTATTATTTTGAACGTTCAGGCTCTGGTCAGTTTCGTTGGGTATCCAGACTCCGGTTATTACGTTGAGCGTTCAGGCTCTGGTCATTTTCGTTGAGTATCCAGACTCCGGTTATTACGTTGAGCGTTCAGGCTGCGGTCATTTTCGTTGAGTATCTAGACTCTGGTTATTACGTTGAGGGTTCAGACTCCGGTCATTTTCGTTGAGTATCTAGACTCCTGTCATTACGTTGAGTGTTCAGGCTCCGATCATTTTCGTTGAGTATGCATACTCCGGTCAATACGTTGAGCGTTCAGTCTCCGGTCATTTTCGTTGACTATCCAGACTCCGGTCATTACATTGAGCGTTCAGGATCCAGTAATTTTCGTTGAGTATCATAACTCCATTTATTACGTTGAGCGTTCTGGATCCGGTCAGTTTCGTTGAGTATCCGGACTCCAGTTATTATGTTGAGCGTTCAGGCTCCAGTCAGTTTCGTTGGGTATCTAAACTCCGGTTATTATGTTGATCGTTCAGGCTCCGGTCATTTTCGTTGAGTATCCAGACTCGGGTTATTACGTTGAGCGTTCGGGCTCCGGTCAGTTTCAGTGAGTATCCAGATTCCGGTTATTACATTGAGCGTTCAGGCTCCGGTCAATTTCGTTGGGTATCCAGACTCCGGTTATTACGTTGAGCGTTCAGGCTCCGGTCATTTTCGTTGGGTATCCAGACTCCGGTTATTACGTTGAGCATTCAGGCTCCAGTCATTTTCGTTGAGTATTCAGACTCCTGTTATTACGTTGAGCGTTCAGGCTCCGGTCAGTTTCGTTGGGTATCCAGACTCTGGTTATTAAGTTGATCGTTCAGGCTCCAGTCATTTTCGTTGAGTATCCAGACTCCGGTCATTCCATTGAGCGTTCAGGCTCCGGTCAGTTTCGTTGACTATCCAGATTCCGGTTATTACATTGAGCGTTCAGGCTCCGGTCAGTTTCATTGGGTATCAAGACACCGATTATTACGTTGAGCGTTCAGGCTCCGGTCAGTTTCATTGGGTATCCAGACTCCGGTTATTACGTTGATCGTTCTGGCTCCGGTCATTTTCGTTGAGTATCCAGACTCTAGTTATTACGTTGAACGTTCAGGCTCCGATCAGTTTCGTTGGGTATCCAAACTCCGGTTATTACGTTGATTGTTCCGGCTCTGGTCGTTTTTGTTGAGTATCCAGACTCTAGTTATTATGTTGAGCGTTCTGGCTCCGGTCAGTTTCGTTGAGTATCCAGATTCCGATTATTATGTTGAACGTTCAGGCTCTGGTCAGTTTCATTGGGTATCCAGACTCCGGTTATTACGTTGAGCGTTCAGGCTCCGGTCATTTTCGTTGAGTATCCAGACTCCGGTTATTACGTTGAGCGTTCAGGCTGCGGTCATTTTCGTTGAGTATCTAGACTCTGGTTTTTACGTTGAGGGTTCAGACTCCGGTCATTTTCGTTGAGTATCTAGACTCCTGTCATTACGTTGAGTGTTCAGGCTCCGATCAGTTTCGTTGAGTATGCATACTCCGGTCAATACGTTGAGCGTTCAGTCTCCGGTCATTTTCGTTGACTATCAAGACTCCGGTCATTACATTGAGCGTTCAGGATCCAGTCATTTTCGTTGAGTATCATAACTCCATTTATTACGTTGAGCGTTCTGGATCCGGTCAGTTTCGTTGAGTATCCGGACTCCAGTTATTATGTTGAGCGTTCAGGCTCCAGTCAGTTTCGTTGGGTAACTAAACTCCGGTTATTATGTTGATCGTTCAGGCTCCGGTCATTTTCGTTGAGTATCTAGACTCGGGTTATTACGTTGAGCGTTCGGGCTCCGGTCAGTTTTAGTGAGTATCCAGATTCCGGTTATTACATTGAGCGTTCAGGCTCCGGTCAATTTCGTTGGGTATCCAGACTCCGGTTATTACGTTGAGCGTTCAGGCTCCGGTCATTTTCGTTGGGTATCCAGACTCCGGTTATTACGTTGAGCATTCAGGCTCCAGTCATTTTCGTTGAGTATTCAGACTCCTGTTATTACGTTGAGCGTTCAGGCTCCGGTCAGTTTCGTTGGGTATCCAGACTCTGGTTATTAAGTTGATCGTTCAGGCTCCAGTCATTTTCGTTGAGTATCCAGACTCCGGTCATTCCATTGAGCGTTCAGGCTCCGGTCAGTTTCGTTGACTATCCAGATTCCGGTTATTACATTGAGCGTTCAGGCTCCGGTCAGTTTCATTGGGTATCAAGACACCGATTATTACGTTGAGCGTTCAGGCTCCGGTCAGTTTCATTGGGTATCCAGACTCCGGTTATTACGTTGATCGTTCTGGCTCCGGTCAATTTCGTTGAGTATCCAGACTCTAGTTATTACGTTGAACGTTCAGGCTCCGATCAGTTTCGTTGGGTATCCAAACTCCGGTTATTACGTTGATTGTTCCGGCTCTGGTCGTTTTTGTTGAGTATCCAGACTCTAGTTATTATGTTGAGCGTTCTGGCTCCGGTCAGTTTCGTTGAGTATCCAGATTCCGATTATTATGTTGAACGTTCAGGCTCTGGTCAGTTTCATTGGGTATCCAGACTCCAGTTATTACGTTGAGCGTTCAGGCTCCGGTCATTTTCGTTGAGTATCCAGACTCCGGTTATTACGTTGAGCGTTCAGGCTGCGGTCATTTTCGTTGAGTATCTAGACTCTGGTTATTACGTTGAGGGTTCAGACTCCGGTCATTTTCGTTGAGTATCTAGACTCCTGTCATTACGTTGAGTGTTCAGGCTCCGATCAGTTTCGTTGAGTATGCATACTCCGGTCAATACGTTGAGCGTTCAGTCTCCGGTCATTTTCGTTGACTATCAAGACTCCAGTCATTACATTGAGCGTTCAGGATCCAGTCATTTTCGTTGAGTATCATAACTCCATTTATTACGTTGAGCGTTCTGGATCCGGTCAGTTTCGTTGAGTATCCGGACTCCAGTTATTATGTTGAGCGTTCAGGCTCCAGTCAGTTTCGTTGGGTATCTAAACTCCGGTTATTATGTTGATCGTTCAGGCTCCGGTCATTTTCGTTGAGTATCTAGACTCGGGTTATTACGTTGAGCGTTCGGGCTCCGGTCAGTTTCAGTGAGTATCCAGATTCCGGTTATTACATTGAGCGTTCAGGCTCCGGTCAATTTCGTTGGGTATCCAGACTCCGGTTATTACGTTGAGCGTTCAGGCTCCGGTCATTTTCGTTGGGTATCTAGACTCCGGTTATTACGTTGAGCGTTCAGGCTCCAGTCATTTTCGTTGAGTATTCAGACTCCTGTTATTACGTTGAGCGTTCAGGCTCTGGTCACTTTCGTTGGGTATCCAGACTCTGGTTATTAAGTTGAGCGTTCAGGCTCCGGTCATTTTCGTTGAGTATCCAGACTCCGGTCATTCCATTGAGCGTTCAGGCTCCGGTCAGTTTCGTTGACTATCCAGATTCCGGTTATTACATTGAGCGTTCAGGCTCCGGTCAGTTTCGTTGAGTATCAAGACACCGGTTATTACGTTGAGCGTTCAGGCTCCGGTCAGTTTCATTGGGTATCCAGACTCCGGTTATTACGTTGATCGTTCTGGCTCCGGTCATTTTCGTTGAGTATCCAGACTCCAGTTATTACGTTGAACGTTTAGGCTCCGATCAGTTTCGTTGGGTATCCAAACTCCGGTTATTACGTTGAGTGTTCCGGCTCTGGTCGTTTTTGTTGAGTATCCAGACTCTAGTTATTACGTTGAGCGTTCTGGCTCCGGTCAGTTTCGTTGAGTATCCAGATTCCGATTATTATGTTGAACGTTCAGGCTCTGGTCAGTTTCGTTGGGTATCCAGACTCCGGTTATTACGTTGAGCGTTCAGGCTCCGGTCATTTTCGTTGAGTATCCAGACTCCGGTTATTACGTTGAGCGTTCAGGCTGCGGTCCTTTTCGTTGAGTATCTAGACTCTGGTTATTACGTTGAGGGTTCAGACTCCGGTCATTTTCGTTGAGTATCTAGACTCCTGTCATTACGTTGAGTGTTCAGGCTCCGATCATTTTCGTTGAGTATGCATACTCCGGTCAATACGTTGAGCGTTCAGTCTCCGGTCATTTTAGTTGACTATCCAGACTCCGGTCATTACATTGAGCGTTCAGGATCCATTCATTTTCGTTGAGTATCATAACTCCATTTATTACGTTGAGCGTTCTGGATCCGGTCAGTTTCGTTGAGTATCCGGACTCCAGTTATTATGTTGAGCGTTCAGGCTCCAGTCAGTTTCGTTGGGTATCCAGACTCGGGTTATTACGTTGAGCGTTCGAGCTCCGGTCAGTTTCAGTGAGTATCCAGATTCCGGTTATTACATTGAGCGTTCAGGCTCCGGTCAATTTCGTTTGGTATCCAGACTCCAGTTATTACATTGAGCGTTCAGGCTTCGGTCATTTTCGTTGAGTATCCAGACTTCGGCCATTACATTGAGCGTTCAGGATCCAGTCATTTTCGTTGAGTATCATAACTCCATTTATTACGTTGAGCGTTCTGGATCCGGTCAGTTTCGTTGAGTATCCGGACTCCAGTTATTATGTTGAGCGTTCAGGCTCGAGTCAGTTTCGTTGGGTATCTAAACTCCGGTTATTATGTTGATCGTTCAGGCTCCGGTCATTTTCGTTGAGTATCCAGACTCGAGTTATTACGTTGAGCGTTCGGGCTCCGGTCAGTTTCAGTGAGTATCCAGATTCCGGTTATTACATTGAGCGTTCAGGCTCTGGTCAATTTCGTTGGGTATCCAGACTCCGATTATTACGTTGAGCGTTCAGGCTCCGGTCAGTTTCGTTGGGTATCTAGACTCCGGTTATTACGTTGAGCGTTCAGGCTCCAGTCATTTTCGTTGAGTATCCAGACTCCTATTATTACGTTGAGCGTTCAGGCTCCGGTCAGTTTTGTTGAGTATCCAGACTCTGGTTATTAAGTTGAGCGTTCAGGCTCTGGTCATTTTCGTTGAGTATCTAGACTCTTGTCATTACGTTGAGCGTTCAGGCTCCGATCATTTTCGTTGAGTATGCATACTCCGGTCAATACGTTGAGCGTTCAGTCTCCGGTCATTTTCGTTGAGTATCCAGACTCCGGTCATTCCATTGAGCGTTCAGGATCCAGCCATTTTCGTTGAGTATCATAACTCCATTTATTACGTTGAGCGTTCAGGCTCCGGTCAGTTTCGTTGGGTATCCAAACTCCGGTTATTATGTTGATCGTTCAGGCTCTGGTCATTTTCTTTGGGTATCCAGACTCGGGTTATTACGTTTTACGTTCGGGCTCTGGTCAGTTTCGTTGAGTATCCAGATTCCGGTTATTACGTTGAGTGTTCAGGCTCCGGCCAGTTTCGTTGGGTATCCAGACTCCGGTTATTACATTGAGCGTTCAGGCTCCGGTCAGTTTCGTTGGGTATCCAGACTCCGGTTATTACGTTGATCGTTCTGGCTCCGGTCATTTTCGTTGAGTATCCAGACTCCAGTTATTACGTTGAACGTTCAGGCTCCGATCAGTTTCGTTGGGTATCCAAACTCCGGTTATTACGTTGAGTGTTCCGGCTCTGGTCGTTTTTGTTGAGTATCCAGACTCTAGTTATTACGTTGAGCGTTCTGGCTCCGGTCAGTTTCGTTGAGTATCCAGATTCCGATTATTATGTTGAACGTTCAGGCTCTGGTCAGTTTCGTTGGGTATCCAGACTCCGGTTATTACGTTGAGCGTTCAGGCTCCGGTCATTTTCGTTGAGTATCCAGACTCCGGTTATTACGTTGAGCGTTCAGGCTGCGGTCCTTTTCGTTGAGTATCTAGACTCTGGTTATTACGTTGAGGGTTCAGACTCCGGTCATTTTCGTTGAGTATCTAGACTCCTGTCATTACGTTGAGTGTTCAGGCTCCGATCATTTTCGTTGAGTATGCATACTCCGGTCAATACGTTGAGCGTTCAGTCTCCGGTCATTTTAGTTGACTATCCAGACTCCGGTCATTACATTGAGCGTTCAGGATCCATTCATTTTCGTTGAGTATCATAACTCCATTTATTACGTTGAGCGTTCTGGATCCGGTCAGTTTCGTTGAGTATCCGGACTCCAGTTATTATGTTGAGCGTTCAGGCTCCAGTCAGTTTCGTTGGGTATCCAGACTCGGGTTATTACGTTGAGCGTTTGAGCTCCGGTCAGTTTCAGTGAGTATCCAGATTCCGGTTATTACATTGAGCGTTCAGGCTCCGGTCAATTTCGTTGGGTATCCAGACTCCAGTTATTACATTGAGCGTTCAGGCTTCGGTCATTTTCGTTGAGTATCCAGACTTCGGCCATTACATTGAGCGTTCAGGATCCAGTCATTTTCGTTGAGTATCATAACTCCATTTATTACGTTGAGCGTTCTGGATCCGGTCAGTTTCGTTGAGTATCCGGACTCCAGTTATTATGTTGAGCGTTCAGGCTCGAGTCAGTTTCGTTGGGTATCTAAACTCCGGTTATTATGTTGATCGTTCAGGCTCCGGTCATTTTCGTTGAGTATCCAGACTCGAGTTATTACGTTGAGCGTTCGGGCTCCGGTCAGTTTCAGTGAGTATCCAGATTCCGGTTATTACATTGAGCGTTCAGGCTCCGGTCAATTTCGTTGGGTATCCAGACTCCGGTTATTACGTTGAGCGTTCAGGCTCCGGTCAGTTTCGTTGGGTATCTAGACTCCGGTTATTACGTTGAGCGTTCATGCTCCAGTCATTTTCGTTGAGTATCCAGACTCTTGTTATTACGTTGAGCGTTCAGGCTCCGGTCAGTTTTGTTGAGTATCCAGACTCTGGTTATTAAGTTGAGCGTTCAGGCTCTGGTCATTTTCGTTGAGTATCTAGACTCTTGTCATTACGTTGAGCGTTCAGGCTCCGATCATTTTCGTTGAGTATGCATACTCCGGTCAATACGTTGAGCGTTCAGTCTCCGGTCATTTTCGTTGAGTATCTAGACTCCGGTCATTCCATTGAGCGTTCAGGATCCAGCCATTTTCGTTGAGTATCATAACTCCATTTATTACGTTGAGCGTTCAGGCTCCGGTCAGTTTCGTTGGGTATCCAAACTCCGGTTATTATGTTGATCGTTCAGGCTCTGGTCATTTTCGTTGGGTATCCAGACTCGGGTTATTACGTTTTGCGTTCGGGCTCCGGTCAGTTTCGTTGAGTATCCAGATTCCGGTTATTACGTTGAGTGTTCAGGCTCCGGCCAGTTTCGTTGGGTATCCAGACTCCGGTTATTACGTTGAGCGTTCAGGCTCCGGTCAGTTTCGTTGGGTATCCAGACTCCGGTTATTACGTTGAGCGTTCAGGCTCCAGTCATTTTTGTTGAGAATCCAGACTCCGGTTATTACGTTGAGCGTTCAGGCTACGGTCAGTTTCATTGGGTATCCAGACTCCGGTTATTACGTTGAGCGTTCAGGCTCCGGTCATTTTTGTTGAGTATCCAGACTCCGGTTATTAAGTTGAGCGTCAGGCTCCGATCATTTTCGTTGAGTATCCAGACTCCGGTTATTACGTTAAGCGTTCAGGCTCCGGTCATTTTCGTTGAGTATCTAGACCCTGGTTATTATGTTGAGGGTTCAGACTTCGGTCATTTTCGTTGAGTATCTAGACTCCTGTCATTACATTGAGCGTTCAGGCTCCGATCATTTTCGTTGAGTATGCATACTCCGGTCAATGCGTTGAGCATTCAGTCTCCGGTCATTTTCGTTGAGTATCCAGACTCCGATCATTATATTGAGCGTTCAGGATCCAGTCATTTTCGTTGAGTATCATAACTCCATTTATTACGTTGAACATTCGAGATCCGGTCAGTTTCGTTGAGTATCCGAACTCCAGTTATTACGTTGAGCGTTCAGGCTCCGGTCAGTTTCGTTGGGTATCCAAACTTCGGTTATTATGTTGATCGTTCAGGCTCCGGTCATTTTCTTTGAGTATCCAGACTCGGGTTACTACGTTGAGCGTTCGGGCTCCGATCAATTTCGTTGAGTATCCAGATTCCGGTTATTACGTTGAGTGTTCAGGCTCCGGTCAGTTTCGTTGGGTATCCAGACTCCGGTTATTACGTTGAGCGTTCAGGCTCCGGTCATTTTCGTTGAGTATCCAGACTCCGATTATTAAGATGAGCGTCAGGCTCCGATCATTTTCGTTGAGTATCCAGACTCCGGTTATTACGTTGAGCGTTCAGGCTCCGGTCATTTTCGTTGAGTATCTAGACTCTGGTTATTACGTTGAGGGTTCAGACTCCGGTCATTTTCGTTGAGTATCTAGACTCCTGTCATTTTGTTGAGCGTTCAGGCTCCGATAATTTTCGTTGAGTATGCATACTCCGGTCAATACGTTAGGCGTTCAGTCTCCGGTCATTTTCGTTGAGTATCCAGACTCCGGTCATTACATTGAGCGTTCAGGATCCAGTAATTTTTGTTGAGTATCATAACTCCATTTATTACGTTGAGCGTTCGAGATCCGGTCAGTTTCGTTGAGTATCCAGACTCCAGTTATTACATTGAGTGTTCAGGCTCCGGTCAGTTTCGTTGGGTATCCAAACTCCGGTTATTAAGTTGATCGTTCAGGCTCCGGTCATTTTCGTTGAGTATCCAGACTCGGGTTATTACGTTGAGCGTTCGGGCTCCGGTCAGTTTCGTTGAGTATCCAGATTCCGGTTATTACGTTGAGTGTTCAGGCTCCGGCCAGTTTCGTTGGGTATCCAGACTCCGGTTATTACGTTGAGCGTTCAGGCTCCGGTCAGTTTCGTTGGGTATCCAGACTCCGGTTATTACGTTGAGCGTACAGGCTCCGGTCATTTTTGTTGAGTATCCAGACTCCTGTTATTAAATTGAGCGTCAGGCTCCGATCATTTTCGTTGAGTATCCAAACTCCGGTTATTACGTTAAGCGTTTAGGCTCCGGTCATTTTCGTTGAGTATCTAGACTCTGGTTATTATGTTGAGGGTTCAGACTTCGGTCATTTTCGTTGAGTATCTAGACTCTTGTCATTACGTTGAGCGTTCAGGCTCCGATCATTTTTGTTGAGTATGCATACTCCGGTCAATATGTTGAGCATTCAGTCTCCGGTCATTTTCGTTGAGTATCCAGACTCCGGTCATTACATTGAGCGTTCAGGATCCAGTCATTTTCGTTGAGTATCATAACTCCATTTATTACGTTGAACGTTCGAGATCCGGTCAGTTTCGTTGAGTATCCGGACTCCAGTTATTACGTTGAGCGTTTAGGCTCCGGTCAGTTTCATTGGGTATCCAAACTCCGGTTATTATGTTGATCGTTCAGGCTTCGGTCATTTTCGTTGAGTATCCAGACTCGGGTTATTACCTTGAGCATTTGGGCTCCGGTCAGTTTCGTTAAGTATCCAGAATCCGGTTATTACGTTGAGTGTTCAGGCTCTGGTCAGTTTCGTTGGGTATCCAGACTCCGGTTATTACATTGAGCGTTCAGGTTCCGGTCAGTTTCGTTGGGTATCCAGACTCCGGTTTTTACGTTGAGCGTTCAGGCTCCGGTCAGTTTCGTTGAGTATCCAGACTCTGGTTATTAAGTTGAGCGTTCAGGCTCCGGTCATTTTCGTTGAGTATCCAGATTCTGGTTATTATGTTGAGCGTTCAGGCTCCGGTCAATTTCGTTGAGTATTCAGATTCCGGTTATTACATTGAGCGTTCAGGCTCCGGTCAGTTTCGTTGGGTATGAAGACACCGGTTATTACTTTGAGCGTTCAGGCTCCGGTCAGTTTCATTGGGTATCCAGACTCCGGTTATTACGTTGATCGTTCTGGCTCCGGTCATTTTCGTTGAGTATCCAGACTCCAGTTATTACGTTGAACGTTCAGGCTCCGATCAGTTTCGTTGGGTATCCAAACTCCGGTTATTACGTTGAGTGTTCCGGCTCCGGTCGTTTTTGTTGAGTATCCAGACTCTAGTTATTACGTTGAGCGTTCCGGCTCCGGTCAGTTTCATTGAGTATCCAGATTCCGATTATTATGTTGAGCGTTCAGGATCCGGTCAGTTTCGTTGGGTATCCAGACTCCGGTTATTACGTTGAGCGTTCAGGCTCCGGTCATTTTCGTTGAGTATCCAGACTCCGGTTATTAAGTTGAGCGTCAAGCTCCGATCATTTTCGTTGAGTATCCAGACTCCGGTTATTACGTTGAGCGTTCAGGCTCCGGTCATTTTCGTTGAGTATCTAGACTCTGGTTATTACGTTGATGGTTCAGACTCCGGTCATTTTCGTTGAGTATCTAGACTCCGGTCATTACGTTGAGTGTTCAGGCTCCGATCATTTTCGTTGAGTATGCATAGTCCGGTCAATACGTTGAGCGTTCAGTCTCCGGTCATTTTCGTTGAGTATCCAGACTCCGGTCATTACATTGAGCGTTCAGGATCCAATCATTTTCGTTGAGTATCATAACTCCATTTATTACGTTGAGCGTTCAGGATCCGGTCAGTTTCATTGAGTATCCGGACTCCAGTTATTATGTTGAGCGTTCAGGCTCCAGTCAGTTTCGTTGGGTATCCAAACTCCGGTTATTATGTTGATCGTTCAGGCTCCGGTCATTTTCGTTGAGTATCCAGACTCGGGTTATTACCTTGAGCATTTGGGCTCCGGTCAGTTTCGTTGAGTATCCAGAATCCGGTTATTACGTTGAGTGTTCAGGCTCTGGTCAGTTTCGTTGGGTATCCAGATTCTGGTTATTACGTTGAGCGTTCAGGCTTCGGTCAGTTTCGTTGGGTATCCAGACTCCGGTTATTACGTTGAGTGCTCAGGCTCCTGTCATTTTTGTTGAGAATCCAGACTCCTGTTATTACGTTGAGCGTTCAGGCTCCGGTCAGTTTCGTTGAGTATCCAGACTCTGGTTATTAAGTTGAGCGTTCAGGCTCCGGTCATTTTCGTTGAGTATCCAGACTCCGGTCATTCCTTTGAGCGTTCAGGATCCAGTCATTTTCGTTGAGTATCATAACTCCATTTATTACGTTGAGCGTTCAGGATCCGGTCAGTTTCGTTGAGTATCCGGACTCCAGTTATTGCGTTGAGCGTTCAGGCTCCGGTTAGTTTCGTTAGGTATCCAGACTCCGGTGATTATGTTGATCGTTCAGGCTCTGGTCATTTTCGTTGAGTATCCAGACTCAGGTTATTACGTTGAGCGTTCGGGCTCTGGTCAGTTTCGTTGAGTATCCAGATCCCGGTTATTACGTTGAGCGTTCAGGCTCCGGTCAGTTTCGTTGGGTATCCAGACTCCGGTTATTACATTGAGCGTTCAGGCTCCGATAATTTTCGTTGAGTATGCATACTCCGGTCAATACGTTAGGCGTTCAGGCTCCGGTCAGTTTCGTTGAGTATCCAGATTCCGGTTATTACATTGAGTGTTCAGGCTCCGGTCAGTTTCGTTGGGTATCCAAACTCCGGTTATTAAGTTGATCGTTCAGGCTCCGGTCATTTTCGTTGAGTATCCAGACTCGGGTTATTACGTTGAGCGTTCGGGCTCCGGTCAGTTTCGTTGAGTATCCAGATTCCGGTTATTACGTTGAGTGTTCAGGCTCCGGCCAGTTTCATTGGGTATCCAGACTCCGGTTATTACGTTGAGCGTTCAGGCTCCGGTCAGTTTCGTTGGGTATCCAGACTCCGGTTATTACGTTGAGCGTTTAGGCTCCAGTCATTTTCGTTGAGAATCCAGACTCCTGTTATTACGTTGAGCGTTCAGGCTCCGGTCAGTTTCGTTGGGTATCTAGACTCCGGTTATTACGTTGAGCGTTCAGGCTCCGGTCATTTTTGTTGAGTATCCAGACTCCTGTTATTAAATTGAGCGTCAGTCTCCGATCATTTTCGTTGAGTATCCAGACTCCGGTTATTACGTTAAGCGTTTAGGCTCCGGTCATTTTCGTTGAGTATCTAGACTCTGGTTATTATGTTGAGGGTTCAGACTTCGGTCATTTTCGTTGAGTATCTAGACTCTTGTCATTACGTTGAGCGTTCAGGCTCCGATCATTTTTGTTGAGTATGCATACTCCGGTCAATATGTTGAGCATTCAGTCTCCGGTCATTTTCGTTGAGTATCCAGACTCCGGTCATTACATTGAGCGTTCAGGATCCAGTCATTTTCGTTGAGTATCATAACTCCATTTATTACGTTGAACGTTCGAGATCCGGTCAGTTTCGTTGAGTATCCGGACTCCAGTTATTACGTTGAGCGTTTAGGCTCCGGTCAGTTTCATTGGGTATCCAAACTCCGGTTATTATGTTGATCGTTCAGGCTCCGGTCATTTTCGTTGAGTATCCAGACTCGGGTTATTACCTTGAGCATTTGGGCTCCGGTCAGTTTCGTTGAGTATCCAGAATCCGGTTATTACGTTGAGTGTTCAGGCTCTGGTCAGTTTCGTTGGGTATCCAGATTCTGGTTATTACATTGAGCGTTCAGGCTCCGGTCAGTTTCGTTGGGTATCCAGACTCCGGTTATTACGTTGAGTGTTCAGGCTCCAGTCATTTTTGTTGAGAATCCAGACTCCTGTTATCACGTTGAGCGTTCAGGCTCCGGTCAGTTTCGTTGAGTATCCAGACTCTGGTTATTAAGTTGAGCGTTCAGGCTCCGGTCATTTTCGTTGAGTATCCAGACTCCGGTCATTCCTTTGAGCGTTCAGGATCCAGTCATTTTCGTTGAGTATCATAACTCCATTTATTACGTTGAGCGTTCAGGATCCGGTCAGTTTCGTTGAGTATCCGGACTCCAGTTATTGCGTTGAGCGTTCAGGCTCCGGTTAGTTTAGTTAGGTATCTAGACTCCGGTGATTATGTTGATCGTTCAGGCTCCGGTCATTTTCGTTGAGTATCCAGACTCAGGTTATTACGTTGAGCGTTCGGGCTCCGGTCAGTTTCGTTGAGTATCCAGATTCTGGTTATTACATTGAGCGTTCAGGCTCCGGTCAGTTTCGTTGGGTATCTAGACTCCGGTTATTACATTGAGCGTTCAGGCTCCGGTCAGTTTCGTTGGGTATCCAGACTCCGGTTTTTACGTTGAGCGTTCAGGCTCCGGTCAGTTTCGTTGAGTATCCAGACTCTGGTTATTAAGTTGAGCGTTCAGGCTCCGGTTATTTTCGTTGAGTATCCAGATTCTGGTTATTATGTTGAGCGTTCAGGCTCCGGTCAATTTCGTTGAGTATCCAGATTCCGGTTATTACATTGAGCGTTCAGGCTCCGGTCAGTTTCGTTGGGTATCAAGACACCGGTTATTACTTTGAGCGTTCAGGCTCCGGTCAGTTTCATTGGGTATCCAGACTCCGGTTATTACGTTGATCGTTCTGGCTCCGTCATTTTTGTTGAGTATCCAGACTCCAGTTATTACGTTGAACGTTCAGGCTCCGATCAGTTTCATTGGGTATCCAAACTCCGGTTATTACGTTGAGTGTTCCGGCTCCGGTCGTTTTTGTTGAGTATCCAGACTCTAGTTATTACGTTGAGCGTTCCGGCTCCGGTCAGTTTCATTGAGTATCCATATTCCGATTATTATGTTGAGCGTTCAGGATCCGGTCAGTTTCGTTGGGTATCCAGACTCCGGTTATTACGTTGAGCGTTCAGGCTCCGGTCATTTTCGTTGAGTATCCAGACTCCGGTTATTAAGTTGAGCGTCAAGCTCCGATCATTTTCGTTGAGTATCCAGACTCCGGTTATTACGTTGAGCGTTCAGGCTCCGGTCATTTTCGTTGAGTATCTAGACTCTGGTTATTACGTTGATGGTTCAGACTCCGGTCATTTTCGTTGAGTATCTAGACTCCTGTCATTACGTTGAGTGTTCAGGCTCCGATCATTTTCGTTGAGTATGCATAGTCCGGTCAATACGTTGAGCGTTCAGTCTCCGGTCATTTTCGTTGAGTATCCAGACTCCGGTCATTACATTGAGCGTTCAGGATCCAATCATTTTCGTTGAGTATCATAACTCCATTTATTACGTTGAGCGTTCAGGATCCGGTCAGTTTCATTGAGTATCCGGACTCCAGTTATTATGTTGAGCGTTCAGGCTCCAGTCAGTTTCGTTGGGTATCCAAACTCCGGTTATTATGTTGATCGTTCAGGCTCCGGTCATTTTCGTTGAGTATCCAGACTCGGGTTATTACCTTGAGCATTTGGGCTCCGGTCAGTTTCGTTGAGTATCCAGAATCCGGTTATTACGTTGAGTGTTCAGGCTCTGGTCAGTTTCGTTGGGGATCCAGATTCTGGTTATTACGTTGAGCGTTCAGGCTCCGGTCAGTTTGGTTGGGTATCCAGACTCCGGTTATTACGTTGAGTGCTCAGGCTCCAGTCATTTTTGTTGAGAATCCAGACTCCTGTTATTACGTTGAGCGTTCAGGCTCCGGTCAGTTTCGTTGAGTATCCAGACTCTGGTTATTAAGTTGAGCGTTCAGGCTCCGGTCATTTTCGTTGAGTATCCAGACTCCGGTCATTCCTTTGAGCGTTCAGGATCCAGTCATTTTCGTTGAGTATCATAACTCCATTTATTACGTTGAGCGTTCAGGATCCGGTCAGTTTCGTTGAGTATCCGGACTCCAGTTATTGCGTTGAGCGTTCAGGCTCCGGTTAGTTTCGTTAGGTATCCAGACTCCGGTGATTATGTTGATCGTTCAGGCTCTGGTCATTTTCGTTGAGTATCCAGACTCAGGTTATTACGTTGAGCGTTCGGGCTCTGGTCAGTTTCGTTGAGTATCCAGATCCCGGTTATTACGTTGAGCGTTCAGGCTCCGGTCAGTTTCGTTGGGTATCCAGACTCCGGTTATTACATTGAGCGTTCAGGCTCCGATAATTTTCATTGAGTATGCATACTCCGGTCAATAGGTTAGGCGTTCAGGCTCCGGTCAGTTTTGTTGAGTATCCAGATTCCGGTTATTACATTGAGTGTTCAGGCTCCGGTCAGTTTCGTTGGGTATCCAAACTCCGGTTATTAAGTTGATCGTTCAGGCTTCGGTCATTTTCGTTGAGTATCCAGACTCGGGTTATTACGTTGAGCGTTCGGGCTCCTGTCAGTTTCGTTGAGTATCCAGATTCCGGTTATTACGTTGAGTGTTCAGGCTCCGGCCAGTTTCATTGGGTATCCAGACTCCGGTTATTACGTTGAGCGTTCAGGCTCCGGTCAGTTTCGTTGGGTATCCAGACTCCGGTTATTACGTTGAGCGTTTAGGCTCCAGTCATTTTCGTTGAGAATCCAGACTCCTGTTATTACGTTGAGCGTTCAGGCTCCGGTCAGTTTCGTTGGGTATCTAGACTCCGGTTATTACGTTGAGCGTTCAGGCTCCGGTCATTTTTGTTGAGTATCCAGACTCCTGTTATTAAATTGAGCGTCAGTCTCCGATCATTTTCGTTGAGTATCCAGACTCCGGTTATTACGTTAAGCGTTTAGGCTCCGGTCATTTTCGTTGAGTATCTAGACTTTGGTTATTATGTTGAGGGTTCAGACTTCGGTCATTTTCGTTGAGTATCTAGACTCTTGTCATTACGTTGAGCGTTCAGGCTCCGATCATTTTTGTTGAGTATGCATACTCCGGTCAATATGTTGAGCATTCAGTCTCCGGTCATTTTCGTTGAGTATCCAGACTCCGGTCATTACATTGAGCGTTCAGGATCCAGTCATTTTCGTTGAGTATCATAACTCCATTTATTACGTTGAACGTTCGAGATCCGGTCAGTTTCGTTGAGTATCCGGACTCCAGTTATTACGTTGAGCGTTTAGGCTCCGGTCTGTTTCATTGGGTATCCAAACTCCGGTTATTATGTTGATCGTTCAGGCTCCGGTCATTTTCGTTGAGTATCCAGACTCGGGTTATTACCTTGAGCATTTGGGCTCCGGTCAGTTTCGTTGAGTATCCAGAATCCGGTTATTACGTTGAGTGTTCAGGCTCTGGTCAGTTTCGTTGGGTATCCAGATTCTGGTTATTACGTTGAGCGTTCAGGCTCCGGTCAGTTTCGTTGGGTATCCAGACTCCGGTTATTACGTTGAGCGTTCAGGCTCCAGTCATTTTCGTTGAGAATCCAGACTCCTGTTATCACGTTGAGCGTTCAGGCTCCGGTCAGTTTCGTTGAGTATCCAGACTCTGGTTATTAAGTTGAGCGTTCAGGCTCCGGTCATTTTCGTTGAGTATCCAGACTCCGGTCATTCCTTTGAGCATTCAGGATCCAGTCATTTTCGTTGAGTATCATAACTCCATTTATTACGTTGAGCGTTCAGGATCCGGTCAGTTTCGTTGAGTATCCGGACTCCAGTTATTGCGTTGAGCGTTCAGGCTCCGGTTAGTTTCGTTAGGTATCCAGACTCCGGTGATTATGTTGATCGTTCAGGCTCTGGTCATTTTCGTTGAGTATCCAGACTCAGGTTATTACGTTGAGCGTTCGGGCTCTGGTCAGTTTCGTTGAGTATCCAGATCCCGGTTATTACGTTGAGCGTTCAGGCTCCGGTCAGTTTCGTTGGGTATCCAGACTCCGGTTATTACATTGAGCGTTCAGGCTCCGATAATTTTCGTTGAGTATGCATACTCCGGTCAATAGGTTAGGCGTTCAGGCTCCGGTCAGTTTTGTTGAGTATCCAGATTCCGGTTATTACATTGAGTGTTCAGGCTCCGGTCAGTTTCGTTGGGTATCCAAACTCCGGTTATTAAGTTGATCGTTCAGGCTCCGGTCATTTTCGTTGAGTATCCAGACTCGGGTTATTACGTTGAGCGTTCGGGCTCCGGTCAGTTTCGTTGAGTATCCAGATTCCGGTTATTACGTTGAGTGTTCAGGCTCCGGCCAGTTTCATTGGGTATCCAGACTCCGGTTATTACGTTGAGCGTTCAGGCTCCGGTCAGTTTCGTTGGGTATCCAGACTCCGGTTATTACGTTGAGCGTTTAGGCTCCAGTCATTTTCGTTGAGAATCCAGACTCCTGTTATTACGTTGAGCGTTCAGGCTCCGGTCAGTTTCGTTGGGTATCTAGACTCCGGTTATTACGTTGAGCGTTCAGGCTCCGGTCATTTTTGTTGAGTATCCAGACTCCTGTTATTAAATTGAGCGTCAGTCTCCGATCATTTTCGTTGAGTATCCAGACTCCGGTTATTACGTTAAGCGTTTAGGCTCCGGTCATTTTCGTTGAGTATCTAGACTTTGGTTATTATGTTGAGGGTTCAGACTTCGGTCATTTTCGTTGAGTATCTAGACTCTTGTCATTACGTTGAGCGTTCAGGCTCCGATCATTTTTGTTGAGTATGCATACTCCGGTCAATATGTTGAGCATTCAGTCTCCGGTCATTTTCGTTGAGTATCCAGACTCCGGTCATTACATTGAGCGTTCAGGATCCAGTCATTTTCGTTGAGTATCATAACTCCATTTATTACGTTGAACATTCGAGATCCGGTCAGTTTCGTTGAGTATCCGGACTCCAGTTATTACGTTGAGCGTTTAGGCTCCGGTCTGTTTCATTGGGTATCCAAACTCCGGTTATTATGTTGATCGTTCAGGCTCCGGTCATTTTCGTTGAGTATCCAGACTCGGGTTATTACCTTGAGCATTTGGGCTCCGGTCAGTTTCGTTGAGTATCCAGAATCCGGTTATTACGTTGAGTGTTCAGGCTCTGGTCATTTTCGTTGGGTATCCAGATTCTGGTTATTACGTTGAGCGTTCAGGCTCCGGTCAGTTTCGTTGGGTATCCAGACTCCGGTTATTACGTTGAGTGTTCAGGCTCCAGTCATTTTCGTTGAGAATCCAGACTCCTGTTATCACGTTGAGCGTTCAGGCTCCGGTCAGTTTCGTTGAGTATCCAGACTCTGGTTATTAAGTTGAGCGTTCAGGCTCCGGTCATTTTCGTTGAGTATCCAGACTCCGGTCATTCCTTTGAGCGTTCAGGATCCAGTCATTTTCGTTGAGTATCATAACTCCATTTATTACGTTGAGCGTTCAGGATCCGGTCAGTTTCGTTGAGTATCCGGACTCCAGTTATTGCGTTGAGCGTTCAGGCTCCGGTTAGTTTCGTTAGGTATCTAGACTCCGGTGATTATGTTGATCGTTCAGGCTCCGGTCATTTTCGTTGAGTATCCAGACTCAGGTTATTACGTTGAGTGTTCGGGCTCCGGTCAGTTTCGTTGAGTATCCAGATTCTGGTTATTACGTTGAGCGTTCAGGCTCCGGTCAGTTTCGTTGGGTATCCAGACTCCGGTTATTACATTGAGCGTTCAGGCTCCGGTCAGTTTCGTTGGGTATCCAGACTCCGGTTTTTACGTTGAGCGTTCAGGCTCCGGTCAGTTTCGTTGAGTATCCAGACTCTGGTTATTAAGTTGAGCGTTCAGGCTCCGGTCATTTTCGTTGAGTATCCAGATTCTGGTTATTATGTTGAGCGTTCAGGCTCCGGTCAATTTCGTTGAGTATCCAGATTCCGGTTATTACATTGAGCGTTCAGGCTCCGGTCAGTTTCGTTGGGTATCAAGACACCGGTTATTACTTTGAGCGTTCAGGCTCCGGTAAGTTTCATTGGGTATCCAGACTCCGGTTATGACGTTGATCGTTCTGGCTCCGGTCAGTTTCGTTGAGTATCCAGACTCCAGTTATTACGTTGAACGTTCAGGCTCCGATCAGTTTCGTTGGGTATCCAAACTCCGGTTATTACGTTGAGTGTTCCGGCTCCGGTCGTTTTTGTTGAGTATCCAGACTCTAGTTATTACGTTGAGCGTTCCGGCTCCGGTCAGTTTCATTGAGTATCCAGATTCCGATTATTATGTTGAGCGTTCAGGATCCGGTCAGTTTCGTTGGGTATCCAGACTCCGGTTATTACGTTGAGCGTTCAGGCTCCGGTCATTTTCGTTGAGTATCCAGACTCCGGTTATTAAGTTGAGCGTCAAGCTCCGATCATTTTCGTTGAGTATCCAGACTCCGGTTATTACGTTGAGCGTTCAGGCTCCGGTCATTTTCGTTGAGTATCTAGACTCTGGTTATTACGTTGATGGTTCAGACTCCGGTCATTTTCGTTGAGTATCTAGACTCCTATCATTACGTTGAGTGTTCAGGCTCCGATCATTTTCGTTGAGTATGCATAGTCCGGTCAATACGTTGAGCGTTCAGTCTCCGGTCATTTTCGTTGAGTATCCAGACTCCGGTCATTACATTGAGCGTTCAGGATCCAATCATTTTCGTTGAGTATCATAACTCCATTTATTACGTTGAGCGTTCAGGATCCGGTCAGTTTCATTGAGTATCCGGACTCCAGTTATTACGTTGAGCGTTCAGGCTCCGGTCAGTTTCGTTGGGTATCCAAACTCTGGTTATTATGTTGATCGTTCAGGCTCCGGTCATTTTCGTTGAGTATCCAGACTCGGGTTATTACCTTGAGCATTTGGGCTCCGGTCAGTTTCGTTGAGTATCCAGAATCCGGTTATTACGTTGAGTGTTCAGGCTCTGGTCAGTTTCGTTGGGTATCCAGATTCTGGTAATTACGTTGAGCATTCAGGCTCCGGTCAGTTTCGTTAGGTATCCAGACTCCGGTTATTACGTTGAGCGTTCAGGCTCCAGTCATTTTCGTTGAGAATCCAGACTCCTGTTATTACGTTGAGCGTTCAGGCTCCAGTCAGTTTCATTGAGTATCCAGATTCTGGTTATTAAGTTGAGCGTTCAGGCTCCGGTCATTTTCGTTGAGTATCCAGACTCCGAACATTCCTTTGAGCGTTCAGGATCCAGTCATTTTCGTTGAGTATCATAACTCCATTTATTACGTTGAGCGTTCAGGATCCGGTCAGTTTCGTTGAGTATCCGGACTCCAGTTATTGCCTTGAGCGTTCAGGCTCCGGTTAGTTTCGTTAGGTATCCAGACTCCGGTGATTATGTTGATCGTTCAGGCTCCGGTCATTTTCGTTGAGTATCCAGACTCAGGTTATTACGTTGAGCGTTCGGGCTCTGGTCAGTTTCATTGAGTATCCAGATCCCGGTTATTACGTTGAGCGTTCAGGCTCCGGTCAGTTTCGTTGGGTATCCAGACTCCGGTTATTACATTGAGCGTTCGGGCTCCGGTCAGTTTCGTTGGGTATCCAGACTCCGGTTTTTACGTTGAGCGTTCAGGCTCCGGTCAGTTTCGTTGAGTATCCAGACTCTGGTTATTAAGTTGAGCGTTCAGGCTCCGGTCATTTTCGTTGAGTATCCAGATTCTGGTTATTATGTTGAGCGTTCAGGCTCCGGTCAATTTCGTTGAGTATCCAGATTCCGGTTATTACATTGAGCGTTCAGGCTCCGGTCAGTTTCGTTGGGTATCAAGACACCGGTTATTACTTTGAGCGTTCAGGCTCCGGTCAGTTTCATTGGGTATCCAGACTCCGGTTATTACGTTGATCGTTCTGGCTCCGGTCATTTTCGTTGAGTATCCAGACTCCAGTTATTACGTTGAACGTTCAGGCTCCGATCAGTTTCGTTGGGTATCCAAACTCCGGTTATTACGTTGAGTGTTCCGGCTCCGGTCGTTTTTGTTGAGTATCCAGACTCTAGTTATTACGTTGAGCGTTCCGGCTCCGGTCAGTTTCATTGAGTATCCAGATTCCGATTATTATGTTGAGCGTTCAGGATCCGGTCAGTTTCGTTGGGTATCCAGACTCCGGTTATTACGTTGAGCGTTCAGGCTCCGGTCATTTTCGTTGAGTATCCAGACTCCGGTTATTAAGTTGAGCGTCAAGCTCCGATCATTTTCGTTGAGTATCCAGACTCCGGTTATTACGTTGAGCGTTCAGGCTCCGGTCATTTTCGTTGAGTATCTAGACTCTGGTTATTACGTTGATGGTTCAGACTCCAGTCATTTTCGTTGAGTATCTAGACTCCTGTCATTACGTTGAGTGTTCAGGCTCCGATCATTTACGTTGAGTATGCATACTCCGGTCAATACGTTGAGCGTTCAGTCTCCGGTCATTTTCGTTGAGTATCCAGACTCCGGTCATTACATTGAGCGTTCAGGATCCAATCATTTTCGTTGAGTATCATAACTCCATTTATTACGTTGAGCGTTCAGGATCCGGTCAGTTTCATTGAGTATCCGGACTCCAGTTATTATGTTGAGCGTTCAGGCTCCGGTCAGTTTCGTTGGGTATCCAAACTCCGGTTATTATGTTGATCGTTCAGGCTCCAGTCATTTTCGTTGAGTATCCAGACTCGGGTTATTACCTTGAGCATTTGGGCTCCGGTCAGTTTCGTTGAGTATCCAGAATCCGGTTATTACGTTGAGTGTTCAGGCTCTGGTCAGTTTCGTTGGGTATCCAGATTCTGGTTATTACGTTGAGCGTTCAGGCTCTGGTCAGTTTCGTTGGGTATCCAGAATCCGGTTATTACGTTGAGCGTTCAGGCTCCAGTCATTTTTGTTGAGAATCCAGACTCCTGTTATTACGTTGAGCGTTCAGGCTCCGGTCAGTTTCGTTGAGTATCCAGACTCCGGTTATTAAGTTGAGCGTTCAGGCTCCAGTCATTTTCGTTGAGTATCTAGACTCCGGTTATTACCTTGAGCATTTGGGCTCCGGTCAGTTTCGTTGAGTATCAAGAATCCGGTTATTAAGTTGAGTGTTCAGGCTCTGGTCAGTTTCGTTGGGTATCCAGATTCTGGTTATTACGTTGAGCGTTCAGGCTCCGGTCAGTTTCGTTGGGTATCCAGACTCCGGTTATTACGTTGAGCATTCAGGCTCCAGTCATTTTCGTTGAGAATCCAGACTCCTGTTATTACGTTGAGCGTTCAGGCTCCGGTCAGTTTCGTTGAGTATCCAGACTCTGGTTATTAAGTTGAGCGTTCAGGCTCCGGTCATTTTCGTTGAGTATCCAGACTCCTGTCATTCCATTGAGCGTTCAGGATCCAGTAATTTTTGTTGAGTATCATAACTCCATTTATTACGTTGAGCGTTCAGGATCCGGTCAGTTTCGTTGAGTATCCGGACTCCAGTTATTGCCTTTAGCGTTCAGGCTCCGGTCAGTTTCGTTGGGTATCCAGACTCCGGTGATTATGTTGATCGTTCAGGCTCCGGTCATTTTCGTTGAGTATCCAGACTCAGGTTATTACATTGAGCGTTCGGGCTCCGGTCAGTTTCGTTGAGTATCCAGATTCCGGTTATTACGTTGAGCGTTCAGGCTCCGGTCAGTTTCGTTGAGTATCCAGACTCCGGTCATTACATTGAGCGTTCAGGATCCAATCATTTTCGTTGAATATCATAACTCCATTTATTACGTTGAGCGTTCAGGATCCGGTCAGTTTCATTGAGTATCCGGACTCCAGTTATTATGTTGAGCGTTCAGGCTCCGGTCAGTTTCGTTGGGTATCCAAACTCCGGTTATTATGTTGATCGTTCAGGCTCCGGTCATTTTCGTTGAGTATCCAGACTCGGGTTATTACCTTGAGCGTTTGGGCTCCGGTCAGTTTCGTTGAGTATCCAGAATCCGGTTATTACGTTGAGTGTTTAGGCTCCGGTCAGTTTCGTTGGGTATCCAGATTCTGGTTATTACGTTGAGCGTTCAGGCTCCGGTTAGTTTCGTTGGGTATCCAGACTCCGGTTATTACGTTGAGCGTTCAGGCTCCAGTCATTTTTGTTGAGAATCCAGACTCCTGTTATTACGTTGAGCGTTCAGGCTCCGGTCAGTTTCGTTGAGTATCCAGACTCTGGTTATTAAGTTGAGCGTTCAGGCTCCGGTCATTTTCGTTTTGTATCCAGACTCTGGTTATTATGTTGAGCGTTCAGGCTCCGGTCAGTTTCGTTGAGTATCCAGATTCCGGTTATTACGTTGAGCGTTCAGGCTCCAATCAGTTTCGTTGGGTATCAAGACACCGGTTATTACGTTGAGCGTTCAGGCTCCGGTCAGTTTAATTGGGTATCCAGACTCCGGTTATAACGTTGATCGTTCTGGCTCCGGTCATTTTCGTTGATTATCCAGACTCCAGTTATTACGTTGAACGTTCAGGCTCCAGTCAGTTTCGTTGGGTATCCAAACCCCGATTATTACGTTGAGTATTCCGGCTCCGGTCGTTTTTGTTGAGTATCCAGACTCTAGTTATTACGTTGAGCGTTCCGGCTGCGATCAGTTTCGTTGAGTATCCATATCCTGATTATTATGTTGAGCGTTCAGGCTCCGGTCAGTTTCGTTGGGTATCCAGACTCCGGTTAATACGTTGAGCATTCAGGCTCCCCGTCATTTTCGTTGAGTATCCAGACTCCGGTTATTAAGTTGAGCGTCAAGCTCCGATCATTTTTGTTGAGTATCCAGACTCCGCTTATTACGTTGAGCGTTCAGGCTCCGGTCATTTTCGTTGAGTATCTAGACTCCGGTTATTACGTTGAGGGTTCAGACTCCGGTCATTTTCGTTGAGTATCTAGACTCCTGTCATTACGTTGAGCGTTCTGGCTCCGATCATTTTCGTTGAGTATGCATACTCTGTTCAATACGTTTAGCGTTCAGTCTCCGGTCATTTTTGTTGAGTATCCAGACTCCGGTCATTACATTGTGCGTTCAGGATCCAGTAATTTTCGTTGAGTATCATAACTCCATTTATTACATTGAGCGTTCGAGATCCGGTCAGTTTCGTTGAGTATCCGGACTCCAGTTATTACGTTGAGCGTTCAGGCTCCGGTCATTTTTGTTGGGTATCCAAACTCCGGTTATTATGTTGATCGTTCAGGCTCCGGTCATTTTTGTTGAGTATCCAGACTCGGGTTATTACGTTGAGCGTTCGGGCTCCGGTCAGTTTCGCTGAGTATCCAGATTCCGGTTATTACGTTGAGTGTTCAGGCTCCGGCCAGTTTCGTTGGGTATCCAGACTCCGGTTATTACGTTGAGCGTTCAGGCTCCGGTCAGTTTCGTTGGGTATCCAGACTCCGGTTATTACGTTGAGCGTTCAGGCTCCAGTCATTTTCATTGAGAATTCAGACTCCTGTTATTACGTTGAGCGTTCAGGCTCCGGTCAGTTTTGTTGGGTATCCAGACTCCTGTTATTACGTTGAGCGTTCAGGCTCCGGTCCTTTTCTTTGAGTATCCAGACTCCGGTTATTAAGTTGAGCGTCAGGCTCCGATCATTTTCGTTGAGTATCAAGACTCCGGTTATTACGTTAAGCGTTCAGGCTCCAGTCATTTTCGTTGAGTATTTAGACTCTGGTTATTACGTTGAGGGTTCAGACTTCGGTCATTTTCGTTGAGTATCTAGACTCCTGTCATTACGTTGAGCGTTCAGGCTCCGATCATTTTCGTTGAGTATGCATACTCTGGTCAATACGTTGAGCATTCAGTCTCCGGTCATTTTCGTTGAGTATCCAGACTCCGGTCATTACATTGAGCATTCAGGATCGAGTGATTTTCGTTGAGTATCATAACTCCATTTATTACGTTGAACGTTCGAGATCCGGTGAGTTTCGTTGAGTATCCGGACTCCAGTTATTATGTTGAGCGTTCAGGCTCCGGTCAGTTTCGTTGGGTATCCAAACTCTGGTTATTATGTTGATCGTTCAGGCTCCGGTCATTTTCATTGAGTATCCAGACTCGGGTTATTACGTTGAGCGTTCGGGCTCCGGTCAGTTTCGTTGAGTATCCAGATTCCGGTTATTACGTTAAGTGTTTAGGCTCCGATCAGTTTCGTTGGGTATCCAGACTCTGGTTATTACGTTTAGCGTTCAGGCTCCGGTCAGTTTCGTTAGGTATCCAGACTCCGGTTATTACGTTGAGCGTTCAGGCTCCAGTTATTTTCGTTGAGAATCCAGACTCCTGTTATTACTTTGAGCGATCAGGCTCCGGTCAGTTTCGTTGAGTATCCAGACTCTGGTTATTAAGTTGAGCGTTCAGGCTCCGGTCATTTTCGTTGAGTATCCAGACTCCTGTCATTCCATTGAGCGTTCAGGATCCAGTAATTTTTGTTGAGTATCATAACTCCATTTATTACGTTGAGCGTTCAGGCTCCGGTCAGTTTCGTTGGGTATCCGGACTCCGGTTCTTACGTTGAGCGTTCAAGCTCCGGTCAGTTTCGTTGGGTATCCAGACTCCGGTGATTATGTTGATCGTTCAGGCTCCGGTCATTTTCGTTGAGTATCCAGACTCTGGTTATTACGTTGAGCGGTCGGGCTCCGGTCAGTTTCGTTGAGTATCCAGATTCCGGTTATTACATTGAGCGTTCAGGCTCCGGTCAGTTTCGTTGGGTATCCAAACTCCGATTTTTACGTTGAGCGTTCAGGCTCCGGTCAGTTTCGATGAGTATCCAGACTCTGGTTATTAAGTTGAGCGTTCAGGCTCCGGTCATTTTCGTTGAGTATCCAGACTCTGGTTATTACGTTGAGCGTTCAGGCTCCGGTCAGTTTCGTTGGGTATCAAGACACCAGTTATTACGTTGAGCATTCAGGCTCCGATCAGTTTCATTGGGTATCCAGACTCCGGTTATTACGTTGATCGTTCTGGCTCCGATCATTTTTGTTGAGTATCCAGATTCCAGTTATTACGTTGAACGTTCAGGCTCCGATCAGTTTCGTTGGGTATCCAAACTCCGGTTATTACGTTGAGTGTTCAGGCTCCGGCCGTTTTTGTTGAGTATCCAGACTCTAGTTATTACGTTGAGCATTCCGGCTCCGGTCAGTTTCGTTGAGTATCCAGATTCCGATTATTATGTTGAGCGTTCAGGCTCCAGTCATTTTCGTTGGGTATCCAGACTCCGGTTATTACGTTGAGCGTTCGGGCTCCGGTCATTTTCGTTGAGTATCCAGACTCCGGTTATTAAGTTGAGCGTCAAGCTCCGATCCTTTTCGTTGAGTATCCAGACTCCGGTTATTACGTTGAGCGTTCAGGCTCCGGTCATTTTCGTTGAGTATCTAGACTCCTGTCATTACGTTGAGTGTTCAGGCTCCGATCATTTTCGTTGAGTATGCATACTCCGGTCAATACGTTGAGCGTTCAGTCTCCGGTCATTTTTGTTGAGTATCTAGACTCCGGTCATTACATTGAGCGTTCAGGATCCAGTCATTTTCGTTGAGTATCATAACTCCATTTATTACGTTGAGCGTTCAGGATCCGGTCAGTTTCGTTGGGTATCCAAACTCCGGTTATTATGTTGATCGTTCAGGCTCCGGTCATTTTCGTTGAGTATCTAGACTTGGGTTATTACGTTGAGCGTTCGGGCTCCGGTAAGTTTCATTGAGTATCCAGATTCCGGTTATTACGTTGAGTGTTCAGGCTCCGGTCAGTTTCGATGGGTATCCAAACTCCGGTTTTTACGTTGAGCGTTCAGGCTCCGGTCAGTTTCGTTGGGTATCCAAACTCCGGTTTTTACGTTGAGCGTTCAGGCTCCGGTCAGTTTCGATGAGTATCCAGACTCTGGTTATTAAGTTGAGCGTTCAGGCTCTGGTCAGTTTCGTTGAGTATCCAGACTTTGGTTATTACGTTAAGCGTTCAGGCTCTGGTCAGTTTCGTTGGGTATCAAGACACCGGTTATTACGTTGAGCGTTCTGGCTCCGATCAGTTTCATTGGGTATCCAGACACCGGTTATTACGTTGATCGTTCTGGCTCCAGTCATTTTCGTTGAGTATCCAGACTCCAGTTATTACGTTGAACATTCAGGCTCTGATCAGTTTCGTTGGGTATCCAAACTCCGGTTATTACGTTGAGTGTTCCGGCTCCGGTAATTTTTGTTGAGTATCCAGATTCCGATTATTATGTTGAGCGTTCAGGCTCCGGTCAGTTTCGTTGGGTATCCAGACTCCGGTTATTACGTTGAGCGTTCAGGCTCCGGTCATTTTCGTTGAGTATCCAGACTCTGGTTATTAAGTTGAGCGTCAAGCTCCGATCATTTTCGTTGAGTATCCAGACTCCGGTTATTACTTTGAGCGTTCAGGCTCCGGTCATTTTTGTTGAGTATCTAGACTCTGGTTATTACGTTGAGGTTTCAGACTCTGGTCATTTTCGTTGAGTATCTAGACTCCTGCCATTATGTTGAGCGTTCAGGCTCCGATCATTTTCGTTGAGTATGCATACTCCGGTCAATACGTTGAGCGTTCAGTCTCCGGTCATTTTCGTTGAGTATCCAGACTCCGGTCATTACATTGAGCGTTCAGGATGCAGTCATTTTCGTTGAGTATCATAACTCCATTTATTATGTTGAGCGTTCAGGATCCGGTCAGTTTCGTTGAGTATCCGGACTCCAGTTATTATGTTGAGCGTTCAGGCTCCGGTCAGTTTCGTCTGGTATCCAAACTCCGGTTATTGTGTTGATCGTTCAGGCTCCGGTCATTTTTGTTGAGTATCCAGACTCGGGTTATTACGTTGAGCGTTCGGGCTCCGGTCAGTTTCATTGAGTATCCAGATTCCGGTTATTACGTTGAGCGTTCAAGCTCCGGTCAGTTTCGTTGGGTATCCAGACTCCGGTTATTACGTTGAGCGTTCAGGCTCCGGTCAGTTTCGTTGGGTATCCAGACTCCGGTTATTACGTTGAGCGTTCAGGCTCCAGTCATTTTCGTTGAGTATCCAGACTCCTGTTATTACATTGAGCGTTCAGGCTCCGGTCAGTTTCGTTGAGTATCCAGACTCTGGTTATTAAGTTGAGCGTTCAGGCTCTGGTCATTTTCGTTGAGTATCCAAATTCTGGTTATTACGTTGAGCGTTCAGGCTCCGGTCAGTTTCGTTGAGTATCCAGATTCCGGTTATTACGTTGAGCGTTCAGGCTCTGGTCAGTTTCGTTGGGTTTAAGACACCGGTTATTACGTTGAGCGTTTAGGCTCCGGTCAGTTTCGTTGGGTATCCAGACTCCGGTTATTACGTTGATCGTTCTGGCTTCGGTCATTTTCGGGTAGTATCCAGACTCTGGTTATTAAGTTGAGCGTCAGGCTCCGATCATTTTCGTTGAGTATCCAGTCTCTGATTATTACGTTGAGCGTTCAGGCTCCGGTCATTTACGTTTAGTATCCAGACTCCGGTTATTACTGTCGCTACCGCGAAAATAAGGTGCTGGCAAAATATAAGAGTCGCCACCTTTCGTTATTTATCCCTCAGAACGGGAAAGGAAATGATCGGAAAAACCTGACGAAAAGGAATAAGACAAGGTCATCGCAACCATTGTCTGGGTTCGGGAGTCGGTTACGCAAGGGGAAGGTATTAGCACCCCTCACGTCCATCGTACTCGATGGGATCCATGCTTGTTGTGTTTACTGGACGGGTTGGTTTTATCTATCTACCTATCAAGGCTGGTCTGAAAAGAAAAGAAAATGACTCGGCAAAGCGTCGCACTTTATGCCTACATATTCTCACCAGAGAATTAGAAATCAAAGTCAACGTAGTTCGACTAACTACGGGTTACGGGGAATGTGTCTCTCCAATACGTCAATATTGTGCCTACGTACTCTCAACAGATATGAGAGATCAGAACTTACGTAGTTCGGGATAATACGGATTACGGGAGTTCAGATTCATCTATTTTTTCGAGTAGGGTTAACAAACAGTTCCAGTAGTTTGGTGTATGCGGCTCGACCCTTGGAGACTTAGGCGTTACCGTTTGCGGTAGAACTGGGAGTTAACGACACTCTTTTCTTCAAAAAAGCTTTCCTTTGAATTACGGGTCCACGGGGCAAAAAAAGTTTGAAGTTTGTTTTCTGTCTTTTACGAAAGAACTGTTTTTTATGGATGTTTGCAACCAATATCGCACTAGAGACTATGACCTGAGAGTGAATGCATCGCATGTCACCCAAAGGGTACCATACTAAACATCCAAGCTGTCGAAAAGAAACTCTCCGACAACCCTTTCTCAGATAGCTTAAGGCTCGTAACGTACGACATCAGTTAACCTTTATTACTGTATTTTAATTTGTTTTGAGATGAGAAAAGAAAACAGGTTCAACTATGGGGAGACTATCAAGTCCTAATGTTGTCATGCCAAGGATTCATCCTATGGTTGAGGTTTGAAACAGGGATCTCCTAGAAGTTATCATGCATAGGTTTCAACCTAAAGTTCTAATCATCATTTCCTTATCAAAAGAAGTGTGATTCCTATGGGATCATGTCAATGATAAATAGAAACAGATAAAGCATCAGCTTAAACAGTAAACACTAAATGACTGTAAAATGCATGCAATGCAAGTGAGGGAGGAAATGTGTGTGGGGCATTAGCCTCCACAAGCTCATCTCAACCTCAAGCCAAGTATGAATAACTGTAATCATATAGAGGAAATAACATGCTATCAAGCAAGATACAAGGGACTGTAGTTATACAGAAGCAATAACATGCTATCAAGCAAACACAAACCACACAGGCAAGGGAGCAGGGCTCTACCGAATACCCGCAAGGAAAGCCATACAGTAAAAATACAAGCAGAGGGAGCAACTCAACCTCTAGTGCAATCATGCTCCTAGCCTAAATCAATCTAGATATGAACTTACTCTAATGCATCAAGCAAATCAAACAAGTCACAGCAATACAGTTGCACAGACAGCAAACAGACAGGAAAGAAAGCAGATCAACAGCTTCCACAACTTCTCAGCAAAGCTCTCCTCTGACAGCAGTTCAGTCCTCAGTCCTCAACTGCTCTTCTAGTCGTTCACCTTCAATAGCAAATGTCAACTTGCTTCTTCAATCTTACAAGGCATCAATCATAAGTATTAACTTATTCTTTCTTCTTCAAGCCTCAGCTCCAAAGTAAACCCCACCTTCAGGCTTCAATTCCACTAGCAAGCATCAACTTGTTCCTTCAGGCACTCCAAGCATTGCACGCACAAGTATCAACTTGCTTTCCAACCTCAAGCTTCAGCTTCTTCATTTAATCTCCAATGGATTCCCTTCACAAGTATCAACTTGTTCTTCATCTTCTTCAAGCTTCAACACTTTCTCCAATCTCAGCTTGATCTTGTTCCCACAAGTGTCAACTTGTTCCTCTTGATCTTCAAGCTTCAGCTCCAAGGGTAGTCTTCAAACATCTTCAATCTTCTAACAAGGACTATATCCTCTAGCAAGGGAGAAAGATTCATCTAACAAGAGCAAGGTTTGGATGACTGACAGCAGAGTGAAGACGAAAGGTCACCACTAAGCATCCTATCATCAGAGAAAGGGACCCTCAAAGGTTCTACCAACTTGTAAAGAGCCACACATCCTACCAAAGGAGGTATGAGGCCTTTACAAGGGGACCTTACATCATAGGGAAGAATGGAAGTGATTAACATCTTCCATGTTTATGAAGGAAGAGAATCTATCTAGAAGCTCTGCCTACAAACCCTAATCTCAACACCTAATCAACACTACACCAAAAGAAGGGAAATCTTCACATCCAAACATCTTCAAGCAACCCATGGTAGCCCAAGCTTATCTTCAACATCATCCAAGAGCAAGAGAGGCAAAACCCTAATCTAAGGGAACTAAAGAAGTCAATCTAATTGAATTAGCATGTTAGGATCACCTAAAACCTAGTACTAAAGTTAGTCCTAACTAAAATACTAAAACCAATTGTAAAATATTACAAAAATAACTATGGAACCCTAATTCAATCATGAATCTACCATACAAAATTCAGAGGTTGAATCATCCACCAAGTCCTAGAAATAAATCCTAAATTACAAGGTACTAAGCATAAACCATAAAAATAGAGCACCTAAAGTTTCAACCTAAAACTACCACCTACATTCATCACAAAAATGTGAGAAAAATATAAGGGGAACATGCATCTCTATGCTAGCTATACACAAAAAATCAAGGCAAGAATCATCACCAAGTGCTCAAACCAAATTCATCAAAACAAGGTATCAACCATGGCCATTTTAATACCAATTAATATTCAAAAAATGCAAATAAAATCAAAAATGCATGAATCATTAATATTTTTTATCTACAAAGTTCTAGATTCAATCATGAATCAGGGGAAAAAAGTTTGGAATTAATTGAGTTAATCTTCTATTTTTTATGAATTAATCTCTAAGTCATATGAAATGAAGAAAATTAAAAGAAAATAAAAGAAATTAATAAAAGATGCGTGTCAAATAGCAATCCAGCTTAGTTCAATTCTTGGGTTGGGCCAGAAAGGGGGTGTAGATATCAATCTGAGTCCTAAGCCCAAAACAATTTAATTAATGAAACAGTGCGTTTCATTCCAATCCAAGTCTTCAGACTTTGAGAGCAAATCGTGGCCGTGTATCCCTTGCCTGAGTCAAAGTCCAACCTTCATCTGATGGTCCATGTTCATCGTCCCCAATTCAAACTGAAATGGAGGGAGTTCTCAGACGGTGGCCTGAGCTGCAGCGCCACCGTATTCTTCGGTGAAGTGGTACACACAGGTCAACAACAATAGTGAAACGAATCATCATCCCACTCCATTTTTCATCCTGATCACGAATCCAACCTCAGAATTTCCTAATTCCTTCTCTAACTCAAAGCACGATCACATTTTCAAAGTTCATCCAAATCTTGATTTTCACCATTCTTTAAATTAAAGGTCTCAAATTAATCCTCACTCTTCACTGATCAATTTCCACCATCCAATCATGAATAATCCTTCAAGAATCGTGATATATCATCCTCAACAGAAAATGGTTACATGCCTAACTTGTCTCTAATTCACCAACTTCTGATCCTAAATCCAACTACAGGTTGCAAGGATCTTAACCACATATACATTTCTAAGTTTATCCTCCTAAATCATGCATAAGAGTGAAATGTACAAACCTGGTTTCAGAGAGGTAACAGATGCAGTTTTTGCTCACTTCAACTGCCAAGATGATGCAGACACGTTCCAAATTCACTCTCCAAGCCTTTTCACACCTTGATTTGGCTTGATTCTCCCTTGAATTGAAAACCTGATTTCAACTTGAACCTTCAAAATTTCAATGGCTCCTTCTCTTACCAGCTTCAATTCCTTCTAAAAAAAATGGCTGAGCTCACTCACTAGCTTATATAGAAATTATTAGACTCCTCTAGAAACTTCTGGATCCATCCAAATGAGATTTTGGATTTTCAATTTCTCTTCAAAATATCACCCATGGCAACCACCATTCTGACTCCTTCTTGGCATGGCTATGTGTGTAATCAAGTTCTCATGAGATATTGAATGATTTTAGAGTGTTATTTTCCTTTCTTGCAAGCCAAAGGTATGCATTTGATTATGTTGCTTCATCATGAAGAAATGAAATGGAATGCCATTCAAATGACCTCAAATCAAAATTCTATCCTTGCCATTGTTTCTAGAATCATTTTTCCAATCAATTTGACCTATAATTTTGTTTCATTTGGTCACAAAATGACTTATTTGAATTTTTGACCATTAAATCCTTTTAATTCTTTCTTTTTCAAAGCTTCTTGAACCAAGTCTCTCCTTGAGCCATTTCAATGCCTACTTGATGCATGGTCAAGGTTAAAACCCCATTTTGAGCAACTTTCTAGTTGAACAAAATTTCATTTGAAGCCTCTAAGTCGGTGAAAATGGCCTATGATCACAAATGACTTATAATCACCGAATGTCCAAAATACCCTTGACTTGTCCAAGCCATAAGTTGAGTTATACAAATCCTATTCAGGACTTCTAGTATTCTCTAGAAAGCTAAGCGGATAAGGAACAACATTGATGTTGACCAAAAGTTCATAGGAATCATCCTTCTAGGGCAAAAGTTGTGTGCAAGTTGGGTAACTTTCAAGCTCCAAAATTCACACTCCTCAGATGACTTGTAACTTGTCAAAGCCATAACTGGAGTTCTACAAATCCTATCAAAGACTTCTAGCACTCAAATCAAAGCTAAGATCATGGTCTACAACAATCATGTTGGGGGCAAGATGAGATGACAATCACATCTTGAGCTAAATTTCCTTGAAGATAGGGGTCAAACTAGGGGATTTTACACTGTCAAGCCTTAGAAACCCTAGCTTGAAACTTCTCAAACTCTTCAATCATGATGAGTTGACCTTGGAATCATCCTTATAACATCTCAATGTATTAATCCATGATCACATGGCTCTTGAATTAGGTCTCAACCTTCTTCAAATCATCAGTTGACTTAGGGTTGACCCAGTCAAACCCTAGCTGCACCAATCATGGCTGAGGCTTCTTAACCTTGCACAATGACCTGTCTAGGCCTCAAAGTGATCTTCAAACCTTCTCATGAGCTCTCTCAAGACCTCAAGTCCAACTTCAAGGCTTCAAAATTGTAACGCCCCGATTTCGATTTTCACTTTTATTGGGCCCCAATTTAATTAAATTGGGTGAATAATATTTGGATGTAGAATTTGTGTGGAAATATGTTATATTTACATATTATCATATTTTTAACCGGTATTGGGAGGTTTCGGAGGAAATAGTTTGGAAGGGTATTTTGGACATTTCCTATTTAATATTAAGTGAGATATTTGTGAGATATTGAATTAATAGATGTTTTGGAAAAATAATGGAAAAGATATTAAAGAGGAAATAGAAGGGAAAGAAAGGATAGTAAGAAGAAGAGAAAGAAAGGAGAAAGAAAGAAGAGGAGGAGAAAGAGAAGAGAAAGAGGAAAACCTAGAATCATCAAGAATCGATCAAAGCTTGCGATTAATCAGGTAAGGGTGAGAAGTTTTATCATCTTAATAATGTATAGCATCATATATGTATTAGTTTGGGCTTGTTGGTAGTTTTTCTACACTATCCATTTCTAGGGCAAAAGTTGGAATAATCGGTAGATTGAAGATTTAATCGGTTGAAACTGAGTAATAACGCCGTAGAATAGTCGGGTAACATGTATTGATGCTATTTGTACTGATTTAGATGTTTAAGAGATGGTTGATGATGGATTGGTGAAGGAGAGACAGAACAGAATGCTGTTCTGCGCAGGTTCGCTGGCTCTCGCCAGGCGAGCGAAGGCGAAGCTTCGCCAGGCGAAGCCCGGCGAATGCTGGCGAGTAATTATGTTTAAGTCCCAGTGGACTTCGCTGGTGAGTTCGCCAGGCGAAGGTGGATAGCGAAGGTTCGCCCAGCGAAGGTGCTGGCGAATGGTGGCGAATAAAGTCAGTAGCTACTGACTTGGGCTCGCTGGCGAGTTCGCCAGGCGAAGCCTAGCGAAGGTTCGCTGCGGGGGTTCGCCAGGCGAATAAAGGCGAACGTGACAGCATTTTTCTTGTGCTGTGTTGCTCATGTGGTGATTGTTTGGTTGATTCACATAGGTTAATACCTCTATGATATGAATAAGTATGTGATCTATTGTGATAACATGTGCTGTGGGTAGCCTTCGTGCGTAAATCCTCGATTGTGAATTGTGGTCGTTTGGGCAAATATGTGCATTGTTTAAATTGATTTAAAATGCATGATAATGAGGTGAATGACTAATGTGTCGTGTAATATACATTGCGATGTATGATGATTGTATGAAATTGAATGAGGTGAAGATGCATGAACATATTATGTGTATGTGTGTGCATTTCAAGAATTGTATAGAAGACATTCTTGTGTTGTTGATTCCTAGGAGAATCTGATGAGTGATAGGACTCTTAGGAGAGCCTGAGGAGAGACATGACTCTTAGGAGAGTCTGATGAGAGGTGTGATTCCTTGGAGAGTCTGCTGTATGACCTGATTCCTTGGAGAATCTGATGGATGGTGTGATTCCTCGGAGAATCTGCTGAATGAATTGATTCCTCGGAGAATCTGACGAGATATGTGATTCCTTGGAGAGTCTGCTGATTAACCTGATTCCTTGGAGAATCTGATGAACAGTGTGATTCCTCGGAGAATCTGACGAGTGGCGTGATTCCTCGGAGAATCTGATGAATGGTGTGATTCCTAGGAGAGTCTGATGAGTGTTGTGATTCCTAGGAGAATCTGACAAGTGATAGAATACCCATGAGGGGTGAGAGTAGATTGATCCTTAGGAGGATCTGACGATCGACTAGATCGATGTTGTGTTGCATTTACATAGAGTAGCGAGTTGTCCTCTATGATTTGCATTTGTCATCTGTATATGATGTATAGTGAAATAAACATGTTGTGTATGTTTATTGAATTAACGTGAAATGTATGTTTTGGCATAATGTAGATACTGGAGGATATATATATATATAGATATATATATATATATGTGGTTGCATGTTTATGAAAAGATATAAACATTGATGATGCATATTGAGTATGCTTGGTGTTATAGTTGTATATAGATATATTATATTGTACAAGGTGAGTTGTGGTGAGAATGCGTAGAATGCATAATTGTTGATATGAGATATTTATATATGTCTTTATGCATTATTTATTATGATATTGTTTCTCACCCTTCTGCTGTTTGATAATGCTCTATGAGGCATTGCAGATTAGATGGCTGGAGACATTTTTGTGAAGCGTGACTTCATTCTTTTTGGTCGGTCGGCTCTGATATGTAGCACCGGGTAGATAGGAGTTATTTTGATTCTTTTGTGATACATCTGTGTATGTATCTGCTGATGTTATGTTTTGTTAACATGTTGGATGACAATTGTATATGTGAATACATGTCTTGGAAATATGGAATATTTAGATGTTTCCGCCTTGTTCTAAATATTTTCTTGTGGGTGTTGACCCGTTGTTGCATATCTGTAGAGCAGGTGTTGTATTGCATTGGAATTTTTATGATAATGTGACATACCCCTTTTGTGCTATGACTTACATGTACTCTGATAAAATTTTGACTTATGCCTAAATGATTAATTGAATTATTTTGGGGAAGGAATAAGGGGGGTGTTACAAGTGGTATCAGAGCCAGTGTTGAGTCAGTTGTGTTTGTCTTATTGTTTTGTTGGTTGAGCGGTTGTTTAACCTTGTTGCTGTTTTTGCGATTAAGAAGATTATGGCAGGTCGTAATGACAGTGCTATGGCTGCGGCATTGGAGGCGATGGCTAGAGCGGTGCAGGGTGCGCCGAATGTGAACGCAAATGATGAGTTTAGAAAGAATAAGCCACCGGTGTTCAAAGGAAGGTTTAATCCGGACGGTGCCCAAAATTGGTTGAAAGAGATCGAGAGGATCTTCAGAGTTATGAACTGTGCTGAGGGCAATAAGGTGAGGCTTGGATCTCACATGTTGCGGGAAGAAGCCGATGACTGGTGGATCGGCATGAGGCAAGTGCTTGAAGTAGATGACGAGGAAATAACTTGGGATTTATTTCGTGCTGAATTCTTGAGGAAGTATTATCCTGAGAGTGTGAAAGGAAGGAAGGAAATGGAATTTCTTGATTTGAAACAAGGCAATATGTCTGTGGTGGATTACACGGCTAAGTTTATGGAGTTAGTAAAATTTCATCCTCACTATGATGCGGTGACGGCAGAATTCTCTAAGTGTGTTAAGTATGAGAACGGCTTGCGTCCCGAGATCAAGCAAGCGGTGGGCTATCAGAGGATAAGGAGATTTTCGGACTTGACCGAATGTTGTCGAATTTTTGAAGAAGATCACAAAGCTCGTTCTACTCACTACAAGAGTTTGAAGAAGGAGAAAGAAAAGCGACAAGTAAGGAGTGAACCTTATGAGACGCCAGCTGATAAGGGCAAGCATAAGGGAAACTTTGTTAAGGGATCTGGAGGAGGGAGTTCTGGATCCATTAAATGCTACAAGTGTGGCGAGATGGGTCATAAGTCTTTTATGTGTGGAAAGCCCAAGATCAAATGCTCTAATTGTGGAGTTCTTGGACATGATGTTAAGGATTGTAGAATGGGTGCAGTGAAGTGCGACAATTGTGGAGACGTGGGTCACATCAGTGCGAAGTGTCCTAAACCGAAGCAAGCTTCAGTAAGTGGGAAAGTGTTTGCATTGGCAGGGTCAGACACTACCAATGCGGATCGTTTGATTTGAGGTATGTGCTTTAATTATGTTGCACCTTTAGTTGTTATGTTTGATATCGGAGCGACTCATTTGTTCGTTTCTTTTGAGTACGCTTAGTGTTTGGTTTTGATTTTCCGTTGATGCGATGGTAATTGAGAGTGAAGACTTTAAGATGGTGACGTTGGACAACGTACGTGTTTGAGATTTGAGCTCATTGGGGTAGAATGACTAGTATGTTATTCCTGATGAGGTATAAGTATCATGGTTGTATTCGCTAGGGTAGAATGGCTATGTGTCGTTCCTAGTGGAAAGAATCACCGGGGTAGAATGACCTAGATGTTGTTCCTGGTAAAGTACGAGTGGTGTACCCGTAATCTCCAATGGGAGTTGATGAGGGTGACAGTCTTTTATGAGCCACGTGGCATGGCTGTGATTGTGATAAGGAAGTATGCATGTGGACGATTGTGTGTAACTTGGGAATTCAGGAAAGGACGCAGAAATCGTGTCCGGTGTGTTTTGAATCAAGTGATATTTTCGAGGACGAAAATTTCTAAAGTGGGGGAGAGTTGTAACGCCCCGATTTCGATTTTCACTTTTATTGGGCCCCAATTTAATTAAATTGGGTGAATAATATTTGGATGTAGAATTTGTGTGGAAATATGTTATATTTACATATTATCATATTTTTAACCGGTATTGGGAGGTTTCGGAGGAAATAGTTTGGAAGGGTATTTTGGACATTTCCTATTTAATATTAAGTGAGATATTTGTGAGATATTGAATTAATAGATGTTTTGGAAAAATAATGGAAAAGATATTAAAGAGGAAATAGAAGGGAAAGAAAGGATAGTAAGAAGAAGAGAAAGAAAGGAGAAAGAAAGAAGAGGAGGAGAAAGAGAAGAGAAAGTGGAAAACCTAGAATCATCAAGAATCGATCAAAGCTTGCGATTAATCAGGTAAGGGTGAGAAGTTTTATCATCTTAATAATGTATAGCATCATATATGTATTAGTTTGGGCTTGTTGGTAGTTTTTCTACACTATCCATTTCTAGGGCAAAAGTTGGAATAATCGGTAGATTGAAGATTTAATCGGTTGAAACTGAGTAATAACGCCGTAGAATAGTCGGGTAACATGTATTGATGCTATTTGTACTGATTTAGATGTTTAAGAGATGGTTGATGATGGATTGGTGAAGGAGAGACAGAACAGAATGCTGTTCTGCGCAGGTTCGCTGGCTCTCGCCAGGCGAGCGAAGGCGAAGCTTCGCCAGGCGAAGCCCGGCGAATGCTGGCGAGTAATTATGTTTAAGTCCCAGTGGACTTCGCTGGTGAGTTCGCCAGGCGAAGGTGGATAGCGAAGGTTCGCCCAGCGAAGGTGCTGGCGAATGGTGGCGAATAAAGTCAGTAGCTACTGACTTGGGCTCGCTGGCGAGTTCGCCAGGCGAAGCCTAGCGAAGGTTCGCTGCGGGGGTTCGCCAGGCGAATAAAGGCGAACGTGACAGCATTTTTCTTGTGCTGTGTTGCTCATGTGGTGATTGTTTGGTTGATTCACATAGGTTAATACCTCTATGATATGAATAAGTATGTGATCTATTGTGATAACATGTGCTGTGGGTAGCCTTCGTGCGTAAATCCTCGATTGTGAATTGTGGTCGTTTGGGCAAATATGTGCATTGTTTAAATTGATTTAAAATGCATGATAATGAGGTGAATGACTAATGTGTCGTGTAATATACATTGCGATGTATGATGATTGTATGAAATTGAATGAGGTGAAGATGCATGAACATATTATGTGTATGTGTGTGCATTTCAAGAATTGTATAGAAGACATTCTTGTGTTGTTGATTCCTAGGAGAATCTGATGAGTGATAGGACTCTTAGGAGAGCCTGAGGAGAGACATGACTCTTAGGAGAGTCTGATGAGAGGTGTGATTCCTTGGAGAGTCTGCTGTATGACCTGATTCCTTGGAGAATCTGATGGATGGTGTGATTCCTCGGAGAATCTGCTGAATGAATTGATTCCTCGGAGAATCTAACGAGATATGTGATTCCTTGGAGAGTCTGCTGATTAACCTGATTCCTTGGAGAATCTGATGAACAGTGTGATTCCTCGGAGAATCTGACGAGTGGCGTGATTCCTCGGAGAATCTGATGAATGGTGTGATTCCTAGGAGAGTCTGATGAGTGTTGTGATTCCTAGGAGAATCTGACAAGTGATAGAATACCCATGAGGGGTGAGAGTAGATTGATCCTTAGGAGGATCTGACGATCGACTAGATCGATGTTGTGTTGCATTTACATAGAGTAGCGAGTTGTCCTCTATGATTTGCATTTGTCATCTGTATATGATGTATAGTGAAATAAACATGTTGTGTATGTTTATTGAATTAACGTGAAATGTATGTTTTGGCATAATGTAGATACTGGAGGATATATATATATATATATATAGATATATATATATATGTGGTTGCATGTTTATGAAAAGATATAAACATTGATGATGCATATTGAGTATGCTTGGTGTTATAGTTGTATATAGATATATTATATTGTACAAGGTGAGTTGTGGTGAGAATGCGTAGAATGCATAATTGTTGATATGAGATATTTATATATGTCTTTATGCATTATTTATTATGATATTGTTTCTCACCCTTCTGCTGTTTGATAATGCTCTATGAGGCATTGCAGATTAGATGGCTGGAGACATTTTTGTGAAGCGTGACTTCATTCTTTTTGGTCGGTCGGCTCTGATATGTAGCACCGGGTAGATAGGAGTTATTTTGATTCTTTTGTGATACATCTGTGTATGTATCTGCTGATGTTATGTTTTGTTAACATGTTGGATGACAATTGTATATGTGAATACATGTCTTGGAAATATGGAATATTTAGATGTTTCCGCCTTGTTCTAAATATTTTCTTGTGGGTGTTGACCCGTTGTTGCATATCTGTAGAGCAGGTGTTGTATTGCATTGGAATTTTTATGATAATGTGACATACCCCTTTTGTGCTATGACTTACATGTACTCTGATAAAATTTTGACTTATGCCTAAATGATTAATTGAATTATTTTGGGGAAGGAATAAGGGGGGTGTTACAAAAATCATCTGATGACTTCCCACAACTCTCAAGTTAGGAGACACACCCCCTTGGCTTCAATCACTCTCTTTGAGGATCTTTTAACTTCTCTGACAAGGGTATCAACCTTTGAATACTTGAATAACCTTCTTAGCTAGCATCACAATCTTGTGTAGCTCTTGATTGGTGATCATACCTCTTGATCTCCTGCATACATGTCAATGAAATGCTAATGTGAATGAAATGAAACATAAGCTAGGTAAAGAAATGTTGGGCAAATTTTGGGGTGCAACAGCTGCCCCTATTCAAACGGCTTGGACCCGACTGGGTGAGAAGCGAACGAATCTCAAACCATCAAGGTGAAAGACGGTTGAATACCAACAAGCCTGGAAATTTGCCAACTGCCCATGTACACGGTACTCTGATGGGAACAAATCTTCGGAAACTAAAATGATAGATGCACGACAACTAGCTGGAGAATTGGTCACACGGTAACCGGTGATACATAGCTGATATTCCCGTCAGGCATTCTGCGGCACTGCTGCAGAAGAATTCCTCGAGACTCATCAGGTCATTAGGAACTTTTTAACAATCAATTTAATTATGCCTTCGGGCATTCAAAGGAATTTTCGGGCGTCAGCCGGACTTCGTCAGTAAGTCGGGAATAGAATCTTCGGTCAATCATGAACCAATAAGGATATACCATCTTTTGCCGTTAGGCATCCTGCATCAGCTAGGCAAGCTACTTTGACCTTGTGGTTAGACTTCATCAGTAAGTCAGGGGTTTTGGCACCGCTGCCGGACTTCAATCATCAAGTCTTCAAGGGAAGTCTCAACTTCTCTATTCAAACCTGCTGGGGATGACACATCTCCGCTGGGGATTCTGGAGAACTATCAAGTAACTCTGCTTCGGGGATCCAAAAATCATTCTGGGTGAATCAACTCTGCTGAGGATTTCAAGAATCATCTTGCGCAAACACTCTGCCGGGGACTCTAAGTATCAACTTGAGCAACCAACTCTGGCGAATTCACTGGAGATTTTAAGAATCATCTTAAGCAAACAACTTCGCTGGAGAATTCAAGAATCATCTTGGGCAAGAGACCTTGCTGGGGAATACCTGCACAACAAGAACGGTAACAACCTAGCTCATGTTTCATATGCATATGCTTTGACAATGGCGTAATGCTCCACACGGTGGAAATGCTACGCATTTAGGGTAAATGCTATGCAATCATGCAAAATGTTATGACCCCATCAGCAAAATAAATGCTGAAGGGAAAATCCTCCTGTCAAGGAGAAAGAACCGCTCTGGTGGAGGAAGGAATCGTCCCGCCGAGGAGAAGAAGTCACACCAATCTCAATTGGATTCCGCCTGGGGGAAACGAACTTCAGCCGACCGCTGCAGGGGAACAAAGTTCTACGAGCCTGACCTGCTCCACTAGGTATACGAACCACAACTGCTGAGGAAAGCGATGTCAATTGCAGAAATAAACTGCACGGCCTTCACAGCTAAACTTTCCTGGAGATAACGACTCTGGTAGGGAAATACAACATCATTTATTCGACATTCTACTGGGGAACACCAATCATGGCTTCAACGGCTTCCAAGAACTTGGCTCTCTCAGGGATCCGCAAACTCGGTTGGGGAAGAAGGAATCATCCTGCTTACTAGGGAGAGTACGACTCTGTGGGGGATTTCAATTCCGCTGAAGACTTCAGTCTGAACTTTTGAAAGCCGCATACTTCAGTATATGACTCAGCTGGGGAAGTGACGATCCTTCAGGATACATCTGGTTGGGACGAGAATCTTATCTGCTTGGGGAGACATATTAATGCTTACGATCTCATGTTCAAACTCCATGGGGAGGTGCTGCTGAACCTTGCTGGAGGAGAAGGAATCATCCTGCTTGGGGACGCGTACGGCGTACTGTCTAGAATATGCTATACCTGTGACACCACAAACAAACAGACAAGATACCTTTCTTAAAGGGACCTATCAAGGTTATCATCCTGTGACAATGTTCAAGTAATTCATTGTTTCGACAATCAGTGACCTGATCCAGTAAGTTTATGTATGCGCATTTTATCAAAAACATCGGCGTTCTTTTTTCGCAAACAAAACAGATAAATGCTAAACAAGCAAACAAAATTGCTGAATAATATACATTTTATTGATAACAAACCCCTGAATGGGTGAAAATGTTTTACAACAGATGCAAGCTCCTGGAATGAGGAAGCTGCGCAAAAATAAAACATAAATATACATCAGTATATACACAAATGTCGGCAATGAGGCGTAGACGAACACCATGAGTTGATCCTTCTATGACCCACTCGACTTCGATACTTCTTCGACGCTTCAGCTTCAGAAGAGATTGATTCAGATAAACGGACCTCAGGTCTTCCGAACCACTAAACAATGAAAGTCCATACGCGGAACGCAGTCATTTGCTTTTTCAAATCCCTAACTTTTGCTTGAATCGGCCTTCTGGGTTTTCGATTCACCTGAATACCCTTTTTTGCCAAAGTCGCCCTTCCGGGTTTTCGACTTTGCGGGTGTACATTCTTTTCTTTATATCCCTAATTTTTGCCCAAACCCTTTTCCTTTTTTATGGTTCGCCAGAATGCCCCATTTTTGCCTGGATATTCTTTTTCTTTCCAGCGGGTCATTCTTTTAAGCAAAGTATTTTTTAACTGCGTCCGCGTTCACCGGGGATGCAAAATCTTCGCCATCCATCGTGGACAACAACAAGGCTCCTCTCGAGAAGACCTTGCTGCCGATGTACGGACCTTCGTAATTGGGAGTCCACTTGCCCCGGTGATCGGAGTGTGGAGGAAGAATCTTCTTCAGGACGAGATCAGCCGTCTGAAAGCTTCTAGGACGCACCTTCTTATCATAAGCTTTCTTCATTCGGCTCTGGTATAGACGACCATATGCAATCGACGCTAACCTCTTCTCGTCCATCAGGCTGAGTTGGTTTAGTCGGTTCTTAATCCATTCTGCCTCATCAAGTTTTTCGTCAACCAAAACTCGTAAAGAAGGAATCTCAACTTCCAACGGTAGGACAGCTTCCATACCGTACACCAGTGAGAAAGGGGTTGCCCCGGTTGATGTACGTACCTTCGTACGATAATCGTACAATGCAAATGGCAACATCTCGTGCCAATCCTTATAGGTCACAACCATCTTCTGCACAATCTTCTTGATGTTCTTATTGGCCGCTTCAACGGCGCCATTCATCTTCGGCCGGTAAGGAGATGAGTTGTGGTGTTCAATCTTGAAACTCTGGCACAGATCCTTCATCATCTTGTTATTCAGATTCGAACCATTATCAGTAATGATCCGCTCGGGAATTCCGTATCGACAGATGATGTCCCTCTTTATGAATTTAGCCACCACTTGCTTGGTCACATTAGCATATGAGGCTGCCTTCACCCACTTGGTAAAGTAATCGATAGCTACTAGAATGAAGCGATGACCATTAGATGCAGTGGGCTCGATCTTGCCTATCATGTCGATGCCCCACATGGAGAACGCCCACGGGGAGGACATGACATTTAACGGGCACAGCGGCACATGAATCTTATCAGCATAAATCTGGCATTTATGACATCTCTTCGCGAATTTAAAGCAATCCGATTCCATCGTTAGCCAGTAGTATCCTGCTCTTAGGATCTTTCTTGTCATAGCATGCCCACCGGCGTGCGTACCAAATGTGCCTTCATGGACTTCTTCCATGAGCATACTCGTTTCTTTCTCATCTACACATCTGAGTAGCACGAGATCGTGGTTTCTTTTATACAAAACTCCATCAGGATTGAGATAAAAGTTTCTAGACAGCCTCCTCAGAGTCTTCTTATCCTAGGTTGACGCTCCCGCCGGATACTCCTTAGTCATAAGGAAGGTTTGGATATCATGGAACCATGGTTTGCCGTCGGAGGCTTCCTCGATCGCAAAGATGAATGCAGGTCTATCAAGACGAGAAAGGACAATTCTTGGAGCTTCATTCCAAAAATTGACTTTATACATCGAAGCCAACGTGGCTAAGGCATCAGCCATCTGGTTTTCTGCTATGGGCACATGATGGAGTTCCACTCGATCAAAGAACGGAAGTAGCCTTCTAGCATAGTGCATGTACGACACCAAATTCGATTGACGAGTCTCCCACTCCCCTTTAATCTGGTTGATCACAAGTGCCAAGTCACCATATACATCTAGGTTCTTGATTCTCAAATCAATTGCTTCTTCCAGACCCATGATGCATGCTTCGTACTCCGCTTCATTATTGGTGACCGGAAACGTCAGTCTCGCCGTGAACGGAATGTGGGATCCATGGGGAGTCGTGATAATCGCCCCAATGCCACTTCCGTAAGAATTAACCGCCCCGTCAAATATCAATTTCCATTGGGATTCCCTATCCGGCCCCTCGTCGGGCAACGGTTCATCGCAATCTTTCGCTTTAAGAAACATGATATCCTCATCAGGGAATTCAAATTTCATCGGCTAATAATCTTCGATCGGCTGTTCGGCAAGGTATTCAGACAATACGCTACCCTTGATGGCCTTCTGGGAAACGTACTGAATGTCATATTCCGTCAACACCATTTGCCATCTAGCAATCCTTCCCGAAAGCGCTTGCTTCTCGAAGACGTACTTGATCGGATCCATCATCGAAATTAGCATGGTTGTGTGATTGAGCATGTACTGTCGTAAATGTTTGGCAGCCCAGGCTAGTGCACAACACGTCTTCTCCAGCATCGAGTAACGAGATTCACATTTTGTGAACTTTTTACTCAAGTAGTAAATGGCATGCTCCTTTCTGCCCGTCTCGTCGTGCTGACCGAGAACACACCCCATACTATTCTCCAGAACTGTCAAGTACATGATTAAGGGTCTTCCGGCCACTGGGGGTATCAAGATCGGAGGTTCCTGTAGATACTGTTTTATCTTATCGAATGCCTTCTGGAAATCCTCGTTCCAGATAATCGCCTGATCTTTCTTTAGCAGTTTGAACATCGGTTCACACGTGGCCGTGAGCTGAGAGATAAACCTTACAATGTAGTTTATTCTGCCCAGGAAACCACGAACTTCTTTTTCTGTTTTTGGCGTTGGCATTTCTTGTATTGCTTTTATTTTCGCAGGATCAACCTCAATGCCTCTTTCACTCACGATAAACCCCAGTAGTTTTCCCGACCGTACTCCGAAAGTACACTTGTTAGGATTCAGCCTCAACCTAAACTTCCTAAGCCTCTCAAAAAGCTTCAGCAAATTGACCAGGTGTCCCTCCTCCGTTTGGGACTTCTCAATCATGTCATCAACATAGACTTCAAACTCATGATGAATCATATCATGAAACAAAGTGACCATTGCTCGTTGGTAAGTGGCCCCTGCGTTCTTCAGACCGAAAGGCATTACCTTGTAGCAAAATGTTCCCCAAGGTGTGATAAACGTAGTTTTCTCCATGTCCTCCGGCGCCATCTTGATCTGATTGTAACCGGAGAAGCCATCCATGAACAAAAACACGGAGAACTGAGCTGTATTGTCGACCAACACATCAATATGGGGAAGCGGGAAATCATCTTTAGGGCTCGCCCTATTCAAATCCCGATAATCGACGCACATTCGTACCTTACCGTCTTTCTTCGGTACAGGCACTATGTTGGCGACCCACGGAGGGCAAGTGGTGACCGCTAAGAAGCCAGCATCAAGCTGCTTTTGCACTTCTTCTTTGATCTTAACGGCCATATTTGGTCGTGTCCTCCTAAGCTTCTGCTTAACGGGAGGACAATCTTCTCGCAGCGGCAAGTGATGGACCACGATGTCAGTATCAAGTCCGGGCATATCCTCGTATGACCAAGCAAAGATGTCACTATACTCTCTCAGCATCTCGACTAATCTCTGCTTGACATCACTCTGCAATGCAGCCCCTATCCTGACGTTTCTGATCAGTTCTTCAGAACCCAAATTCACAATCTCAATCTCTTCCTCATGAGGCAAAATAACTTTCTCTTCTTGTTTCAACAAGCGGGCCAACTCTTTGGGAAGGTCTTCGTCTTCATCAATCTCTTCTTCGGCTTGATAGATCGGGCAGTCGAAGTCGAAGTGAGTCGTAGAAGGTCCAGAGTCGATGTCATCTCCTATGTGGATCCTGCAATAACAAGGGTTAAGCTTAAGACAAGGATATGCAGGTTAGCACAAACCCCATTGCCATTTTGTTGTTTTTCAAAACAAATATAAAATAGGAATAACAGAGATCATAACATTTGAATACGAAGAAAAACGCCTTTTGATTTATAGGTAAAATGCATGTACATAATCAAACAAGGCCCTGACAATAAAACCACTATGCCCCGGGTAGGACATAGGGTTGTACAACAATTGGAGAAAGTAAATCATTACTCTTTGCCTGTCACTTGGATGGTATCCCTGATGGATCAGTTGTTGAGGCTCTCGCCTGGTTTGCTTGGCTGGATCCAAGAGTCTAGGTCGCAATCACTGTCTTCGCCGTCTTCAGACGCCGCGTTGACACTTTCAAATATTACTCCGCCGCTTGTAAACTGGATCGGCCCTTTACCTCACGACGCAATGTGAGAAGAAGAGGCTTCAGCCGTAGGAGAGTATCCCAACCCGAACTTGTCTTGCTTGTTAGGTATCTCTAGAAATCGCCCCCAGCCTGGGGTAGATCCGGCCTGAACAACGGCCCGGGCTTCCTTGAAGGAAGAGAGAGTCATCTCTGGTTTCTCAGTGATTACAGGAGCCACGTTCTTGACTTTAACAGCTTCGAACGCCTGACATAGGGTTTCGTGGATCTCCCCCTCCATCTCAACATATTTGAAGGACGACAAATGGCTCACCATTATGTCTTCCTCGCCACAAACAGTCACGATGCTGCCTCCGACAGCATACTTGAGCTTCTGGTGCAACGTGGAGGTCACGGCGCCAGCAGAATGGATCCATGGCCGGCCTAAGAGACAGCTGTAGGCAGGCATGATGTCCATGATGTAGAAGACTGCGTCGAAAGTTTCCGGCCCAACTTGGATTGGCAACGTTACCTCTCCGAAGACATGACGCTTGGTTCCATCAAACGCTTTCACAACCAGATCACTAGGTGTGCAAATTAATCCTCGAGTATCTAACTTCATCAATGCTTTCTTCGGAAGAACATTGAGCGATGACCCTGTATCCACTAACACATGAGACATAATCGTTCCCCTACACTCTATCGAGATGTGCAGGGTGCTGTTGTGGTTTCTTCCCTTCGGCGTCAACTCCAGGTCAGTGAACCCTAACCCGTTCCCAGCATTTACTTGGGCTACCACCCCTTCCAACTGGTTGACCGATTTCTCCTACGCTACATACGTGGCATTTAAAACCTTTAACAGCGCGTTGCGATGTGACTCCGAACACAGCAACAAATTCAGGATGGAAAATTTCGAGGGTGTTTGATGGAGGTGATCCACGATCTTGTAATCACTCTTCTTGATCAACCTCATGAACTCTTCAGCGTCCTTAACAAGTAAGTCCTTCTCTACCCCCCGAGGGGTTTCCTCAACGACTTTACCCTTTCCCTTATCGGTTACTTCTGCTTTGTCCGCTTTGTCCGCCACAATCTCAGGTGGAGCAAATACCCTTCCGCTGCACGTGATTCCGCCAATGCCCGCTAGGTTATCCACACACTGCCCCGAGGGTTCCAATTCTAACTTCTGCCCGTTGCAGTAGACGTCAGCCCCATAATGCCACGGGACAGCATTGGTGCTTTCAAAAGGGATTGGCCCAGCCTTGGTAATGGTAATCGTGGGCGGTCTAGGTGCATAAATAGTGATCGTTCGGCGAGGGATGGTGATGGTAGCAACCTCATCATCTTGCTTCAGCATTACCTCTCCAGATCCACATTCGGCCCTTCGGCTAAACTTCAAGATTCCTTCGGTCATCAGACTCTAAATCCCCTCTATCAACTGTTCACATCCATCAGGATGAATCGCACAGCCCATACACAGTTCTCCACAGCCTGGAAAGAATCCTCTCTTCATCAGCTTGGCTTTAACGAAGCTAAGCGGTGTCTTCAGATCCTTGACGTCAGTCAACACATCCAAATACTCGTCTTCAATAATGGCATTCACCCCACCTCCCCTATGATTCGGCATCGGGTTCTTTGTGACATTTGGCACATTATCTAAGAAATTGATGATCTTAGCATCCACCATATCTTGTACCTTGTGCTTGAAGGCTTTGCAGTTTTCTATCGTGTGGCCTGGTGCCCCTGAGTGAAACTCACAGGTTGCATTCGCATCATAACCTGGCGGGGGTGCCCCTGTCAAGGGAGCCAGGGTTCTCTTTTGGATTAGCTGTAACTGAAGCAGGGTCTGTAACAGCTAAGTATAAGACATGGGCGGTGTTTCAAGGTGACGACTTGATAGAGGTGCCCTGTTCTGATACTTTCTGTACCCTTGTTGATTCGGCTGCTGCTGCTGCTGTTGCTGGGGTTGTTGGACAGCAGGGATGGTTATACTGGCCACCTGCTGGTGAGGGCCTTTACCTTTCCTTCGAGCGTTGGACACGGCGCTCGTTTCTCCTTCCCGCCTTTTGCCACCATACGGTTTCTTTCCTCCTCCAGCTGAGGATAGATCACCTTGAATTTTCCCCAGTTTGATCCCATTTTCAACGTGCTCGCCGGTGATGATGAGATCTGAGAAGCTTCCAGACATACCGCTGACCAATTTCTCGTAATAAACCCCTGGGAGGGTGGCTACAAACATCTCAACAAGCTCCCGTTCAACCATCGGCGGCTAAACTCTAGCTGCTAATTCACGCCACCTCTGGGCGTATTCCTTGAACCCTTCGTTGTTCCTCTGTGACAAATTTTACAGTTGGACCCAGTTTGGAGCCAAGTCACTGTTATACTGGTAATGGTGCACGAAGGCTTCAGCGAGTTCCTTCCACGTGCGCACACTGGTAGGCTCCAAACTCATGTACCATTCCAAGGATGGCCCGGACAAGCTATCCTGAAAGAAGTGCATCAGCAGCTTCTCGTCTTCAGAGTGAGCGGACATTTTCCGGTAGTATGATCTCAGGTGGACGCGAGGGCAGGTGGTGCCCTTGTACTTCTCAAAGTCGGGTACCTTGAATTTGGGAGGCACCTTAAAATCAGCAATCAATCCCAATTTACTCATGTCGACACCCATAGTGTTCAGGTTCTCGAAATTCCTCATTTTGTCCTCGAGTGCCTTAAACCTCAGACGTGCTTCAACAGTCAGCTCTCCTTCAGCACCCTTCTGGGAGAACCAATCTTCTTGACGGTCTTCTAACCACGGTTGAGGCCCATACAGATTTCCGACACCCGTGTTGTCGTTGCCCAGCCCGACATTGACATTAGCTTCAAAATTTCCATTACCGACGCCAGTCGTATTACCGTTGAGCCCCATGTTAGCGATCACGTTGCCGTTGCCACTACCGTTCCCCCCAGTCATGGGGACGCCATTCTGAGGAGTTTCAACAGGTGGAGGGGTTGGAACATTCCCGCCATGGAGTACACCATTGCTATCAACCCTTGAAATCAGAGGCTGGACCAAGGTTCTGAGCTGGTCTTGGCCGTTGGCAACCACTTGCATGAGCTCCATGAAGCGGTCCATCCTCTCTCGGAGTTCTTGAACGCCAGTCTGCACTTGCTCCATTGCTCTGGCTTGATTTGCTCTGGTCTGATAACGGTGGATTGGTCTTTGATCAATCCTGGAACAACCTGAAACAACCTGTATACACAAAAGGGTTAGAAAAAAAGACAAAGTGCTCGTTATGCAGATGCTTCATGCAAATGCAAACGTGTGTCTGTGTGTTAGGGAGGTTTCCCCCGATCCTAGTGCCTGAGTGCCAGTGCTGATAATAAGAAGTCCGAGTATAATCATGGAAATAACATCTCATATATACAAAGAAAGCCCATCAAGGCGGTACACAATGTCACTGAGTACAAGCAGAATCAACAACATGACCTCGACCAACAAGCCTGGTGATGGTCAGCATACAACAATGATCAACACAAAAGGATTACAAATATGGTCAGGCACGGCCACGGGCGCGAAATTCTTCTAACAGATTCCTCGTTTCTGGATGATCGGGCTGAGTGAGCAACCCTTCGACGAGTAACTCCCTCTGCGTAATAGTGTATTGGAGACCTTCAACTGAGTCTTCCCATGCTTTTTCGCCGAAACAATCTTCTAACTTCCGCTTCTTGGATTCAAACGTCAGTTTGCGCTCCTTCAGGTTAGCAAGAGCCTTGTTGAGCAGGCCTTCAGCGACATATCTGCGAGCGGTTTCTTCATCAAACCTCTTCTCACTAGCCTTCACCTGGGCTTTCAGCTTGGAGATCTGCTACTTCAGTTTATCCTCCCGTTCTTTGCCGTTGGCTAGGGTGGCCTTCCAATGCTGATTAAACTTGGATATCCTCCGGTACACTTCATCCAAGTGCTGCTTCTTAGTGGCCAGTACGTCATTAACAGCTTTGAAGTCCCGACTCAAGCGCTCGTGCTCGGCCATCTGCTTAGTTAAATCCGTCCCTAACTGGTTCACCAGCTCCGTTTGCCTCTTGAAGGAATGGACGGCTTTGCTTCTCTCGCTTCTGAGTTGAGCCAATTCTTTCTCCAATTCTTCATTTGCCTTCTTCAGCTCATCTCTCTCAGCTAACACCTGATTGTACTGCTGAATAGGCACGGTGGTAGGCTCTTCAACCACTGAAGGGCTTTCTGGCTTGGCAGGAGGAAATGGCATCCCTATAATATCTGCTCGGGCTCTGATCCAGGTTACATACGGAGCGTAGGCTTGGCTATTACTTTTTCCCATCAAAGGTTTTCCCCGCTTACTGATACCCTTCCAAGCGTGCTGAAGCTTAGATAACATATCCCCCTCTAGAAGACCAGTGAGGTACAGAGATTCCTGCACCTCTTCATCCTTCGGTGGAGCTCTCAGAGCATAAGCAAATTGTCGGACCAGCAGAGATGGATTATAGTTGATACAGCCCTTCCTTCCTATCAAAGGCACATTCGGAAACCCACTGCAGCTGAAGATAATCTCAGTACCCAACCTATCTCTATCAAACCAGGCAATATCCTCCGCTGACAGACTCATCAAACGCTCAGACCACTCAGCTGTGGTTGCAGACGAAGCAAAGGGACCCTCTTGGGTAGGTGACTATCAAGCCATCTATAGAGTAGGGACACACATCACGAGACATTCTTGCCCCTTCTGTTCTCCTTTTTGTAGTGGACGAAATGATAGACATCTCCTATCAAGGTAGGGATTGGATTCCCTGATGCAAAGATGTGGAAGGCGTCGAAGTCTACAAAGTCGGGCATATTGGGGAACAGAATGATGCCGTATATGCACAGAGCAAGGATGGCGTTGAACACGATCCAACATCCGTCTTTGGCGCACTGCTGAGCTTTTCCCACTAAGAACTGCAAGGAGAAACCGGGAATCCTGTTCCAACTAGACAAGACCAACTCGGAGGCATCTAGATGAAGTGAAGGGGCTAGACTAGCCAAATTAGGCTCAGCATCCATATGAACAAAGGGCATCTGACTCTTGATAGGCACACCTAACAAATCAGCATACTCCTCCAGTGTGGGTGCGAGAATAAAATCCTGGAAAGTAAAGCATCTCAAAGGAGGATCGTAGAACTGCAGCAAGGCGTGCAACCCATTCAACTCAAACACAGAAGGTTTACGAACCAAGCTGAGCAGTTTCCTATAAGACTTTCTGAATTCATCTCTCACAGAATCATCTGCCAAGGCAATCAAACCATTCAGCTGAACAACATCAGGAGTAGGGAGCTTGTAGGCCACAGTCTTCCTCAGAGAACCCATGACAGCACAATAGAAGGCAAGAAAACCTGAATCGGGGGAAACGGTACCTACAACACAGACACACGTTAATGAAATGCAGATGAATATGCACAACAATGTAAAATGCAATCATGAAGCAGGAGATCAAGACGATTGTGCTGTTGAAGTAATGAAGGTGAAGATCTTGTATCAACAAAACCACAATACTGCTCGGTCAAGAACAACCCTATCTCTGATGAGAAGAAAACCATGGTATCGGACCATAAATCTTCTCTATCAAGAACACACATATCTGAAGACAAGGACCTCTAATACAGGACCACAAATCTGCTCTGTCAAGAACAAATACATCTCTGAAGATAAGGACCTCTGATACAGGACCACAAATCTGCTCTTTCAAGAACAAATACATCTCTGAAGATAAGGACCTCTGATATAGGACCACAAATCTGCTCTGTCAAGAACACATATACATCTCTGAAGATAAGGACCTCTGATACAGGACCATATCTCTGCTCTGTCAAGAACACATATACATCTGATGATGAGAACCTCTGATACCAACAAAACTGATTCACTATCAAGAAAACCAGGTAGTCTGAAGGTTAAGGTGTCCTGCAACAAACCCAACCCGGCTCACAGGTATGGACCTAAACTGACACAAGTTCGGCATCCTATGCGGTCATCAGCGTCACAGACATTCAAGAGGGGTGATACGATACCGAGAAGGTGTGGCATCACCATCTCCTGAAGCGGCCTCACTCAGCTGAATCCCAAATGATCGGTCCCCAGAGTCGACAATCCTCCAAACCAACAACCCCTCAGGCCCAAAGGGCCGGAAAAGAAGTCAACTGGGAGAACCTCGTCTGAGCGTGGATTTCATGAGACACTAGTGCCTGCAAAGCAAGCATGCGCCCACTAATTTCCACAACTAATGCTAGGTACACTCAAGCCTGGGTTTGGCTTCTCACTCATCAGAATGCCCCTCCCACAACAGCACAGATAATCATATCATACTGAGAATAAAGTGCGGGAAATAGAATGCGATAAATAAACACAACCCAACAAGTAATCGTACAAGCGCTAGGATTGACTCTCGCAGGGGACGTTGGATCCCCGAACTGACTTGCATACGGGACGTTGGATCCCAAGAAACTATCAGGTAGTCCCCAGCAGAGTCTCCAGCTGTCGCTACCGCGAAAATAAGGTGCCGGCAAAACAGAAGAGTCGCCACCTTTCGTTATTTATCCCTCAGAACGGGAAAGTAAACGATCGGAAAAACCTGACGAAAAGGTATAAAACAAGGTCATCGCAACCATTGTCTGGGTTCGGGAGTCGGTTACGCAAGGGGAAGGTTTTAGCACGCCTCACGTCCATCGTACTCGACGGGATCCACGCTTGTTGTGTTTACTGGACGAGTTGGTTTTATCTATCTACCTATCAAGGCTGGTCTGAAAAGAAAAGAAAATGACTCGGCAAAGCGTCGCACTTTATACCTATGTATTCTCACCAGAGAATGAGAAATCACAGTCAACGTAGTTCGACTAACTACGGGTTACGGTGAAGGTGGCTCGCCAATATGTCAATATTGTGCCTACGTACTCTCAACAGATATGAGAGATCAGAGCTCACGTAGTTCGGGATAATACGGATTACGGGAGTTCAGATTCATCTATTTTTTCGAGTAGGGTTAACAAACAGTTCCAGCAGTTTGGTGTATGCGGCTCGACCCTTGGAGACTTAGGCGTTACCGTTTGCGGTAGAACTGGGAGTTAACGACATTCTTTTCTTCAGAAAAGCTTTCCTTTGAATTACGGGCCCACGGGGCAAAAAATGTTTGAAGTTTGTTTTCTGTCTTTTACGAAAGAACTGTTTTTTATGGATGTTTGCAACCAATATTGCACTAGAGACTATGACCTGAGAGTGAATGCGTCGCATGTCACCCAAAGGGTACCATACTAAACATCCAAGCCGTCGAAAAGAAACTCTCCGACAACCCTTTCTCAGATAGCTTAAGGTTGGTAACGTACGACATCAATTAACCTTTATTACTGTATTTTAATTTTTTTTGAGATGAGAAGAGAAAACAGGTTCAACTATGGGGAGACTATCAAGTCCTAATGTTGTCATGCCAAGGATTCATCCTATGCTTGAGGTTTGAAACAGGGATCTCCTAGAAGTTATCATGCATAGGTTTCAACCTAAAGTTCTAATCATCATTTCCTTATCAAAGGAAGTGAGATTCCTATGGGATCATGTCAATGATAAACAGAAACAGATAAAGCATCAGCTTAAACAGTAAACACTAAACGACTGTAAAATGCATGGAATGCAAGTGAGGGAGGAAATGTGTGTGGGGCATCAGCCTCCACAAGCTCATCTCAACCTCAAGCCAAGTATGAATAACTGTAATCATACAGAGGAAATAACATGCTATCAAGCAAGATACAAGGGACTGTAGTCATACAGAAGCAATAACATGCTATCAAGCAAACACAAACCACACAGGCAAGGGAGCAGGGCTCTACCGAATACCCGCAAGCAAAGCCATACAGTAAAAATACAAGCAGAGGGAGCAACTTAACCTCTAGTGCAATCATGCTCCTAGCTTAAATCAATCTAGATATGAACTTACTCTAATGCATCAAGCAAATCAAACAAGTCACAGCAATACAGTTGCACAGACAGCAAACAGACAGGAAAGAAAGTAGATCAACAGCTTCCACAGCTTCTCAGCAAAGCTCTCCTCTGACAGCAGTTCAGTCCTCAGTCCTCAACTGCTCTTCAAGTCTTTCACCTTCAATAGCAAATGTCAACTTGCTTCTTCAAGCTTACAAGGCATCAATCATAAGTATTAACTTATTCTTTCTTCTTCAAGCCTCAGCTCCAAAGTAAACCCCACCTTCAGGCTTCAATTCCACTAGCAAGCATCAACTTGTTCCTTCAGGCACTCCAAGCATTGCACTCACAAGTATCAACTTGCTTTCCAACCTCAAGCTTCATCTTCTTCATTTAATCTCCAATGGATTCCCTTCACAAGTATCAACTTGTTCTTCATCTTCTTCAAGCTTAAGCTCTTTCTCCAATCTCAGCTTGATCTTCTTCCCACAAGTGTCAACTTGTTCCTCTTGATCTTCAAGCTTCAGCTCCAAGGGTAGTCTTCAAACATCTTCAATCTTCTAACAAGGACTCTATCCTCTAGCAAGGGAGAAAGATTCATCTAACAAGAGCAAGGTTTGGATGACTGACAGCAGAGTGAAGACCAAAGGTCACCACTAAGCATCCTATCATCAGAGAAAGGGACCCTCAAAGGTTTTACCAACTTGTAAAGAGCCACACATCCTACCAAAGGAGGTATGAGGCCTTTACAAGGGGACCTTACATCATAGGGAAGAATGGAAGTGATCAACATCTTCCATGTTTATGAAGGAAGAGAATCTATCTAGAAGCTCTGCCTACAAACCCTAATCTCAACACCTAATCAACACTACACCAAAAGAAGGGAAATATTCACATCCAAACTTCTTCAAGCAATCCATGGTAGCCCAAGCTTGTCTTCAACATCATCTAAGAGCAAGATAGGCAAAACCCTAATCTAAGGGAACTAAAGAAGTCAATCTAATTGAATTAGCAAGTTAGGATCACCTAAAACCTAGTACTAAAGTTAGTCCTAACTAAAATACTAAAACCAATTGTAAAATCTTACAAAAATAACTATGGAACCCTAATTCAATCATGAATATACCATATAAAATTCAGAGGTTGAATCATCCACCATGTCCTAGAAATAAATCCTAAATCACAAGGTACTAAACATAAACCCTAAAAATAGAGCACCTAAAGTTTCAACCTAAAACTACCACCTACATTCATCACAAAAATGTGAGAAAAATCTAAGGGGAACATGCATATCTATCCTAGCTATACACAAAAAATCAAGGCAAGAATCATCACCAAGTGCTCAAACCAAATTCATCAAAACAAGGTATCAACCATAGCCATTTTAATACTAATTAATATTCAAAAAATGCAAATAAAATCAAAAATGCATGAATCATTAATATTTTTTTTCTAAAAAATTCTAGATTCAATCATGAATCAGGAGAAAAAAGTTTGGAATTAATTGAGTTAATCTTCTATTTTTTATGAATTAATCTCTAAGTCATATGAAATGAAGAAAATTAAAAGAAAATAAAAGAAATTAATAAAAGATGCGTGTCAAATAGCAATCCAGCTTAGTTCAATTCTTAGGTTGGGCCAGAAAGGGGGTGTAGATATCAATCTGAGTCCTAAGCCCGAAACAATTCAATTAATGAAACGGTGCGTTTCATTCCAATCCAAGTCTTCAGACTTTGAGAGCAAATCGTGGTCGTGTATCCCTTGCCTGAGTCAAAGTCCAACCTTCATCTGATGGTCCATGTTCATTGTCCCCAATTCAAACTGAAATGGAGGGAGTTCTCAGACGGTGGCCTGAGCTGCAGCGCCACCGTCTTCTCCGGTGAAGTGGTACACACAGGTCAACAACAATAGTGAAACGAATCATCATCCCACTCCATTTTTCATCCTGATCACGAATCCAACCTCAGAATTTCCTAATTCCTTCTCTAACTCAAAACACGATCACATTTTCAGAGTTCATCCAAATCTTGATTTTCACCATTCTTTAAATTAAAGGTCTCAAATTAATCCTCACTCTTCACTGATCAATTTCCACCATCCAATCATGAATAATCCTTCAAGAATCGTGAGATATCATCCTCAACAGAAAATGGTTACATGCCTAACTTGTCTCTAATTCACCAACTTATGATCCTAAATCCAACTACAGGTTGCAAGGATCTTAACCACATATACATTTCTAAGTTTCTCCTCCTAAATCATGCATAAGAGTGAAATGTACAAACCTGGTTTCAGAGAGGTAACCGATGCAGTTTTTGCTCACTTCAACTGCCAAGATGATGCAGACACGTTCCAAATTCACTCTCCAAGCCTTTGCACACCTTGATTTGGCTTGATTCTCCCTTGAATTGAAAACTCGATTTCAACTTGAACCTTCAAAATTTCAATGGCTCCTTCTCTTACCAGCTTCAATTCCTTCCAAAAAAATGGTTGAGCTCACTCACTAGCTTATATAGAAATTATTAGACTCCTCTAGAAACTTCTGGATCCATCCAAATGAGATTTTGGATTTTCAATTTCTCTTCAAAATATCACCCATGGCAACCACCATTCTGACTCCTTCTTGGCATGGCTATGTGTGTAATCAAGTTCTCATGAGATATTGAATGATTTTAGAGTGTTATTTTCCTTGCTTGCAAGCCAAAGGTATGCATTTGATTATGTTGCTTCATCATGAAGAAATGAAATGGAATGCCATTCAAATGGCCTCAAATCAAAATTCTAACCTTGCCATTGTTTCTAGAATCATTTTTCCAATCAATTTGACCTATAATTTTGTTTCATTTGGTCACAAAATGACTTATTTGAATTTTTGACCATTAAATCCTTTTAATTCTTTCTTTTTCAAAGTTTATTGAACCAAGTCTCTCCTTGAGCCATTTCAATTCCTCCTTGATGAGATGACAATCACATCTTGAGCTAAATTGCCTTGAAGATAGGGGTCAAACTAGGGGATTTTACACTGTCAAGCCTTAGAAACCCTGGCTTGAAACTTCTCAAAGTCTTCAATCATGAAGAGTTGACCTTGGAATCATCCTTATAACATCTCAATGTATCAATCCATGATCACATGGCTCTTGAATTAGATCTCAACCTTCTTCAAATCATCAGTTGACTTAGGGTTGACCCAGTCAAACCCTAACTGCACCAATCATGGCTGAGGCTTCTTAACCTTGCACAATGACCTGTCTAGGCCTCAAAGTGATCTTCAAACCTTCTCATGAGCTCTCTCAAGACCTCAAGTCCAACTTCAAGGCTTCAGAATCATCTGATGACTTCCCACAACTCTCAAGTTAGGAGACACACCCCCTTGGCTTCAATCACTCTCTCTGAGGATCTTTTAACTTCTCTGACAAGGGTATCAACCTTTGAATACTTGAATAACCTTCTTATCTAGCCTCACAATCTTGTGTAGCTCTTGATTGGTGATCATACCTCTTGATCTCCTGCATACATGTCAATGAAATGCAAATGATAATGCTAATGTGAATGAAATGAAACATAAGCTAGGTAAAGAAATGTTGGGCAAATTTTGGGGTGCAACAATTACGTTGAGGGTTCAGACTCCAGTCATTTTTGTTGAGTATCTAAACTCCTGTCATTACGTTGAACGTTCAAGCTCCGATCATTTTTGTTGAGTATCCATACTCCGGTCAATACGTTGAGCGTTCAGGCTCCGGTCAGTTTCGTTGAGTATCCAGACTCCGGTCATTACATTGAGCGTTCAAGATCCAGTCATTTTCGTTGAGTATCATAACTCCATTTATTACATTGAGCGTTCAGGATCCGGTCAGTTTCGTTGGGTATCAAGACACCGGTTATTACGTTGAGCGTTTAGGCTCTGGTCAGTTTCATTGGGTATCCAGACTCCGGTTATTACGTTGATCATTCAGTCTCTGGTCAGTTTCGTTGAGTATCCAGACTCCAGTTATTACATTGAACATTCAGGCTCCAATCAGTTTCGTTGGGTATCCAAACTCCGGTTATTACGTTGAGCATTCAGGCTCCTGTCAGTTTCGTTGAGTATCCAGATTCTGATTATTACGTTGAGCTTTCAAGCTCTGGTCAGTGTCGTTGTGTACCAGACTCCGGTTATTACATTGAGGGTTCAGGCTCCGGTCATTTTCGTTGAGTATCCAGACTCTGGTTATTAAGTTGAGCGTCAGGCTTCGATCAATTTCGTTGAGTATCCAGACTCCGATTATTACGTTGAGCGTTCAGGCTCCGGTCATTTTCGATGAGTATCCAGACTCCGGTTATTACGTTGAGGGTTCAAACTCTGGTCATTTTCGTTGAGTATCTAGACTCTTGTCATTATTACGTTGAACGTTCAGGCTCCGATCATTTTCGTTGAGTTACCATACTCCGGTCAATACGTTGAGCGTTCAGGCTCCGGTCATTTTCGTTGAGTATCCAGACTCCGGTCATTACATTGAGCGTTCAGGATCCAGTCATTTTCGTTGAGTATCATAACTCCATTTATTACGTTGAGCGTTCAGGATCCGGTCAGTTTCGTTGTGTATCCAGACTCCAAATATTATGTTGAGCGTTCATGCTCCGTTCAGTTTTGTTGGGTATCCAGACTCCGGTGATTACGTTGATCATTCAGGCTCCGGTCATTTTCGTTGACTATACAGACTCTGGTTATTAAGTTGAACGTTCAGGCTTCGGTCAGTTTAGTTGAGTATCCAAATTCCAGTTATTACGTTGAGCGTTCATGCTCCGATCAGTTTCATTGAGTATCCAGACTCCAGTTATTACGTTGAGCGTGTTGCACCCTATAATTTGCCCAACATTTCTTTACCTGGCTTATGTTTCATTTCATTCACATTAGCATTATCATTTGCATTTCATTGACATGTATGCAGGAGATCAAAAGGTATGATTACCAATCGAGGGCTACACAAGAGTTTGAAGCTAGCTAAGAGGGTTGTTCAAGTGTTCAAGGGTTAATATCCTTGTCAGAGAAATTAAAAGATCCCTAGAGAGACTGGTTGAAACCAAAAGTGGGTGGGCCTCCTAGCTTGAGAGTTATGGGGAAGTCCTCAGATGATTCTGAGGTCATAAAGTTAGACTTGAGGTCTTGAGAGATCTTATGAGAAGTGTTGAAGGTCACTTTGAGGCCAAGACAGGTCATTGTGCAAGATTAAGAAGACTCAGCCATGAGTGTTGCAATTAGGGTTTGAATGTGTCAACCCAAAGTCAACTGATGATTTGGAGAAGTTTGAGACCTAATCCAAGGGCCATGTGATTATGGATTGATACATGGGGATGTTATAAGGATGATTCCGAGGTCAACTCATCATGATTGAAGAGTTTGAGAAGTTGCAAGCTAGGGTTTCTAAGGCTTGACAGTGTAAAATCCCCTAGTTTGACCCCTATCTTCAAGGCAGTTTAGCTCAAGCTGTGATTGTCATCTCATCTTTCCCCCAACATGAATGTTGTAGAGCATGATCTTAGATTTAATTTGAGTACTAGAAGTCCTTGATAGGATTTGTAGAACTCAAGTTATGACTTTGACAAGTTACAGGTCATCTGAGGTATGTGAATTTGGGAGCTTGAAAGTTGTCCAACTTGCATGAAACTTTTGCCCTAGAAGGATGATTCCTATGAACTTTTGGTCAACATGAATGTTGTTCCTTATCCTCTTAGATTTCTATAGAGTACTAGAAGTCCTTGATAGGATTTGTAGAACTCAAGTTATGGCTTTGACAAGTCAAGGGCATTTTGGTCATTTGGAGATTATAGGTCATTTCAAGCATAAAGCCATAACTCCTATTTCCAAGCTTCAAATGGGAAAATGTTCAACATCAAACTTGTTCAAAATGATGTTTTAAGGCTAGTCAAGAGTTCATGAGATGATGAAATTGCTTGTAGCTCAAAGTTGCAAAAATGACCTAAAATAAGGGTATAAGTTAAATGAACCAAAATTGGAAATTGATATTTTTGATCCACATATCCAAACAAAGGCATGTAATAGGTCATTTTGATTCTAAAAAGCATTTTAAGAACATTGGTTTAGCCACATTTTTGAATTGAAGTTTAATTTGTGGACTTGCTTTGAAAAGTAGTTACTTACATCTTAAGTAACCATTGCCAAACCCAAACTCAAGGCATGATCAAGGTCCCTTGCAAGTCAAACACTTCCAAAATGTCATGAGGGGAGAAATTGGAAGGATTTGAGAATGATTTCAATCTGTTGGCAGAAGTTGTGCATACCATGGCATATCATGAGAATTCAAGTGACATGAGAAATTGAATTTCTCATTGGAAGGATCTAGAGCTTTCTAGATCATCCCTACACACTCTATATATTGAATAGAAGTGGTTCAGATCATTTTTTGGTGATGATTGAGAGAGAAAACTGAGCTTGCACTTTGAACTTTCTCATTGCAAATCAAAATCGGTTACAAGGTTAGAGACCATTTCAGTCCAAGAAATTGATCTCAATAGCTTGCTCTGAGGTTGGTGATCAATTCTAGATCAAATTCAAGGCACTGTGGTGGAAGAATCGTGAAGTAGCCATTGGAGAGTGAAGCTTGCAACTCAGAATCGGATTTGATAATTCAAGAAGATTCAACTCTTTTCTTTGCATACAGAAGATTGATTGTGATTCAGTGAAGGATTCTGCAAGTTCTTGAAGGCTGATTTGAAGATTCAACCCTTCTGTTTGCTCAAGTTTACCAGGTATGCAACTCTTGTGCTATGGCTTAAATTAGGTAGAATTAAGATGAATTGTTATGGTAGATGCATAATAGAATGGTGTAGGAAGATTTTTGGATCATCAATTTGGAGATTAGTGACCAATTAGGGTTCATGGAATTTTCGGTTGAGATTGTTATTCTTGGATTCTTGAACTGTTAGCATGATTAAATGGCATAGGAAGATTCCTTGTGAAAATTGGAGTGAGTTTCATGTAGAGACGTCTTGGAATGGAGGCCTGTGGAGAGAGTTAGGGTTGGGGGCGATGACCGGAGCACCACCGGCGACGGCCATGGCTGCGCGTGTGTTTCAGGATTTCAAATGAAGAAGATGACTTGATAGCCATCAGATTGGGGTTGAACTTTGACTGAGGGCATGATCCAATGGCCACGAATGTTTCTCATTTTGTGAAGGATTCTGAACTAATGTGAAACGCGGCGTTTCACTTAAGTTGTGTTTTGGGCTTAATGCATTAGCTGCTAACCACACCCCCTTTTTGGGCCCAACCCTGAAATGAACTGCTTTTGCTTACTATCTGCACCGTGTGTTTATCATTTTAGTTTGATTTTCTTTATTTTTTTTCATTATATTCATGGTTCTTGATAAAATCATAAAAAAATGGAAAAATAATTCAATTAACCCCATTCTTTTTGCATTAGATTCATGATAGGGTCTAGTATTCTTTAGATAAAAAATACTTTTATTTCATGCATTTTCTGATTTTATGGGATTTTTTACATTTTAATTGATATTAAAATAATCATGTTTGATGCTTGATTTTGTGGAATTTGGTTTGATCATGTGATGATGATTTTGCCCTTGATTTTTTGTGAGTAGTTAGCATAGATATGCATGCCCCCCATAGATTTTTCTCACATTTTTGTGATGAACATAGGTGGTAGTTTAGGTTGAAACCTTTAGATCCTCCATTTTAGGGCTTATGGTTGATACCTTATGGTTTAGATTTTATTTGTAGGACTTGGTGGATGATTCAACCTCTGATTTTAGTATGGTATATTCATGATTGAATTAGGGTCCCTTAGGAATTTTTATAGGATTTTTCAAGGTAGTTTACTATTTTTGTTTGATTTTAGTTTAGGTGCTAGCTTTAGATGATTCTGAGGCACTAATTCAACTAGATTGACTTCTTTAGTTCCCTTAGATTAGGGTTTTGCTTTGCTTGCTCTTGTGTGATGATGAAGACAAGTTGAAGATGCATTGGATTGCTTGAAGAGGCTTAGATTTGAAGATCTTCCCTTCTTTTGGTGTAGTTTTGATTAGGTATCAAGATTAGGGTTTTGTAGGCAGAGCTTCCAGATAGTTCTCTTTCTTCATAAACATGGAATATGTTGATCAATTCCATTCTTCCCTATGATGTAAGGTCCCTTGTAAAGGCCTCATCCCTCCTTAGGTAGGATGTGTGGATCTTTGCAAATTGGTAGAACCTTTGAGGGTCCCTTTCTCTGATGATAGGATGCTTAGTGGTGACCTTTGGTCTTCACTCTGCTACCAATCATCCAAACTTTACTCTTGATAGATGAATCTCTCTCCCTTGTTAGAGGATGGAGTTCCCTGCTTGAAGAATATTGAAGGATGAAGTTGATACTTCTTTGTGTTTGAGGATTACTCTGAGAAGCTGAGGCTTGTAGATGAAGAGGACCAAGTTGATGCTTGTAAGGAAGAGAGAGCTGAAGCTTGAAGACCAAGTTAACACTTATGAAGAAGATCAAATTAAGAATGAGTGAAGAGCTGAGGCTTGAAGAATAAAGGATAAGCTAATATTTATGTTGATGCATTGAGAGCCTGAAGAAACAAGTTGATACTTGCAGTTAGGAATGGAGCCTGAAGGTGGAATGGACTGGAGAGCTGAAGCTTGAAGAAGAAAGAATAAGTTGATACCTATGTTTGGTGTATTGAAAACTTGGAGAAGCAAGTTGATACTTGCTATTGAAGATGATAGCCTTGAAGGGTAGGTGAGGTCTGAAGGCTGAATTACTAAAGAGCTGAAGCTTGAAGTTGTAGGGGTGGTTGATCTGCTTTCATTTCTGTATTGATGTGCCTGGTTTGATTTGCTTGATGCATTAGAATAAGTTCATGTTTAGATTGATTTAAGCTAGGAGCATGATTGCACTAGAGGTTGAGTTGCTCCCTCTGCTTGTATTTTTACTGTGTGGCTTTGCTTGCGGGTATTCGGTAGAGCCCAACTCCCTTGCCTATGTGGTTTGAGTTTGCTTGATAGCATGTCATTCTTTCTTCTGTATGATTGCAGTTGTTATATTTTGCTTGATAGCATGTTACTTTTTCTGTATGATTACAGTTGTTCATATTTGGCTTGCGGTTGAGACGAGCTTGTGGAGGTTGATGCCCCACACACATTTCCTCCCTCACTTGCATTGCATGCATTTTATAGTCGTTTATTGTTTACTGTTTAAGCTGATGCCTTATCTGTTTCTGTTTATCATTGACATGATCCCTTAGGAATCTCACTTCCTTTGATAAGGAAGTGATGATTAGAACTTTAGGTTGAAACCTATGCATGATAACTTCTAGGAGTTCCCTATTTCAAACCTCAACCATAGGATGAATCCTTGGCATGACAACATTAGGACTTGATAGTCTCCCCTTAGTTGAGCGTGTTCTCTCTTCTCATCTTGAAACAAATAAAAATACAGTAATAAAGGTTAACTGACGTCGTACGTTACGAGCCTTAAGCTATCTGAGAAAGGATTGTTGGAGAGTTTCTTTTCAATAGTCTGGTTGTTTAGTATGGCACCCTTTGGGTAACATACGACGCATTCATTCTCAGGTCATAGTCTCTAGTGTGATATTAGTTGCAAACAAGCATAAAAAACAGTTCTTCCATAAAAGACAGAAAACAAACTTCAAACCTTTTTGCCCCGTGGGCCCGTAAGTCAAAGGAAGCTTTTCTGAAGAAAAGAGTGTTGTTAACTCCTAGTTCTACCGCAAACGGTAACGCATAAGTCTCCAAGGGTCGAGCTGCGTACACCAAACTGCTGGAACTGTTTGTTAACCCTACTCGATAAAACAGATGAATCTGAATCCCCGTAATCCGTATTATCCCGAACTACGTGAGCTCTGATCTCTCATACCTGTTGAGAGTACGTAGGCACAATACTGACGTATTGGCGAGCTACCTTCCCCGTAACCCGTAGTTAGTCGAACTACGTTGACTCTGATTTCTCATTCTCTGATGAGAATACGTAGGCATAAAGTGCGACGCTTTGCCGAGTCATTTTCTTTTCTTTTTAGACCAGCCTTGATAGGTAGATAGATAAAACCAACCCGTCAGATAAACACAACAAGCGTGGATCCCGTCGAGTACGACGGACGTGAGGGGTGCTAATACCTTCCCCTTGCGTAACCGACTCCCGAACCCAGACAACGGTTGCGATGACCTTGTCTTATACCTTTTCGTCAGGTTTTTCCGATCGTTTCCTTTCCCGTTCTGAGGGATAAATAATGAAAGGTGGCGGCTCTTCTATTTTACCGGCACCTTATTTTCGCGGAAGCGACAGCTGGCGACTCTGCTGGGGACTCGATAGTTTCCTGGGATCCAACGTCCCGTATGCGAGTCAGTTTGGGGATCCAACGTCCCCCACGAGAGTCAATCCTAGCGCTTGTATGATTACTTGTTGGGTCGTGTTTATTTATCGCATTTTATTTCCCGCATTTTATTTTCAATATGATATGATTATCTGTGCTGTTGTGGGAGGGGCATTCTGATGAGTGAGAAGCCAGACCTAGGCTTGAGTGAACCTAGCATTAGTTGTGGAAATTAATGGGCGCGTGCTTACTTGGTAGGCACTAGTGTCTCATGAAATCCACGCTCAGACGAGGTTCTCCCGGTTGACTTCTTTTTCAACCCTTTGGGTTGAGGGGGTTGTTGGTTTGAAGGATTGTCGACTCTGGGGACCGATCATTTGGGATTCAGCCGAGTGAGGCCGCTTCAGGAGCTGGTGATGCCACACCTTCTGGGTATCATATCACCCCTCTTGAATGTCTGTGACGCTGATGACAACATAGGATGCCAAACTTGTGTCAGTTTAGGTCCATACCTGTGAGCAGGGTTGGGTTTGTTGCAGGAAACCTTAACCTTCAGACTTCCTGGTTTTCTTGATAGTGAATCATTTTTGTTGGTATCAGAGGTTCTCATCATCAGATGATTGTTCTTGACAGAGCAGAGTTATGGTCCTGTATCAGAGGACCTTATCTTCAGAGATGTACGTTTGTTCTTGACAGAGCAGGTTTTTGATTGGGATCAGAGGATCTCATCAGCAAATGCATGTCTGTTCTTGACAGAGCAGAGTTTTGGTCCTGTATCAGAGGATCTCATCAGCATATGTTTGTTCTTGACAAAGCAGAGTTATGGTCCTATATCAGAGGTCCTTATTTTCAGAAATATATTTGTTCTTGACAGAGCAGATTTATGGTCCTGTATCAGAGGTCCTTATTATCAAATATGTGTGTTCTTGACAGAGCAGATTTGTGGTCCGATACCAGGGTTTTCTTCTTATCAGATATAGTGGTTGTTCTTGATAGAGCAGGATTATGGTTTTGTTGATACAGAATCTCCACAGCACAGTTGTCTTGATCTCCTGCTGCATGACTGCATTTTACATTGCTTTGCATACTCAAAGTTTAACATAAAATGGAGAAAAAGAAATGAAAAAGATAAAACTTGGGTGCAGATAGTAACTATGGACAGTTCATTTCATGAATGGGCTAAAAATGGGGGTGTGGGTAGTCATGCGTACTAGGCCCAAAACTAATCAGAAAATCAATCAAAAAATGAAAAGAAAATAGAAAATGAAACGGTGCAGGAAGTAATGATTTCCAGTTAATTTCAACCATGGGCCGTGATCGGGGGTGTGGATAGTGAACAAAGCATTCAGGCCCAAGAACTTCTTTTAATGAAACGCTACATTTCATCATGTCTTCAGAATTCCCTTTCAAAACGCGAGGTTATGTCGTGGCCCTTGGATCTAGGTGAGGTCAACGAGTCAAGCACGATCTGACGGATGAGGGGTCGTCTTCAACCTTCAGCTAGGGTTTGGAGGGAAAACCACCATGAACAGAGTTTCAAACTTCAGATTTCCCTCCCATCATATGCTCTCAAATCATCATCAAATTTAATAATTCAAAACACTAACATGCTCCATTTTTCATGCTGAATACAACCATAACCCTAGATTACACTAAAACCTCCTCCAACATGAAACACGATTCAAGATTGAAATTATGGTCAATCCTCAACTTCAACAATTCTTGGATTTCTTGGTACTAAAATGATCACCACACTCCACTGGTTAAAATAAGCTATCAAACATGTATTATATCTCACTATACCACGAGTTCTTGATCATCAAAGAAATGGTGTCCATAACTCAATCTTCATCAATTGATCCCCAACTCTCTAGAAATGATCACCTATGTGTCTCTAAGCTTTCTACACTAATAAACTAACCTAGCAATGCATAAATTATGGTGTAGTGGAGAATTTGCAAACCTGGTATTTCTTGATCAACAGATGGTGAAAACCTTCACTTCAAGCCTTGAAATTCTTCAGAAAGCTTCCTTGGATGATGATCTTGCTACTGTTTGCAAAAGATTTGAGGGAGAGTGCTTGAATCTCAAAATTCGATTCTGACTTGCAACCTTGAAAATTCAATTGCCAACTTCTCAAATCACCATGGTTTTGCTCTCAAATTGATCTGCACAGCTTCACTATCATCAATGGAGTGTGTTAAGATGGAAAGAATGAATGGAAATGGTTCAAAATAGGGAATTCACTTTCAACTTGCAATGGAAGCAAGTGAAATGGCCAACTCTCTCTTCTCTCAAATCTTACACCAACCTTGCGTCTGAGCAAGTTCTACATGTTATATAGAGTGGTTTAGAATCATCTAGAGCCATCTAGAACCTTCCCATGAGAAATTGGAAATCTCATGTCATGACATTATGAATTCATCTCATATCATGTATCATCTCATGCCATAGTCCATGTAACCACCAATTCTGACTTGAAATTCTCCCCTCATGAGATGTATGATTTGTTGAGATGCATAACTAACTTGTTCATTGAGTTTTCTTAAGTTTTGCTTTCGTGCCTTAAGATGCAAGCAAACCATTTCCAAAGCAGCCCCATGATCTAGGCCTCAAATCAAAATTGTGGCTGAACCATTGTTTTTAGAATGTATTTTACAGTCAAAATGACCTATTATATGACATGGTTTGGATGTGTAACTTGGGATTTCCAATTTCCAATTTCAACTTATTTAACTTATGCCTCCATTTTAGGTCATTTTTATCACTTTTTGATACAAGCCTTTTCAACATCTCATGACATCCCTACTAGCCTTAAAACATCCTTCTAAGCAAGTTTGATGTTGAAGATTTTTCCATTTGAAGCATGGAAATAGGAGATATGGCCTTATGCTTGAAATGACCTATAATATCCAAATGACCAAAATGCCCTTGACTTGTCAAAGCCATAAGTTGAGTTCTACAAATCCTATCAGGGACTTCTAGTACTATATAGAAAGCTAAGAAGATGCTCTACAACATTCATGTTTACCAAGAGTTCATAGGAATCATCCTACTAGGGCAAAAGTTGGATGCAAGTTGGGTGACTTTCAAGGACCCAGATTCACATACCTCAGATGACCTGTAATTTGTCAAAGTCATAACTTGAGCTCTACAAATCCTATCAAGGACTTCTAGTACTCAAATTAAATCTAAGAGCAAGATCTACAACATTCATGTTGTGGGGAAGATGAGATGACAATCACATCTTGAGCTAAACTGCCTTGAAGATAGGGATCAAACTAGGGGATTTTACACTGTCAAGCCTTAGAAACCCTAGCTTGAAACTTCTCAAACTCCTCAATCATGATGAGTTGGTCTAAGAATTATCCTTATAAAATCTCAATGCATCAATCCATGACCACATGGCTCTTGGATTAGGTCTCAACCCTCTCCAAATCATCAGTTGACCTAGGGTTGACCCAGTCAAACCCTAATTCCACCACTCATGGCTGAGTCTTCTTAAACTTGTTCAATGACCTCTCTAGGCCTCATGATGGCTTTCAAGACATCTCATAAGCTCTCTCAAAACTTCAAGTCCATCCTCATAGCCCCAGAATCATCTGAGGGGCTCCCACAACTCTCAAGTTATGAGGCACACAACCTTGGTTTCAACCAATCTCTCTGAGGATCTCTTAACTTCTCTGAGAAGGATATCAACACTTAATCATCTGAATAGCCTTCTTGGCTAGCTTCATAGTCTCATACCACTCTTGCTGGATAATCATACCTCTTGACCTACTGCACACATATCAATGAGAAGCAGATGATCATGCTGGTGAACACAAGCTTGGTAAAAATATGTTGGTCAAATTTTGGGGTGCAACAGTATCCAGACTCCAAATATTAAGTTGAGCGTTCAGGCTCCGGTCAGTTTCATTGGGTATCCAGACTCCGGTGATTACGTTGATCGTTCAGGCTCCGGTCATTTTTGTTGACTATCCAGACTCAGGTTATTACGTTGAGCGTTCAGGCTCCAGTCAGTTTCGTTGAGTATCCAGATTCCGGTTATTACGTTGAGCGTTCAGGCTCCGGTCAGTTTCGTTGGGTATCCAGACTCCGGTTATTACGTTGACCGTTCAGGCTCCGGTCATTTTCGTTGAGTATCCAGACTCTGGTTATTAAGTTGAGCGACAGACTCCGATCATTTTCATTGAGTATCCAGATTCTGATTATTACGTTGAGCGTTCAGGCTCCGATCATTTTCGTTGAGTATCCATACTCCAGTCAATACGTTGAGCGATCAGGCTCCGGTCATTTCGTTGAGTATCCAGACTCCGGTCATTACATTGAGCGTTCAGGATTTAGTCATTTTCGTTAAGTATCATAACTCCATATATTACGTTGAGCGTTCAGGATCCGGTCAGTTTCGTTAAGTATCCAGACTCCAAATATTACGTTGAGCGTTCAGGCTCCGGTGAGTTTCGTTGGGTATCCAGACTCCGGTGATTACGTTGATCGTTCAGGCTCCGGTCATTTTGGTTGACTATCCAGACTCGGGTTATTACGTTGAGCGTTCAGGCTCCAGTCAGTTTCGTTGAGTATCCAGATTCCGGTTATTACGTTGAGCGTTCAGGCTCTGGTCAGTTTCGTTGGGTATCCAGACTCTGGTTATTACGTTGACCGTTCAGGCTCCAGTCATTTTCATTGAGTATCTAGACTCCGGTTATTAAGTTGAGCGTCAGGCTCCGATCATTTTCGTTGAGTATCCAGATTCCGGTTATTACGTTTAGCATTCAGGCTCCGGTCAGTTTCGTTGGGTATCCAGACTCTGGTTTTTATGTTGAGCGTTCCGGCTCCGGTAAGTTTCGTTGGGTATCCAGACTCCGGTTATTATGTTGAGCGTTCAGGCTTCGGTCAGTTTCGTTGGGTATCCAGACTCTAGTTATTACGTTGAGCGTTCAGGTTCCGGTCATTTTCGTTGAGTATCCAGACTCCGGTTATTAAGTTTAGCGTCAGGCTCCAATCATTTTCGTTGAGTATCCAGACTCCGATTATTATGTTGAGCGTTCAGGCTCCGGTCATTTTCGTTGAGTATCCAGACTCCGGTCATTTTCGTTGAGTATCTAGACTCCAGGCATTTTCGTTGAGTATCTAGACTCCTGTCATTACGTTGAACGTTCAGGTTCTGATCATTTTCGTTGAGTATCCATACTCCAGTCAATACGTTGAGCGTTCAGGCTCTGGTTATTTTCGTTGAGTATCCAGACTCCGGTCATTATATAGAGCGTTCAGGATCCAGTCATTTTCGTTGAGTATCATAACTCCATTTATTACGTTGAGCGTTCAGGATCTGGTCAGTTTCGTTGAGTATCCAAACTCCAAATATTACGTTGAGCGTTCAGGCTCCGGTCAGTTTCGTTGGGTATCCAGAATCCGGTGATTACGTTGATCGTTCAGGCTCCGGTCATTTTCGTTGACTATCCAGACCCGGGTTATTACGTTAAGCGTTCAGGCTCTGGTCAGTTTCGTTGAGTATCCAGATTCCGATTATTACGTTGAGCGTTCAGGCTCTAGTCAGTTTCGTTGGGTATCCAGACTCCGGTTATTACGTTGAGCGTTCAGGCTCCAGTCATTTTCGTTGAGTATCCAGACTCCGGTTATTAAGTTGAGTGTCAGGCTCCGATAATTTTATTGAGTATCCAGACTCCGATTATTACGTTGAGCGTTCAGGCTCCGGTTATTTTCGTTGAGTATCCTCACTCCGGTTATTACATTGAGGGTTCAGACTCTGGTCATTTTCGTTGAGTATCTAGACTCCTGTCATTACGTTGAACATTCAGGCTCGGATCATTTTCGTTGAGTATCCATACTCCGGTAAATACGTTGAGCGGTCAGGCTCCAGTCATTTTCGTTGAGAATCCAGACTCCGGTCATTACATTGAGCGTTCAGGATCCAGTCATTTTCGTTGAGTATCATAACTCCATTTATTACGTTGAGCATTCAGGATCCGGTCAGTTTCGTTGAGTATCCAGACTCCAAATATTACGTTGAGCGTTCAGGCTCTGGTCAGTCTCGTTGGGTATCCAGACTCCGGTGATTACGTTGATCGTTCAGGCTCCGGTCATTTTCGTTGACTATCCAGACTCGGGTTATTACGTTGAGCATTCAAGCTCCGGTCAGTTTCGTTGAGTATCCAGATTCCGATTATTATGTTGAGCGTTCAGGCTCCGGTCAGTTTCGTTGGGTATCCAGACTCCGGTTATTATGTTGAGCATTCAGGCTCCGGTAAGTTTCGTTGGGTATCCAGACTCCGGTTATTACGTTGAGCGTTCAGGCTCCGGTCAGTTTCGTTGGGTATCTAGACTCTAGTTATTACGTTGAGCGTTCAGGCTCCGGTCATTTCCGTTGAGTATCCAGACTCCGGTTATTAAGTTGAGCGTCAGGCTCCGATCATTTTCGTTGAGTATCCAGACTCCGATTACTACGTTGAGCGTTCAGGCTCCGGTTATTTTTGTTCAGTATCCTGACTACGGTTATTATGTTGAGCGTTCAAACTCCGGTGAGTTTCGTTGGGTATCCAGACTCCGGTGATTACGTTGATCGTTCAGGCTCCGGTCATTTTGGTTGACTATCCAGACTCGGGTTATTACGTTGAGCGTTCAGGCTCCAGTCAGTTTCGTTGAGTATCCAGATTCCGGTTATTACGTTGAGCGTTCAGGCTCCGGTCAGTTTCGTTGGGTATCCAGACTCTGGTTATTACGTTGACCGTTCAGGCTCCGGTCATTTTCATTGAGTATCCAGACTCCGGTTATTAAGTTGAGCATCAGGCTCCGATCATTTTCGTTGAGTATCCAGATTCTGGTTATTACGTTTAACGTTCAGGCTCCGGTCAGTTTCGTTGGGTATCCAGACTCTGGTTTTTATGTTGAGCGGTCAGGCTCCGGTAAGTTTCGTTGGGTATCCAGACTCCGGTTATTACGTTGAGCGTTCAGGCTTCGGTCAGTTTCGTTGGGTATCCAGACTCTAGTTATTACGTTGAGCGTTCAGGTTCCGGTCATTTTCGTTGAGTATCCAGACTCCGGTTATTAAGTTGAGCGTCAGGCTCCAATCATTTTCGTTGAGTATCCAGACTCCAATTATTATGTTGAGCGTTCAGGCTCCGGTCATTTTCGTTGAGTATCCAGACTCCGGTCATTTTCGTTGAGTATCTAGACTCCGGTCATTTTCGTTGAGTATCTAGACTCCTGTCATTACGTTGAACGTTCAGGTTCTGATCATTTTCGTTGAGTATCCATACTCCAGTCAATACGTTGAGCGTTCAGGCTCTGGTTATTTTCGTTGAGTATCCAGACTCCGGTCATTATATAGAGCGTTCAGGATCCAGTCATTTTTGTTGAGTATCATAACTCCATTTATTACGTTGAGCATTCAGGATCTAGTCAGTTTCGTTGAGTATCCAAACTCCAAATATTACGTTGAGCGTTCAGGCTCCGGTCAGTTTCGTTGGGTATCCAGAATCCGGTGATTACGTTGATCGTTCAGGCTCCGGTCATTTTCGTTGACTATCTAGACCCGGGTTATTACGTTAAGCGTTCAGGCTCTGGTCAGTTTCGTTGAGTATCCAGATTCCGATTATTACGTTGAGCGTTCAGGCTCCAGTCAGTTTCGTTGGGTATCCAGACTCCGGTTATTACGTTGAGCGTTCAGGCTCCGGTCATTTTCGTTGAGTATCCAAACTCCGGTTATTAAGTTGAGTGTCAGGCTCCGATAATTTTATTGAGTATCCAGACTCCGATTATTACGTTGAGCGTTCAGGCTCCGGTTATTTTCGTTGAGTATCCTGACTCCGGTTATTACGTTGAGGGTTCAGACTCTGCTCATTTTCGTTGAGTATCTAGACTCCTGTCATTACGTTGAACATTCAGGCTCGGATCATTTTCGTTGAGTATCCATACTCCGGTAAATACGTTGAGCGGTCAGGCTCCGGTCATTTTCGTTGAGAATCCAGACTCCGGTCATTACATTGAGCGTTCAGGATCCAGTCATTTTCGTTGAGTATCATAACTCCATTTATTACGTTGAGCATTCAGGATCCGGTCAGTTTCGTTGAGTATCCAGACTCCAAATATTACATTGAGCGTTCAGGCACCGGTCAGTCTCGTTGGGTATCTAGACTCCGGTGATTACGTTGATCGTTCAGGCTCCGGTCATTTTCGTTGACTATCCAGACTCGGGTTATTACGTTGAGCATTCAAGCTCCGGTCAGTTTCGTTGAGTATCCAGATTCCGATTATTATGTTGAGCGTTCAGGCTCCGGTTAGTTTCGTTGGGTATCCAGACTCCGGTTATTATGTTGAGCGTTCACGCTCCGGTAAGTTTCGTTGGGTATCCAGACTCCGGTTATTACGTTGAGCGTTCAGGCTCCGGTCAGTTTCGTTGGGTATCCAGACTCTAGTTATTACGTTGAGCGTTCAGGCTCCGGTCATTTCCGTTGAGTATCCAGACTCCGGTTATTAAGTTGAGCGTCAGGCTCCGATCATTTTCGTTGAGTATCCAGACTCCGATTACTACGTTGAGCGTTCAGGCTCCGGTTATTTTTGTTCAGTACCCTGACTACGGTTATTATGTTGAGCGTTCAAACTCCGGTGAGTTTCGTTGGGTATCCAGACTCCGGTGATTACGTTGATCGTTCAGGCTCCGGTCATTTTGGTTGACTATCCAGACTCGGGTTATTACGTTGAGCGTTCAGGCTCCAGTCAGTTTCGTTGAGTATCCAGATTCCGGTTATTACGTTGAGCGTTCAGGCTCCGGTCAGTTTCGTTGGGTATCCAGACTCTGGTTATTACGTTGACCGTTCAGGCTCCGGTCATTTTCATTGAGTATCCAGACTCCGGTTATTAAGTTGAGCATCAGGCTCCGATCATTTTCGTTGAGTATCCAGATTCTGGTTATTACGTTTAACGTTCAGGCTCCGGTCAGTTTCGTTGGGTATCCAGACTCTGGTTTTTATGTTGAGCGGTCAGGCTCTGGTAAGTTTCGTTGGGTATCCAGACTCCGGTTATTACGTTGAGCGTTCAGGCTTCGGTCAGTTTCGTTGGGTATCCAGACTCTAGTTATTACGTTGAGCGTTCAGGTTCCGGTCATTTTCGTTGAGTATCCAGACTCCGGTTATTAAGTTGAGCGTCAGGCTCCAATCATTTTCGTTGAGTATCCAGACTCTGATTATTATGTTGAGCATTCAGGCTCCGGTCATTTTCGTTGAGTATCCAGACTCCGGTCATTTTCGTTGAGTATCTAGACTCCAGTCATTTTCGTTGAGTATCTAGACTCCTGTCATTACGTTGAACGTTCAGGTTCTGATCATTTTCGTTGAGTATCCATACTCCGGTCAATAGGTTGAGCGTTCATGCTCTGGTTATTTTCGTTGAGTATCCAGACTCCGGTCATTATATAGAGCGTTCATGATCCAGTCATTTTCGTTGAGTATCATAACTCCATTTATTATGTTGAGCGTTCAGGATCTGGTCAGTTTCGTTGAGTATCCAAACTCCAAATATTACGTTGAGCGTTCAGGCTCCGGTCAGTTTCGTTGGGTATCCAGAATCCGGTGATTACGTTGATCGTTCAGGCTCCGATCATTTTCGTTGACTATCCAGACCCGGGTTATTACGTTAAGCGTTCAGGCTCTGGTCAGTTTTGTTGAATATCCAGATTCCGATTATTACGTTGAGCGTTCAGGCTCCAGTCAGTTTCGTTGAGTATCCAGACTCCGGTTATTAAGTTGAGTGTCAGGCTCCGATAATTTTATTGAGTATCCAGACTCCGATTTTTACGTTGAGCGTTCAGGCTCCGGTTATTTTCGTTGAGTATCCTGACTCCGGTTATTACGTTGAGGGTTCAGACTCTGGTCATTTTCGTTGAGTATCTAGACTCCTGTCATTACGTTGAACATTCAGGCTCGGATCATTTTCGTTGAGTATCCATACTCCGGTAAATACGTTGAGCGGTCAGGCTCCGGTCATTTTCGTTGAGAATCCATATTCCGGTCATTACATTGAGCGTTCAGGATCCGGTCAGTTTCGTTGAGTATCCAGACTCCAAATATTACGTTGAGCGTTCAGGCTCCGGTCAGTCTCGTTGGGTATCCAGACTCCGGTGATTACGTTGATCGTTCAGGCTCCGGTCATTTTCGTTGACTATCCAGACTCGGGTTATTACGTTGAGCATTCAAGCTCCGGTCAGTTTCGTTGAGTATCCAGATTCCGATTATTATATTGAGCGTTCAGGCTCCGGTCAGTTTCGTTGGGTATCCAGACTCCGGTTATTATGTTGAGCGTTCAGGCTCCGGTAAGTTTCGTTGGGTATCTAGACTCCGGTTATTACGTTGAGCGTTCAGGCTCCGGTCAGTTTCGTTGGGTATCCAGACTCTAGTTATTATGTTGAGCGTTCAGGCTCCGGTCATTTCCGTTGAGTATCCAGACTCCGGTTATTATGTTGAGCGTCAAGCTCCGATCATTTTTGTTGAGTATCCAGACTCCGATTACTACGTTGAGCGTTCAGGCTCCGGTTACTTTTGTTCAGTATCCTGACTACGGTTATTACGTTGAGCGTTCAAACTCCGGTGAGTTTCGTTGGGTATCCAGACTCCGGTGATTACGTTGATCGTTCAGGCTCCGGTCATTTTGGTTGACTATCCAGACTCGGGTTATTACGTTGAGCGTTCAGGCTCCAGTCAGTTTCGTTGAGTATCCAGATTCCGGTTATTACCTTGAGTGTTCAGGCTCCGGTCAGTTTTGTTGGGTATCCAGACTCTGGTTATTACGTTGACCGTTCAGGCTCCGGTCATTTTCATTGAGTATCCAGACTCCGGTTATTAAGTTGAGCGTCAGGCTCCGATCATTTTCATTGAGTATCCAGATTCCTGTTATTACGTTTAGCGTTCAGGCTCCGGTCAGTTTCGTTGGGTATCCAGACTCTGGTTTTTATGTTGAGCGTTCCGGCTCCGGTAAGTTTCGTTGGGTATCCAGACTCCGGTTATTACGTTGAGCGTTCAGGCTTCGGTCAGTTTCGTTGGGTATCCAGACTCTAGTTATTACGTTGAGCGTTCAGGTTCCGGTCATTTTCGTTGAGTATCCAGACTCCGGTTATTAAGTTGAGCGTCAGGCTCCAATCATTTTCGTTGAGTATCCAGACTCCGATTATTATGTTGAGCGTTCAGGCTCCGGTCATTTTCGTTGAGTATCCAGACTCCGGTCATTTTCGTTGAGTATCTAGACTCCAGTCATTTTCGTTGAGTATCTAGACTCCTGTCATTACGTTGAACTTTCAGGCTCTGGTCATTTTCGTTGAGTATCCATACTCCGGTCATTATATAGAGCGTTCAGGATCCAGTCATTTTTGTTGAGTATCATAACTCCATTTATTACGTTGAGCGTTCAGGATCTGGTCAGTTTCGTTGAGTATCCAAACTCCAAATATTACGTTGAGCGTTCAGGCTCCGGTCAGTTTCGTTGGGTATCCAGAATCCGGTGATTACGTTGATCGTTCAGGCTCCGGTCATTTTCGTTGACTATCCAGACCCGGGTTATTACGTTAAGCGTTCAGGCTCTGGTCAGTTTCGTTGAGTATCCAGATTCCGATTATTACGTTGAGCGTTCAGGCTCCAGTCAGTTTCGTTGGGTATCCAGACTCCGGTTATTACGTTGAGCGTTCAGGCTCCGGTCATTTTCGTTGAGTATCCTGACTCCGGTTATTAAGTTGAGTGTCAGGCTCCGATCATTTTATTGAGTATCCAGACTCCGATTATTACGTTGAGCGTTCAGGCTCTGGTTATTTTCGTTGAGTATCCTGACTCCGGTTATTACGTTGAGGGTTCAGACTCTGGTCATTTTCGTTGAGTATCTAGACTCTTGTCATTACATTGAACATTCAGGCTCGGATCATTTTCGTTGAGTATCTATACTCCAGTAAATACGTTGAGCGGTCAGGCTCCGGTCATTTTCGTTGAGAATCCAAACTCCGGTTATTAGGTTGAGCGTCAGGCTCCGATCATTTTCGTTGAGTATCCAGACTCCGATTATTATGTTGAGCGTTCAGGCTCCGGTCATTTTCGTTGAGTATCCAGACTCCGGTTATTACGTTGAGGGTTCAGACTCCGGTCATTTTCGTTGAGTATCTAGACTCCTGTCATTACGTTGAACGTTCAGGCTCTGATCATTTTCGTTGAGTATCCATATTCCGGTCAACACGTTGAACGTTTAGGCTCCGGTCATTTTCGTTGAGTATCCAGACTCCGGTCAATATATAGAGTGTTCAGGATCCAGTCATTTTCGTTGAGTTTCATAACTCCATTTATTACGTTGAGCATTCAGGATCTGGTCAGTTTCGTTGAGTATCCAGACTCCAAATATTACGTTGAGCGTTCAGGCTCCGGTCAGTTTCTTTGGGTATCCATACTCCGGTGATTTCGTTGTTCGTTCAGGCTCCGGTCATTTTCGTTGACTATCCAGACCCGGGTTATTACGTTAAGCGTTCAGGCTCCGGTCAGTTTCGTTGAGTATCCAAATTCCGATTATTACGTTGAGCGTTCAGGCTCCAGTCAGTTTCGTTGGGTATCCAGACTCCGGTTATTACGTTGAGCGTTCAGGCTCCGGTCATTTTCGTTGAGTATCCAGACTCCGGTTATTAAGTTGAGCGTCAGGCTCCGATCATTTTGTTGAGTATCCAGACTCCGATTATTACGTTGAGCGTTCAGGCTCCGGTTATTTTCATTGAGTATCCTGACTCCGGTTATTACGTTGAGGGTTCAGACTCCGGTCATTTTCGTTGAGTATTTAGACTCCTGTCATTACGTTGAACGTTCAGGCTCCGATCATTTTCGTTGAGTACCCATACTCCGGTCAATACGTTGAGCGGTCAGGCTCCGGTCATTTTCGTTTAGTATGCAGACTCCGGTCATTACATTGAGCGTTCAGGATCCAGTCATGTTCTTTGAGTATGATAACTCCATTTATTACGTTGAGCATTCAGGATCCGGTCAGTTTCGTTGAGTATCCAGACTCCAAATATTACGTTGAGCGTTCAGGCTCCGGTCAGTTTCGTTGGGTATCCAGACTCCGGTGATTACGTTGATCGTTCAAGCTCCGGTCATTTTCGTTGACTATCTAGACTCGGGTTATTACGTTGAGCGTTCAGGCTCCGGTCAGTTTCGTTGAGTATCCAGATTCCGATTATTACGTTGAGCGTTCAGGCTCCAGTCAGTTTCGTTGGGTATCCAGACTCCGGTTATTATGTTGAGCGTTCAGGCTCCGGTAAGTTTCGTTAGGTATCCAGACTCCGGTTATTACGTTGAGCGTTCAGGCTCCGGTCAGTTTCGTTGGGTATCCAGACTCCATTTATTACGTTGAGCGTTCAGGCTCCGGTCATTTTCGTTGAGTATCCAGACTCCGGTTATTAAGTTGAGCGTCAGGCTCCGATCATTTTCGTTGAGTATCCAGACTCCGATTACTACGTTGAGCGTTCAGGCTCCGGTTATTTTCGTTCAGTATCCTGACTCCGGTTATTACGTTGAGGGTTCAGACTCCGGTCATTTTCGTTGAGTATCTAGACTCCTGTCATTACGTTGAACGTTCAGGCTCCGATCATTTTCGTTGAGTATCCATACTCCGGTCAATACGTTGAGCGGTCAGGCTCCGATCATTTTCGTTGAGTATCCAGACACCGGTCATTACATTGAGCGTTCAAGATCCAGTCATTTTCGTTGAGTACCATAACTCCATTTATTACGTTGATCGTTCAGGATCCGGTCAGTTTCGTTGAGTATCCAGACTCCAAATATTACGTTGAGCGTTTAGGCTCCGGTCAGTTTCGTTGGGTATCCAGACTCCGGTGATTACGTTGATCGTTCAGGCTCCGGTCATTTTTGTTGACTATCCAGACTCGGGTTATTACGTTGAGCGTTCAGGCTCCGGTCAGTTTCGTTGAGTATCCAGATTCCAGTTATTACGTTTAGCGTTCAGGCTCCGGTCAGTTTCGTTCGGTATCCAGACTCTGGTTATTATGTTGAGCGTTCAGGCTCCGGTCAATTTCGTTGGGTATCCAGACTCCATTTATTACGTTGAACGTTTAGGCTCCGGTCATTTTCGTTGAGTATCCAGACTCCGGTTATTAGGTTGAGCGTCAGGCTCTGATCATTTTCGTTGAGTATCCAGACTCAGATTACTACGTTGAGCGTTCAGGCTCCGGTTATTTTCGTTCAGTATCTGACTCCGGTTATTACGTTGAGGGTTCAGACTCCGGTGATTTTCGTTGAATATCTAGACTACTGTCATTACGTTGAACGTTCAGGCTCCGATCATTTTTGTTGAGTATCCATACTCTGGTCAATACGTTGAGCGGTCAGGCTCCGATCATTTTCGTTGAGTATCCAGACACCGGTCATTACATTGAGCGTTCAAGATCCAGTCATTTTCGTTGAGTATCATAACTCCATTTATTACGTTAATCGTTCAGGATCCGGTCAGTTTCGTTGAGTATCCAGACTCCAAATATTACGTTGAGCGTTTAGGCTCCGGTCAGTTTCGTTGGGTATCCAGACTCCGGTGATTACGTTGATCGTTCAGGCTCCGGTCATTTTTGTTGACTATCCAGACTAGGGTTATTACGTTGAGCGTTCAGGCTCCGGTCATTTTCGTTGAGTATCCAGATTCCGGTTATTACGTTTAGCGTTCAGGCTCCGGTCAGTTTCGTTGGGTATCCAGACTCTGGTTATTATGTTGAGCGTTCAGGCTCCGGTCAGTTTCGTTGGGTATCCAGACTCCATTTATTACGTTGAGCGTTTAGGCTCCGGTCATTTTCGTTGAGTATCCAGACTCCGGTTATTAGGTTGAGCGTCAGGCTCTGATCATTTTCGTTGAGTATCCAGACTCCGATGACTACGTTGAGCGTTTAGGCTCCGGTTATTTTCGTTCAGTATCTGACTCCGGTTATTACGTTGAGGGTTCAGACTCCGGTGATTTTCGTTGAGTATCTAGACTCCTGTCATTACGTTGAACGTTCAGGCTCCGATCATTGTCGTTGAGTATCCATACTCTGGTCAATACGTTGAGCGGTCAGGCTCCGGTCATTTTCGTTGAGTATCCAGACTCTGGTCATTACATTGAGCGTTCAGGATCCAGTCATTTTCGTTGAGTATCATAACTCCATTTATTACGTTGAGCGTTCAGGATCCGGTCAGTTTCGTTGAGTATCCAGACTCCAAATATTACGTTGAGCGTTCAGGCTCCGGTCAGTTTCGTTGGGTATCCAGACTCCGGTGATTACGTTGATCGTTCAGGCTCCGGTCATTTTCGTTGACTATCCAGACTCGGGTTATTACGTTGAGTGTTCAGGCTCCGGTCAGTTTCGTTTAGTATCCAGATTCCCGTTATTACGTTTAGTGTTCAGGCTCCGGTCAGTTTCGTTGGGTATCCAGACTCTGGTTATTATGTTGAGCGTTCAGGCTCCGGTAAGTTTCGTTGGGTATCCAGACTCCGGTTATTACGTTGAGCGTTCAGGTTTCGGTCAGTTTCGTTGGGTATCCAGACTCTAGTTATTACGTTGAGCGTTCAGGCTCCGGTCATTTTCGTTGAGTATCCAGACTACGGTTATTAAGTTGAGCGTCAGGCTCCGATCATTTTCGTTGAGTATCCAGACTCCGATTATTATGTTGAGCGTTCAGGCTCCGGTCATTTTTGTTGAGTATCCAGACTCCGGTCATTTTTGTTGAGTATCTAGACTCCTGTCATTACGTTGAACGTTCAGGCTCTGATCATTTTCGTTGATTATCCATACTCCGGTCAATACGTTGAGCGTTCAGGCTCCGGTCATTTTCGTTGAGTATCCAGACTCCGGTCATTAGATAGAGTGTTCAGGATTCATTCATTTTCGTTGAGTATCATAACTCCATTTAATACGTTGAGCGTTCAGGATCTGGTCAGTTTCGTTGAGTATCCAGACTCCAAATATTACGTTGAGCGTTCAGGCTCCGGTCAGTTTCGTTGGGTATCCAGACTCCGGTGATTACGTTGATCATTCAGGCTCCGGTCATTTTCATTGACTATCCAGACCCGGGTTATTACGTTAAGCGTTCAGGCTCCGGTCAGTTTCGTTGAGTATCCAGACTCCGGTTATTATTTTGAGCGTTCAGGCTCCGGTCAGTTTCGTTGGGTATCCAGACTCCAGTTATTACGTTGAGCGTTTAGGCTCCGGTCATTTTCGTTGAGTATCCAGACTCCGGTTATTAGGTTGAGCGTCAGGCTCCGATCATTTTCGTTGAGTATCCAGACTCCGATTACTACGTTGAGCGTTTAGGCTCCGGTTATTTTCGTTCAGTATCTGACTCCGGTTATTACGTTGACGGTTCAGACTCCGGTAATTTTCGTTGAGTATCTAGACTCCTGTCATTACGTTGAACGTTCAGGCTCCGATCATTGTCGTTGAGTATCCATACTCCGGTCAATACGTTGAGCGGTCAGGCTCCGGTCATTTTCGTTGAGTATCCAGACTCTGGTCATTACATTGAGCGTTCAGGATCCAGTCATTTTCGTTGAGTATGATAACTCCATTTATTACGTTGAGCGTTCTGGATCCGGTCAGTTTCGTTGAGTATCCAGACTCCAAATATTACGTTGAGCGTTCAGGCTCCGGTCAGTTTCGTTGGGTATCCAGACTCCGGTGATTACGTTGATCGTTCAGGCTCCGGTCATTTTTGTTTACTATCCAGACTCGGGTTATTACGTTGAGTGTTCAGGCTCCGGTCAGTTTCGTTGAGTATCCAGATTCCCGTTATTACGTTTAGCGTTCAGGCTCCGGTGAGTTTCGTTGGGTATCCAGACTCTGGTTATTATGTTGAGCGTTCAGGCTCCGGTAAGTTTCGTTGGGTATCCAGACTCCGGTTATTACGTTGAGCGTTCAGGCTTCGGTCAGTTTCGTTGGGTATCCAGACTCTAGTTATTACGTTGAGCGTTCAGGCTCCGGTCATTTTCGTTGAGTATCCAGACTCCGGTTATTAAGTTGAGCGTCAGGCTCCGATCATTTTTGTTGAGTATCCAGACTTCGATTATTATGTTGAGCGTTCTGGCTCCGGTCATTTTCGTTGAGTATCCAGACTCCGGTCATTTTCGTTGAGTAACTAGACTCCTGTCATTACGTTGAATGTCCAGGCTCTGATCATTTTCGTTGAGTATCCATACTCCGATCAATATGTTGAGCGTTCAGGCTCCGGTCATTTTCGTTGAGTATCATAACTCCATTTATTACGTTGAGCGTTCAGGATCTGGTCAGTTTCGTTGAGTATCCAGACTCCAAATATTACGTTGAGCGTTCAGGCTCCGGTCAGTTTCATTGGGTATCAAGACTCTGGTGATTACGTTGATCGTTCAGGCTCCGGTCATTTTCGTTGACTATCCAGACCCGGGTTATTACGTTAAGCGTTCATGCTCCGGTCAGTTTCGTTGAGTATCCAGACTCCGGTTATTATGTTGAGCGTTCAGGCTCCGGTCAGTTTCGTTGGGTATCCAGACACCAGTTATTACGTTGAGCGTTTAGGCTCCGGTCATTTTCGTTGAGTATCTAGACTCCGGTTATTAGGTTGAGCGTCAGGCTCCGATCATTTTCGTTGAGTATCCAGACTCCGATTACTACGTTGAGCGTTCAGGCTCCGGTTATTTTCGTTCAGTATCTGACTCCGTTTATTACGTTGAGGGTTCAGACTCCGGTCATTTTCGTTGAGTATCTAGACTCCTGTCATTACGTTGAACGTTCAGACTCCGATCATTGTCGTTGAGTATCCATACTCCGGTCAATACGTTGAGCGGTCAGGCTCCGGTCATTTTCGTTGAGTATCCAGACTCCGGTTATTAAGTTGAGCGTCAGGCTCTGGTCATTTTCGTTGAGTATCCAGACTCCGATTATTATGTTGAGCGTTCAGGCTCCGGTCATTTTCATTGAGTATCCAGACTCCGGTCATTTTCGTTGAGTATCTAGACTCCTGTCTTTACGTTGAATGTTCAGGCTCTGATCATTTTTGTTGAGTATCCATACTCCGATCAATATGTTGAGCGTTCAGGCTCCGATCATTTTCGTTGAGTATCCAGACTCCGGTCATTATATAGAGCGTTCAGGATCCAGTCATTTTCGTTGAGTATCATAACTCCATTTATTACGTTGAGCGTTCAGGATCTGGTCAGTTTCGTTGAGTATCCAGACTCCAAATATTACGTTGAGCGTTCAGGCTCCGGTCAGTTTCATTGGGTATCAAGACTCCGGTGATTACGTTGATCGTTCAGGCTCCGGTCATTTTCGTTGACTATCCAGACCCGGGTTATTACGTTAAGCGTTCAGGCTCCGGTCAGTTTCGTTGAGTATCCAGATTCCGATTATTAAGTTGAGCGTTCAGGCTCCAGTCAGTTTCGTTGGGTATCCAGACTCCGGTTATTACGTTGAGCGTTCAGGCTCCGGTCATTTTCGTTGAGTATCCAGACTCCGGTTATTAAGTTGAGCGCCTGGCTCTGATCATTTTGTTGAGTATCCAGACTGCGATTATTACGTTGAGCGTTCAGGCTCCGATTATTTTTGTTGAGTATCCTGACTCCGGTTATTACGTTGAGGGTTCAGACTCCGGTCATTTTCGTTGAGTATCTAGACTCCTGTCATTACGTTGAACGTTCAGGCTACGATCATTTTCGTTGAGTATCCATACTCCAGCCAATACGTTGAGCGGTCAGGCTCCGGTCATTTTCGTTGAGTATCCAGATTCCACTCATTACATTGAGCGTTCAAGATCCAGTCATTTTCGTTGAGTATCATAACTCCATTTATTACGTTGAGCGTTCAGGATCCGGTCAGTTTTGTTGAGTATCCAGACTCCAAATATTACGTTGAGCGTTCAGGCTCCGGTCAGTTTCGTTGGGTATCCAGACTCCGGTGATTACGTTGATCGTTCAGGCTCCGGTCATTTTCGTTGACTATCCAGACCCGGGTTATTATGTTTAGCGTTCAGGCTCCGGTAAGTTTCGTTGGGTATCCAGACTCCGGTTATTACATTGAGCGTTCAGGCTCCAGTCAGTTTCGTTGGGTATCAAGACTCCGGTTATTACGTTGAGCGTTCAGGCTCCGGTCATTTTCGTTGAGTATCCAGACTCCGGTTATTAAGTTGAGCGTCAGGCTCCGATCATTTTGTTGAGTATCCAGACTCCAGTTATTACGTTGAGCGTTCAGGCTCCGATTATTTTCGTTGAGTATCCTGACTCCGGTTATTACGTTGAGGGTTCAGACTCCGGTCATTTTCGTTGAGTATCTAGACTCCTGTCATTACGTTGAACCTTCAGGCTCCGATCATTTTCGTTGAGTATCCATACTCCGGTCAGTTTCGTTGGGTATCCAGACTCCGGTGATTACGTTGATCGTTCAGGCTCGGTCATTTTCGTTGACTATCCAGACTCGGGTTATTACGTTGAGCGTTCAGGCTCCGGTCAGTTTCGTTGAGTATCCAAATTCCGGTTATTACATTGAGCGTTCAGGCTCCGGTCAGTTTCGTTGTGTATCCAGACTCCGGTTATTATGCTTAGCGTTCAGGCTCCGGTAAGTTTCGTTGGGTATCCAGACTCTAGTTATTACGTTGAGCGTTTAGGCTCCGGTCAGTTTCGTTGGGTATCCAGACTCCAGTTATTACGTTGAGCGTTCAGGCTCCGGTCATTTTTGTTGAGTATCCAGACTCCGGTTATTAAGTTGAGCGTCAGGCTCCGATCATTTTCGTTGAGTATCCAGACTCCGATTACTATGTTGAGCATTCAGGCTCCGGTTATTTTCGTTCAGTATCCTGACTCCGATTATTATGTTGAGGGATCAGACTCTGGTCATTTTCGTTGAGTACCTAGACTCCTGTCATTACGTTGAACGTTCAGGCTCCGATCATTTTTGTTGAGTATCCATACTCCGGTCATTACATTGAGCGTTCAAGATCCAGTCATTTTCGTTGAGTATCATAACTCCATTTATTACGTTGAGCGTTCAAGATCTGGTCAGTTTCATTGAGTATCCAGACTCTAAATATTATGTTAAGCGTTCAGGCTCCGGTCAGTTTCGTTGGGTATCCAGACTCCGGTGATTACGTTGATCGTTCAGGCTCCGGTCATTTTCGTTGACTATCCAGACTCGTGTTATTACGTTGAGCGTTCAGGCTCCGGTCTGTTTCATTGAGTATCCAGATTCCGGTTATTACGTTGAGCGTTCAGGCTCCGGTCAGTTTCGTTGAGTATCCAAATTCCGGTTATTACATTGAGCGTTCAGGCTCCGGTCAGTTTCGTTGGGTATCCAGACTCCGGTTATTATGTTTAGCGTTCAGGCTCCGGTAAGTTTCGTTGGGTATCCAGACTCTAGTTATTACGTTGAGCGTTTAGGCTCCGGTCAGTTTCGTTGGGTATCCAGACTCCAGTTATTACGTTGAGCGTTCAGGCTCCGGTCATTTTTGTTGAGTATCCAGACTCCGGTTATTAAGTTGAGCGTCAGGCTCCGATCATTTTCGTTGAGTATCCAGACTCCGATTACTATGTTGAGCATTCAGGCTCCGGTTATTTTCGTTCAGTATCCTGACTCCGATTATTATGTTGAGGGTTCAGACTCTGGTCATTTTCGTTGAGTACCTAGACTCCTGTCATTACGTTGAACGTTCAGGCTCCGATCATTTTTGTTGAGTATCCATACTCCGGTCATTACATTGAGCGTTCAAGATCCAGTCATTTTCGTTGAGTATCATAACTCCATTTATTACGTTGAGCGTTCAAGATCTGGTCAGTTTCATTGAGTATCCAGACTCTAAATATTATGTTAAGCGTTCAGGCTCCGGTCAGTTTCGTTGGGTATCCAGACTCCGGTGATTACGTTGATCGTTCAGGCTCCGGTCATTTTCGTTGACTATCCAGACTCGTGTTATTACGTTGAGCGTTCAGGCTCCGGTCTGTTTCATTGAGTATCCAGATTCCGGTTATTACGTTGAGCGTTCAGGCTCCGGTCAGTTTCATTGGGTATCCAGACTCCGGTTATTACGTTGAGCGTTCAGGCTCTGGTAAGTTTCGTTGGGTATCCAGACTCCGGTTATTACGTTGAGCGTTGAGGCTCCGGTCAGTTTCGTTGGGTATCCAGACTCCAGTTATTACGTTGAGCATTCAGGCTCCGGTCATTTTCAGTGAGTATCCAGACTCCGGTTATTAAGTTGAGCGTCAGGCTCCGATCATTTTCGTTGAGTATCCAGACACCGATTACTACGTTGAGCGTTCAGGCTCCGGTTATTTTCGTTCAGTATCCTGACTCCGGTTATTGCGTTGAGGGTTCAGACTCTGGTCATTTTCGTTGAGTATCTAGACTCCTGTTATTACGTTGAACGTTCAGGCTCCGATCATTTTCATTGAGTATCCATACTCCGGTCAATACGTTGAGCGGTCAGGCTCCGGTCATTTTCGTTGAGTATCCAGACTCCGGTCATTACATTGAGCATTCAAGATCCAGTCATTTTCGTTGAGTATCATAACTCCATTTATTACGTTGAGCGTTCAGGCTACGGTCATTTCGTTGAGTATCCAGACTCCAAATATTACGTTGAGCGTGCAGGCTCCAGTCAGTTTCGTTGGGTATCCAGACTCCGGTGATTACGTTGATCGTTCAGGCTCCGGTCATTTTCGTTGACTATCCAGACTCGGGTTATTACGTTGAGCGTTCAGGCTCCGGTCAGTTTCGTTGAGTATCCAGATTCCGATTATTACGTTTAGCGTTTAGGCTCCGGTCAGTTTCGTTGGGTATCCAGACTCTGGTTATTATGTTGAGCGTTCAGGCTCCGGTAAGTTTCGTTGGGTATCCAGACTCCGGTTATTACAATGAGCGTTCAGGCTTCGGTCAGTTTCGTTGGGTATCCAGACTCGAGTTATTACGTTGAGCGTTCAGGCTCCGGTCATTTTCGTTGAGTATCCAGACTCCGGTTATTAAGTTGAGCGTAAGGCTCCGATCATTTTCGTTGAGTATCCAGACTCCGATTATTATGTTGAGCGTTCAGGCTCCGGTCATTTTCGTTGAGTCTCCAGACTCCGGTCATTTTCGTTGAGTATCTAGACTCCTGTCATTACGTTGAACGTTCAGGCTCTGATCATTTTCGTTGAGTATCCATACTCCGGTCAATACGTTGAGCGTTCAGGCTCTGGTCATTTTCGTTGAGTATCCAGACTCCGGTCATTATATAGAGCGTTCAGGATCCAGTCATTTTCGTTGAGTATCATAACTCCATTTATTACGTTGAGCGTTCAGGATCTGGTCAATTTCGTTGAGTATCCAGACTCCAAATATTACGTTGAGCGTTCAGGCCCTGATCATTTTCGTTGGGTATCCAGACTCCGGTGATTACGTTGATCGTTCAGGCTCCGGTCATTTTCGTTGACTATCCAGACTCGGGTTATTACGTTTAGCGTTCAGGCTCCGGTCAGTTTTGTTGAGTATCCAGATTCCGATTATTACGTTGAGCGTTCAGGCTCCAGTCAGTTTCGTTGGGTATCCAGACTCCGGTTATTACGTTGAACGTTCAGGCTCCGGTCATTTTCGTTGAGTATCCAGACTCCGGTTATTAAGTTGAGCGTCAGGCTCCGATCATTTTTTTGAGTATCCAGACTCCGATTATTACGTTGAGCGTTCAGGCTCCGGTCAGTTTCGTTGGGTATCATGACTCCAGTTATTACGTTGAGCGTTCAGACTCCGGTCATTTTCGTTGAGTATCTAGACTCCTATCATTACGTTGAACGTTCAGGCTCCGATCATTTTCGTTGAGTATCCATACTCCGGCCAATACGTTGAGCGGTCAGGCTCCGGTCATTTTTGTTGAGTATGCAGACTCTGGTCATTACATTGAGCGTTCAGGATCCAGTCATTTTTGTTGAGTATCATAACTCCATTTATTACGTTGAGCATTCAGGATTCGGTCAGTTTCGTTGAGTATCCAGACTCCAAATATTACGTTGAGCGTTCAGGCTCGGGTCAGTTTCGTTGGGTATCCAGACTCCGGTGATTACGTTGATCGCTCAGGCTCCGGTCATTTTCGTTGACTATCCAGACTCGGGTTATTACGTTGAGCGTTCAGGCTCCAGTCAGTTTCGTTGAGTATCCAGATTCCGATTATTACGTTTAGCGTTCAGGCTCCGGTCAGTTTCGTTGGGTATCCAGACTCTGGTTATTATGTTGAGCGTTCAGGCTCCGATAAGTTTCGTTGGGTATCCAGAGTCCGGTTATTACATTGAGCGTTCAGGCTCCGGTCAGTTTCGTTAGGTATCCAGACTCCGGTTATTATGTTTAGTGTTCAGGCTCCGGTAAGTTTCGTTGGGTATCCAGACTCCGGTTATTACGTTGAGCGTTCAGGCTCCGGTCAGTTTCGTTGGGTATCCAGACTCCAGTTATTACGTTGAGCGTTCAGGCTCCGGTCATTTTTGTTGAGTATCCAGACTCCGGTTATTAAGTTGAGCCTCAGCCTCCGATCATTTTCGTTGAGTATCCAGACTCCGATTACTACGTTGAGCGTTCAGACTCCGGTTATTTTCGTTCAGTATCATGACTCCGGTTATTACGTTAAGGGTTCAGACTCTGGTCATTTTCGTTGAGTACCTAGACTCCTGTCATTATGTTGAACGTTCAGGCTCCGATCATTTTCGTTGAGTATCCATACTCCGGTCATTACATTGAGCGTTCAAGATCCAGTCATTTTTGTTGAGTATCATAACTCTATTTATTACGTTGAGCGTTCAAGATCCGGTCAGTTTCGTTGAGTATCCAGACTCTAAATATTATGTTGAGCGTTCAGGCTCCGGTCAGTTTCGTTGGGTATCCAGACTCCGGTGATTACGTTGATCGTTCAGGCTCCGGTCATTTTCGTTGACTATCCAGACTCGGGTTATTATGTTGAGCATTCAGGCTCCGGTCAGTTTCGTTGAGCATCCAGATTCCGGTTATTACGTTGAGCGTTCAGGCTCCGGTCAGTTTCGTTGGGTATCCAGACTCCGGTTATTATGTTGAGCGTTCAGGCTCTGGTAAGTTTCGTTGGGTATCCAGACTCCGGTTATTACGTTGAGCGTTGAGGCTCCGGTCATTTTCGTTGGGTATCCAGACTCCAGTTATTACGTTGAGCATTCAGGCTCCGGTCATTTTCAGTGAGTATCCAGACTCCGGTTATTAAGTTGAACGTCAGGCTCCGATCATTTTCGTTGAGTATCCAGACACCGATTACTACGTTGAGCGTTCAGGCTCCGGTTATTTTCGTTCAGTATCCTGACTCCGGTTATTGCGTTGAGGGTTCAGACTCTGGTCATTTTCGTTGAGTATCTAGACTCCTGTCATTACGTTGAACGTTCAGGCTCCGATCATTTTCGTTGAGTATCCATACTCCGGTCAATACGTTGAGCGGTCAGGCTCCGGTCATTTTCGTTGAGTATCCAGACTCCGGTCATTACATTGAGCATTCAAGATCCAGTCATTTTCGTTGAGTATCATAACTCCATTTATTACGTTGAGCGTTCAGGCTCCGGTCATTTCGTTGAGTATCCAGACTCCAAATATTACGTTGAGCGTGCAGGCTCCAGTCAGTTTCGTTGGGTATCCAGAATCCGGTGATTACGTTGATCGTTCAGGCTCCGGTCATTTTCGTTGACTATCCAGACTCGGGTTATTACGTTGAGCGTTCAAGCTCCGGTCAGTTTCGTTGAGTATCCAGATTCCGATTATTACGTTTAGTGTTTAGGCTCCGGTCAGTTTCGTTGGGTATCCAGACTCTGGTTATTATGTTGAGCGTTCAGGCTCCGGTAAGTTTCGTTGGGTATCCAGACTCCGGTTATTACATTGAGCGTTCAGGCTTCGGTCAGTTTCGTTGGGTATCCAGACTCTAGTTATTACGTTGAGCGTTCAGGCTCCGGTCATTTTCGTTGAGTATCCAGACTCCGGTTATTAAGTTGAGCGTAAGGCTCCGATCATTTTCGTTGAGTATCCAGACTCCGATTATTATGTTGAGCGTTCAGGCTCCGGTCATTTTCGTTGAGTCTGCAGACTCCGGTCATTTTCGTTGAGTATCTAGACTCCTGTCATTACGTTGAACGTTCAGGCTCTGATCATTTTCGTTGAGTATCCATACTCCGGTCAATACATTGAGCGTTCAGGCTCCGGTCATTTTCGTTGAGTATCCAGACTCCGGTCATTATATAGAGCGTTCAGGATCCAGCCATTTTCGTTGAGTATCATAACTTCATTTATTACGTTGAGCGTTCAGGATCTGGTCAATTTCGTTGAGTATCCAGACTCCAAATATTACGTTGAGCGTTCAGGCCCCGGTCATTTTCGTTGGGTATCCAGACTCCGGTGATTACGTTGATCGTTCAGGCTCCGGTCATTTTCGTTGACTATCCAGACCCGGGTTATTACGTTTAGCGTTCAGGCTCCGGTCAGTTTTGTTGAGTATCCAGATTCCGATTATTACGTTGAGCGTTCAGGCTCCAGTCAGTTTCGTTGGGTATCCAGACTCCGGTTATTACGTTGAGCATTCAGGCTCCGGTCATTTTCGTTGAGTATCCAGACTCCGGTTATTAAGTTGAGCGTCAGGCTCCGATCATTTTTTTGAGTATCCAGACTCCGATTATTACGTTGAGCGTTCAGGCTCCGGTTATTTTCGTTGAGTATCCTGACTCCGGTTATTACATTGAGGGTTCAGACTCCGGTCATTTTCGTTTAGTATCTAGACTCCTGTCATTACGTTGAACGTTCAGGCTCCGATCATTTTCGTTGAGTATCCATACTCCGATCAATACGTTGAGCGGTCAAGCTCCGGTCATTTTCGTTGAGTATGCAGACTTTGGTCATTACATTGAACGTTCAGGATCCAGTCATTTTCGTTGAGTATCATAACTCCATTTATTACGTTGAGCATTCAGGATCCGGTCAGTTTCGTTGAGTATCCAGACTCCAAATATTACGTTGAGCGTTCAGGCTTCGGTCAGTTTCGTTGGGTATCTAGACTCCGGTGATTACGTTGATCGTTCAGGCTCCGGTCATTTTCGTTGACTATCCAGACTCGGGTTATTACGTTAAGCGTTCAGGCTCCGGTCAGTTTCGTTGAGTATCCAGATTCCGATTATTACGTTTAGCGTTCATGCTCTGGTTAGTTTCGTTGGGTATCCAGACTCTGGTTATTATGTTGAGCGTTCAGGCTCCGGTAAGTTTCGTTGGGTATCCAGAGTCCGGTTATTACATTGAGCGTTCAGGCTCCGGTCAGTTTCGTTGGGTATCCAGACTCCGGTTATTATGTTTAGCGTTCAGGCTCCGGTAAGTTTCATTGGGTATGCAGACTCCAGTTATTACGTTGAGCGTTCAGGCTCCGGTCAGTTTCGTTGGGTATCCAGACTCCAGTTATTACGTTGAGCGTTCAGGCTCCGGTCATTTTTGTTGAGTATCCAGACTCCGGTTATTAAGTTGAGCGTCAGGCTACGATCATTTTCGTTGAGTATCTAGACTCCGATTACTACGTTGAGGGTTCAGGCTCCGGTTATTTTCGTTCAGTATCATGACTCCGGTTATTACGTTAAGGGTTCAGACTCTGGTCATTTTCGTTGAGTACCTAGACTCCTGTCATTACGTTGACCGTTCAGGCTCCGATCATTTTCGTTGAGTATCCATACTCCGGTCATTACATTGAGCATTCAAGATCCAGTCATTTTCGATGAGTATCATAACTCCATTTATTACGTTGAGCGTTCAGGATCCGGTCAGTTTCGTTGAGTATCTAGACTCTAAATATTACGTTGAGCGTTCAGGCTCCAGTCAGTTTCGTTGGGTATCCAGACTCCGGTGATTACGTTGATCGTTCAGGCTCCGGTCATTTTCGTTGACTATCCAGATTCGGGTTATTACGTTGAGCGTTCAGGCTCCGGTCAGTTTCGTTGAGTATCCAGATTCCGGTTATTACGTTGAGCGTTCAGGCTCCGGTCAGTTTCGTTGGGTATCCAGACTCCGGTTATTATGTTGAGCGTTCAGGCTCTGGTAAGTTTTGTTCGGTATCCAGACTCCGGTTATTACGTTGAGCGTTCTGGCTCCGGTCAGTTTCGTTGGGTATCCAGACTCTAGTTATTATGTTGAGCATTCAGGCACTGGTCATTTTCAATGAGTATCCAGACTCCGGTTATTAAGTTGAGCGTCAGGCTCCGATCATTTTCGTTGAGTATCCAGACACCGATTACTACGTTGAGCGTTCAGGCTCCGGTTATTTTCGTTCAGTATCCTGACTCCGGTTATTGCGTTGAGGGTTCAGATTCTGGTCATTTTCGTTGAGTATCTATACTCCTGTCATTACGTTGAACGTTCAGGCTCCGATCATTTTCGTTGAGTATCCATACTCCGGTCAATATGTTGAGCGGTCAGGCTCCGGTCATCTTCGTTGAGTATCCAGACTCCGATCATTACATTGAGCGTTCAAGATCCAGTCATTTTCGTTGAGTATCATAACTCCATTTATTACATTGAGCGTTCAGGCTCCGGTCATTTCGTTGAGTATCCAGACTCCAAATATTACGTTGAGCGTGCAGGCTCCGGTCAGTTTCGTTGGGTATCCAGGCTCCGGTGATTACGTTGATCGTTCAGGCTCCGGTCATTTTCGTTGACTATCCAGACTCGGGTTATTACGTTGAGCGTTCAGGCTCCGGTCAGTTTCGTTGAGTATCCAGATTCCGATTATTACGTTTAGCGTTCAGGCTCCGGTCAGTTTCGTTGGGTATCCAGACTCTGGTTATTATGTTGAGAGTTCAGGCTCCGGTAAGTTTCGTTGGGTATCCGGACTCCTGTTATTACGTTGAGCGTTCAGGCTTTGGTCAGTTTCGTTGGGTATCCAGACTCTAGTTATTATGTTGAGCGTTCAGGCTCCGGTCATTTTCGTTGAGTATCCACACTCCGGTTATTAAGTTGAGCATAAGGCTCCGATCATTTTTGTTGAGTATCCAGACTCCGATTATTATGTTGAGCGTTCAGGCTCCGTTCATTTTCGTTGAGTCTCCAGACTCCGGTCATTTTCGTTGAGTATCTAGACTCCTGTCATTACGTTGATCCTTCAGGCTCTGATCATTTTCGTTGAGTATCCATACTCTGGTCAATACGTTGAGCGTTCAGGCTCCGGTCATTTTCGTTGAGTATCCAGACTCCGGTCATTATATAGAGCGTTCAGGATCCAGTCATTTTCGTTGAGTATCATAACTCCATTTATTACGTTGAGCGTTCAGGATCTGGTCAGTTTCGTTGAGTATCCAGACTCCAAATATTACGTTGAGCGTTCAGGCCCCGGTCATTTTTGTTAGGTATCCAGACTCCGGTGATTACGTTGATCGTTCAGGCTCCGGTCATTTTCGTTGACTATCGAGACCCGGGTTATTACGTTTAGCATTCAGGCTCCGGTCAGTTTTGCTGAGTATCCAGATTCTGATTATTACGTTGAGCGTTCAGGCTCCAGTCAGTTTCGTTGGGTATCCAGAATCCGGTTATTACGTTGAGCGTTTAGGCTCCGGTCATTTTCGTTGAGTATCCAGAATCCGGTTATTAAGTTGAGCATCAGGCTCCGATCATTTTGTTGAGTATCCAGACTCTGATTATTAAGTTGAGCGTTCAGGCTCCGGTTATTTTCGTTGAGTATCCTGACTCCGGTTATTACATTGAGGGTTCAGACTCCGGTCATTTTCGTTGAGTATCTAGACTCCTGTCATTACGTTGAACGTTCAGGCTCCGATCATTTTCGTTGAGTATCCATACTCCGGTCAATACGTTGAGCGGTCAGGCTCCGGTCATTTTCATTGAGTATGCAGACTCTGGTCATTACATTGAGCGTTCAGGATCCAGTCATTTTCGTTGAGTATCATAACTCCATTTATTACGTTGAGCATTCAGGATCCGGTCAGTTTCGTTGAGTATCCAGACTCCAAATATTACGTTGAGCATTCAGGCTCCGGTCAGTTTCGTTGGGTATCCAGACTCCGGTGATTATGTTGATCATTCAGGCTCCGGTCATTTTTGTTGACTATCCAGACTCGGGTTATTACGTTGAGCATTCAGGCTCCGGTCAGTTTCGTTGAGTATCCAGATTCCGATTATTACGTTTAGCGTTCAGGCTCCGGTCAGTTTCGTTGGGTATCCAGACTCTGGTTATTATGTTGAGCGTTCAGGCTCCGGTAAGTTTCGTTGGGTATCCAGAGTCCAGTTATTACATTGAGCGTTCAGGCTCCGGTCAGTTTCGTTGGGTATCCAGACTCCGGTTATTATGTTTAGCGTTCAGGCTCCGGTAAGTTTCATTGGGTATCCAGACTCCAGTTATTACGTTGAGCGTTCAGGCTCCGGTCAGTTTCGTTGGGTATCCAGACTCCAGTTATTACGTTGAGCGTTCAGGCTCTGGTCATTTTTGTTGAGTATCCAGACTCCGGTTATTAAGTTGAGCGTCAGGCTCCGATCATTTTCGTTGAGTATCCAGACTCCGATTACTACGTTGAGCGTTCAGGCTCCGGTTATTTTCGTTCAGTATCATGACTCCGGTTATTACGTTAAGGGTTCAGACTCTGGTCATTTTCGTTGAGTACCTAGACTCCTGTCATTACGTTGACCGTTCAGGCTTTGATCATTTTCGTTCAGTATCCATACTCCGGTCATTACATTGAGCGTTCAAGATCCAGTCATTTTCGATGAGTATCATAACTCCATTTATTACGTTGAGCGTTCAGGATCCGGTCAGTTTCGTTGAGTATCCATACTCTAAATATTACGTTGAGCGTTCAGGCTCCAGTCAGTTTCGTTGGGTATCCAGACTCCGGTGATTACGTTGATCGTTCAGGCTCCGGTCATTTTCGTTGACTATCCAGACTCGGGTTATTACGTTGAGCGTTCAGGCTCCGGTCAGTTTCATTGAGTATTCAGATTCCGGTTATTACGTTGAGCGTTCAGGCTCCGGTCAGTTTCGTTGAGTATCCAGACTCCGGTTATTATGTTGAGCGTTCAGGCTCTGGTAAGTTTCGTTGGGTATCCAGACTCCGGTTATTACGTTGAGCGTTCAGGCTCCGGTCAGTTTCGTTGGGTATCTAGACTCTAGTTATTATGTTGAGCATTCAGGCACTGGTCATTTTCAGTGAGTATCCAGACTCCGGTTTGTTAAGTTGAGCGTCAGGCTCCGATAATTTTCGTTGAGTATCCAGACACCGATTACTACGTTGATCGTTCAGGCTCCGGTTATTTTCGTTCAGTATCCTGACTCCGGTTATTGCGTTGAGGGTTCAGATTCTGGTCATTTTCGTTGAGTATCTAGACTCCTGTCATTACGTTGAACGTTCAGGCTCCGATCATTTTCGTTGAGTATCCATACTCCGGTCAATATGTTGAGCGGTCAGGCTCCGGTCATTTTCGTTGAGTATCCAGACTTCGATCATTACATTGAGCGTTCAAGATCCAGTCATTTTCGTTGAGTATCGTAACTCCATTTATTACATTGAGCGTTCAGGCTCCGGTCATTTCGTTGAGTATCTAGACTCCAAATATTACGTTGAGCGTGCAGGCTCCGGTCAGTTTCGTTGGGTATCCAGACTCCGGTGATTACGTTGATCGTTCAGGCTCCGGTCATTTTCGTTGACTATCCAGACTCGGGTTATTACGTTGAGCGTTCAGGCTCCGGTCAGTTTCGTTGATTATCCAGATTCCGATTATTACGTTTAGCGTTCAGGCTCCGGTCAGTTTCGTTGGGTATCTAGACTCTGGTTATTATGTTGAGAGTTCAGGCTCCGGTAAGTTTCGTTGGGTATCCAGACTCCTGTTATTACGTTGAGCGTTCAGGCTTCGGTCAATTTCGTTGGGTATCCAGACTCTAGTTATTACGTTGAGCGTTCAGGCTCCGGTCATTTTCGTTGAGTATCCACACTCCGGTTATTAAGTTGAGCGTAAGGCTTCGATCATTTTTGTTGAGTATCCAGACTCCGATTATTATGTTGAGCGTTCAGGCTCCATTCATTTTCGTTGAGTCTCCAGACTCCGGTCATTTTCGTTGAGTATCTAGACTCCTGTCATTACGTTGAACCTTCAGGCTCTGATCATTTTCGTTGAGTATCCATACTCCGGTCAATACGTTGAGCGTTCAGGGTCCGGTCATTTTCGTTGAGTATCCAGACTCCGGTCATTATATAGAGCGTTCAGGATCCAGTCATTTTCGTTGAGTATCATAACTCCATTTATTACGTTGAGCGTTCAGGATCTGGTCAGTTTCGTTGAGTATCCAGACTCCAAATATTACGTTGAGCGTTCAGGCCCCGGTCATTTTCGTTGGGTATCCAGACTCCGGTGATTACGTTGATCGTTCAGGCTCCGGTCATTTTCGTTGACTATCCAGACCCGGGTTATTACGTTAAGCGTTCAGGCTCCGGTCAGTTTTGTTGAGTATCCAGATTCCAATTATTACGTTGAGCGTTCAGGCTCCAGTCAGTTTCGTTGGGTATCCAGACTCCGGTTATTACGTTGAGCGTTAAGGCTCCGGTCATTTTCGTTGAGTATCCAGACTCCGGTTATTGAGTTGAGCGTCAGGCTTCGATCATTTTGTTGAGTATCCAGACTCCGATTATTACGTTGAGCGTTCAGGCTCCGGTTATTTTCGTTCAGTATCCTGACTCCGGTTATTACATTGAGGGTTCAGACTCCGGTCATTTTCGTTGAGTATCTATACTCCTGTCATTACGTTGAACGTTCAGGCTCCGATCATTTTCGTTGAGTATCCATACTCCGGTCAATACGTTGAGCGGTCAGGCTCCGGTCATTTTCGTTGGGTATGCAGACTCTGGTCATTACATTGAGCGTTCAAGATCCAGTTATTTTCGTTGAGTATCATAACTCCATTTATTACGTTGAGCATTCAGGATCCGGTCAGTTTCGTTGAGTATCCAGACTCCAAATATTACGTTGAGCGTTCAGGCTCCGGTCAGTTTCGTTGGGTATCCAGACTCCGGTGATTACGTTGATCGTTCAGGCTCCGGTCATTTTCGTTGACTATCCAGACTCGGGTTATTACGTTGAGCGTTCAGGCTCCGGTCAGTTTCGTTGAGTATCCAGATTCCGATTATTACGTTTAGTGTTCAGGCTCCGGTCAGTTTCGTTGGGTATCCAGACTCTGGTTATTATGTTGAGCGTTCAGGCTCCGGTAAGTTTCGTTGGGTATCCAGAGTCCGGTTATTACGTTGAGCGTTCAGGCTTCGGTCAGTTTCGTTGGGTATCCAGACTCTAGTTATTACGTTGAGCGTTCAGGCTACGGTCATTTTCGTTTAGTATCCAGACTCCGGTTATTAAGTTGACCGTAAGGCTCCGATCATTTTCGTTGAGTATCCAGACTCCGATTATTATGTTGAGCGTTCAGGCTCCGGTCATTTTCGTTGAGTCTCCTGACTCCGGTCATTTTCGTTGAGTATCTAGACTCCTGTCATTACGTTGAACGTTCAGGCTCTGATCATTTTCGTTGAGTATCCATACTCTGGTCAATACTTTGAGCGTTCAGGCTCCGGTCATTTTCGTTGAGTATCCAGACTCCGATCATTATATAGAGCGTTCAGGATCCAGTCATTTTCGTTGACTATCATAACTCCATTTATTACGTTGAGCGTTCAGGATCTGGTCAGTTTCGTTGAGTATCCAGACTCCAAATATTACGTTGAGCGTTCAGGCTCCGGTCAGTTTCGGTGGGTATCCAGACTCCGGTGATTACGTTGATCGTTCAGGCTCCGGTCATTTTCGTTGACTATCGAGACCCGGGTTATTACGTTAAGCGTTCAGGCTCTGGTCAGTTTTGTTGAGTATCCAGATTCCGATTATTACGTTGAGCGTTCAGGCTCCAGTCAGTTTCGTTGGGTATCCAGACTCCGGTTATTACGTTGAGCGTTCAGGCTCCGGTCATTTTCGTTGAGTATCCAGACTCCGGTTATTAAGTTGAGCGTCAGGCTCCGATCATTTTGTTGAGTATCCAGACTCCGATTATTACGTTGAGCGTTCAGGCTCCGGTTATTTTCGTTGAGTATCCTAACTCCGGTTATTACGTTGAGGGTTCAGACTCCGGTCATTTTCGTTGAGTATCTATACTCCTATCATTACGTTGAACGTTCAGGCTCTGATCATTTTCGTTGAGTATCCATACTCCGGTCAATACGTTGAGCGGTCAGGCTCCGGTCATTTTCGTTGGGTATGCAGACTCTAGTCATTACATTGAGCGTTCAGGATCCAGTTATTTTCTTTGAGTATCATAACTCCATTTATTACGTTGAGCATTCAGGATCCGGTCAGTTTCGTTGAGTATCCAGACTCCAAATATTACGTTGAGCGTTCAGGCTCCGGTCAGTTTCGTTGGGTATCCAGACTCCGGTGATTACGTTGATCGTTCAGGCTCCGGTCATTTTCGTTGACTATCCAGACTCGGGTTATTACGTTGAGCGTTCAGGCCCCGGTCAGTTTCGTTGAGTATCCAGATTCCGATTATTACGTTTAGCGTTCAGGCTCCGGTCAGTTTCGTTGGGTATCCAGACTCTGGTTATTATGTTGAGCGTTCAGGCTCCGGTAAGTTTCGTTGGGTATCCAGAGTCCGGTTATTACGTTGAGCGTTCAGGCTTCGGTCAGTTTCGTTGGGTATCCAAACTCTAGTTATTACGTTGAGCGTTCAGGCTACGGTCATTTTCGTTGAGTATCCAGACTCCGGTTATTAAGTTGACCGTAAGGCTCCGATCATTTTCGTTGAGTATCCAGACTCCGATTATTATGTTGAGCGTTCAGGCTCCGGTCATTTTCGTTGAGTCTCCTGACTCCGGTCATTTTCGTTGAGTATCTAGACTCCTGTCATTACGTTGAACGTTCAGGCTCTGATCATTTTCGTTGAGTATCCATACTCCGGTCAATACGTTGAGCGTTCAGGCTCCGGTCATTTTCGTTGAGTATCCAGACTCCGGTCATTATATAGAGCGTTCAGGATCCAGTCATTTTCGTTGACTATCATAACTCCATTTATTACGTTGAGCGTTCAGGATCTGGTCAGTTTCGTTGAGTATCCAGACTCCAAATATTATGTTGAGCGTTCAGGCTCCGGTCAGTTTCGTTGGGTATCCAGACTCCGGTGATTACGTTGATCGTTCAGGCTCCGGTCATTTTCGTTGACTATCCAGACCCGGGTTATTACGTTAAGCGTTCAGGCTCCAGAAGTTTTGTTGAATATCCAGATTCCGATTATTACGTTGAGCGTTTAGGCTCCAGTCAGTTTCGTTGGGTATCCAGACTCCGGTTATTACGTTGAGCGTTCAGGCTCCGGTCATTTTCGTTGAGTATCCAGACTCCGGTTATTAAGTTGAGCGTCAGGCTCCGATCATTTTGTTGAGTATCCAGACTCCGATTATTACGTTGAGCGTTCAGACTCCGGTTATTTTCGTTGAGTATCCTGACTCCGGTTATTACGTTGAGGGTTCAGACTCCGGTCATTTTCGTTGAGTATCTAGACTCCTGTCATTACGTTGAACATTCAGGCTCCGATCATTTTCGTTGAGTATCCATACTCCGGTCAATACGTTGAGCGGTCAGGCTCTGGTCATTTTTGTTGAGTATGCAGACTCTGGTCATTACATTGAGCGTTCAGGATCCAGTCATTTTCGTTGAGTATCATAACTCCATTTATTACGTTGAGCATTCAGGATTCAGTCAGTTTCGTTGAGTATCCAGACTCCAAATATTACGTTGAGCGTTCAGGCTCCGGTCAGTTTCGTTGGGTATCTAGACTCCGGTGATTACGTTGATCGTTCAGGCTCCGGTCATTTTCGTTGACTATCCTGACTCGGGTTATTACGTTGAGCGTTCAGGCTCCGGTCAGTTTCGTTAAGTATCCAGATTCCAATTATTACGTTTAGCGTTCAGGCTCCGGTCAATTTCGTTGGGTATCCAGACTCTGGTTATTATGTTGAGCGTTCAGGCTCCGGTAAGTTTCGTTGGGTATCCAGAGTCCAGTTATTACGTTGAGCGTTCAGGCTTCAGTCAGTTTCGGTGGGTATCCAGACTCTAGTTATTACGTTGAGCGTTCAGGCTCCGGTCATTTTCGTTGAGTATCCAGACTCCGGTTATTAAGTTGACCGTAAGGCTCCGATCATTTTTGTTGAGTATCCAGACTCCGATTATTATGTTGAGCGTTCAGGCTCCGGTCATTTTCGTTGAGTCTCCAGACTCCGGTCATTTTCGTTGAGTATCTAGACTCCTGTCATTACGTTGAATGTTCAGGCTCTGATCGATTTCGTTGAGTATCCATACTCCGGTCAATACGTTGAGCGTTCAGGCTCCGGTCATTTTTGTTGAGTATCCAGACTCCGGTCATTATATAGAGCGTTCAGGATCCAGTCATTTTCGTTGAGTATCATAACTCCATTTATTACGTTGAGCGTTCAGGATCTGGTCAGTTTCTTTGAGTATCCAGACTCCAAATATTACGTTGAGCATTCAGGCTCCGGTCAGTTTCGTTGGGTATCCAGACTCCGGTGATTACGTTGATCGTTCAGGCTCCGGTCATTTTCATTGACTATCCAGACTCAGGTTATTAGGTTAAGCATTCAGGCTCCGGTCAGTTTTGTTGAGTATCCATATTCCGATTATTACGTTTAGCGTTCAGGCTCCAGTCAGTTTCGTTGGGTATCCAGACTCTGGTTATTACGTTGAGCGTTCAGGCTCCGGTCATTTTTGTTGAGTATCCAGACTCCGGTTATTACGTTGAGCGTCAGGCTTCGGTCAGTTTCGTTGGGTATCCAGACTCTAGTTATTACGTTGAGCGTTCAGGCTCCGGTCATTTTCGTTGAGTATCCAGACTCCGTTTATTAAGTTGAGCGTAAGTCTCCGATCATTTTCGTTGAGTATCCAGACTCCGATTATTATGTTGAGCGTTCAGGCTCCGGTCATTTTCGTTGAGTCTCCAGACTCCGGTCATTTTCGTTGAGTATCATAACTCCATTTATTACGTTGAGCGTTCAGGATCCGGTCAGTTTCGTTGAGTATCCAAACCCCAAATATTACGTTGAGCGTTCAGGCTCCGGTCAGTTTCGTTGGGTATCCAGACTCCGGTGATTACGTTGATCGTTCAGGCTCCGGTCATTTTCGTTGACTATCAAGACTCGAGTTATTACGTTGAACGTTCAGGCTCCGGTCAGTTTCGTTGAGTATCCAGATTCCGGTTATTACGTTGAGCGTTCAGGCTCCGGTCAGTTTCGTTGGGTATCCAGACTCCGGTTATTATGTTGAGCGTTCAGGCTCCGGTAAGTTTTGTTGGGTATCCAGACTCCGGTTATTACGTTGAGCGTTCAGGCTCCGGTCAGTTTCGTTGGGTATCCAGACTCCAGTTATTACGTTGAGCGTTCAGGCTCCGGTCATTTTCGTTGAGTATCCAGACTCCGGTTATTAAGTTGAGCGTCAGGCTCCGATCATTTTCGTTGAGTATCCAGACTCCGATTACTACGTTGAGCGTTCAGGCTCCGGTTATTTTCGTTCAGTATCCTGACTCCGGTTATTACGTTGAGGGTTCAGACTCCGGTCATTTTCGTTGAGTATCTAGACTCCTGTCATTACGTTGAACGTTCAGGCTCCGATCATTTTCGTTGAGTATCCATACTCCGGTCAATACGTTGAGCGGTCAGGCTCCGGTCATTTTCGTTGAGTATCCAGACTCCGGTCAATACATTAAGCGTTCAAGATCCAATCATTTTCGTTGAGTATCATAACTCCATTTATTACGTTGAGCGTTCAGGATCCGGTCAGTTTCGTTGAGTATCCAGAGTCCAAATATTACGTTGAGCGTTCAGGCTCCGGTCAGTTTCGTTGGGTATCCAGACTCCGATGATTACGTTGATCGTTCAGGCTCCGGTCATTTTCGTTGACTATCCAGACTCAGGTTATTACGTTGAGCGTTCAGGCTCCGGTCATTTTCAATGAATATCCAGATTCCGATTATTACATATAGCGTTCAGGCTCCGGTCAGTTTCGTTGGGTATCCAGACTCTGGTTATTATGTTGGGCGTTCAGGCTCCGGTCATTTTCGTTGAGTCTCCAGACTCCGGTCATTTTCGTTGAGTATCTAGACTCCTGTCATTACGTTGAACGTTCAGGCTCTGATCAATTTCGTTGAGTATCCATACTCCGGTCAATACGTTGAGCGTTCAGGCTCCGGTCATTTTTGTTGAGTATCCAGACTCCGGTCATTATATAGAGCGTTCAGGATCCAGTCATTTTCGTTGAGTATCATAACTCCATTTATTACGTTGAGCGTTCAGGATCTGGTCAGTTTCTTTGAGTATCCAGACTCCAAATATTACGTTGAGCATTCAGGCTCGGTCAGTTTCGTTGGGTATCCAGACTCCGGTGATTACGTTGATCGTTCAGGCTCCGGTCATTTTCATTGACTATCCAGACTCAGGTTATTAGGTTAAGCATTCAGGCTCCGGTCAGTTTTGTTGAGTATCCATATTCCGATTATTACGTTTAGCGTTCAGGCTCCAGTCAGTTTCGTTGGGTATCCAGACTCTGGTTATTACGTTGAGCGTTCAGGCTCCGGTCATTTTCGTTGAGTATCCAGACTCCGGTTATTACGTTGAGCGTCAGGCTTCGGTCAGTTTCGTTGGGTATCCAGACTCTAGTTATTACGTTGAGCGTTCAGGCTCCGGTCATTTTCGTTGAGTATCCAGACTCCGTTTATTAAGTTGAGCGTAAGTCTCCGATCATTTTCGTTGAGTATCCAGACTCCGATTATTATGTTGAGCGTTCAGGCTCCGCTCATTTTCGTTGAGTCTCCAGACTCCGGTCATTTTCGTTGAGTATCATAACTCCATTTAATACGTTGAGCGTTCAGGATCCGGTCAGTTTCGTTGAGTATCCAAACCCCAAATATTACGTTGAGCGTTCAGGCTCCGGTCAGTTTCGTTGGGTATCCAGACTCCGGTGATTACGTTGATCGTTCAGGCTCCGGTCATTTTCGTTGACTATCAAGACTCGAGTTATTACGTTGAACGTTCAGGCTCCGGTCAGTTTCGTTGAGTATCCAGATTCCGGTTATTACGTTGAGCGTTCAGGCTCCGGTCAGTTTCGTTGGGTATCCAGACTCCGGTTATTATGTTGAGCGTTCAGGCTCCGGTAAGTTTTGTTGGATATCCAGACTCCGGTTATTACGTTGAGCGTTCAGGCTCCGGTCAGTTTCGTTGGGTATCCAGACTCTAGTTATTACGTTGAGCGTTCAGGCTCCGGTCATTTTCGTTGAGTATCCAGACTCCGGTTATTAAGTTGAGCGTCAGGCTCCGATCATTTTCGTTGAGTATCCAGACTCCGATTACTACGTTGAGCGTTCAGGCTCCGGTTATTTTCGTTCAGTATCCTGACTCCGGTTATTATGTTGAGGGTTCAGACTCCGGTCATTTTCGTTGAGTATCTAGACTCCTGTCATTACGTTGAACGTTCAGGCTCCGATCATTTTCGTTGAGTATCCATACTCCGGTCAATACGTTGAGCGGTCAGGCTCCGGTCATTTTCGTTGAGTATCCAGACTCCGGTCAATACATTAAGCGTTCAAGATCCAATCATTTTCGTTGAGTATCATAATTCCATTTATTACGTTGAGCGTTCAGGATCCGGTCAGTTTCGTTGAGTATCCAGAGTCCAAATATTACGTTGAGCGTTCAGGCTCCGGTCAGTTTCGTTGGGTATCCAGACTCCGATGATTACGTTGATCTTTCAGGCTCCGGTCATTTTCGTTGACTATCCAGACTCAGGTTATTACGTTGAGCGTTAAGGCTCCGGTCATTTTCAATGAATATCCAGATTCCGATTATTACATATAGCGTTCAGGCTCCGGTCAGTTTCGTTGGGTATCCAGACTCTGGTTATTATGTTGAGCGTTCAGGCTCCGGTCATTTTCGTTGAGTCTCCAGACTCCGGTCATTTTCGTTGAGTATCTAGACTCCTGTCATTACGTTGAACATTCAGGCTCTGATCAATTTCGTTGAGTATCCATACTCCGGTCAATACGTTGAGCGTTCAGGCTCCGGTCATTTTTGTTGAGTATCCAGACTCCGGTCATTATATAGAGCGTTCAGGATCCAGTCATTTTCGTTGAGTATCATAACTCCATTTATTACGTTGAGCGTTCAGGATCTGGTCAGTTTCTTTGAGTATCCAGACTCCAAATATTACGTTGAGCATTCAGGCTCGGTCAGTTTCGTTGGGTATCCAGACTCCGGTGATTACGTTGATCGTTCAGGCTCCGGTCATTTTCATTGACTATCCAGACTCAGGTTATTAGGTTAAGCATTCAGGCTCCGGTCAGTTTTGTTGAGTATCCATATTCCGATTATTACGTTTAGCGTTCAGGCTCCAGTCAGTTTCGTTGGGTATCCAGACTCTAGTTATTACGTTGAGCGTTCAGGCTCCGGTCATTTTCGTTGAGTATCCAGACTCCGGTTATTAAGTTGAGCGTCAGGCTCCGATGATTTTGTTGAGTATCCAGACTCCGATTATTACGTCGAGCGTTCAGGCTCCGGTTATTTTCGTTGAGTATCCTGACTCCGGTTATTACGTTGAGGGTTCAGACTCCGGTCATTTTCGTTGAGTATCTAGACTCCTGTCATTACGTTGAACGTTCAGGCTCCAATCATTTTCGTCGAGTATCCATACTCCAGTCAATACGTTGAGCGGTCAGGCTCCGGTCATTTTCGTTGAGTATGGAGACTCTGGTCATTACATTGAGCGTTCAGGATCCAGTCATTTTCGTTGAGTATCATAACTCCATTTATTACGTTGAGCATTCAGGATCCGGTCAGTTTCGTTGAGTATCCAGACTCCAAATATTACGTTGAACGTTCAGGCTCCGGTCAGTTTCGTTGGGTATCCAGACTCCGGTGATTACGTTGATCGTTCAGGCTCCGGTCATTTTCGTTGACTATCCAGACTCAGGTTATTACGTTGAGCGTTCAGGCTCCGTTCATTTTCGTTGAATATCCAGATTCCGATTATTACATTTAGCGTTCAGGCTCCGGTCAGTTTCGTTGGGTATCCAGACTCTGGTTATTATGTTGAGCGTTCAGGCTCCGATAAGTTTCGTTGGGTATCCAGAGTCCTGTTATTACGTTGAGCGTTCAGGCTTCGGTCAGTTTCGTTGGGTATCCACACTCTAGTTATTACGTTGAGCGTTCAGGCTCCGGTCATTTTCGTTGAGTATCCAGACTCCGTTTATTAAGTTGAGCGTAAGTCTCTGATCATTTTAGTTGAGTGTCCAGACTCCGATTATTATGTTGAGCATTCAGGCTCCGGTCATTTTCGTTGTGTCTCCAGACTCCGGTCATTTTCGTTGAGTATCATAACTCCATTTATTACGTTGAGCGTTCAGGATCCGGTCAGTTTCGTTGAGTATCCAAACCCCAAATATTAGGTTGAGCGTTCAGGCTCCGGTCAGTTTCGTTGGGTATCCAGACTCCGGTGATTACGTTGATCGTTCAGGCTCCGGTCATTTTCGTTGACTATCCAGACTCGGGTTATTACGTTGAACGTTCAGGCTCCGGTCAGTTTCGTTGAGTATCCAGATTCCGGTTATTACCTTGAGCGTTCAGGCTCCGGTCAGTTTCGTTGGGTATCCAGACTCCGATTAATATGTTGAGCATTCAGGCTCCGGTAAGTTTTGTTGGGTATCCAGACTCCGGTTATTACGTTGAGCGTTCAAGCTCCGGTCAGTTTCGTTGGGTATCCAGACTCCAGTTATTACGTTGAGCGTTCAGGCTCCGGTCATTTTCGTTGAGTATCCAGACTCCGGTTATTAAGTTGAGCGTCAGGCTCCGATCATTTTCGTTGAGTATCCAGACTCCGATTACTACGTTGAGCGTTCATGCTCCGGTTATTTTCGTTCAGTATCCTGACTCCGGTTATTACGTTGAGGGTTCAGACTCCGGTCATTTTGGTTGAGTATCTAGACTCCTGTCATTACGTTGAACGTTCAGGCTCCGATCATTTTCGTTGAGTATCCATACTCCGGTCAATACGTTGAGCGGTCAGGCTCCGGTCATTTTCGTTGAGTATCCAGACTTCGGTCAATACATTAAGCGTTCAAGATCCAATCATTTTCGTTGAGTATCATAACTCCATTTATTACGTTGAGCATTCAGGATCCGGTCAGTTTCGTTGAGTATCCAGACTCCAAATATTACGTTGAGCGTTCAGGCTCCGGTCAGTTTCGTTGGGTATCCAGACTCCGGTGATTACGTTGATCGTTCAGGCTCCGGTCATTTTCATTGACTATCCAGACTCAGGTTATTACGTTGAGCGTTCAGGCTCCGGTCATTTTCAATGAATATCCAGATTCCGATTATTACATATAGCGTTCAGGCTCCAGTCAGTTTCGTTGGGTATCCAGACTCTGGTTATTATGTTGAGCGTTCAGGCTCCGGTCATTTTCGTTGAGTCTCCAGACTCCGGTCATTTTCGTTGAGTATCTAGACTCCTGTCATTACGTTGAACGTTCAGGCTCTGATCAATTTCGTTGAGTATCCATACTCCGGTCAATACGTTGAGCGTTCAGGCTCCGGTCATTTTTGTTGAGTATCCAGACTCCGGTCATTATATAGAGCGTTCAGGATCCAGTCATTTTCGTTGAGTATCATAACTCCATTTATTACGTTGAGCGTTCAGGATCTGGTCAGTTTCTTTGAGTATCCAGACTCCAAATATTACGTTGAGCATTCAGGCTCCGGTCAGTTTCGCTGGGTATCTAGACTCCGGTTATTACGTTGAGCGTTCAGGCTATGGTCAGTTTCGTTGGGTATCCAGACTCCGGTTATTACGTTGAGCGTTCAGGCTACGGTCAGTTTCGTTGGGTATCCAGACTCCAGTTATTACCTTGAGCGTTCAGGCTCCGGTCATTTTCATTGAGTATCCAGACTCCGGTTATTAAGTTGAGCGTCAGGCTCCGATCATTTTCGTTGAGTATCCAGACTCCGATTACTACGTTGAGCGTTCAGGCTCCGGTTATTTTCGTTCAGTATCCTGACTCCGGTTATTACGTTAAGGGTTCAGACTCCTGTCATTTTCGTTGAGTATCTAGACTCCGATTATTTCGTTGAGCATTCAGGCTCCGGTTATTTTCGTTGAGTATCCTGACTCCGGTTATTACGTTGAGGGTTCAGACTCCGGTCATTTTCGTTGAGTATCTAGACTCCTGTCATTACGTTGAACGTTCAGGCTCCGATCATTTTTGTTGAGTATCCATACTCCGGTCAATACGTTGAGCGGTCAGGCTCCGGTCATTTTCGTTGAGTATCCAGACTCCGGTCATTACATTGAGCGTTCAGTATCCAAGCTCCGGTCATTTTTGTTGAGTATCATAACTCTATTAATTACGTTGAGCATTCAGGATCCGGTCAGTTTCGTTGAGTATCCAGACTCTAAATATTACGTTGAGCGTTCAGGATCCGGTCAGTTTTGTTGGGTATCCAGACTCCGGTGATTACGTTGATCGTTCAGGCTCCGGTCTTTTTCGTTGACTATCCAGACTCGGGTTATTACGTTGAGCATTCAGGCTCCAGTCAGTTTCGTTGAGTATCCAGATTTCGGTTATTACGTTGAGCGTTCAGGCTCCGGTCAGTTTCGTTGGGTATCCAGACTCCGGTTATTACGTTGAGCGTTCAGGCTCCGGTAAGTTTCGTTGGGTATCCAGACTCAGGTTATTACGTTGAGCGTTCCGGCTCCGGTCAGTTTTGTTGGGTATCTGTTGCACCCCAAAATTTGACCAACATTTCTTTACCTAGCCTGTGGTTCATCTCATTCACATTATCATTATCACTTGCATTTCATTGACATGTATGCAAGAGATCAAGAGGTATGAGTACCAATCAAGACTTTGAAGATAGCCAAGAAGGTTATTCAAGTGTTCAAGGGTTGATATCTTTGTCAGAGAAGCTAAGAAATCCTCAGAGAGATTGGTTGAAACCAAGGTTGTGTGCCTCCTAACTTGAGAGTTGTGGGAGCTCCTTAGATGATTCGGAAGCCATGAGGATGGACTTGAAGCTTTGAGAGAGCTTATGAGATGTCTTGAAAGCCATCATGAAGCCTATATAGGTCATGGTGCAAGTTTAAGAAGACTCAGCCATGAGTGGTGTAATTAGGGTTTGACTGAGTCAACCCTAGGTCTACTGATGATTTGGAGAGGGTTGAGACCTAATCTAAGAGCCATGTGATCATGGATTGATGCATTGAGATGCTATAAGGATGATTCCAAGATCAACTCATCATGATTGAAGAGTTTGAGAAGTTTCAAGCTAGGGTTTCTAAGGCTTGACAGTGTAAAATCCCCTAGTTTGACCCCTAACTTCAAGGCAGTTTAGCTCAAGATGTGGTTGTCATCTCATCTTACCCCCAACATGAATTTTGTAGAGCTTGCTATTAGATTTAAATTTAGTACTAGAAGTCCTTGATAGGATTTGTAGAGCTCAAGTTATGGCTTTGACAAGTTACAGGTCATCTGAGGTATGTGAATCTGGGGCCTTGAAAGTCACCCAACTTGCACCAAACTTTTTCCCAAGAAGGATGATTCCTATGAACTTCTGGTGAACATGAATGTTGTTCCTTATCTTCTTAGCTTTCTAGAGAGTACTATAAGTCCTTGATAGGATTTGTAGAACTCAAGTTATGGCTTTGACAAGTCAAGGGCATTTTGGTCATTTGGAGATTATAGGCCATTTCAAGCATAAGGCCATAACTCCTATTTCCAAGCTTCAAATGGAAAAATCTTCAACATCAAACTTGCTTAAAATGATGTTTTAAGGCTAGTAAGGAGGTCATGAGATGTTGAAAAGGCTTGTAGCAAAAAATGGTAAAAATGACCTAAAATGAAGGCATAAGTTAAATAAGTCAAAGTTGGAAATTGAAATTTCCAAGCTACACATCCAAACCATTGCATATAATAGGTCATTTTGACTCTAAAAAGCATTTTAGAAACAATGGTTCAACCACATTTTTGAATTGAGGCTTAGATCATGGACTTGCTTTGGAAAATGGTTGCTTGCATATTAAGGTACAAATGCAAAACACAAGGAAACTCAATGTACAAGCTAGCTAAGTATCTTAACACCTCATATATCTCATCTAAGGAGATTTTCAAGTCAGAACAAGTTGCTGCAAGAGGCATAGCATGAGATGGCATGTGAGATGAGATGAAATCAAAAACTCATGGCATGAGAATCCCAAATTCTCATTGGACGATTCCAGAAGGTTCTAGAGGGGTCTGAACCATCCTATATATGGATTAGAACTTGCTCATATGCAAGGTTGGTGAGAGATTAGAGAGGAGAGTGAGATAGCCATTTCAATTGCTTCCATTGCAAGTTGAAATCAAATTCCACTTTCCACATCATTTCCATTACTTCTTTCAATCCCAACACCTTCCATTGATCGCACTGAATGTGTGCATACCAAATTGAAGGCAAGATCATGAAGAATTGAAGAGTTGGCATTTGGATTTTAGAGGTTGCAAGTCACAATCGGTTTTGGAGATTCAGGCTTTCTTGATCAAATCTTTTGCAAACAAAAGCTTTATCATCAATCAAGGAAGGTTTCTGAAGAATTTGAGAGGTTGAAGTGGAGGTTTCCCCTACCTGATAATCAAGATTTGACAGGTTTGTAACTTTTCTTCTACACCATAATTTAAGCATAATTAGTTAGAATTGTTAGGTTAGAATGGTTAGAGACAAGTAGGAGATGGATTCTGGGAAGTTTGAGATCAATTGGTGAAGTTTGAGTTAGTGACACCATTTTTGTTTTGATCAAGAACACGATGTATGATGAGGTATAACATGAGTTTAATATCAAGATTTAACCAGTGTGAGGTGGTGATCATTCTGAGGTAATCAATTTCAAGAATAATCAAAGTTGAAGTTTGAGCTTATTTTTGATCTTGGATCAGGTTTAGAGATTGGGGATGATTCAATTGATTCTAAGGCTATGGTTGCGATCAGCATGGAATTTAGAATAGATTAGGGTTTTGAACCATGGATTTTGGTTGAGAATTGAGGTGATACGAGTTGGGAGAATCTTGAGCTATGAAGCTCTGTTTCCATGGCTTCTTCATTCAAACCCTAGCTGGAGGAAGAAGATAAAGACATTGTCGTTTGATCATGCGTGGACTTATTGACTGAGTGGAGATCCAAAGGCTGTGATTTAATTTCATTTGAAGAGGGAAATCTGAGGATACCCCAAAACGAAGCGTTTCATTAAATGGGATATTGGGCTTAATTGATATCCACACCCCCATCCATGGCCCATTGATGTTTTGAACTGAATTTCTTTACTCTTTGCACCGTGGTCTTTTCTTTTTCTTTATATTTTCTGAATTGATTTTCTGATTAAAAACTGGGCCTAGCGCATTACTAATCCCACCCCTGTTTTAAGCCCATCTGCATTTTGAACTGCACTGAATTGCTATCTGCACCAATGTTTTCCCATTTTTATTTTCTTTTCTCCATTTTATTTTAATCTTTGAAAAATCATATTAAATAGAAAAATGATGATTTTTACATGGGGATTTTTTCTCCCATTTCATGTTAATGTCTAGAAAATTATAGAATCAAAATATTAGCATTTCATGCATTTCTAATATTTTTTGTGTATTTTCTCTTTTAATAGCTTTTAATTCATTTTATGTTGATGCATAGATTTGTAGAATTTTGTTTAGCTAGTTCCCTTTGAATTTTAGGGTCATTCTTTTTAGGATAGTTAGATTAGGACTTTACCTCCCCTCTGGATTTATTCCATAATTTTGTGATTAATTTTTGATTAGTTTTGATTAGATGACTTTAGGGTGTATAGAATTAGGTTAATCCTTAACATAGGTCCTCAATAACACTAGAATTTTGGGTTTCTAGGTCAAGTTAGATATTGGGGCATATAGGGTATTAAGGGTAGGTATGTAGGATCTCCTAGAAATTATAGTAGATTTTAATATAGTAGTATACTATTTTTAATTGATTTTTGTGGTTGATTGTTGATTGTGTTGCCCTTGTGGGCTTGTATTTTGTTTTGCTTTGCTTTGTTGGCTTGGTGGGCTTGGTCTTGCTTTGAGGAGCATGGAGGAGCATAGTGTAAGACTTGGAGATTGAAGAAGTGGCTTGAGAGCTTGAAGTCTTGTTTGTTTTGTTGTTGTTTTAGGGTTAGGAATTAGGAAGAGCTTAGACCTAGTTAATTTCTTTCTTAAACATGGATGGTATCTTTCACCTCCATTCCTCCCCATGATTCAAGGTCCTTCCATGGTATTCACCTCCCTCCTTTGGAGGGATAAGTGATGGTACCTAAGAAGTAGAACCTTTGAGGGAACCATTCTTTTGATGTTAAACCCTTATAGGTCAGCTTTGGTGGTCAATAAGCAGTTTAACACCCCAGCTTATCCAGTTAAGTGATTTCTTCAGGGTTGAGAATATTGAGAGATCTTGGGCTTGAGTGTGAAGATGAAGACTTCACTGAAGAGTGTGGAAGAGGATGATTCCTTGAGCATTGCCATTGCAGCTGAGGCTTGGAGAGCAAGATGAGCAAGTTGATACTTGAAGACCCAATGAATATCCAGTAAAGACTGAATGAAGAGCTGAGGCTTAAAGATTGAAGGATGAAGTTGACACTTCTAAGTGATTAAAGGCTACTCTGAGAAGCTGAAGCTTGTAGGGGAAAGCTAGTTGAGACTGGTGAAGCAAAGAGAGCTGAATCTTGAAGACTAAGTTGACACTTATGAAGAGGATTCAATTGAGATTGACTGAAGAGCTGAAGCTTAAAGAACAAAGGATAAGTTGACACTCACTTTGGAGCTTGGAGATCCTGAAGGAATCAAGTTGATACTTGTGGTTAAGAGTGAAGCCTGAAGGTGGAACTGATTAAGGAGCTGAAGCTTAGAGAAGAGAGAATAAGTTGAAACTTATGTTGAAGGGTTGAAACCTGGAGAAGCAAATTGATATTTGTCAACAGTGGTTGAGGTCTGAAGACTGAGTTGCTGTCAGAAGAGCTGAAGCTTGAGAATTGAGAGAGGAGTTGATCTGCTTTCTTGTTTGTTTCTCCTCTGTATTGCTGATGTGCCTTGTTTCAATTGCTTGATGCATTAGAATAAGTCCATATCTAGACTAGATTTAAGCTAGGAGCATGATTGCACTAGAGGTTGAGTTGCTCCCTCTGCTTGTATTGTTACTGTATGGCTTTGCTTGCGGGTATTCGGTAGAGCCCAACTCCCTTGCCCATGTGGTTTATTTTGCTTGATGGCATGTTTTATTTCTTCTGTATGATTGCAGTTTACTATCTTGCTTGATAGCATGTTGTTTTACTTTTCAGTATGATTCCTGTTATTCATTCTGGCTTGAGGTTGAGATGAGCTTGTGGAGGCTGTTGCCCCGCACACATTTCCTCCCTAACTTTCATTGCATGCATTTTACTGTATTACTGTTTACTGTTTAAGCTGATGCTTTATCTGTTTCGGTGTATCATTGACATGATCCCTTAGGACTCTCATTTCCTTTGATAAGGAAGTGATGATAGAACTTTAGGTTGAAACCTATGCATGATAACTTCTAGGAGTTCTCTGTTTCAAACTTCAACCATAGGATGAATCCTTGGCATGACAACAGTAGGACTTGATAGTCTCCCCGTAGTTGAGCCTGTTCTCTTCTCATCTCAAAACAGCTTAAGATACAGTAATCATGAATGATTTCTTTCGTACGTTACGAGCCTTAAGATATCTGAGAAAGGATTATGGGAGAGTTTCTTTTCCACAGTCTGGATGTTTAGTATGGCACCCTTTGGGTGACATGCGACGCATTCACTCTCAGGTCATAGTCTTTAGTGCGATTGAAATTGCAAACACAATAAAAAACACTTCTTCCATAAAAGACAGAAAACAAACTTCAAACCTTTTTTGCCCCGTGGGCCCGTAATTCAAAGGAAAGCTTTTCTGAAGAAAAGAGTGTCGTTAAACTTCAGCGCCAACGCAAACAGGCTTTGTCCCTAACTGCTGGAACTGTTGTTTAACCCTACTCGATAAAACAGATGAATCTGAATCCCCAAAACGCGTAGTGTCCCGAACTACGTAAGCTCTGATCTCTCATGCCTGTTGAGAGTACGTAGGCACAATACTGATGTATTGGCGAGCTACCTTCCCCATATCCCGTAGTAGGTCGAACTACGTTGACTCTGATTTCTCATTCTCTGATGAGAATACGTAGGCATAAAGCGCGACGCTTTGCCGAGTCATTTTTCTTTTCTTTTTAAGCCAACCTTGATAGGTAGATAGATAAACCAACTCGTCCAGTAAACACAACAAGCGTGGATCCCATCGAGTACGATGGACGTGAGGGGTGCTAATACCTTCCCCTTGCGTAACCGACTCCCGAACCCAGACAACGGTTGCGACGACCTTGTCTTACCCTTTTTTCGTCAGGTTTTTCCGATCGTTTCCTTTCCCGCTCCGAGGGATAAATAACGAAAGGTGGCAACTCTTCTGTTCTGCCGGCACCTTATTTTCGCGGAAGCGACAGCTGGAGACTCTGCTGGGGAATTGATAGTTTCCTAGGGATCCAACGTCCCGTATGCGAGTCAGTTTGGGGATCCGACGTCCCCTGCGAGAGTCAATCCTAGCGCTTGTATGATTACTTGTTGGGTTGTGTTTATTTATCGCATTTTATTTCCCGCATTTTATTTTCAGTTTGATATGATTATCTGTGCTGTTGTGGGAGGGGCATTCTGATGAGTGAGAAGCCAAACCCAGGCTTGAGTGAACATAGCATTAGTTGTGGAAATTAGTGGGCGCGTGCTTGCTTTGCAGGCACTAGTGTCTCATGAAATTCATGCTCAGACGAGGTTCTCCCGGTTGGCTTCTCTTTCAACCCTTTGGGTTGAGACACTTGCTAGTTTGGAGGATTGTCGACTCTGGGGACCGATCATTTGTGATTCAGCCGAGTGAGGCCGCTTCATGAGCTGGTGATGCCACACCTTCTGGGTATCGTATCACCCCTCTTGAATGTCTGTGACGCTGATGAACGCATAGGATGCCGAACTTGAGTCAGTTTAGGTCCATACCTGTGAGCAGGGTTGGGTTTATTGCAGGAAACTTTGGCCTTCAGACCACCTGGTTTTCTTGATAGTGGATCAGTTTTGTTGGGATCTGAGGTTCTCATCTGCAGATATATGATTGTTCTTGACAGAGCAGGTTTTTGATTGGGATCAGAGGATCTTATCACCAGATGTGCATTTGTTCTTGACAGAGCAGGTTTATGACTGGGGTCTGAAGACCTCATTATCAGATGTTTGTTCTTGATAGAGCAGAGTTCTGGTTATCAGTTGATTGTTCTTGATAGAGCAGGTTTATGACTGGGGTCTGAGGATCTCATTATCAGATGTTTGTTCTTGATAGAGCAGAGTTTCATTATCAGATGTTTGTTCTTGACAGAGCAGGTTTATGACTGGGGTCTGAGGATCTCATTATCAGATGTTTGTTCTTGATAGAGCAGAGTTTCATTATCAGATGTTTGTTCTTGATAGAGCAGAGTTTTATTATCAGATGTTTGTTCTTGATAGAGAAGAGTTTTGGTTATCAGATGTTTGTTCTTGATAGAGCAGAGTTTTTTGGTCCTGTATCAGAGGTCCTTATTGTCGCTTACGCGAAAATAAGGTGCCGGCACAACAGAAGAGTCTCCACCTTTCTTTATTTATCCCTCAGAGCGAGAAAGGAAACGATCGGAAAAACCTAACGAAAAAAGGGTAAGACAAGGTCGTCGCAACCATTGTCTGGGTTCGGGAGTCGGTTACGCGAGGGGAAGGTATGAGAACCCTTCACGTCCGTCGTACTCGACGGGATCCACGCTTGTTGTGATTACTGGACGGGTTGGTTCTATCTATCTACCTATCAAGGCTGGCTTAAAACAGAAAAGAAACATGACTCGGCAAAGCATCGCGCTTTATGCCTATGTATTCTCATCAGAGAACGAGAAATCAGAGTCAACGTAGTTCGACCTACGACGGGTTATGGGGAAGGTAGCTCGCCAATACATCAGTACTGTGCCTACGTACTCTCAACAGGTATGAGAGATCAGAGCTCACGTAGTTCGGGACACTACGCTTTATTTCCTGTCTTTTACGAAAGAAGTGTTTTTTATTGTGTTTGCAATTTCAATCGCACTAAAGACCATGACCTGAGAGTGAATGCGTCGCATGTCACCCAAAGGGTACCATACTAAACATCCAGACTGTGGCAAAGAAACTCTCCCACAATCCTTTCTCAGGTAGCTTAAGGCTCGTAACGTACGAAAGAAATCATTCATGATTACTGTATCTTAAACTGTTTTGAGATGAGAAGAGATTAGGCCCAACTAGGAGGGAGACTATCAAGTCCTACTGTTGTCATGCCAAGGATTCATCCTATGGTTGAGGTTTGAATAGGGAACTCCTAAAAGTTGTCATGCATAGGTTTCAACCTAAAGTTCTATCATCAATTCCTTATCAAAGGAAATGAGAGTCCTAAGGGATCATGTCAATGATACACCAAAACAGACAAAGCATCAGCTTAACAGTAAAATGCATGCAATGCAAGTGAGGGAGGAAATGTGTTTGGGGCTTCAGCCTCCACAAGCTCATCTCAACCTCAAGCCAGAATGGATAACAGTAATCATTTTGAAATAAACAACATGCTATCAAGCAAGATACAGTAAACTGCAATCATACAGAAGAAGTAAAATAAAACATGCTATCAAGCAACATAAACCACATGGGCAAGGGAGCTGGGCTCTACCGAATACCCGCAAGCAAAGCCACACAGTAACAATACAAGCAGAGGGAGCAACTCAACCTCTAGTGCAATCATGCTCCTAGATTCTACTTATTCTAGATATGAACTTACTCTAATGCATCAAGCAAGTCAAACAAAACACATCAATACAGAGAAGAAAAAAGAAAAGAAAGCAAATCAACTCCCCTCTCAACTCCAAGCTTCAGCTCTTCCAACAGCAACTCAGTCTTCAGACTTCATCACTCTTGACAAATATCAATTTGCTCTTCCAGGTTTCAACCCTTCAACATAAGTTTCAACTTATCTTCTCTGAGCTTCAGCTCCTTGATCAGCTCCACCTTCAGGCTTCACCATTAACCACAATTATCAACTTGATTCCTTCAGGATCTCCAAGTATCAAAGTAAGTATCAACTTATCCTTTGTTCTTCATGCTTTAACTCTTCAGAATCAATCTCAATTGAATCTTCTTCCTAAGTATCAACTTAGTCTTCAAGCTCTCAAGCTCTCCTTGCTTTACCAGTCTCAACTTGGTCTTCTTTACCTGCAAGCTTTAGCTTCTCAGAGTATTCTTCAATCACTTAGAAGTGTCAACTTCATCCTTCAGTCGTCAAGCCTCAGCTCCTCATTCAGTCTTTACTTCATCTTCAGGGGTCTTCAAGTATCAACTTACTCTTGTTGCTCTTCAAGCTTCAGCTGGAATGGCAATGCTTAAGGACTCATCCTCCTCCATACTCTTCAATGAAGTATCCATCTTCAAACTCAAGCTTAACATCTCTCAAGGTATTCAAACCAGAGGAAATCACTTAACTGGATAAGCTAGGGTGTTACTGCTTATTGACCACCAAAGGTGACCTATAAGGGTTCAACATCAAAGGAATGGTTCCCTCAAAAGTTCTACTTCCTAGGTACAATCACTTATCCCTCCAAAGGAGAGAGGTGAATACCATGGAAGGACTTTGAATCATAGGGAGGAATGGAGGTGAAAGATACCATCCATGTTTAAGAAAGAAGTTAACTAGGTCTAAACTCTTCCTAATCCCTAACCCTAAAACAAAAAACAAAACAAATAAGATCAAGCTCTCAAGCTCTTCAATGATCCTCAATTCTCCTACTATGCTCCTCAATGCTTTTCAAAGCAATACCAAGCTCTCCAAGCCCACAAAGCAAAGAAAATAAAAATACAAGCCCCCAAGGGCAACACAAACAATCATCAACTACAAAAATCATCTAAAAATAGTATACCACTACATTAAAACCTAATATAATTTCTAGGGGATCTTATATATCTACCCTTAATACCCTTATATGCCCCAATGTCTATCTTGACCTAGAAACCCAAAATTCTAGTGTTATTGTGGACCTATGTTAAGGATTAACCTAATTTTACACAACCTAATGTCATCTAATCAAAGCTAACCTAAAATTCATCACAAAATTATGGAATAAATCCATGGGGGAGCTAAAGTCCTAATCTAACTATCCTAAAAAGAATGGTGCAAAAATATAAAGGGAACTAGCTAAACAAAATTCTACAAAACTATGCATCAACATAAAATGAATTAAAAGCTATTAAAAGAGAAAATATACAAAAAATATTAGAAATGCAAATATTTTGATTTTATAATTTTCTAGACATTATCATGAAATGGGAGAAAAAACCCCCTTGCAAAAATCATTAATTTCCTATTTATTATGATTTTTCAAAGATTAAAATAAAATGGAGAAAAAGAAATTAAAATGAGAAAACCTAGGTGCAGATAGCAATGCCAGATAGTTCATTTCATGAATGGGCTCAAAATGGGGGTGCAGTTAGTCATGCGTGCTAGGCCCAATTCAATTAGAAATTGAATCAGAAATATAAAGAAAATGAAGAAAACCACGGTGTGAAAAGTAACCAAATTCAGTTAAAAAACCAAGTGGGCCATGAAAGGGGGTGCAAACATCAGTTGAGCCCAAAACCCTTTTAATGAAACGATGCGTTTCATGTTGGTTTCAGATTCCCTCTTCAAATGAAATTAAATCCTGGCCCCTGGATCTCCCCTCAGTGAAAGGGTCCACGCCTGATCCAATGGCCCTCTCTTCATCTTCTTCCTCCAGTTAGGGTTCTAACTGAAGCCATGGAAATGCAGAGCTTCAAGCTCCATCTTCCCCCAAACTCGAACCCCATCAATTCTCCATGGAAAATCAAAATTCCAAACCTTAACCTGCCCAGAATTCCACGCTGAATCTAACCATGGTCTTGAAATCAATTGAATCATCCTAAATCCTCAAACCCGATCCAAGATCAAATATATGCTCAATCATCAACTTCAACAATTCTTGCAATTAACTACCTCAGATTAATCACCAACTCACACTGACTGATTCTTGATATCTAATTCATTCTATAACTCACCATAGCTCGAGTTCTTGGTCCAAACAAAAATGGTGACACCAACTGAAACTTCACCAATTACTCTCAAACTGCTCAGAATCCATCTCCTATTGGTCTCTAACAGTTCTAACCTAACCATTCTACCTAATTATGCATAAATTATGGTGTAGAATGAATTTTGCAAACCTGGTATTTCTTGATTCACAGATGGAGGAAACCTTCACTTCAAGCCTTGTAATTCTTCAGAAACCTTCCTTGGATGATGATAGAGCTTTTGTTTGCAAAAGATTGGATGGAGAATGCTTGAATCTCAGAATCCGATTCTGACTTGCAACCTTGAAAATCCAAATGCCAATTCCTCAATTCACCATGGTTTTGCTCTCAAATTGATCTGCACAGCTTCACTATGATCAATGGAGTGTGTTTAGATTGAAAAAAGGAATGGAAATGGTTCAGAATATGGAATTCACTTTCAACTTGCAATGGAGGCAAGTGAAATGGCCAACTCCCTCTTCTCTCAAATCTTACACCAACCTTGCATCTGAGCAAGTTCTATATGTTATATAGAGTGGTTTAGAATCATCTAGAACCATCTAGAACCTTCCCATGAGAAATTGGGATTCTCATGTTATGATATTATGAATTCACTTCTCCTCATGTGCTATCTCATGCCATAGCCCATGCAGCCCTTGCAACTGACCTGAAATTCTCCTCATATGAGATATAGGATGTGTTACAACCCTTAACTAACTTGTACATTGAGTTTTCTTAAGTTTTGCCTTTGTGCCTTAAGATGCAAGCAAGCCATTTCCAAAGCAGCCCCATGATCTAGGCCTCAAATCAAAATTGTGGATGAACCATTGTTTTTATAATATCTTTTAGAGTCAAAATGACCTATTATATGCCATGGTTTGGATGTGTAACTTGGGATTTCCAATTTCCAATTTAAACTTATTTAACTTATGCCTCCATTTTAGGTCATTTTTATCACTTTTTTTATACAAGCCTTTTAAACATCTCATGACCTCCCTACTAGCCTTAAAACATCATTCTAAGAAAGTTTGATGTTTAAGATTTTTCCATTTGAAGCTTGGAAATAGGAGATATGGCCTTATGCTTGAAATGACCAGTAATATCCAAATGACCAAAATGCCCTTGACTTGTCAAATCCATAAGTTGAGTTCTACAAATCCTATCAAGGACTTCTAGTACTCTCTAGAAAGATAATAAGATTCTCTACAACATTCATGGTGACCAAGAATTCATAGGAATCATCCTACTTGGGCAAAAGTTGGATGCAAGTTGGGTGGCTTTCAAGGACCCAGATTCACATACCTCAGATGACCTGTAACTTGTCAAAGTCATAACTTGAGCTCTACAAATCCTATCAAGGACTTCTAGTACTCAAATTAAAGCTAAGAGCAAGCTCTACAACATTCATGTTGTGGGGAAGATGAGATGACAATCACATCTTGAGCTACACTGCCTTGAAGATAGGGATCCAACTAGGGGATTTTACACTATCAAGCCTTAGAAACCCTAGCTTGAAACTTCTCAAACTCCTCAATCATGATGAGTTGGTCTAGGAATCATCCTTATAGCATCTCAATGCATCAATCCATGACCACATGGCTCTTGGATTAGGTCTCAACCCTCTTCAAATCATCAGCTGACCTAGCGTTGACCCAGTCAAACCCTAATTCCACCACTTATGGCTGAGTCTTCTGAATCCTGTACAAGGACCTCTCTAGGCCTCATGATGGATTTCAAGACATCTCCTAAGCTCTCTCAAAGCTTCAAGTCCATCCTCATAGCCTCAGGATCATCTGAGGGGCTCCCACAACTTTCAAGTTGTGAGGCATACACCCTTGGTTTCAACCAATCTTTCTGAGGATTTCTTAACTTCTATGACAAAGGTATCAACCTTTGAACACTTGAATAACCTTCTTGGCTAGCTTCATAGTCCCATATAACTCTTGCTGAGTAATCATACCCCTTGACCTACTGCACACATACCAATGAGATGCAGATGATGAATGAGATGAACCACAAGCTAGGTAAATAAATGTTGGTCAAATTTTGGGGTGCAACAGCTGCCCCTATTCAAACGGCTTGAACCTGACTAGGTAAGGCGAACGGATCTCAGCCAATCGAGGTGCGAGACGGTTGAATACCGATAAACCCGGAAATTTGCCAACTGCACAAGTACGCGGTACTCAGATGGGAACAAATCTTCGAACACTGAAATAATAGCTGCACGACAACTAGCTGGAGAATTGGTCACACGGTAACTGGTAATACATAGTCGATCATGCCATCAGGAATCACAATTCCTCGGGACTCTTCATGTCAACCATCAGGTTGATCATGCCATCAGGCATTCCAAGAAAACTGTCGGGCCTCAGCCGGACTTCAAACATCAGGTTGATCATGCCATCAGGCATTCCAAGAACTTGTCGGGCATCAGTCGGACTCCATCAGGTCAACCATCAGGTTGATCATGCCATCAGGCATTCAAAGAACTGTCGGGCATCAGCCGGACTCCATCAGGTCAACCTTCAGGTTGAACATGCCATCAGGCATTCAAAGAACTTGTCGGGCGTCAGCCGAACTTCATCAGCAAGTCGGGAATAGAATTCTTGGTCAATCATGAGCCAACTGGGAATATCTAAACCTCTACCATCAGGCACTCCACATCAGCTGAGAGAACTTCTTCATTAACACGGTCGGACTTCAATCATGAAGTCTTCAAGGGAGGTTTCAACTTCGCCGTTCAAAAACCTGCTGGGGATAACGCATCTCCGTTGGGGATTCTGGAGAACTATTTAGTAACTCCGCTTCGGGGATCCAGAAATCATTCTAGATGAATCAACTCTGCTGAGGACTTCAAGAATCATCTTGGACAAATAACTCCGCCGGGGACTTCAAGAATCATCTTGAACCGATAACTATGCTGGAGATTTCAGGAATCATCCTGAGCAAACACTCTGCCGGGGACTCTAAGCATCAGCTTGAGCAACCAACTCTGGTGACTCAGCTGGGGTCTTAAGAATCATCTTAAGCAAACGGCCCTGCTGGGGAATTCAAGAATCATCTTGAACCGAAGACTTCGCTGGGGACTTCAAGAATCATCTTGAGCAAGCGGCTTCGTTGGTGAGAATGTCAGTTATTATCCTGAGCAATCGATTCTGCGGCGGAACACTTGCAAAACAAGAACGGTAACAACCTAGATCATGTTTATTATGCATATGCTTCGGCAATGGCGCAATGCTCCACACGGTGGAAATGCTATGCGTTTATGATAAATGCTATGCAGTCATGTATAATAATGCGATCCCGTCAGCAAAATAAATGCTAAAAGGGGGAATCCTTCGGTCAAGGAGAAAGAACTACTCAGATAGAGGAATCATCCTGCCGAGGAGAACAAGGTCACGCCAATCTCAATTGGACTCCGCAGGGGACACAACTTCAGTTGACTGCTGCGGGGGAATGAAGCTCTACGAGAACTTGGACCTGCTGAGGGAAAGCGATGTCAATCGCGGGAATAACCTGTGCGGCCTTCACGACTACTTCCCTGGAGACAACGACTCTGGTGGCGAAACACAGCATCAGCTGTTCAACATTCCACTGGGGAGAAAACCAATCATGGCCTGAGCAGCTTCCAAGGATTCGGCTCTCTTGGGTATCTGCAAACTCGGCTGAGGAAGGAGCAATCATTCTGCTTGCCGGGGAGTACGACTCTGGTGGGGAATTTCAATTCCGCTGGAGACTTCTGTCTTGCACCATCAGCTGCTGCATACTTCAGTGAACGAATAGTTTCCTACGAAACCTCCACTTGTGACCCGGTGCTGGGGGATGAACACGCGCTTCGGCGCCTGACTCAGCTGAGGAGATGGCGTTCCTTCAGGACGCATCTGATTGGGGGAGAGAATCCTCTCTGCCTGGGAAGACATATCAATGCTCACGATATCGCGTTCAGACTCTGCGGGGAGAGGCTACTGTACTCTGCTGGAGAAGGAGGAATCATCCTTCTTGGGGATGCGCACGGCGCACTGTCGGGAATATGATACACCTGTAACAACACAAACAAACAGACAAGATACCCTTCTTAAAGGGACCTATCAAGGTTATTATCTCGTGACAATGTTCAAGTAATTCATTGTTTCAACAATCAATGGCCTAGGCCAGTAAGTTTATGTATGCGCATTTTATCAAAAACATCGGCGTTCTTTTTCGCAAACAAAACAGATAAATGCTAAACAGACAAACAGAATTGCTGAATAGTATACATTTTATTGATAACGAACCCCTGAATGGGTAAAAAATGTTTTACAACAGAGGCAAGCTCCTGGAATGAGGAAGCCGCACAAAAATAAAACATAAATATACATCAGTATATACAAATGTCGGCAACGAGGCGTAGACGAACACCATGAGTTGATCCCTCTATGACCCACTCGACTTCGATACTTCTCCGACGCTTCAGCTTCGGAAGATATTCATTCAGATAAACGGCCCTCAGGTCTTCCAAACCACTAAACAATGAAAGTCCACACGCGGAACGCAGTCATTTGCTCTCAAATCCATAACTTTTGCGTGAACCGCCCTTTGCGGGTTTTCAGTTCACCGGGATACCCTTTTTTGCCGAAGCCGCCCAGTGTAGGTTTTCGACTTCGCGGGTGTACATTTTTCAATTTATATCCCTAATTTTTTCCCAAACCTTTTATTCTGTTTTTGGTTCGCCAGGATGCCCCTTTTTTGCCTGGACTCTCTTTTTTTTGTCCAGCGGGTCGCTTTCAAGCAAAGTATTTTTTAACTGCGTCCGCGTTCACCGGGGATGCAAAATCTTCACCATCCATCGTGGATAACAACAAAGCTCCTCCCGAGAAAACCTTGCTGACGACGTACGGACCTTCGTAATTCGGAGTCCACTTACCCCGGTGATCGAAGTGTGGAGGAAGAATCTTCTTCAGGACGAGATCACCCGTCTGAGAGCTTCTAGGACGCACCTTCTTATCATAAGCTTTCTTCATTCGGCTTTGGTACAGACGACCAAACGCAATCGATGCTAACCTCTTCTCGTCCATCAGGCTGAGTTGGTTCAGTCGGTTCGTAATCCATTCTGCCTCGTCGAGTTTCACATCCACCAAAACTCGCAAAGAAGGGATCTCCACTTCTAACGGTAGGACTGCTTCCATACCGTACACCAAGGAGAAAGGAGTTGCCCCGATCAATATACGTACCGTCGTACGATAACCGTGCAGTGCAAACGGCAGCATCTCGTGCCAGTCTTTGTAGGTCACAACCATCTTCTGAACAATCTTCTTTATGTTCTTATTGGCCGCTTCAACGGCGCCATTCATCTTCGGCCGGTAAGGAGATGAGTTGTGGTGTTCAATCTTGAAACTCTGGCACAACTCCTTCATCATCTTGTTATTCATATTCAAACCATTATCAGTAATGATCCGCTCGGGAATTCCGTAACGACAGATGATGTCCCTCTTTATGAATTTAGCCACTACCTGCTTGGTCACATTAGCATACGAGGCTGCCTCCACCCACTTGGTGAAGTAGTCGATAGCTACTAGAATGAAGCGATGACCGTTAGATGCAGTGGGCTCGATCTTGCCTATCATGTCGATGCCCCACATGGAGAACGACCACGGGGAGGACATGACATTTAACGGGCACGGCGGCACATGAACTTTATCAGCATAAATCTGGCATTTATGACATCTCTTCGCGAATTTAAAGCAATCCGATTCCATCGTCAGCCAGTAATATCCTGCTCTCAGGATCTTTCTCGTCATAGCATGCCCGCCGGCATGCGTACCAAATGTGCCTTCATGGACTTCTTCCATGAGCATACTCGCCTCTTTCGCATTTACACATCTGAGTAGCACGAGATCGTGGTTTCTCTTATACAAAACTCCATCAGGATTGAGATAAAAATTTCCAGACAACCTCCTCAGAGTCTTATCCTGGGTTGACGCACCCGCGGGATACTTCTTAGTCATAAGGAAAGTCTGGATGTCATGGAACCATGGCTTGCCGTCGGCGGCTTCCTCGATCGCAAAGACGAATGCGGGTCTATGAAGACGAGAAAGGACAATTATTGGAGCCTCATTCCAAAAGTTGACTTTATACATCGAAGCCAACGTGGCTAAGGCATCAGCCATATGATTTTCAGCCCTGGGCACATGATGGAGTTCCACTCGATCAAAAAACGGAAGTAGCCTTCTGGCATAATTCATGTACGGCACCAAATTCGATTGACGAGTCTCCCACTCCCCTTTAATTTGGTTGATCACAAGCGCTGAGTCACTATATACGTCTAGGTTCTCGATTCTCAAATCAATTGCTTCTTCTAGACCCATGATGCATGCTTCGTACTCCGCCTCATTATTGGTGACTGGAAACGTCAGTCTCGCAGTGAACGGGATACGGGATCCGTGGGGAGTCGTGATGATAGCCCCGATGCCACTTCCATAGGAATTAACCGCCCCATCGAATATCAATTTCCACTGGGATTTCCTATCTGGCCCCTCATCGGGCAACGGCTCATCGCAATCCTTCGCTTTGAGAAACATGATATCCTCGTCAGGGAATTCAAATTTCATCGGCTGGTAATCCTCAATCGGCTGTTCGGCAAGGTAATCAGACAATACGCTTCCCTTGATGGCCTTCTGGGACACATACTGAATATCATATTCCGTCAACATCATTTGCCATCTGGCAATCCTTCCTGAAAGAGCCTGTTTTTCGAAGACGTACTTGATCAGATCCATCTTCAAAATTATCATAGTGGTGTGATTGAGCATGTACTGTCGTAAACGTTTGGCAGCCCAGGCTAGTGCACAACACGTCTTCTCCAGCATCGAGTAGCGAGATTCACAGTCAGTGAACTTTTTACTCAAGTAGTAAATGGCATGCTCTTTTCTGCCCGTCTCGTCGCGCTGACCGAGAACACACCCCATACTATTCTCAAGAACTGTCAAGTACATGATTAATGGCCGTCCGGCCACTGGGGGTATCAAGATTGGAGGTTCTTGGAGATACTGCTTTATCTTGTCAAATGCCTTCTGGCAATCCTCATTCCAGGTAATCGCCTGATCTTTCTTTAAAAGCTTGAACATCGGTTCACACGTGGCCGTGAGCTGAGAAATAAACCTTGCAATGTAGTTTATTCTGCCCAGGAACCCACGAACTTCTTTTTCTGTTTTCGGCGCTGGCATTTCTTGTATGGCTTTTATTTTCGCAGGATCAACCTCGATGCCTCGTTCACTCACGATAAACCCCAATAACTTTCCGGACCATACTCCGAAAGTACATTTGTTAGGATTCAGCCTCAACCTGAATTTCCTAAGCCTCTCAAAAAGCTTTAATAAGTTGACCAGATGTCCCTCCTCCGTTTGGGACTTCGCAATCATGTCATCAACATAGACCTCAATCTCATGATGAATCATGTCATGAAACAGAGTTACCATTGCTCGTTGGTAAGTGGCCCCTGCGTTCTTCAGACCAAAAGGCATTACCTTATAGCAAAATGTTCCCCAGGGAGTGATAAATGTCATTTTCTCCATGTCCTCCGGCGCCATCTTGATCTGGTTGTAACCGGAGAAGCCATCCATGAACGAAAACACGGAGAACTGGGCTGTGTTGTCGACCAACACATCGATATGAGGCAGCGGGAAATCATCTTTAGGGCTCGCCCTATTCAAATCCCGATACTCGACGCACATGCGTACCTTACCGTCCTTTTTCGGTACAGGCACTATGTTGGCGACCCACGGAGGGTAAGTGGTGACTGCTAAGAAGCCAACATCAAGCTGTTTCTGCACTTCTTCTTTGATCTTAACGGCCATATCTGGTCTCGTCCTCCTAAGCTTCTGCCTGACGGGAGGGCAATCTTCTCGTAGCGGCAAGTGGTGGACCACGATGTCCGTGTCAAGTCCGGGAATATCTTCGTATGACCAAGCAAAGACGTCACTATACTCTCTTAGCATCTTGACCAATCTCTGCTTGACATCACTCTGCAGGGCAGCCCCTATCCTGACGTTTCTGACGAGTTCTTCAGAACCCAGATTCACGGTCTCGATCTCCTCCTCATGAGGCATAATAACCTTCTCCTCTTGTTTCAACAAGCGGGCCAATTCCTCAGGAAGGTCTTCGTCTTCATCAATCTCTTCTTCGGCTTGATAGATTGGGCAGTCGAAGTCGAAGTGAGCCGTAGAAGGTCCAGCGTCGATGTTATCTGTTATGTGGATCCTGCAATAACAAGGGTTAAGTTTTTTAAAACAAGGATGTGCAGGTTAGCACAAACCCCATTGCCATTTTACTGTTTTTCAAAACAAATATAAAACAGGAATAACAGAGATCACAATATTTGAATATGAAGAAAACGCCTTTGATTTATTAACAAAATGCATGTACATAATCCAACAAGGCCCTGACAATAAAACCGCTATGCCCCGGGTAGGACATAGGGTTGTACAATGATTGGAAAAAGTAAATCATTACTCTTCACTTGTCATCTGGATGATATCCTTGATGGTCCAATTGTTGAGGCCCTCGCCTGGCTTGCTTGGCTGGATCCAAGAGTCGAGGTCACAATCGCTATCCCCGCTGTCTTCAGACACCGCGTTGATGCTTTCGAAGATCACTCCGCCACTGGTAAATTGGATCGGCCCCTTACCTCGTGACGCACTGCTAGAAGAAGAAGAAGCTTCAGCTCCAGGAGAATATCCCAACCCGAACTTATCCTGCTTGTTGGGTATCTCCAAAATTCTCCCCCAGCCTGGGGTAGATCCGGCTTGGACAACGGCCCGAGCTTCCTTGAACGAGGAGAGAGTCATCTCTTGCTTTTCTATGACCACAGGAGCTACGTCCTTCACTTTAACGACCTCGAACGCTTGGCATAGAGTCTCATGGATTTCACCATCCATCTCCACATACTTAAAGGACGACAAATGGCTCACCATTATGTCTTCCTCGCCACAAACGGTTACGATGCTTCCTCCGACAGCATATTTGAGCTTCTGGTGCAACGTGGAGGTCACGGCACCAGCAGCATGGATCCATGGCCGACCCAAGAGACAACTGTAGGCAGGCATGATGTCCATAATATAAAAGACCGCATTGAACGTTTCCGGACCGACTTGGATCGGCAAGGTCACCTCCCCGAAAACGTGGCGTTTAGTTCCGTCGAACGCTTTCACAACCAGATCACTGAGTGTGCAAATCACTCCACGAGTATCCAACTTCATTAATGCCTTCTTTGGAAGAACATTAAGTGACGAACCCGTGTCCACCAACACGTGCGACATGATCGTGCACCTACACTCTATCGAGATGTGCAGGGCGTTATTGTGATTCCTCCCTTTCGGCGTCAGCTCCAGGTCTGTGAATCCTAGCCCATTCCCAGCATTGACATGGGCTACAACCTCTTCTAGCTGATTTACCGATATTTCTTGCGGTACATAGGCGGCGTTCAACACCTTCAGCAGCGCGTTGCGGTGTGCTTCAGAACACAGCAACAAGTTGAGAATGGAAATCTTCGAGGGCGTCTGATGGAGATGATCTACAATCTTGTAGTCGCTCTTTTTAATCAACCGTATGAACTCCTCGGCATCTTTAACAAGCAAATCTGTTTCTGTCCCACACGGGGCCTCTTCAACAACTTTACTTTTACCCTTGTCAGCCGCATCAGCTCTGACCGCTTTATCTGCCACGACCTCTGGTGGTGCAAACACTCTTCCGCTACGAGTAATACCACTAATTCCTGCGAGATTCTCCACAATAGACCCATACGGTTCTAGCTCTAACCTCTGTCCGTTGCAGTAGACTTCAGCCCCATAATGCCACGGAACGGCGTTAGTGCTCTCGAAAGGTATTGGCCCAGCTTTAGTGATAGTGATTGTGGGCGGCCTGGGCGCTGAAATAGTTATCGGCCGGCGAGGGATGGTGATGGTGGCGACTTCATCGGCCTGCTTCAGCACTACCTCTCCTGATCCACTCTCAGCCCTCCGGCTAAACTGCAGAATCCCCTCAGTCATCAGACTTTGAATTCCTTCTACCAACTGCTCACATCCATCAGAACGCATAGCACAGTCCATACATAGCTCTCCGCAACCTGGAAAGAACCCTCTTTTCAACAACTTAGCTTTGACGAAGCTAAGTGGCGTCTTCAGATCTCTGACGTCAGTCAACAAATCTGCACTCTCGTCTTCGATAATGGCGTTCACACCACCTCCCCTATGATTCGGCATAGGATTCTTCATGACATTGGGCACATTATCGTAGAAGTTAATGATCTTGGCATCCACCAAGTCCTGCACCTTGTGCTTGAAGGCTTTGCAGTTCTCGATTGTGTGGCCTGGTGCCCCTAGGTGGAACTCACAAGTGGCATTCGCGTCGTACCCTGGTGGAGGTGCCCCTGTCAAGGGAGCCATCGTCCTCTTCTGGACCAACTATAACCGGAGCAAAGTCTGCAAGAGTTGCGCGTACGACATGGGCGGTGTCTCGAAGTAACTGTTTGCCAAAGATGCCCGATTCTGGTACTTTCTATATCCCTGTTGATTCGGTTGCTGCTGCTGCTACTGCTGCGGAGCTGCTGGGATATTTATACTGGCTACCTGCTGCTGAGGGCCTTTGCCCTTCCTTCGAGCATTGGTCACAGTGCTCGCTTCTCCTTCTCGCCTTTTGCCAGCATAAGGTTTCTTTCCACCTCCTCCAGCTGAGGATGACTCATCTTGAATTTTCCCGATATTGATCCCATTCTTGGCGTGCTCACCCATGATAATGAGATCCGAGAACTTCCCAGACATACCGCTGACTAACTTTTCATAGTAAACCCCTGGAAGGGTAGCTACAAACATCTGCACGAGCTCTCATTCAACCATCGGCGGCTGAACCCTGGCTGCCAACTCACGCCACCGCTGGGCGTACTCCTTAAACCCTTCATTGTTCCTCTGCGACAGATTCTGCAGCTGAACTCGGTTCGGGGCCAAGTCGCCATTGTACTGGTAGTGGTGCACGAACGCTTCAGCAAGATCCTTCCATGTGCGCACACTAGTGGGCTCCAGACCCATGTACCACTCGAGGGATGGCCCGGAAAGACTGTCTTGGAAGAAGTGCATCAACAACTTCTCATCTTCGGAATGAGCAGACATCTTCCTATAATACGATCTCAGCTGGACACGAGGGCAAGTAGTGCCCTTATACTTTTCAAAGTCAGGTACCCTGAACTTGGGAGGCACCTTGAAATCAGCAATTAATCCCAGCTTGGACATATCAACGCCCAAAGTATTCTGATTCTCAATATCTCTCATTTTATCTTCAAGTGCCTTGAATCTAAGCCATGTTTCAGCATTCAGCTCCCCTTCAGCACCTCTCTGAGAGAACACTTCATCCTGATGATCCTCAAGCCATGGCTGAGGCACAAACAGATTCCCGACGCCTGCATTGCCGTTGCCCGGCCCGACATTGACATTAGCTCCCAGACCCCCATTACCGACGCCCGTCGTATTGAGTCCGATGTTGGTCATCACATTGCCATTAGCACTGTCGTTTCCCCCAGTCACGGGGACACCATTTTGTGGAGTCTCAACTGGTGGAGGAGTAGGCACGGTCCCACCGTGGAGCACGTCGTTGCTGTCAACCCTGGAGATCAAAGGCTGAACCAAAGTTCTGAGCTGATCCTGGCCATTGGCGACCACTTGCATGAGCTCCATGAAGCGATCCATCCTTTCGCGGAGCTCCTGAACATCAGTTTGCACTTGCTCCATGATTCTGGTCTGATTAGCTCTAGTCGGATAATGGTGAATCGGTCTCTGATCAATCCTGGAACCACTGGAAACAACCTAGGACAACCTGAAAAAACCTGCGACAACCTGTCAAACACAAAAGGGTTAGGAAAAACAACAAAATACTCGTCATGCAAATGCTTCATGCAAATGCATGTGTGTGTCTGTGTGTTAGGGAGATCTCCCCCGATCCTAGTGCCTGAGTGCCAGTGCTGATATTAAGAAGAAGAAGTCTGAGTCCAATCATGGAAACAACAATCTCATATATAAAGAAGGCCTATCAAGGCAGTACATAGCATCAGGGAGTACAAGATGAATCAACAGCGTGACCTCAGCCAACAAGCCTGGTGATGGTCAGCATACAACAATGATCAAAACAAAAGGAATACAAATAGTCAAGTACGGCCACGGGCGCGATACTCTTCTAACAACTCCTTCATTTCTGGATGATCTGGCAGAGTGAGCAACCCTTCGACGAGTAATTCCCTCTGCACAATGGTGTACTGAAGTCCTTCAACCGAACCTTCCCATGCTCCTTCGCCGAAGCAATCCTCTAATTTCCGCTTCTTGGACTCAAACGTCAGCTTGCGCTCCTTCAGGTTAGCGAGAGCTTTATTGAGCTGGCCTTCGGCGGCGTATCTGCGGGCGGTTTCCTCATCAAACCTCTTCTCACTGTCCTTCACCTGGGCTTCCAGCTTGGAGATCTGTAGCATCAGCTTATCCTCCCGCTCTTTCCTGGTGGCCAGGGAAGCCTTCTAGTGCTGGTTGAACTTGGATATCCTCTGATATGCTTCGTCCAAGTGCTGCTTCTTCGTAGCCAATACGTTGTTGATAGCTTTGAAGTCTTGACCCATGCGCTCACGCTCGGCTATCTGCTTAGTCAGGTCTGTACCTAGCTGGTTCACCAACTCTGTCTGCCTTTTGAAAGAATGAACGGCTTCGTTCCTATTGCTTCGGAGCTGAGCCAATTCCTTCTCCAGTTCTTCGTTCGCCCGCTTCAATACATCCCGCTCAGCCAACACCTAATTGTGCTGCTGAATGGGCACAGTAGTAGGCTCTTCAATCATTGGAGGGCTTTCTGGCTTGGCATGAGGAAACGGCATCCCTATAGCATCTGCTCTGGCTCTGATCCAAGTTACATACGGAGGGTAGGCTTGATTGTTGCTTTTTCCCAGCAATGGCTTTCCTCGCTTGCTGATACCATTCCAAGCACGCTGAAGCTTGGACAACAGATCCCCCTCTAGAAGACCAGTGAGGTACAGAGATTCCTGTACCTCTTCATCCTTCGGCGGAGTTTTCAAAGCATACGCGAACTGTCGAACCAACAAAGATGAATTGTAGTTTATACAGCCCTTCCTGCCTATCAAAGGCACATTTGGAAACCCACTGCAACTGAAGATCACCTCAGTACCCAACCTATCTCTGTCGAACCAGTCAATATCCTTTGCAGATAAACTCATCAGACGCTCAGGCCACTCAGTTGTGGCTGCAGACGAGACAAAAGGAGCCCTCTTGGGTAGATGGCTATCAAGCCATTTATAAAGCAAGGGTACGCAGCAAAAGGACCCCTCTTGAGCTACACTGCCTTGAAGATAGGGATCAAACTAGGGGATTTTACACTGTCAAGCCTTAGAAACCCTAGCTTGAAACTTCTCAAACTCCTCAATCATGATGAGTTGGTCTAGGAATCATCCTTATAGCATCTCAATGCATCAATCCATGACCACATGGCTCTTGGATTAGGTCTCAACCCTCTTCAAATCATCAGCTGACCTAGGGTTGACCCAGTCAAACCCTAATTCCACCACTCATGGCTGAGTCTTCTGAATCCTGTACAAGGACCTCTCTAGGCCTCATGATGGCTTTCAAGACATCTCCTAAGCTCTCTCAAAGCTTCAAGTCCATCCTCATAGCCTCAGGATCATCTGAGGGGCTCCCGCAACTCTCAAGTTATGAGGCATACACCCTTGGTTTCAACCAATCTTTCTGAGGATTTCTTAACTTCTCTGACAAAGGTATCAACCTTTGAACACTTGAATAACCTTCTTGGCTAGCTTCATAGTCCCATACAACTCTTGCTGGGTAATCATACCCCTTGACCTACTGCACACATACCAATGAGATGCAGATGATGAATGAGATGAACCACAAGCTAGGTAAATAAATGTTGGTCAAATTTTGGGGTGCAACACTTATTATCAGACGTTTGTTCTTAACAGAGCAGAATTATAGTCTAATGTATATGGCCCTATCAGATGGTTGTTCTTGACAGAGCAGATTTGTGCTCTGATACCCGGGTTTTCTTCTTATCAGATATAGTGGTTGTTCTTGACAGAGCGGCATCATGGTTTTGTTGATACAGAACCTCCACAACACAGTTGCCTTGATCTCCTGCTGCATGAGTGCATCTCACCTTGTTTTGCATACGCATTTGCATTTCATTAACGTGTGTCTGTGTTGCAGGTACCGTTTTCCCCGATCCAGGATTTCTTGCCTCCTATTGTATTGTTATGGGTTCTCTGAGGAAGACCGTGGCTTACAAGCTCCCTGCCCCTGATGTGGTTCGGCTGACCGGTTTGATAGCTTTAGCAGATGATTCTGTGAGGGATGAGTTCAGAAAATCTTACGGCAAGTTGCTCAGTTTGGTTCGTAAACCTTCTGCGTTCGAGTTGAATGGGTTGCACGCTCTGCTGCAGTTCTACGACCCTCCGTTGAGATGTTTCACTTTCCAAGATTTTGTTCTCGCACCCACGCTAGAGGAATATGCTGATTTGCTAGGTGTGCCCATCAAGAGGCAGATACCTTTTGTTCACATGGATGATGAGCCTGATCTGGCTGGTTTAGCTCCTTCACTTCATCTGGATGCCTCCGAGTTGGTATTGTCTAGCTGGAACAAGGTTCTCGGGTTCTCCTTGTAGTTTCTAGTGGGAAAGGCTCAGCAGTGCGCCAAAGAAGGATGTTGGGTCGCGTTCAATGCCATTCTTGCGCTGTGCATATATGGCATCATTTTGTTCCCTAATATGCCAGATTTTGTAGACTTCGATGCATTTCACATCTTTGCTTCAGGGAATCCAGTCCCTACCTTGATAGGAGATGTCTACCATTCTATCCACTACAAAAACAAGAACAGAAGAGGCAAGAATGTCTCGTGCTGTGTACCCTTGCTTTATAAATGGCTTGATAGTCATCTGCCCAAAAGGGATCCTTTTGTTTCGTCTGCAGCCACAGCTGAGTGGTCCGAGCGTCTGATGAGTTTATCTGTGAAGGATATCGACTGGTTTGACAGAGATAGGCTGGGTACCGAGATTATCTTCAGCTGCAGCGGGTTTCTAAATGTGCCTTTGATAGGCAGGAAAGGCTGTATAAACTACAATACGTCTTTGCTGGTCCGACAGTTCGCGTATGCTTTGAGAGCTCCGCCGAAGGATGAAGAGGTACAGGAATCTCTGTACCTCACTGGTCTTCTAGAGGGGGATCTGTTATCCAAGCTTCAGCGTGCCTGAAATGGTATCAGTAAAAGGGGAAAGCCGCTGCTGGGGAGAAGCAACAATCAAGCCTACCCTCCATATGTGACTTGGGTCAGAGCCAGAGCAGATGCTATAGGGATGCCGTTTCTTCCTGCCAAGCCAGATAGCCCTCCGATGATTGAAGAGCCTACTACCGTGCCCATTCAGCAGCATAATCAGGTGTTAGCTGAGCGAGATGAATTGAAGCGGGCAAACGAGGAACTAGAGAAAGAATTGGCTCAACTCCGAAGCGAGAGGAACGAAGCCGTTCATTCCTTCAAAAGGCAAACAGAGCTGGTGAACCGGTTGGGGACAAACCTGACTAAGCAGATAGCCGAGCGTGAACGCATGGGTCAAGACTTCAAAGCTCTCAACGACGTACTGGCTACGAAGAAGCAGCACTTGGACGAAGCATATCGGAGGATATCCAAGTTCAACCAGCACTAGAAGGCTTCCCTGGCCACCAGGAAAGAACGGGAGGATAAGCTGATGCTACAGATCTCCAAGCTGGAAGCCCAGGTGAAGGATAGTGAGAAGAGGTTTGATGAAGAAACCGCTCGTAGATACGCCGCCGAAGGCCAGATCAACAGGGCTCTCGCTAACCTGAAGGAGCGCAAACTGATGTTTGAGTCCAAGAAGCGGAAGTTAGAAGATTGTTTCGGCGAAGGAGCATGGGAAGGTTCGGTCGAAGGTCTTCAGTATACCATTGTGCAAAGGGAATTACTCGTCAAAGGGTTTCTCACTCTGCCTGATCATCCAGAAACGAAGGAGTTGTTAGAAGAGTATCGCGCCCGTGGCCGTACTTGACTATTTGTATTCCTTTTGTTTTGATCATTGTTGTATGTTGACCATCACCAGGCTTGTTGGCTGAGGTCACGCTGTTGATTCATCTTGTACTCGCTGATGTTGTGTACTGCCTTGAGGGGCTTCCATGATTGAACTCGGACTTCTTCTTATTATCAGCACTGGCACTCAGGCACTAGGATCGGGGGAGATCTCCCTAATGCACAGACACGCGTTTGCATTTGCATGAAGCATCTGCATAACGAGCACATTGTCGTTTTTCCTAACCCTTTTGTGTTTCACAGGTTGTTTCAGGTTGTTTCAGGTGGTTCCAGGATTGACCAGAGACCTATTCACCGCTATCCGACTAGAGCTAATCAGACCAGGATCATGGAGCAAGTGCAAACTGATGTTCAGGAACTTCGCGAAAGGATGGATCGCTTCATGGAGCTCATGCAAGCGGTCGCCAATGGCCAGGATCAGCTCAAAACTTTGGTTCAGCCTCTGATTTCGAGGATCGATAGCAATGGCGTACTTCATGGTGGGACTATGCCTACTCCTCCACCAGTTGAAACTCCGCAGAATGGTTTTCCCGTGACCGGGGGAAACGGCAGTGCCAACGACAATGTGTTGGCCAACATCGGACTCAATACGACGGGCGTCGGTAATGGGAGTCTGGGAGCTAATGTCAATGTCGGGCTGGGCAACGGCAATGCAGGCGTCGGGAATTTGTTTGGGCCTCAGCCATGGCTAGAGGATCGTCAGGACGATGTGTTCTCTCAGAGAGGTGCTGAAGGGGAGCTGAATGCTGAAGCACAGCTTAGATTCAAGGCACTTGAAGATAAGATGAGAGATATCGAGAATCAGAATACTTTGGGCGTTGATATGTCAAAGTTGGGATTAATTGCTGATTTCAAGGTGCCTCCCAAGTTCAAGTTACCTGACTTTGAAAAGTATAAGGGCACCACTTGCCATCGTGTCCACCTGAGATCGTACTACAGAAAAATGTCTGCCCATTCCGAGGAAGAGAAGTTGCTGATGCACTTCTTTCAAGACAGCCTTTCCGGGCCATCCCTTGAGTGGTACATGAGTCTGGAGCCTACTAGTGTGCGCACGTGGAAGGACCTTGCTGAAGCGTTTGTGCACCACTACCAATACAATAGCGAGTTGGCCCCGAACCGAGTCCAGCTGCAGAATCTGTCGCAGAGGAACAATGAAGGGTTTAAGGAGTACGCCCAGCGGTGGCGTGAGTTGGCAGCTAGGGTTCAGCCGCCGATGGTTGAACGTGAGCTCGTGCAGATGTTTGTGGCCACCCTCCCAGGGGTTTACTATGAGAAGTTGGTCAGCGGTATGTCTGGGACGTTCTCAGATCTCATTATCACGGGCGAGCACGTCGAAAATAGGATCAAGATCGGGAAGATTCAAGGTGAGTCATCCTCAGTTGGAGGAGGCGGAAAGAAACCTTATAGTGGCAAAAGACGAGAAGGAGAAGCGACCGTTGTGACCAACGCTCGAAGGAACGGTAAAGGTCCTCACCAGCAGGTGGCCAGTATAACTATCCCAGCAGTTCCACAGCAGCAGCAGCAGCAACCGAGTCAACAGGGATACAGAAAGTACCAGAATCGGGCACCTTTGGCGAACCGTCACCTCGAGACACCGTCCATGTCGTACGCGCAACTCTTGCAGACTTTGCTTCAGCTACAGTTGATCTAGAAGAGGACGCTGGCTCCCTTGACAGGGGCGCCTCCGCCAGGCTACGACGCGAATGCCACTTGTGAGTTCCACTCAGGGGCACCGGGCCACACAATAGAGAACTGCAAAGCCTTCAAGCATAAGGTGTAGGACATGGTGGATGCCAAGATCATCAACTTCTCCGATAATGTGCCAAATGTCACGAAGAATCCTATGCCGAATCATAGGGGAGGCGGAGTGAACGCCATTATCGAAGACGAGAGTTCGGATTTGTTGACTGACGTCAGAGATCTGAAGACGCCGTTTAGCTTCGTTAAAGCTAAGTTGATGAAAAGAGGGTTCTTTCCAGGTTGCGGAGAGCTATGTATGGACTGTGCCACACGTTCTGATGGATGTGAGCAGTTGGTAGAAGGAATTCAAAGTCTGATGACTGAAGGGATTTTACAGTTTAGCCGGAGGTCTGAAAGTGGATCAGGAGAGGTAGTGCTGAAACAAGGTGATGAGGTTGCCACCATCACCATCCCTCGCCAGACGATAACTATTTATGCGCCCAGCCTTCCACAATTACCATCACCCGAGCTGGGCCGATACCCTTCGAGAGCACTAACGCCGTCCCGTGGCATTATGGGGCTGAAGTCTACTGCAACGGACAAAAGTTGGAGCTAGAACCGTTTGGTACGTCTATGGAGAACCTTGCGGAAATCAGTGGTATTACTCGCAGCGGAAGAGTGTTTGCACCACCAGAGGTCGTGGCGGATAAGGCGGTCAGAGCTGATGCGGTTGACAAAGGTAAAAGTAAATTCGTTGAAGAGATCCCGTGTGGGGTAGAAAAAGACTTGCTTGTTAAAGATGCCGAGGAGTTTATGAGGTTGATTAAAAAGAGTGACTACAAGATTGTAGACCATCTCCATCAGACGCCCTCGAAGATTTCCATCCTGAACTTGTTGCTGTGTTCTGAAGCACACCGCAACGCGCTGCTGAAGGTGTTGAACGCCGCATATGTACCGCGGGAAATATCGGTAAATCAGCTAGAAGAGGTCGTAGCCCATGTGAATGCTGGAAATGGGCTAGGTTTCACTGACCTGGAGCTGACGCCGAAGGGGAGGAATCACAATAGCGCCTTGCACATCTCGATAGAGTGTAGGGCACGATTATGTCGCACGTGTTGGTGGACACGGGTTCGTCACTTAATGTTCTTCCGAAGAAGGCATTAATGAAGTTAGATACTCGTGGAGTGATTTGCGCACCCAGTGATCTGGTTGTGAAGGCGTTCGATGGGACCAAACGCCACGTTTTCGGGGAGGTGACCCTGCCAATCCAAGTCGGGCCGGAAACGTTTGACGCGGTCTTTTATATTATGGACATCATGCCTGCCTACAGTTGTCTCTTGGGCCGGCCATGGATCCATGCTGCTGGTGCCGTGACCTCCATGTTGCACCAGAAACTCAAGTATGTTGTCGGAGGTAGCATCGTGATCGTGTGCGGCGAGGAAGACATAATGGTGAGCCATTTGTCGTCCTTCAAGTATGTGGAGATGGATGGCAAAATCCATGAGACTCTATGCCAAGCGTTCGAAGCTGTCAAGGTGAAGGACGTAGCTCCTGTGGTCACCGAAAAGCCAGAGATGACTCTCTCCTCATTCAAGGAAGCTCGGGCCGTTGTCCAAGCCGGATCTACCCTAGGCTGGGGGCGAATTTTGGAGATACCTAACAAGCAAGACAAGTTTTGGTTGGGATATTCTCCTGGAGCTGAAGCTTCTTCTTCTTCTAGCAGTGCGTCTCGAGGTAAAGGGCCGATCCAGTTTACCAGTGGCGGAATGATCTTCGAAAGCATCAATGCGGTGTCTGAAGACAGCGGAGATAGCGACTGTGACCTCGACTCTTGGATCCAGCCAAGCAAGCCAGGCGAGGGCCTCAACAATTGGTCCGTCAAGGATATCATCCAGATGACAAGTGAAGAGTAATGATTTACTTTTTCCAATCATTGTACAACCCTATGTCTTACCCTGGGCATAGTGGTTTTATTGTCAGGGCCTTGTTGGATTATGTACATGCATTTTGTTAATAAATCAAAGGCGTTTTCTTCATATTCAAATATTGTGATCTCTGTTATTCCTGTTTTATATTTGTTTTGAAAAATAATAAAATGGCAATGAGGTTTGTGCTAACCTGCACATCCTTGTTTTAAACTTAACCCTTGTTATTGCAGGATCCACATAACAGATGACATCGACTATGGACCTTCTACGACTCACTTCGACTTCGATTGCCCGATCTATCAAGCCGAAGAAGAGATTGATGAAGACGGAGACCTTCCTGAAGAGTTGGCCCGCTTGTTGAAACAAGAGGAGAAAGTTATTCTGCCTCATGAAGAGGAGATCAAGACCATAAATCTGGGTTCTGAAGAACTCGTCAGAAACGTCAGGATAGGGGCTGCATTGCAGAGTAATGTCAAGCAGAGATTAGTCGAGATGCTGAGAGAGTATAGTGACGTCTTTGCTTGGTCATACGAAGATATGCCCGGACTTGATACGGACATCGTGGTCCACCACTTGCCGCTGCGAGAAGATTGTCCTCCCGTTAAGCAGAAGCTTAGGAGGACGAGACCAGATATGGCCGTTAAGATCAAAGAAGAAGTGCAGAAACAGCTTGATGCTGGCTTCTTAGCGGTCACTACTTACCCTCCGTGGGTCACCAACATAGTGCCTGTACCGAAGAAGGACGGTAAGGTACGCATGTGCGTAGATTATCGGGATTTGAATAGGGCGAGCCCTAAAGATGATTTCCCGCTGCCTCATATCGATGTGTTGGTCGACAACACAACCCAGTTCTCCGTGTTTTCGTTCATGGATGGATTCTCCGGTTACAACCAGATCAAGATGGCGCCGGAGGACATGGAGAAAACGACGTTTATCACTCCCTGGGGAACATTTTGCTATAAGGTAATGCCTTTCGGTCTGAAGAACGCAGGGGCCACTTACCAACGAGCAATGTTAACTTTGTTTCATGACATGATTCATCATGAGATTGAAGTCTATGTTGATGACATGATTGCGAAGTCCCAAACAGAGGAGGGACATCTGGTCAATTTGCTGAAGCTTTTTGAGAGGCTTAGGAAGTTCAGGTTGAGGCTGAATCCTAACAAATGTACTTTCGGAGTACGGTCCGGAAAGTTACTGGGGTTTTTCGTGAGCGAAAGAGGCATCGAGGTTGATCCTGCCAAAATAAAAGCCATACAAGAAATGCCAGTGCCAAAAACAGAAAGAGAAGTTTGTGGTTTCTTGGGCAGAATAAACTACATTGCAAGGTTTATCTCTCAGCTCACGGCCACGTGTGAACCGATGTTAAAGCTTTTAAAGAAAGATCAGGCAATTACCTGGAATGAGGATTGCCAGAAGGCATTCGATAAGATAAAGCAGTATCTGCAGGAACCTCCAATCTTGATACCTCTAGTGGCTGGACGACCATTAATCATGTACTTGACAGTTCTTGAGAATAGTATGGGGTGTGTTCTCGGTCAGCACGACGAGACGGGCAGAAAGGAGCATGCCATTTACTACTTGAGTAAAAATTTCACTGACTGTGAATCTCGCTACTCGATGCTGGAGAAAACGTGTTGTGCACTAGCCTGGGCTGCCAAACGTTTACGACAGTACATGCTCAATCACACCACCATGCTAATTTCGAAGATGGATCCGATCAAGTACGTCTTCGAGAAGCAGGCTCTTTCGGGCAGGATTTCCAGATGGCAAATGGTGTTGACGGAATATGATATTCAGTACGTTTCCCAGAAGGCCGTCAAGGGAAGCGTATTATCTGATTAACTTGCCGAACAGTCGATCGAGGATTACCAGCCGATGAAATTTGAATTCCCTGATGAGGATATCATGTTTCTCAAAGCGAAAGATTGGCACGAGATGAACCGTTGCCCGACGAGGGGCCAGATAGGAAATCCCAGTGGAAGTTGATATTTGACGGGGCGGTTAATTCCTACAGAAGTGGCATTGGGGCGATCATCACGACTCCCCACGGATCCCACATCCCGTTCACTGCGAGACTGACGTTTCCAGTCACCAATAACGAGGCGGAGTATGAAGCATGCATCATGGGTCTAGAAGAGGCAACTGATTTGAGAATCAAGAATCTAGACGTATATGGTGACTCGGCGCTTGTGATTAACCAAATTAAAGGGGAGTGGGAGACTCGTCAATTGAATTTGGTGCCGTACATGAACTATGCCAGAAGGCTACTTCCGTTCTTTGATCGAGTGGAACTCCATCATGTGCCCAGAGCAGAAAACCAGATGGCTGATGCCTTAGCCACGTTGGCTTCAATGTATAAAGTCAATTTTTGGAATGAGGCTCCAAGAATTGTCCTTTCTCGTCTTGATAGACCTGCATTCGTCTTTGCGATCGAGGAAGCCGCCGACGGCAAGCCATGGTTCCATGACATCCAGACTTTCCTTATGACTAAGGAGTATCCTGCGGGAGCGTCAACCCAGGATAAGAAGACTCTGAGGAGGTTGTCTGGAAATTTTTATCTCAATCCTGATGGAGTTTTGTATAAGAGAAATCACGATCTCGTGCTACTCAGATGTGTAGATGAGAAAGAGGCGAGTATGCTCATGGAAGAAGTCCATGAAGGCACATTTGGTACGCACGCCGGCGGGCATGCTATGACGAGAAAGATCCTGAGAGCAGGATATTACTGGCTGACGATGGAATCAGATTGCTTTAAATTTGCGAAGAGATGTCATAAATGCCAGATTTATGCTGATAAAGTTCATGTGCCGCCGTGCCCGTTAAATGTCATGTCCTCCCCATGGCCGTTCTCCATGTGGGGCATCGACATGATAGGCAAGATCGAGCCCACTGCGTCTAACGGTTATCGCTTCATTCTAGTAGCTATCGATTACTTCACCAAGTGGGTGGAGGCAGCCTCGTATGCTAATGTGACCAAGCAGGCGGTGGCTAAATTCATAAAGAGGGATATCATCTGTCGTTACGAAATTCCCGAGCGGATCATTACCGATATTGGTTCGAATCTGAATAACAAGATGATGAAGGAGCTGTGCCAGAGTTTCAAGATTGAACACCACAACTCATCTCCTTACCGGCCGAAGATGAATGGCGCCGTTGAAGCGGCCAATAAGAACATAAAGAAGATTGTTCAGAAGATGGTTGTGACCTACAAAGATTGGTACAAGATGCTGCCATTTGCACTGCACGGTTATCGTACGACGGTACGTACGTCAACCGGGGCAACTCCTTTCTCCTTGGTGTACGATATGGAAGCAGTCCTACCGTTAGAAGTGGAGATCCCTTCTTTGCGAGTTTTGGTTGATGTGAAACTCGATGAGGCAGACTGGATTAAGAGCCGACTAAACCAACTCAGCCTGATGGACGAGAAGAGGTTAGCATCGATTGCATATGGTCGTTTATACCAAAGCCGAATGAAGAAAGCTTATGATAAGAAGGTGCGTCCTAGAAGCTTTCAGACGGGTGATCTCATCCTGAAGAAGATTCTTCCTCCACACTCCGATCACCGGGGCAAGTGGACTCCCAATTACGAAGGTCCGTACGTCATCAGCAAGGTCTTCTCGGGAGGAGCTTTGTTGTTATCCACGATGGATGGTGAAGATTTTGCATCCCCGACGAACGCGGACGCAGTTAAAAAATACTTTGCTTGAAAGCGACCCGCTGGACAGTAAAAAGAGAGTCCAGGCAAAAATGGGGCATCCCGGCGAACCATAAAAAAGGAAAAAGGTTCGGGCAAAAATTAGGGATATAAATTGAAAAATGTACACCCGCAAAGCCGAAAACCCGGATGGGCGACTTTGGCAAGAAAGGGTATCCCGGTGAACTGAAAACCCGCAAAGGGCGGTTCATGCAAAAATTAGGGATTTGAAAAAGCAAATGACTGTGTTCCGCGTATGGACTTTCTTTGTTTAGTGGTTTGGAAGACCTGAGGGCCGTTTATCTGAATCAATCTTTTCTGAAGCTGAAGCCTCGGAGAAGCATCGAAGCCGAGTGGGTCATAGAGGGATCAACTCATGGTGTTCGTCTACGCCTCTTTGCCGACATTTGTATATACTGATGTATATTTATGTTTTATTGTTGCGCGGCTTCCTCCTTCCAGGAGCTTGCATCCATTGTAAAACATTTTTACCCATTCAGGGGTTCATTATCAATAAAATGTATATTATTCAGCAATTCTGTTTGTCTGTTAAGCATTTATCTGTTTTGTTTGCAAAAAAGAACGCCGATGTTTTTGATAAAATGCGCATACATAAACTTACTGGCCTAGGCCAGTGATTGTTGAAACAATGAATTACTTGAACATTGTCACAAGATAATAACCTTGATAGGTCCCTTTGAGAAGGGTATCTTGTCTGTTTGTTTGTGTTGTTACAGGTGTAGCATGATTGGTTTTCCCCAGTAGAGTGTTGAATAGCTGATGCCATATTTCCCCACCAGAGTCGTTATCTCCAGGGAAGTAGCCGTGAAGGCCGTGCAGTTTATTCCCGCGATTGACATCGCTTTCCCTCAGCAGGTCCAGGTTCTCGTAGAGCTTCGTTCCCCTGCAGCAGTCAACTGAAGTTCACCTCCCCACAGCGCCGAATTGAGATTGGCGTGACTCTTTTCTCCTCAGCAAGATGATTCCTCCCCCTATCTGAGTGGTTCCTCCTCCTTGGCAGGAGGATTCTCCCTTCAGCATTTATTTTGCTGACGGGATCACATCATTTTGCATGACTGCATAGCATTTATCATAAACGCATAGCATTTCCACCGTGTGGAGCATTGCGCCATTGCCGAAGCATATGCATAATAAGCATGATCTAGGTTGTTATTGTTCTTGTTTTCCAGGTGTTCCGCCGCAGAATTGATTGCTCAAGATGATTCTTGAATTCTCCCTAACGAGTCACTTGCTCAAGATGATTCTTGAAGTCCCCAGCAAGGTCGTTTGCTTAAGATGATTCTTAAAATCCCCAGTGCAGTCGCCAGAGTTGGTTGCTCAAGTTGATGCTTAGAGTCCCCGGCAGAGTGTTTGCTCAAGATGATTCCTGAAATCTCTAGCATAGTTATCGGTTCAGGATGATTCTTGAAGTCCCCGACGAAGTTATTTGTCCAAGATGATTCATGAAGTCTTCAGCAGAGTTGATTCGTCCAGAATGATTCCTGGATCCCCGAAGCAGAGTTACTTGATAGTTCTCCAGAATCCCTAGTGGAGGTGCGTCGTCCCCAGCAGGTTTCTGAACAGCAAAGTTGAAACTTCCCCCAAAGACTTGATGATTGAAGTCCGACCGTGTTAACGAAGCAGTTCTCTCAGCTGATGCGGAGTGCCTGATGGCAGAAGTTTGGATATCCCCAATTGGCTCACGATTGACCGAGAACTCTATTCTCGACTTACTGATGAAGTCCGGCTGATGCCCGAAAGTTTTCTTTGAATGCCCGATGGCATGATTAACTTGATCGTTGACCTGACAAGTCCCGAGGAATCTTGATGCCTGGTGGCATGATCGATCATGTATTACTGGTTACCGTGTGACCCATTCTCCAGCTAGTTGCCGTGCAGCTAATATTTCAGTTTTCGAAGATTTGTTCCCTTCAGAGTACCGTGTACTTGTGCAGCTGGAAAATTTTCGGGTTTGTTAGTATTCAACCGTCTTTTACCTTGATTGGCTGAGAGCCGTTCACTCCTCACCCAGTCAGGTCCAAGCCGTTTGAATAGGGGCAGCTGTTGCACCCCAAAATTTGACCAACATTTCTTTACCTAGCCTGTGGTTCATCTCATTCACATTAGCATTATCACTTGCATTTCATTGACATGTATGCAAGAGATCAAGAGGTATGAGTACCAATCAACACTTTGAAGATAGCCAAGAAGGTTATTCAAGTGTTCAAGGGTTGATATCTTTGTCAGAGAAGCTAAGAAATCCTCAGAGAGATTGGTTGAAACCAAGGTTGTGTGCCTCCTAACTTGAGAGTTGTGGGAGCTCCTTAGATGATTCTGAAGCCATGAGGATGGACTTGAAGCTTTGAGAGAGCTTATAAGATGTCTTGAAAGCCATCATGAAGCCTAGATAGGTCATGGTGCAAGTTTAAGAAGACTCAGCCATGAGTGGTGTAATTAGGGTTTGACCGAGTCAACCCTAGGTCTACTGATGATTTGGAGAGGGTTGAGACCTAATCTAAGAGCCATGTGATCATGGATTGATGCATTTAGGTTCTATAAGGATGATTCCAAGATCAACTCATCATGATTGAAGAGTTTGAGAAGTTTCAAGCTAGGGTTTCTAAGGCTTGACAGTGTAAAATCCCCTAGTTTGACCCCTAACTTCAAGGAAGTTTAGCTCAAGATGTGGTTGTCATCTCATCTTACCCCCAACATGAATATTGTAGAGATTGCTCTTAGCTTTAATTTGAGTACTAGAAGTCCTTGATAGGATTTGTAGAGCTCAAGTTATGGCTTTGACAAGTTACAGGTCATCTGAGGTATGTGAATCTGGGGCCTTGAAAGTCACCCAACTTGCACCAAACTTTTGCCCAAGAAGGATGATTCCTATGAACTTCTGGTCAACATAAATGTTGTTCCTTATTTTCTTAGCTTTCTATAGAGTACAAGAAGTCCTTGATAGGATTTTTAGAACTCAAGTTATGGCTTTGACAAGTCAAGGGCATTTTGGTCATTTGGAGATTATAGGTCATTTCAAGCATAAGGCCATAACTCCTATTTCCAAGCTTCAAATGGAAAAATCTTCAACATCAAACTTGCTTAAAATGATGTTTTAAGTCTATTAAGGAGGTCATGAGATGTTGAAAAGGCTTGTAGCAAAAAATGGTAAAAATGACCTAAAATGAAGGCATAAGTTAAATAAGTCAAACTTGGAAATTGAAATTTCCAAGCTACACATCCAAACCATGGCATATAATAGGTCATTTTTACTCTAAAAAGAATTTTAGAAACAATGTTTCAGCCACATATTTGAATTGAGGCTTAGATCATGGACTTGCTTTGGAAAATGGTTGCTTGCATATTAAGGTACAAATGCAAAACACAAGGAAACTCAATGTACAAGCTAGCTAAGTATCTTAACACCTCATATATCTCATCTAAGGAGATTTTCAAGTCAGAACAAGTTGTTGCAAGAGGCATAGCATGAGATGGCATGTGAGATGAGATGAAATCAAAAACTCATGGCATGAGAATCCCAAATTCTCATTGGATGATTCCAGAAGGTTCTAGAGGGGTTTGAACCATCCTATATATGGATTAGAACTTGCTCAGATGCAAGGTTGGTGAGAGATTAGAGAGGAGAGTGAGATAGCCATTTCAATTTCTTCCATTGCAAGTTGAAATCAAATTCCACTTTCCACATCATTTCCATTGCTTCTTTCAATCCCAACACCTTCCATTGATCACACTGAATGTGTGCATACCAAATTGAAGGCAAGATCATGAAGAATTGAAGAGTTGGCATTTGGATTTTGGAGGTTGCAAGTCACAATCGGGTTTGGAGATTCAGGCTTTCTTGATCAAATCTTTTGCAAACAGAAGCTTTATCATCAATCAAGGAAGGTTTCTGAAGAATTTGAGAGGTTGAAGTGGAGGTTTCCCCTACCTGATAATCAAGATTTGACAGGTTTGTAACTTTTCTTCTACACCATAATTTAAGCATAATTAGTTAGAATTGTTAGGTTAGAATGGTTAGAGACAAGTAGGAGATGGATTCTGGGAAGTTTGAGATCAATTGGTGAAGTTTGAGTTAGTGACACCATTTTTGTTTTGATCAAGAACACGATGTATGATGAGGTATAACATGAGTTTAATATCAAGATTTAACCAGTGTGAGGTGGTGATCATTCTGAGGTAATCAATTTCAAGAATAGTCAAAGTTGAAGTTTGAGCTTATTTTTGATCTTGGATCGGGTTTAGAGATTGGGGATGATTCAATTGATTCTAAGGCTATGGTTGTGATCAGCATGGAATTTAGAATAGATTAGGGTTTTGAACCATGGATTTTGGTTGAGAACTGAGGTGATACGAGTTGGGAGAAGCTTGAGCTATGAAGCTCTGTTTCCATGGCTTCTTCATTCAAACCCTAGCTGGAGGAAGAAGATAAAGACATGGCCGTTTGATCATGCATGGACTCATTTACTGAGTGGAGATCCAAAGGCTGTGATTTAATTTCATTTGAAGAGGGAAATCTGAGGATACCCCAAAACGAAGCGTTTCATTAAATGGGATATTGGGCTTAATTGATATCCACACCCCCATCCATGGCCCATTGATGTTTTGAACTGAATTTCTTTACTCTTTGCACCGTGGTCTTTTCTTTTTCTTTATATTTTCTGAATTGATTTTCTGATTAAAAACTGGGCCTAGCGCATTACTAATCCCACCCCCGTTTTAAGCCCATCTGCATTTTGAACTGCACTGAATTGCTATCTGCACCAATGTTTTCCCATTTTTATTTTCTTTTCTCCATTTTATTTTAATCTTTGAAAAATCATATTAAATAGAAAAATGATGATTTTTACATGGGGATTTTTTCTCCCATTTCATGTTAATGTCTAAAAAATTATAGAATCAAAATATTATCATTTCATGCATTTTTAATATTTTTTGTGTATTTTATCTTTTAATAGCTTTTAATTCATTTTATGTTGATGCATAGATTTGTAGAATTTTGTTTAGTTAGTTCCCTTTGAATTTTAGGGTCATTCGTTTTAGGATAGTTAGATTAGGACTTTAGCTCCCCTCTGGATTTATTCCATAATTTTGTGATTAATTTTTGATTAGTTTTGATTAGATGACTTTAGGGTGTATAGAATTAGGTTAATCCTTAACATAGGTCCACAATAACACTAGAATTTTGGGTTTCTAGGTCAAGTTAGATATTGGGGCATATAGGGTATTAAGGGTAGGTATGTAGGATCTCCTAGAAATTATATTAGATTTTAATATAGTAGTATACTATTTTTAATTGATTTTTGTGGTTGATTGTTGCTTGTGTTGCCCTTGTGGGCTTGTATTTTGTTTTGCTTTGCTTTGTTGGCTTGGTGGGCTTGGTCTTGCTTTGAGGAGCATGGAGGAGCATAGTGGAAGACTTGGAGATTGAAGAAGTAGCTTGAGAGCTTGAAGTCTTGTTTGTTTTGTTGTTGTTTTAGGGTTAGGAATTAGGAAGAGCTTAGACCTAGTTAATTTCTTTCTTAAACATGGATGGTATCTTTCACCTCCATTCCTCCCCATGATTCAAGGTCCTTCCATGGTATTCACCTCCCTCCTTTGGAGGGATAAGTGATGGTACCTAAGAAGTAGAACCTTTGAGGGAACCATTCTTTTGATGTTAAACCCTTATAGGTCACCTTTGGTGGTCAATAAGCAGTTTAACACCCCAGCTTATCCAGTTAAGTGATTTCTTCAGGGTTGAGAATCTTGAGAGATGTTGGGCTTGAGTGTGAAGATGAAGACTTCACTGAAGAGTGTGGAAGAGGATGATTCCTTGAGCATTGCCATTGCAGCTGAGGCTTGGAGAGCAAGAAGAGCAAGTTGATACTTGAAGACCCAATGAATATCCAGTAAAGACTGAATAAAGAGCTGAGGCTTAAAGATTGAAGGATGAAGTTGACACTTCTAAGTGATTAAAGGCTACTCTGAGAAGCTGAAGCTTGTAGGGGAAAGCTAGTTGAGACTGGTGAAGCAAAGAGAGCTGAAGCTTGAAGACTAAGTTGACACTTATGAAGAGGATTCAATTGAGATTGACTGAAGAGCTAAAGCTTGAAGAACAAAGGATAAGTTGACACTTACTTTGGAGCTTGGAGATCCTGAAGGAATCAAGTTGATACTTGTGGTTAAGAGTGAAGCCTGAAGGTGGAACTGATTAAGGAGCTGAAGCTTAGAGAAGAGAGAATAAGTTGAAACTTATGTTGAAGGGTTGAAACCTGGAGAAGCAAAAAGATATTTGTCAAGAGTGATTGAGGTCTGAAGACTGAGTTGCTGTCAGAAGAGTTGAAGCTTGAGAATTGAGAGAGGAGTTGATCTGCTTTCTTGTCTGTTTCTCCTCTGTATTGCTGATGTGCCTTGTTTGACTTGCTTGATGCATTAGAATAAGTCCATATCTAGACTAGATTTAAGCTAGGAGCATGATTGCACTAGAGGTTGAGTTGCTCCCTTTGCTTGTATTGTTACTGTATGGCTTTGCTTGCGGGTATTCGGTAGAGCCCAGCTCCCTTGCCCATGTGGTTTATTTTGCTTGATGGCATGTTTTATTTCTTCTGTATGATTGCAGTTTACTATCTTGTTTGATAACATGTTGTTTTACTTTTCAGTATGATTGCTGTTATTCATTCTGGCTTGAGGTTGAGATGAGCTTGTGGAGGCTGTTGCCCCGCACACATTTCCTCCCTCACTTGCATTGCATGCATTTTACTGTATTACTGTTTACTGTTTAAGCTGATGCTTTATCTGTTTCGGTGTATCATTGACATGATCCCTTAGGACTCTCATTTCCTTTGATAAGGAAGTGATGATAGAACTTTAGGTTGAAACTTATGCATGATAACTTCTAGGAGTTCCCTGTTTCAAACATCAACCATAGGATGAATCCTTGGCATGACAACAGTAGGACTTGATAGTCTCCCCGTAGTTGAGCCTGTTCTCTTCTCATCTCAAAACAGCTTAAGATACAGTAATCATGAATGATTTCTTTCGTACGTTACGAGCCTTAAGCTATCTGAGAAAGGATTGTGGGAGAGTTTCTTTTCCATAGTCTGGATGTTTAGTATGGCACCCTTTGGGTGACATGCGACGCATTCACTCTCAGGTCATAGTCTTTAGTGCGATTGAAATTGCAAACACAATAAAAAACACTTCTTCCGTAAAAGACAGAAAACAAACTTCAAACCTTTTTTGCCCCGTGGGCCCGTAATTCAAAGGAAAGTTTTTCTGAAGAAAAGAGTGTCGTTAAACTTCAGCGCCAATGCAAACAGGCTTTGTCCCTAACTGCTGGAACTGTTGTTTAACCCTACTCGATAAAACAGATGAATCTGAATCCCCATAACGCGTAGTGTCCCGAACTACGTAAGCTCTGATCTCTCATGCCTGTTGAGAGTACGTAGGCACAATACTGATGTATTGGAGAGCTACCTTCCCCATATCCCGTAGTAGGTCGAACTACGTTGACTCTGATTTCTCATTCTCTGATGAGAATACGTAGGCATAAAGCGCGACGCTTTGCCGAGTCATTTTTCTTTTCTTTTTAAGCCAGCCTTGATAGGTAGATAGATAAACCAACTCGTCCAGTAAACACAACTAGCATGGATCCCATCGAGTAAGATGGACGTGAGGGGTGCTAATACCTTCCCCTTGCGTAACCGACTCCCGAACCCAGACAACGGTTGCGACGACCTTGTCTTACCCTTTTTTCGTCAGGTTTTTCCGATCGTTTCCTTTATCGCTCCGAGGGATAAATAACGAAAGGTGGCGACTCTTCTGTTCTGCCGGCACCTTATTTTCGCGGAAGCGACAGTATCCAGACTCCAGTTATTACGTTGAGCGTTCAGGCTCCAGTCATTTTCGTTGAGTATCTAGACTCCGGTTATTAAGTTGAGCGTCAGGCTCCGATCATTTTCGTTGAGTATCCAGACTCCGATTATTACGTTGAGCGTTCAGGCTCCGGTTATTTTCGTTGAGTATCCTGACTCCGGTTATTACGTTGAGGGTTCAGACTCCGGTCATTTTCGTTGAGTATCTAGACTCCTGTCATTATGTTGAACATTCAGGCTCCGATCATTTTCGTTGAGTATCCATACTCCGGTCAATACGTTGAGCGGTCAGGCTCCGGTCATTTTCGTTGAGTATCTAGACTTCGGTCATTACATTGAGGGTTCAAGATCCAGTCATTTTCGTTGAGTATCATAACTCCATTTATTACATTGAGCGTTCAGGGTCCGGTCAGTTTCGTTGAGTATCCAGACTCCAAATATTACGTTGAGCGTTCAGGCTCTGGTCATTTTCGTTGGGTATCCAGACTCCGGTGATTACGTTGATCGCTCAGGCTCCGGTCATTTTCGTTGACTATCCAGACTCGGGTTATTACGTTGAGCGTTCAGGCTCCGGTCAGTTTTGTTGAGAGTCTAGATTCTGGTTATTACATTTAGCATTCAGGCTCCAGTCAGTTTCATTGGGTATCCAGACTCTGGTTATTATGTTGAGCGTTCAGGCTCCGGTAAGTTTTGTTGGGTATCCAGACTCCGGTTATTACGTTGAGCATTCAGGCTCCAGTCAGTTTCGTTGGGTATCCAGACTCTAGTTATTACCTTGAGCGTTCAGGCTCTGGTCATTTTCGTTGAGTATCTAGACTCCGGTTATTAAGTTGAGCGTCAGGCTCCGATCATTTTCATTGAGTATCCAGACTCCGATTATTATGTTAAGCGTTCAGGCTCCGGTCATTTTCGTTGAGTATCCAGACTCCGGTTATTACGTTGCGGGTTCAGACTACGGTCATTTTTCGTTGAGTATCTAGACTCCTGTCATTACGTTGAACGTTCAGGCTCTGATCATTTTCCTTGAGTATCCATACTCCGGTCAATACATTGAGCGTTCAGGCTACGGTCATTTTCGTTGAGTATCCAGACTCCGGTCATTATATTGAGCGTTCAGGATCCAGTCATTTTCATTGAGTATCATAACTCCATTTATTACGTTGAGCGTTCAGGATCTGGTCAGTTTCTTTGAGGATCCAGACTCCAAATTTTACGTTGAGCGTTCAGGCTCCGGTCAGTTTCGTTGGGTATCCAGACTCCGGTGATTACGTTGATCGTTCAGGCTCTGGTCATTTTCGTTGACTATCCAGACTCGGGTTATTACGTTAAGTGTTCAGGCTCCGGTCAGTTTCGTTGAGTATCCAGATTCCGATTATTACGTTGAGCGTTCAGGGTCCGATCAGTTTTGTTGGGTATCCAGACTCCGGTTATTACGTTGAGCGTTCAGGCTCCGGTCATTTTCGTTGAGTATCCAGACTCCGGGTATAAAGTTGAGCGTCAGGCTCCGATCATTTTCGTTGAGTATCCAGACTCCGATTATTACGTTGAGCATTCAGGCTCCGGTTATTTTCGTTGAGTATCCTGACTCCGGTTATTACGTTGAGGGTTCAGACTCAGGTCATTTTCGTTGAGTATCTAGACTCCTGTCATTACGTTGAACGTTCAGGCTCCGATAATTTTCGTTGAGTATCCATACTCCGGTCAATATGTTGAGCGATTAGCCTCCGGTCATTTTCGTTGAGTATCCAGACTCCGGTCATTACATTGAGCGTTCAGGATCCAGTCATTTTCGTTGAGTATCATAACTCCATTTATTACGTTGAGCGTTTGTTGCGGTGGAAATAGGATCACAAACTATTAATGAGTTTGAATCGCAATTCAATTCACAACCGCTCTTTGATTTATCCGAAGGAAAAGGTCAAAAAGGGAAAACCTATTTTTGCATCGTAAACACAATGCGGGGAAAGATCTAGGGTTCGGGGGTTGGTTAAATTTAGGGAAGGTATTAGCACCTTAAACTTCTGTAGTACTCTACAGGAACCTTTTGTTCAAATGTTTACTATTTTGCTTTATTTATTTGCTTAAGGTATATGTACAAAGGATTAAAAGTGAGAAAAGAGACCTAAGGGGTTAATTCTAAGTTTACTCGGCAAGACATCGCATCTTGTGCCTACGTATCCTTACGGGATTGGAATCAGAGTAATCGTAGTTCCCCTCAATAGGGAGGTTAGAAACTTCTTGACTGTGGTCAAGGTCTCAAGGGGAATAAACGCATCTTAAGGACACGCTTACGTGGAGTGTAGAAACTTCAAATCTCTACGTTGAAATGTTAAGTTGTAATTAGGGTTAAATTAGGGATTCCACGGCGGGAAACCCTAAAATGAGCGTTGCGACTCTTTGACCTAATGCTAGGGGTAAAATTGTAATTTTGCCTGCGGCGAGGCATTTGTGAAAATTAGGGTTTGTAGTTTGTAGTTTTGAGGATTTGAAATTGAATGTGTGAAGTTTTACGGACTATTGGCGCGGCGGCCACACAGTTAGACCTAACCTTCGGATGTGTGCAATGTGACAGAAATAATGGTAAACGCGTGAGATAATTGAATCATGCAAACAGAGAGATAATGTCATAATTTAAACCATGCAAGCAGAAATTTAAAGGCAGAATTTAAAGAGCGATTGTTAAGTTCGCGAGGTTACATGAGAGGAGCAGATACAATATGATAATGAAATTTGAATTGAACAATAATAAAATAAAATAAGTATGGTTCTAGTTATTATTTTAAAAAAAAGATTTTAGTTATTATTTTAAATTTATCTAAAAAAAGTGATTCTTAAAAATAATAGGTTTTCATATTAATTTGGAAAAGATGTTAATGTTATTTATTTTAAAAAAACAGATTTTTATATTATAACAAGTTTTAATAAATTAATGATAACAATAATAATAATAATGGTAATAATAATGATAATAATGATAATAATAATAAATAATGATAATAATAATACTAATAATAATAATAATAATAATAATAATAATAATAAAGCAATAATGAATTTTAAATGTGCCAAATAACCCAACAATGTTGCTAACGCAGAAATGCACTCATCGCAACCAGATCTAAATCGGACGAAACAAAATTTATCGCAAAGAAAAAGAAATTAAGCAAAAAATAGTATTATTGCTCACATAAAAATGCGATCATCGCAACCAGATCGAACTAACACAAATGTCACGCGTCATGCACACAAATGTGCAAACATCGTATCGAAATAATTCGATCAAAAATCTTATATATATAAACTCTAACAATTTAAAAATTATATATATATAAACGTAACAGTAATAGATAAAGAAAAAGAAATAACGGTAATAGATGAAGAAAAAGAAATAACGGTAAAAGATGAAGAAAAAGAAACAACAGTAATAGATGAAGGAAAAGAAATAATGGTAAACGATGAAGAAAAAGAAACAATAGTAATGGATGAAGAAGAAAACTAAATAACGGCAAACGACACTCACTCCTCTTAGGTTTTTTTCATTCTCCCCCTTTTTTCCAACAAGGCAACACATGTATATATAGAGAACAAATTAGGGTTAACACCAAATTGTCAATAATGTCCCTAAAGCCCATTTTAAAGCCCAAACTAAATAATTAGTTAAGAAAAAATAAAATTTAAATAATTTAAAATAATTAAAATAAACTTAAAATAAAAACTAATAATCCTATTGATTCCTAAAATCAAAAATATTATAAAAAGAACAAAATTTTTTTCAATATTTTTTATTTTATGATTTTTTGGATATTTTTATGAATAATTTAGAAAAAAAGTGAAAAAAATAATATTTTAAAAAATGATTTAATTAAAATACGAAAATAATAATTAAATAATAATAAAAAACTATTTTTGTTATTTTTTTAATGAAAGATAGAAAAATTTAGAGTAAAAATAATAAAAAACAAAAAAGTGACAAAGGTGAGATTCGAACTCTCAACCTCTCACACTCATAACTCCTTACACATGTCCTCCTACCAATTGTGCCATTTTTACTTTTTAGAAAAAAAATGCATGCCATATGATATTTACCAGCAAAAAGTCAAACGACTACACAAATTTGTTAGTAATTGATTAAATGCAATAAAAATGCAATGAAATGCGACGACAAATCTTAGGGCAAAATTTGGGGTATTACAGTTGCCCCTATTTAAATAGCTTCACCGGATGATTTGAGCGACAAAGGCTCGAGAAATCATGGTGGAGGGATTTAAATATAGATAACCGAAAATTTTGCCCTTAGATGCAGTGATATGCAATACTATGGACAAAACGAAAATAAACTATAAGGTTGACAATGCCATGAATTTAGTATGGTGCGTATGATGGAATGGTAAATGCAGAGATGCAGACGACACGACGACATAGGGGACAGACGTGACGAACGAACCACTGGGGAAAATGACGCGCTGGGACACAGTACAACCCTGGGGAATTTTAAAATGATGGTCAACTGGTGCGAACACGACCAAATGTCATGTTAGAACGGGAACGAGATTCTCAAATGGAGATGGTACCTATGAGACGGCCTCCACTGGGGAATCTAAAAATAAAACTGGATCATGTACGACTGCAAGATCGATTACAGAATGCTGGAGCATTGAGCAAAGAATAACATCCAAGCTTCTGTAAACTATCCCTCGTGACAGGATCAAACGGACTGTTCGGGAATCCGTAGCAAATATACAGGGTAAAAACCGGCTGTATGCCAAAATAAATGGACTTTGAGTGATTGGAACATGGTCCTAAATGGAGATGGCGCCTACGAGATGGCCTCCACTTGGGAATGTCTAATAATAACTGGATCTACACGGTTGCAAGATCGATTACAGAATGCAGGAGCATTGAGCAAAGAATAACATCCACGCTTCTATAAACTATCCTTCGTGATGGGATCGAATGGACTTTTCAGAAATCCATATCATATATACAGGGTAAAGACCGACTGTATGCCAAAATAAATGGACTTTGATGGGAAATTCCCTGATAAGCTTCTCGAGGGAGAGCTGTCACTTATCGTTGGAAGGGACTTACATGCCAAAATGGATAAGCACTCAAATAAAGAGGCGGCTGCTTATCTGATATATAAATCTTCTCATATTTAAGGTCAGCGCCTGGAATACGATTCTGATTTTTCTTTTACTAAAGGATAAATGAAAATCTTCATACTTCAAGATCGTGCTCTCCTGAATATGAAAAGGGTAAACTGAACTTCCTTATACTTCAAGATCGTGCTCTCCTGAATATGATTCCGCTCCTTCTTTTACTAAAGGGTAAATGAACTTCCTCATACTTCAAGATCGTGCTCTCCTGAATATGAAAAGGGTAAACTGAACTTCCTCATACTTCAAGATCGTGCTCTCCTGAATATGATTCCGCTCCTTCTTTTACTAAAGGGTAAATGAACTTCTTCATAATTCAAGATCGTGCTCTCCTGAATATGATTCCGCTCCTTCTTTTACTAAAGGGTAAATGAACTTTCTCATACTTCAAGATCGTGCTCTCCTGAATATGATTCCGCTCAAACCTCCCCATACTTCAAGATCGTGCTCTCCTGAATACGATTTGGTTTCTTCTTTTACTAAAGGGTAAATGAACTTCCTCATACTTCAAGATCGTGCTCTCCTGAATATGAAAAGGGTAAACTGAACTTCCTCATACTTCAAGATCGTGCTCTCCTGAATATGATTCCGCTCCTTCTTTTACTAAAGGGTAAATGAACTTCTTCATACTTCAAGATCGTGCTCTCCTGAATATGATTCCGCTCAAACCTCCCCGTACTTCAAGATCGTGCTCTCCTGAATACGATTTGGTTCAAACCTCCCCATACTTCAAGACAACAGGGAAAATGGAAGCCCAACTGCTCAATGGAGATGGCCATTTGCTGCGAGTCATAACGAAGATAGGATTGGCTTCTCAATGCGAGAAATGTCGCTCACCGATGTTGTAAGATGTAAGGTTGTAAAGTGTTGTACTGATAGATTTTCCAGGCGTGAACTGGTGTGTATCTGTAAAGGATTGTGGTTGAAAGATAGTGCAAAATAAATGCACGTCCGGGTACAGTGATAAACTTCTCGGGCGAGAACAGTCGCGCATCTGTCATGGTATGGTGAAAATCTTTAGATGGTGCAAAATAAATGCACGTCCGGTTGGGCTCGACGACCGACAAGACTGAGATTCAATCTAGGATCGAGCTAGAAAGAAAAATGTTAATCAAGCCTCCATCGAGGGAATGAACTCGAAGGGTAAATATCTTATCCTGATGAGGAAAGATAGCTGAAGTAACCGTCATCCACGAGGATCGAGCTCTGTGGGGAAACTGGAAACACTTATGTATTTTATGCTTAGGACTGACAATCTATTTGGAGAGAGCGGACGAACCCAGTTACTCGGCGGTAACAACCAATGATGGTGAAACATAATGAACCTGTGAATGCTAACGCATATGTTAATGAATATGTTAATATGAATGTATGTTAATGTCTATGTAGTTAAATATGCAAGATGTTATGAAATGAGTATGCCATGAGTATGTAATGAGTATGTAATGAATATGTAATGAGTATGTAATGAATATGTAATGAGTATGTAATGAATATGTAATGAGTATGTAATGAATATGTAATGAAATAGGCATGTGATGCTTATGCCCCTGCGTAGGCTGACGAAACAGACTAGAGACGGGACGAGAGATGAAATAAACATCTCGACGGGGATACCCTGCGTTCTCTGCAACCAATACGTCAATCATGGGTAAGAAAGATCAATGGTAGAACCAAATCTGGTTTTAAAGTTCTGAATTCTCTGGGGAGAAGGTAATCTGCTTGGGTGTACAGTATCACGTCTTCACATGGGGAGAAGAAAACCTGAGGGACACTTTTGAGTTACCCAAGAAAAAGTTGTCAGCTTATAGTCTCTCTGGGGACTATGAAGAACAATAGTTTAGGAGCCTGTTGCAACACTGAGATTCATTGGGGAATGAAGGCCGCTGCGAGTAAAATCCATTGGGTGTATGAGGAAAAGTTGTGAAACCACATAGTTTTGATCTTGAAGGATCTTGTAGTAGTCGCCATTTGTTTCCTTTAAAAACATGGTGCCCCAGGATACTTGCGTTGCGAGGTAGGGTCATCTCAAGAGGATTTTATAGAGAACGCCGAGTCCGGTTGCCCCACTGTTTTCAAACTCTTTGAGAGATTTGTCAGGTCTCGACGTAACTGGCACAAATTAATCGTGTTACGACGAAATCTTTGGGAAATAGCTCTTAAGAATGTCAGACTCGCGTTGGTAAGCGAATTGGGAAACTGCCTGCCCCTGTTCAGCAGGATCTTCAAGTTCCACGGGTTATGTTCATATGTAAATCTCTAAGATATCAAGCAAAGTTGTCATGCCTGAAATGCCTATCCTGAGCTTGTCAATGTACACATATATTTGTCCTGAATTTTTGTTTTGAAAAAAGATATCGCGATAACTTGTGACCGAAATCACTAGTCAGGATATAAGTTTTAATTATAATGCCAACATGAATTTTTTCTGAGCATAGCTCGTAGGAGTCAGGAAACGTGATCTTGTCAAGTATGCTTTCAACCGAAGTCCTACTTCAATTAGGTCTTTTAAAGGTTGTATCGTGGCTCGGTTCACGGTTTAAGAAACAAAGGATAAAGTCTCAAAGTTATATTTGTACCCACCCATTCTTCGTGATGTTCTCCAATCCTAATTTAGTTAACCGGATACGAACGCTCATATCTCAAACGGATTTGCTATGGTCGAGAACTTATCAAGGCTTTGGACATGGCAGTCACTCGCCTATTTCTAATGGCAATTCGATCACACGACCTTGTTCTTTACTAGGGATTATAAAAACTACTGGTTGGTTGCTCTTATTCCCTAACTTTTGCCTGGACAACGTCTTTTGATCTGACTTTGGAGTCCAGCGGGATGCCCCAGTTTTGTCTAAGTCTCCTTCATAGGTTTTGACTTAGCGGGCTCTTATTTTTTTGAATATTCTTTTATGCACAAGTCGTGTAAATCTTTCGAAAGGCTTGTGACTGCCCCACTCCTTAGGTAACCGAGGGATAGCCATTGTATTGGACTTCTTAATATGCTAAGGATAAATTTCTCGAAGGTTTGCTTCCTCCTTTTTGAGAGTCTAAGTGCTCGATCGGTTTAACCGAAACCTACCCTGCCCCAGGTTAGGATGAAGGTTCTTAAAAAGAAAGAAAAACTCCTACTTCAAGGCTCAAAGGGTTGACTAGGGATTAACATCCTTATATCTCCAGTGTTTGGGATTTGAAACAATGCCTTACATCATCAGCGGGTTTCAATCGAAAGCATACGACAAGAAATCTGACGTTTTGGGTTCGTCATCCTCCCCCTAATTCTCCATCAGAACAAGAGATCGGGTAAAGTTGGCATTATGATTTATGAAAACGTTTTTTTTTTTTGAATGAGTGAAACGAATGGATTTATTCAAGACAAACATATGCGTTGCATTAATTAATCGAAGATAAACAAGTTCGTACATGCTAAATATGCTTAATCAAAGAGAAATACATATAAATGAACTGTCGGAAAAATCCTTCTAAATGTTTATGAAATCTTGCATTCAAACGTAACAGTTTCCTTTGGCGGAGCCTCAATGGAAAGGACGTATGGTTCATGATCACTGTGAGTCGTCATAGCTTGCCCCAGTTATGCTGGTCACATCTTCAACAGTTTTCAGTCGTTGCTTCAAAATAACTTTCCCAGATTCTTTGTTGATCCCGGTCATATCATCTTGAGGGTTACTGAAATGAAGCGAGCTAGGCCTTTGAATAATTACTGGATTCGACTGATTTGCTGAGGTAACCACATGCTTTGCAGAATTTAGACTTGACAAGCGGGGAATCTCGAGAGGAGTCTCGATCTTCGGCTGAGCATTGCTAAAAGACAACTTCTTCGCTTCTAGCAAAGTTCTGACAACTTTCTTAAGAGCATAGCAATTCTCTAGATCATGGCCGGGCGCACCCTCATGAAATAAACAATGAGCGGCCGCGTTGTAACCTGTAGGCGGAGGACCCAAAGCACGGGTGGTAATCAGACCTTATTGTACCAAATGGGCGTATAACTCAGTGAAAGTTATCGGAATTGGAGGACAAGGCTTATACTGCCTCTTACGGGGATAAGGAACCTGATCCTGTGATTGTTGGTGAACAGGAGCGTTGGGCACTCGTTGACTGTTGACCGGAACTTGCAAGGGCGGACAACCGGAAGGTTGTTGATGAATCGGTGCTTGATATACCGGAGCTGACTGCACAGGCTGGTATGTAGGAAACTGCTGATCGAAAGGAGGTGCAACAGTAACTACATAGGGTCGTTGAACATATGGAGACGGATAGCCTTGAACATAACTCTGCTGATGTTGCCAAGGTGGAGGAGTAGCTGTTTTGCGGTTCCTCGAACGTGCCGGTCCTTTACCATGGTCTGAGTTAGGAGTTTTGCACTTTGGAGGGGTAGCTCGTTGAACTGGTTGAGCACTAGGAGGCACCAAACCGGATTGAAGACTGTGAGGAGGTACATTCTCGACAGTAACAACTGGTTGCGGTTCCATAACGGTATTAGTAGTCTCAGAAACAACAGTAGACTGAGCATCCACCTTCACACTAAGAGCTTGTAGCATCTCCAAAATCTGCCCTACACTTCCTCGAAGATCTTCGAGTTCATGGATGACACGGTTGATCTCTTGGTTTTGATCTTCCATCCTTTTGAAGGGTCGTATTGATGCAGAGAACTTAGGATGACAAAACTGGAAGGTGAGAAAACCGCGTATGAGAAACCGGGAGACACATGCAATGCAAAAGTATGATGCTAAAATGTGAATGCAAATGAAGATTTCATGGAATTCAAATATTTACGAATATTGTGGAATACCAAGGAAACTTTTAATTCGTCAAAGACAAATTACAAATAATATTCATGCAACCAAAGTAGCTAAATAAAAGCCTAGAAAATCCTAGAGAAGCATCTTCCACCACTTTAGTGAGCAGATGGAGATCCGGAGGAGAATAAATATTCGTAGAGCCTCCTCTTCTTGTAGGATTGTATCTCATCATTCTTCGACTGAATCTGCTTTTGAAGTTCTTCGTACTCGCTGGCCATCACATGGTATTTGTTCTTCCATGCTTCTGTTTCGCGTTGTGATCTCTTCAAAGTGATCTTCAAAGTCTCGGCTTCAGTCATGAGATACTGGACAGGTTCTTCGCTTTGAGGTAAAGGATCTTGGCGAAAGTAGGGCATCTTCAACTCAATAGCTCTTCCTCGGACCCATTGAAGGTATGGTTCCATGGATACACAATTAGGTCTTCCCAAACTTTCTTTGTCTTTCCTATGCAGATGATTCCAAGAAGATAGAATCTGATCTTGAAGCTTTTTGTCGTCTTTGAAAAAGATTTTCTCCACATGAATACCTTTAGGCGGTTCCTTCAAGGGGTATCCCAACTGTCGGCGAGCTAAGACTGGATTGTAGCTAATTCCTCCATTGAAACTGAGCAAAGGCACATTGTTGAAGTTTCTGCAACTATCAATGATCGATATCCTATCGTACATGCGATTATACCAATCAATATCAGAGTGAGTTAAAGCCATGACTTTTTGCGACCAACGTTCCTGGTTAGGTTTCCAGAACGGACCGGACTTGGGTAAGTGAGAAATAAACCACTTGTATAGTAATGGCACACAACATGTAATCATTCCTCCACCATGAAATTTTCGGAGATGTACTGAATGATAAGTATTACCCAATAGTGTTGGAACTGGATTTCTTCTCATGAAGGTCTTGTTTGCATTAAGGTCCACAAACCCTTCAAAACTAGGAAAAAGCAGCAACCCATAAATAAGCAAAGCAAATATTGTCTCAAAGGCAAACATGTCTTTATGATCGGCATAAAATTGGGCCTTCTTAATTAGGAAGTCCCTGGGAAAACCGGAGGTCCCCCCTTTGGTGATCATATTGTTTTTGACATCGGATATCCTTAGACAAATGGCTTTGGCAATATCTCGTTCTTTAGGGTCTTCCTCCAAGAAAGGGAATGGAGACTTATCCAAGATAGGTAATCCCCCCAACTGAGAGTACTCTTCTAAGGTCGGTAAAAGCTGATAATCTGGAAAGGTGAAGCAGTGATAATCTGGGTCATAAAACTGTAGCAAAGTCGCAAGAAGTCCTTCGTTTACTTGAATCTTCAACAAAGACAATAGCCTTCCATATCTGTTTTGGAACTTTTCTTGATCTTGAACCAAATCTCTTAGCTTCTCTAGGACTTCCAAATTAAAACCCTTAAAAGTAAATTTCAAAGTATGCTTCCTAGAGTAATCCATGGTATCCTGCAATGTTCATAAATAGAGTTTGAATTCCATGAAATCTTAATGCGATATGATGTTTTATGAATGCAATGCATGAAAACACACAGAGTCCTAGGTTAAAGGAACGTGAACGGAGTTAAGGTCTACCCATCCCAGAAAGGAGTGTACTATAGGTTATTTGTACCTGCCGAACAAGGTTCTAAAAGGTGCCCAAAGTCATCAGCCCATCTTTCGGATATTATCAACCTTCCGATTGACTCGGGGGTTAATAATATTCTCAAGAGAACCTCTTTTGAGTGTAGTATCGCGTAGCAACCGTTGTAGGATTACTCCCACATAGCTCCCGCACTACGTCCTAAATAAGGCCAAGGTGGTGTTAAGGTACTACGGTTCCCAATATCACAGACTCCAATCGACCATGGAAAAAGTTTTCACGATTACTCGTTCAACCGAACCATTTTCGAAAAGGTCTCAACTGAGCGGTGATTCTCGAATCAGCTTGGTCGGGATTCACCTCCCTATAAGCCTCATCGAATATATCCCCATCCTATAATAATGTCACTAGTCCGGGCGTAGGACTTATCTCACAACACGAGGAACAGTCCCAAATCAGAGCACAAATATATACATGCAAATGAATAGTAAAACAAATAGTAATAAATATGAACAAATTAGGGATAACCCTCAAAAGTTAAGACTTCCCCAGTGAAGTCGCCATTTTCTGTTGCGGTGGAAATAGGATCACAAACTATTAATGAGTTTGAATCACAATTCAATTCACAACCGCTCTTTGATTTATCCGAAGGAAAAGGTTAAAAAGGGAAAACCTATTTTTGCATCGTAAACACAATGCGGGGAAAGATCTAGGGTTCGGGGGTTGGTTAAATTTAGGGAAGGTATTAGCACCCTAAACTTCTGTAGTACTCTACAGGAACCTTTTGTTCAAATGTTTACTATTTTGCTTTATTTATTTGCTTAAGGTATATGTACAAAGGATTAAAAGTGAGAAAAGAGACCTAAGGGGTTAATTCTAAGTTTACTCGGCAAGACATCGCATCTTGTGCCTACGTATCCTTACGGGAGTGGAATCAGAGTAATCGTAGTTCCCCTCAATAGGGAGGTTAGAAACTTCTTGACTGTGGTCAAGGTCTCAAGGGGAATAAACGCATCTTAAGGACACGCTTACGTGGAGTGTAGAAACTCCAAATCTCTACGTTGAAATGTTAAGTTGTAATTAGGGTTAAATTAGGGATTCCACAGCGGGAAACCCTAAAATGAGCGCGGCGGCTCTTTGACCTAATGCTAGGGGTAAAATTGTAATTTTGCCTGCGGCGAGGCATTTGTGAAAATTAGGGTTTGTAGTTTGTAGTTTTGAGGATTTGAAATTGAATGTGTGAAGTTTTACGGACTATTGGCGCGGCGGCCACACAGTTAGACCTAACCTTCGGATGTGTGCAATGTGACAGAAATAATGGTAAACGCGTGAGATAATTGAATCATGCAAACAGAGAGATAATGTCATAATTTAAACCATGCAAGCAGAAATTTAAAGGCAGAATTTAAAGAGCGATTGTTAAGTTCGCGAGGTTACATGAGAGGAGCAGATACAATATGATAATGAAATTTGAATTGAACAATAATAAAATAAAATAAGTATGGTTCTAGTTATTATTTTAAAAAAAAGATTTTAGTTATTATTTTAAATTTATCTAAAAAAAGTGATTCTTAAAAATAATAGGTTTTCATATTAATTTGGAAAAGATGTTAATGTTATTTATTTTAAAAAAACAGATTTTTATATTATAACAAGTTTTAATAAATTAATGATAACAATAATAATAATAATGGTAATAATAATGATAATAATGATAATAATAATAAATAATGATAATAATAATACTAATAATAATAATAATAATAATAATAATAATAATAATAATAATAAAGCAATATTGAATTTTAAATGTGCCAAATAACCCAACAATGTTGCTAACGCAGAAATGCACTCATCGCAACCAGATCTAAATCGGACGAAACAAAATTTATCTCAAAGAAAAAGAAATTAAGCAAAAAATAGTATTATTGCTCACACAAAAATGCGATCATCGCAACCAGATCGAACTAACACAAATGTCACGCGTCATGCACACAAATGTGCAAACATCGTATCGACATAATTCGATCAAAAATCTTATATATATAAACTCTAACAATTTAAAAATTATATATATATAAACGTAACAGTAATAGATAAAGAAAAAGAAATAACGGTAATAGATGAAGAAAAAGAAATAACGGTAAAAGATGAAGAAAAAGAAACAACAGTAATAGATGAAGGAAAAGAAATAACGGTAAACGATGAAGAAAAAGAAACAATAGTAATGGATGAAGAAGAAAACTAAATAACGGCAAACGGCACTCACTCCTCTTAGGTTTTTTTCATTCTCCCCCTTTTTTCCAACAAGGCAACACATGTATATATAGGGAACAAATTAGGGTTAACACCAAATTGTCAATAATGTCCCTAAAGCCCATTTTAAAGCCCAAACTAAATAATTAGTTAAGAAAAAATAAAATTTAAATAATTTAAAATAATTAAAATAAACTTAAAATAAAAACTAATAATCTTATTGATTCCTAAAATCAAAAATATTATAAAAAGAACAAAATTTTTTTCAATATTTTTTATTTTATGATTTTTTTGGATATTTTTATGAATAATTTAGAAAAAAGTGAAAAAAATAATATTTTAAAAAATGATTTAATTAAAATACGAAAATAATAATTAAATAATAATAAAAAACTATTTTTGTTATTTTTTTAATGAAAGATAGAAAAATTTAGAGTAAAAATAATAAAAAACAAAAAAGTGACAAAGGTGAGATTCGAACTCTCAACCTCTCACACTCATAACTCCTTACACATGTCCTCCTGCCAATTGTGCCATTTTTACTTTTTAGAAAAAAAATGCATGCCATATGATATTTACCTGCAAAAAGTCAAACGACTACACAAATTTGTTAGTAATTGATTAAATGCAATAAAAATGCAATGAAATGCGACGACAAATCTTAGGGCAAAATTTGGGGTATTACAGTTGCCCCTATTTAAATAGCTTCACCGGATGATTTGAGCGACAAAGGCTCGAGAAATCATGGTGGAGGGATTTTCGTTGAGTATCCAGACTCCGGTTATTAAGTTGAGCGTCAGGCTCCGATCATTTTGTTGAGTATCCAGACTCCGATTATTAAGTTGAGCGTTCAGGCTCCGATTATTTTTGTTGTGTATCCAGATTCCGATTATTACGTTGAGCGTTCAAGCTCTGGTCAGTTTTGTTGGGTATCCAGACTCCAGTTATTACGTTGAGCGTTCAGGCTCCAGTCATTTTCGTTGAGTATCCAGACTCCGGTTATTAAGTTGAGCGTCAGGCTCCGATCATTTTTGTTGAGTATCCAAACTCCGATTATTACTTTGAGCGTTCAGGCTCCGGTTATTTTCGTTGAGTATCCTGACTCCGGTTATTACGTTGAGGGTTCAGACTCCGGTCATTTTCGTTGAGTATCTAGACTCCTGTCACTACGTTGAACATTCAGGCTCCGATCATTTTCGTTAAGTATCCATACTCTGGTCAATACGTTGAGCGGTCAGGCTCCGGTCATTTTCGTTGAGTATCCAGACTCCGGTCATTACATTGAGGGTTCAAGATCCAGTCATTTTCGTTGAGTATCATAACTCCATTTATTACGTTGAGCGTTCAGGGTCCGGTCAGTTTCGTTGAGTATCTAGACTCCAAATATTACGTTGAGCGTTCAGGCTCTGGCCAGTTTCGTTGGGTATCCAGACTCTGATGATTACGTTGATCGTTCAGGCTCCGGTCATTTTCGTTGACTATCCAGACTCGGGTTATTACGTTGAGCGTTCAGGCTCCGGTCAATTTTGTTGAGTATCCAGATTCCAGTTATTACGTTTAGCGAACAGGCTCCGGTCAGTTTCGTTGGGTATCCAGACTCTGGTTATTATGTTGAGCGTTCAGGCTCCGGTAAGTTTCGTTGGGTATCCAGACTCTGGTTATTACATTGAGCGTTCAGGCTCCGGTCAGTTTCGTTGGGTATCCAGACTCTAGTTATTACGTTGAACGTTCACGCTCTGGTCATTTTCTTTGAGTATCTAGACTCCGGTTATTAAGTTGAGCGTCAGGCTCCGATCATTTTCATTGAGTATCCAGACTCCGAATATTATGTTGAGCGTTCAGGCTCCGGTCATTTTCGTTGAGTATCCAGACTCCGGTTATTACGTTGAGGGTTCAGACTACGCTCATTTTCGTTGAGTATCTAGACTCCTGTCATTACGTTGAACGTTCAGGCTCTGATCATTTTCGTTGAGTATCCATACTCGGTCAATACGTTGAGCGTTCAGGCTCCGGTCATTTTCGTTGAGTATCCAGACTCCGGTCATTATATTGAGCGTTCAGGATCCAGTCATTTTCGTTGAGTATCATAACTCCATTTATTACGTTGAGCATTCAGGATCTGGTCAGTTTCGTTGAGTATCCAGACTCCAAATTTTACGTTGAGCGTTCAGGCTCCGGTCAGTTTCGTTGGGTATCCAGACTCCGGTTATTAAGTTGAGCGTCAGGCTCCGATCTATTTCGTTGAGTATCCAGACTCCGATTATTACGTTGAGCGTTCAGGCTTCGGTTATTTTCGTTGAGTATCCTGACTCCGGTTATTACGTTGAGGGTTCAGACTCCGGTCATTTTCGTTGAGTATCTAGACTCCTGTCACTATGTTGAACATTCAGGCTCCGATCATTTTCGTTAAGTATCAATACTCTGGTCAATACGTTGAGCGGTCAGGCTCCGGTCATTTTCGTTGAGTATCCAGACTCCGGTCATTACATTGAGGGTTCAAGATCCAGTCATTTTCGTTGAGTATCATAACTCCATTTATTACGTTGAGCGTTCAGGGTCCGGTCAGTTTCGTTGAGTTTCTAGACTCCAAATATTACGTTGAGCGTTCAGGCTCTGGTCAGTTTCGTTGGGTATCCAGACTCTGGTCATTACGTTGATCGTTCAGGCTCCGGTCATTTTTGTTGACTATCCAGACTCGGGTTATTACGTTGAGCGTTCAGGCTCCGGTCAGTTTTGTTGAGTATCCAGATTCCAGTTATTATGTTTAGTGTTCAGGCTCCGGTCAGTTTCGTTGGGTATCCAGACTCTGGTTATCATGTTGAGCGTTCAGGCTCCGGTAAGTTTCGTTGGGTATCCAGACTCTGGTTATTATGTTGAGCGTTCAGGCTCCGGTCAGTTTCGTTGGGTATCCAGACTCTAGTTATTACGTTGAGCGTTCAGGCTCTGGTCATTTTCGTTGAGTATCTAGACTCCGGTTATTAAGTTGAGCGTCAGGCTCCGATCATTTTCATTGAGTATCCAGACTCCGATTAATATGTTGAGCGTTCAGGCTCCGGTCATTTTCGTTGAGTATCCAGACTCCGGTTATTACGTTGAGGGTTCAGACTACGATCATTTTCGTTGAGTATCTAGACTCCTGTCATTACGTTGAACGTTCAGGCTCTGATCATTTTCGTTGAGTATCCATACTTCGGTCAATACGTTGAGCGTTCAGGCTCCGGTCATTTTCGTTGAGTATCCAGACTCCGATCATTATATTGAGCGTTCAGGATCCAGTCATTTTCGTTGAGTATCATAACTCCATTTATTACGTTGAGCGTTCAGGATCTGGTCAGTTTCGTTGAGTATCCAGACTCCAAATTTTATGTTGAGCGTTCAGGCTCCGGTCAGTTTCGTTGGGTATCCAGACTCCGGTGATTACGTTGATCGTTCAGGCTCTGGTCTTTTTCGTTGACTATCCAGACTCGGGTTATTACGTTAAGCGTTCAGGCTCCGGTCAGTTTCGTTGAGTATCCAGATTCCGATTATTACGTTGAGCGTTCAGGCTCCGGTTAGTTTTGTTGGGTATCCAGACTCCGGTTATTACGTTGAGCGTTCAGGCTCCGGTCATTTTCGTTGAGTATCCAGACTCCGATTATTACGTTGAGCTTTCAGGCTCCGGTTATTTTCGTTGAGTATCCTGACTCCGGTTATTACGTTGAGGGTTCAGACTCCGGTCATTTTTGTTGAGTATCTAGACTTCTGTCACTACGTTGAACATTCAGGCTCCGATCATTTTCGTTAAGTATCCATACTCTAGTCAATACGTTGAGCGGTCAGGCTCCGGTCATTTTCGTTGAGTATCCAGACTCCGGTCATTACATTGAGGGTTCAAGATCCAATCATTTTTGTTGAGTATCATAACTCCATTTATTACGTTGAGGGTTCAGGGTCCGGTCAGTTTCGTTGAGTATCTAGACTCCAAATATTACGTTGAGCGTTCAGGCTCTGGTCAGTTTCGTTGGGTATCCAGACTCTGGTGATTACGTTGATCGTTCAGGCTCTGGTCATTTTTGTTGACTATCCAGACTCGGGTTATTACGTTGAGCGTTCAGGCTCCGGTCTGTTTTGTTGAGTATCCAGATTCCAGTTATTACGTTTAGCGTTCAGGCTCCGGTCAGTTTCGTTGGGTATCCAGACTATGGTTATTATGTTGAGCGTTCAGGCTCCGGTAAGTTTCGTTGGGTATCCAGACTCTGGTTATTACGTTGAGCGTTCAGGCTCTGGTCATTTTCGTTGAGTATTTAGACTCCGGTTATTAAGTTGAGCGTCAGGCTTCGATCATTTTCATTGAGTATCCAGACTCCGATTATTATGTTGAGCGTTCAGGCTCCAGTCATTTTCGTTGAGTATCCAGACTCCGGTTATTACGTTGAGGGTTCAGACTACGGTCATTTTCGTTGAGTATCTAGACTCCTGTCATTACGTTGAACGTTCAAGCTCTGATCATTTTCGTTGAGTATCCATACTTCGGTCAATACGTTGAGCGTTCAGGCTCCGGTCATTTTCGTTGAGTATCCAGACTCCGGTCATTATATTGAGCGTTCAGGATCCAGTCATTTTCGTTGAGTATCATAACTCCATTTATTACGTTGAGCGTTCAGGATCTGGTCAGTTTCGTTGAGTATCCAGACTCCAAATTTTACGTTGAGCGTTCAGGCTCCGGTCAGTTTCGTTGGGTATCCAGACTCCGGTGATTACGTTGATCGTTCAGGATCTGGTCTTTTTCGTTGACTATCCAGACTCGGGTTATTACGTTAAGCGTTCAGGCTCCGGTCAGTTTCGTTGAGTATCCAGATTCCGATTATTACGTTGAGCGTTCAGGCTCCGGTCAGTTTTGTTGGGTATCCAGACTCCGGTTATTACGTTGAGCGTTCAGGCTCCAGTCATTTTCGTTGTGTATCCAGACTCCGGTTATTAAGTTGAGCGTCAGGCTCCGATCATTTTGTTGAGTATCGAGACTCCGATTATTACATTGAGCGTTCAGGCTCCGGTTATTTTTGTTGAGTATCCTGACTCCGGTTATTACGTTGAGGGTTCAGACTCCGATCATTTCTGTTGAGTATCTAGACTCCTGTCATTACGTTGAACGTTCAGGTTCCGATCATTTTCGTTGAGTATCCATACTCTGGTCAATACATTGAGCGATCAGGCTCCGGTCATTTTCGTTGAGTATCCAGACTCCGGTCATTACATTGAGCGTTCAGGATCCAGTCATTTTCGTTGAGTATCATAACTCCATTTAATACGTTGAGCATTCAGGATCCGGTCAGTTTCGTTGAGTATCCAGACTCTAAATATTACGTTGAGCGTTCAGGCTCCGGTTAGTTTCGTTTGGTATCCAGACTCCGGTGATTACGTTGATCGTTCAGGCTCCGGTCATTTTCGTTGACTATCCAGACTTGGGTTATTACGTTGAGCGTTCAGGCTCCGTCAGTTTCGTTGAGTATCCAGATTCTGGTTATTACGTTGAGTGTTCAGGCTCCGGTCAGTTTCGTTGGGTATCCAGACTCCGGTTATTACGTTGAGCGTTCAGGCTCCGGTAAGTTTCGTTGGGTATCCAGACTCCGGTTATTAGGTTGAGTGTTCAGGCTCCGGTTAGTTTCATTGGGTATCCAGACTCCAGTTATTACGTTGAGCGTTCAGGCTCCGGTCATTTTCGTTGAGTATCTAGACTCCGGTTATTAAGTTGAGCGTTAGGCTCCGATCATTTTCGTTGAGTATCCAGACTCTGATTATTACGTTGAGCGTTCAGGCTCCGGTTATTTTCGTTGAGTATCCTGACTCCGGTTATTACGTTGAGGGTTCAGACTCCGATCATTTTCGTTGAGTATCTAGACTCCGATTATTATGTTGAGCGTTCAGGCTCCGGTCATTTTCATTGAGTATCCAGACTCCGGTTATTACGTTGAGGGTTCAGACTCTGGTCATTTTCGTTGAGTATCTAGACTGCTGTCATTACGTTGAACGTTTAGGCTCTGATCATTTTCGTTGAGTATCCATACACCGGTCAATACGTTGAGCGTTCACGCTCTGGTCATTTTCGTTGAGTATCCAGACTCCGGTCATTATATAGAGCGTTCAGGATCCAGTCATTTTCGTTGAGTATCATAACTCCATTTATTACATTGAGAGTTCAGGATCTGGTCAGTTTCGTTGAGGATCCAGACTCCAAATATTACGTTTAGCATTCAGGCTCCGGTCAGTTTCATTGGGTATCCAGACTCCGGTGATTACGTTGATCGTTCAGGCTCCGCTCATTTTCGTTGACTATCCAGACTCCCATTATTACGTTAAGCGTTCAGGCTCTGGTCAGTTTCGTTGAGTATCCAGATTCTGATTATTACGTTGAGCGTTCAGGCTCTGGTCAGTTTCGTTGGGTATCCAGACTCCGGTTATTACGTTGAGCGTTCAGGCTCCGATCATTTTGTTGAGTATCGAGACTCCGATTATTACGTTGAGCGTTCAGGCTCCGGTTATTTTCGTTGAGTATCCTGACTCCGATTATTACGTTGAGGGTTCAGACTCCGGTCATTTTCGTTGAGTATCTAGACTCCTGTCATTACGTTGAACGTTCAGGCTCCGATCATTTTCGTTAAGTATCCATACTCCGGTCAATACGTTGAGCGGTCAGGCTCCGGTCATTTTCGTTGTGTATCCAGACTCCGGTAATTACATTGAGCGTTCAGGATCCAGTCATTTTCGTTGAGTATCATAACTCCATTTATTACGTTGAGCGTTCAGGGTCCGGTTAGTTTCGCTGAGTATCCAGACTCCAAATATTACGTTGAGCGTTCAGGCTCCGGTCAGTTTTGTTGGGTATCCAGACTCCGGTGATTACGTTGATCGTTCAGTCTCCGGTCATTTTCGTTGACTATCCAGACTCGGGTTATTATGTTGAGCGTTCAGGCTCCGGTCAGTTTCGTTGAGTATCCAGATTCCGGTTATTACGTTTAGCGTTCAGGCTCCGGTCAGTTTCATTGGGTATCCAGACTCTGGTTATTATGTTGAGCGTTCAGGCTCCGGTAAGTTTCGTTGGGTATCCAGACTCTAGTTATTACATTGAGCGTTCAGGCTATGGTCATTTTCGTTGAGTATCTAGACTCCGGTTATTAAGTTGAGCGTCAGGCTCCGATCATTTTCATTGAGTATCCAGACTCCGATTATTATGTTGAGCGTTCAGGCTCCGGTCATTTTCGTTGAGTATCCAGACTCCTGTTATTACGTTGAGGGTTCAAACTACGGTCATTTTCGTTGAGTATCTAGACTCCTGTCATTACGTTGAACGTTTAGGCTCTGATCATTTTCGTTTAGTATCCATACTCCGGTCAATACGTTGAGCGTTCAGGCTCCGGTCATTTTCGTTGAGTATCCAGACTCCGGTCATTATATTGAGCGTTCAGGATCCAGTCATTTTCGTTGAGTATCATAACTCCATTTATTACGTTGAGCGTTCAGGCTCCGGTCAGTTTCGTTGGGTATCCAGACTCCGGTTATTACGTTGAGCGTTCAGGCTGCGGTAAGTTTCGTTGGGTATCCAGACTCAGGTTATTACGTTGAGCGTTCAGGCTCCGGTCAGTTTCGTTAGGTATCCAGACTCAGGTTATTACGTTGAGCGTTCAGGCTCCGGTCAGTTTCGTTGGGTATCCAGACTCCAGTTATTACGTTGAGCGTTCAGGCTCCGGTAATTTTCGTTGAGTATCCAGACTTCGGTTATTAAGTTGAGCGTCAGGCTCTGATCATTTTCGTTGAGTATCCAGACTCCGGTCATTATATAGAGCGTTCAGGATCCAGTCATTTTCGTTGAGTATCATAACTCCATTTATTACATTGAGAGTTCAGGATCTGGTCAGTTTCGTTGAGGATCCAGACTCCAAATATTACGTTTAGCATTCAGGCTCCGGTCAGTTTCATTGGGTATCCAGACTCTGGTGATTACGTTGATCGTTCAGGCTCCGCTCATTTTCGTTGACTATCCAGACTCCCATTATTACGTTAAGCGTTCAGGCTCTGGTCAGTTTCGTTGAGTATCCAGATTCTGATTATTACGTTGAGCGTTCAGGCTCTGGTCAGTTTCGTTGGGTATCCAGACTCCGGTTATTACGTTGAGCGTTCAGGCTCCGATCATTTTGTTGAGTATCGAGACTCCGATTATTACGTTGAGCGTTCAGGCTCCGGTTATTTTCGTTGAGTATCCTGACTCCGATTATTACGTTGAGGGTTCAGACTCCGGTCATTTTCGTTGAGTATCTAGACTCCTGTCATTACGTTGAACGTTCAGGCTCCGATCATTTTCGTTAAGTATCCATACTCCGGTCAATACGTTGAGCGGTCAGGCTCCGGTCATTTTCGTTGTGTATCCAGACTCCGGTAATTACATTGAGCGTTCAGGATCCAGTCATTTTCGTTGAGTATCATAACTCCATTTATTACGTTGAGCGTTCAGGGTCCGGTTAGTTTCGCTGAGTATCCAGACTCCAAATATTACGTTGAGCGTTCAGGCTCCGGTCAGTTTTGTTGGGTATCCAGACTCCGGTGATTACGTTGATCGTTCAGTCTCCGGTCATTTTCGTTGACTATCCAGACTCGGGTTATTATGTTGAGCGTTCAGGCTCCGGTCAGTTTCGTTGAGTATCCAGATTCCGGTTATTACGTTTAGCGTTCAGGCTCCGGTCAGTTTCATTGGGTATCCAGACTCTGGTTATTATGTTGAGCGTTCAGGCTCCGGTAAGTTTCGTTGGGTATCCAGACTCTAGTTATTACATTGAGCGTTCAGGCTATGGTCATTTTCGTTGAGTATCTAGACTCCGGTTATTAAGTTGAGCGTCAGGCTCCGATCATTTTCATTGAGTATCCAGACTCCGATTATTATGTTGAGCGTTCAGGCTCCGGTCATTTTCGTTGAGTATCCAGACTCCTGTTATTACGTTGAGGGTTCAAACTACGGTCATTTTCGTTGAGTATCTAGACTCCTGTCATTACGTTGAACGTTTAGGCTCTGATCATTTTCGTTTAGTATCCATACTCCGGTCAATACGTTGAGCGTTCAGGCTCCGGTCATTTTCGTTGAGTATCCAGACTCCGGTCATTATATTGAGCGTTCAGGCTGCGGTAAGTTTCGTTGGATATCCAGACTCAGGTTATTACGTTGAGCGTTCAGGCTCCGGTCAGTTTCGTTAGGTATCCAGACTCAGGTTATTACGTTGAGCGTTCAGGCTCCGGTCAGTTTCGTTGGGTATCCAGACTCCAGTTATTACGTTGAGCGTTCAGGCTCCGGTAATTTTCGTTGAGTATCCAGACTTCGGTTATTAAGTTGAGCGTCAGGCTCTGATCATTTTCGTTGAGTATCCAGACTCCGGTCATTATATAGAGCGTTCAGGATCCAGTCATTTTCGTTGAGTATCATAACTCCATTTATTACATTGAGAGTTCAGGATCTGGTCAGTTTCGTTGAGGATCCAGACTCCAAATATTACGTTTAGCATTCAGGCTCCGGTCAGTTTCATTGGGTATCCAGACTCTGGTGATTACGTTGATCGTTCAGGCTCCGCTCATTTTCGTTGACTATCCAGACTCCCATTATTACGTTAAGCGTTCAGGCTCTGGTCAGTTTCGTTGAGTATCCAGATTCTGATTATTACGTTGAGCGTTCAGGCTCTGGTCAGTTTCGTTGGGTATCCAGACTCCGGTTATTACGTTGAGCGTTCAGGCTCCGATCATTTTGTTGAGTATCGAGACTCCGATTATTACGTTGAGCGTTCAGGCTCCGGTTATTTTCGTTGAGTATCCTGACTCCGATTATTACGTTGAGGGTTCAGACTCCGGTCATTTTCGTTGAGTATCTAGACTCCTGTCATTACGTTGAACGTTCAGGCTCCGATCATTTTCGTTAAGTATCCATACTCCGGTCAATACGTTGAGCGGTCAGGCTCCGGTCATTTTCGTTGTGTATCCAGACTCCGGTAATTACATTGAGCGTTCAGGATCCAGTCATTTTCGTTGAGTATCATAACTCCATTTATTACGTTGAGCGTTCAGGGTCCGGTTAGTTTCGCTGAGTATCCAGACTCCAAATATTACGTTGAGCGTTCAGGCTCCGGTCAGTTTTGTTGGGTATCCAGACTCCGGTGATTACGTTGATCGTTCAGTCTCCGGTCATTTTCGTTGACTATCCAGACTCGGGTTATTATGTTGAGCGTTCAGGCTCCGGTCAGTTTCGTTGAGTATCCAGATTCCGGTTATTACGTTTAGCGTTCAGGCTCCGGTCAGTTTCATTGGGTATCCAGACTCTGGTTATTATGTTGAGCGTTCAGGCTCCGGTAAGTTTCGTTGGGTATCCAGACTCTAGTTATTACATTGAGCGTTCAGGCTATGGTCATTTTCGTTGAGTATCTAGACTCCGGTTATTAAGTTGAGCGTCAGGCTCCGATCATTTTCATTGAGTATCCAGACTCCGATTATTATGTTGAGCGTTCAGGCTCCGGTCATTTTCGTTGAGTATCCAGACTCCTGTTATTACGTTGAGGGTTCAAACTACGGTCATTTTCGTTGAGTATCTAGACTCCTGTCATTACGTTGAACGTTTAGGCTCTGATCATTTTCGTTTAGTATCCATACTCCGGTCAATACGTTGAGCGTTCAGGCTCCGGTCATTTTCGTTGAGTATCCAGACTCCGGTCATTATATTGAGCGTTCAGGATCCAGTCATTTTCGTTGAGTATCATAACTCAATTTATTACGTTGAGCGTTCAGGCTCCGGTCAGTTTCGTTGGGTATCCAGACTCCGGTTATTACGTTGAGCGTTCAGGCTGCGGTAAGTTTCGTTGGATATCCAGACTCAGGTTATTACGTTGAGCGTTCAGGCTCCGGTCAGTTTCGTTAGGTATCCAGACTCAGGTTATTACGTTGAGCGTTCAGGCTCCGGTCAGTTTCGTTGGGTATCCAGACTCCAGTTATTACGTTGAGCGTTCAGGCTCCGGTAATTTTCGTTGAGTATCCAGACTTCGGTTATTAAGTTGAGCGTCAGGCTCTGATCATTTTCGTTGAGTATCCAGACTCCGGTCATTATATAGAGCGTTCAGGATCCAGTCATTTTCGTTGAGTATCATAACTCCATTTATTACATTGAGAGTTCAGGATCTGGTCAGTTTCGTTGAGGATCCAGACTCCAAATATTACGTTTAGCATTCAGGCTCCGGTCAGTTTCATTGGGTATCCAGACTCCGGTGATTACGTTGATCGTTCAGGCTCCGCTCATTTTCGTTGACTATCCAGACTCCCATTATTACGTTAAGCGTTCAGGCTCTGGTCAGTTTCGTTGAGTATCCAGATTCTGATTATTACGTTGAGCGTTCAGGCTCTGGTCAGTTTCGTTGGGTATCCAGACTCCGGTTATTACGTTGAGCGTTCAGGCTCCGATCATTTTGTTGAGTATCGAGACTCCGATTATTACGTTGAGCGTTCAGGCTCCGGTTATTTTCGTTGAGTATCCTGACTCCGATTATTACGTTGAGGGTTCAGACTCCGGTCATTTTCGTTGAGTATCTAGACTCCTGTCATTACGTTGAACGTTCAGGCTCCGATCATTTTCGTTAAGTATCCATACTCCGGTCAATACGTTGAGCGGTCAGGCTCCGGTCATTTTCGTTGTGTATCCAGACTCCGGTAATTACATTGAGCGTTCAGGATCCAGTCATTTTCGTTGAGTATCATAACTCCATTTATTACGTTGAGCGTTCAGGGTCCGGTTAGTTTCGCTGAGTATCCAGACTCCAAATATTACGTTGAGCGTTCAGGCTCCGGTCAGTTTCGTTGGGTATCCAGACTCCGGTGATTACGTTGATCGTTCAGTCTCCGGTCATTTTCGTTGACTATCCAGACTCGGGTTATTATGTTGAGCGTTCAGGCTCCGGTCAGTTTCGTTGAGTATCCAGATTCCGGTTATTACGTTTAGCGTTCAGGCTCCGGTCAGTTTCATTGGGTATCCAGACTCTGGTTATTATGTTGAGCGTTCAGGCTCCGGTAAGTTTCGTTGGGTATCCAGACTCTAGTTATTACATTGAGCGTTCAGGCTATGGTCATTTTCGTTGAGTATCTAGACTCCGGTTATTAAGTTGAGCGTCAGGCTCCGATCATTTTCATTGAGTATCCAGACTCCGATTATTATGATGAGCGTTCAGGCTCCGGTCATTTTCGTTGAGTATCCAGACTCCTGTTATTACGTTGAGGGTTCAAACTACGGTCATTTTCGTTGAGTATCTAGACTCCTGTCATTACGTTGAACGTTTAGGCTCTGATCATTTTCGTTTAGTATCCATACTCCGGTCAATACGTTGAGCGTTCAGGCTCCGGTCATTTTCGTTGAGTATCCAGACTCCGGTCATTATATTGAGCGTTCAGGATCCAGTCATTTTCGTTGAGTATCATAACTCCATTTATTACGTTGAGCGTTCAGGCTCCGGTCAGTTTCGTTGGGTATCCAGACTCCGGTTATTACGTTGAGCGTTCAGGCTGCGGTAAGTTTCGTTGGATATCCAGACTCAGGTTATTACGTTGAGCGTTCAGGCTCCGGTCAGTTTCGTTAGGTATCCAGACTCAGGTTATTACGTTGAGCGTTCAGGCTCCGGTCAGTTTCGTTGGGTATCCAGACTCCAGTTATTACGTTGAGCGTTCAGGCTCCGGTAATTTTCGTTGAGTATCCAGACTTCGGTTATTAAGTTGAGCGTCAGGCTCTGATCATTTTCGTTGAGTATCCAGACTCCGGTCATTATATAGAGCGTTCAGGATCCAGTCATTTTCGTTGAGTATCATAACTCCATTTATTACATTGAGAGTTCAGGATCTGGTCAGTTTCGTTGAGGATCCAGACTCCAAATATTACGTTTAGCATTCAGGCTCCGGTCAGTTTCATTGGGTATCCAGACTCCGGTGATTACGTTGATCGTTCAGGCTCCGCTCATTTTCGTTGACTATCCAGACTCCCATTATTACGTTAAGCGTTCAGGCTCTGGTCAGTTTCGTTGAGTATCCAGATTCTGATTATTACGTTGAGCGTTCAGGCTCTGGTCAGTTTCGTTGGGTATCCAGACTCCGGTTATTACGTTGAGCGTTCAGGCTCCGATCATTTTGTTGAGTATCGAGACTCCGATTATTACGTTGAGCGTTCAGGCTCCGGTTATTTTCGTTGAGTATCCTGACTCCGATTATTACGTTGAGGGTTCAGACTCCGGTCATTTTCGTTGAGTATCTAGACTCCTGTCATTACGTTGAACGTTCAGGCTCCGATCATTTTCGTTAAGTATCCATACTCCGGTCAATACGTTGAGCGGTCAGGCTCCGGTCATTTTCGTTGTGTATCCAGACTCCGGTAATTACATTGAGCGTTCAGGATCCAGTCATTTTCGTTGAGTATCATAACTCCATTTATTACGTTGAGCGTTCAGGGTCCGGTTAGTTTCGCTGAGTATCCAGACTCCAAATATTACGTTGAGCGTTCAGGCTCCGGTCAGTTTCGTTGGGTATCTAGACTCCGGTGATTACGTTGATCGTTCAGTCTCCGGTCATTTTCGTTGACTATCCAGACTCGGGTTATTATGTTGAGCGTTCAGGCTCCGGTCAGTTTCGTTGAGTATCCAGATTCCGGTTATTACGTTTAGCGTTCAGGCTCCGGTCAGTTTCATTGGGTATCCAGACTCTGGTTATTATGTTGAGCGTTCAGGCTCCGGTAAGTTTCGTTGGGTATCCAGACTCTAGTTATTACATTGAGCGTTCAGGCTATGGTCATTTTCGTTGAGTATCTAGACTCCGGTTATTAAGTTGAGCGTCAGGCTCCGATCATTTTCATTGAGTATCCAGACTCCGATTATTATGATGAGCGTTCAGGCTCCGGTCATTTTCGTTGAGTATCCAGACTCCTGTTATTACGTTGAGGGTTCAAACTACGGTCATTTTCGTTGAGTATCTAGACTCCTGTCATTACGTTGAACGTTTAGGCTCTGATCATTTTCGTTTAGTATCCATACTCCGGTCAATACGTTGAGCGTTCAGGCTCCGGTCATTTTCGTTGAGTATCCAGACTCCGGTCATTATATTGAGCGTTCAGGATCCAGTCATTTTCGTTGAGTATCATAACTCCATTTATTACGTTGAGCGTTCAGGCTCCGGTCAGTTTCGTTGGGTATCCAGACTCCGGTTATTACGTTGAGCGTTCAGGCTGCGGTAAGTTTCGTTGGGTATCCAGACTCAGGTTATTACGTTGAGCGTTCAGGCTCCGGTCAGTTTCGTTAGGTATCCAGACTCAGGTTATTACGTTGAGCGTTCAGGCTCCGGACAGTTTCGTTGGGTATCCAGACTCCAGTTATTACGTTGAGCGTTCAGGCTCCGGTAATTTTCGTTGAGTATCCAGACTTCGGTTATTAAGTTGAGCGTCAGGCTCTGATCATTTTCGTTGAGTATCCAGACTCCGATTATTACGTTGAGCGTTCAGGCTCCGGTTATTTTCGTTGAGTATCCTGACTCCGGTTATTACATTTAGGGTTCAGACTCAGGTCATTTTCGTTGAGTATCTAGACTTCTGTCATTACGTTGAACGTTCAGGCTCCGATAATTTTCGTTGAGTATCCATACTCCGGTCAATACGTTGAGCGGTCAGGCTCCGGTCATTTTCGTTGAGTATCCAGACTCCGGTCATTACATTGAGGGTTCAAGATCCATTCATTTTCGTTGAGTATGATAACTCCATTTATTACATTGAGCGTTCAGGGTCCGGTAAGTTTCGTTGAGTATCCAGACTCCAAATATTACGTTGAGCGTTCAGGCTCCGGTCAGTTTCGTTGGGTATCCAGACTCCGGTGATTACGTTGACCGTTCAGGCTCCGGTCATTTTCGTTGACTATCCAGACTCCAGTTATTACGTTGAGCGTTTAGGCTCCGGTCAGTTTCGTTGAGTATCCAGATTCTGATTATTATGTTGAGCGTTCAGGCTCTGGTCAGTTTCGTTGGGTATCCAGACTCCGGTTATTACGTTGAGCGTTCAGGCTCCGGTCATTTTCGTTGAGTATCCAGACTCCGGTTATTAAGTTGAGCGTCAGGCTCCGATCATTTTGTTGAGTATCTAGACTCCGATTATTACGTTGAGCGTTCAGGCTCCGATTATTTTCGTTGAGTATCCTGACTCCGGTTATTACGTTGAGGGTTCAGACTCCGGTCATTTTCGTTGAGTATCTAGACTCCTGTCATTACGTTGAACGTTCAGGCTCCGATCATTTTCGTTGAGTATCCATACTCCGGTCAATACGTTGAGCGGTCAGGTTTCGGTCATTCTCGTTGAGTATCCAGACTCCGGTAATTACATTGAGCGTTCAGGATCCAGTCATTTTCGTTGAGTATCATAACTCCATTTATTACGTTGAGCATTCAGGATCCGGTCAGCTTCGTTGAGTATCCAGACTCCAAATATTACGTTGAGAGTTCAGGCTCCGGTCAGTTTCGTTGGGTATCCAGACTCCGGTGATTACGTTGATCGTTCAGGCTCCGGTTATTTTTGGTGACTATCCAGACTCGGGTTATTACGTTGAGCGTTCAGGCTCCTGTCAGTTTCATTGAGTACCCAGATTCCGGTTATTACGTTGAGCGTTCAGGCTCCGGTCAGTTTCGTTGGGTATCCAGACTCCGGTTATTACGTTGAGCGTTCAGGCTGCGGTAAGTTTCGTTGGGTATCCAGACTCAGGTTATTACGTTGAGCGTTCAGGCTCCGGTCAGTTTCGTTGGGTATCCAGACTCAGGTTATTACGTTGAGCGTTCAGGCTCCGGTCAGGTTCGTTGGGTATCCAGACTCCAGTTATTACGTTGAGCGTTCAGGCTCCGGTAATTTTCGTTGAGTATCCAGACTACGATTATTACGTTGAGCGTTCAGGCACCAGTTATTTTCGTTGAGTATCCTGACTCCGGTTATTACAATGAGGGTTCAGACTCAGGTCATTTTCGTTGAGTATCTAGACTCCTGTCATTACGTTGAACGTTCAGGCTCCGATAATTTTCGTTGAGTATCCATACTCCGGTCAATACGTTGAGCGGTCAGGCTCCGGTCATTTTTGTTGAGTATCCAGACTCCGGTCATTACATTGAGGGTTCAAGATCCATTCATTTTCGTTGAGTATCATAACTCCATTTATTACGTTGAGCGTTCACGGTCCGGTAAGTTTCGTTGAGTATCCAGACTCCAAATATTACGTTGAGCGTTCAGGCTCCGGTCAGTTTCGTTGGGTATCCAGACTCCGGTGATTACGTTGACCGTTCAGGCTCCGGTCATTTTCGTTGACTATCCAGACTCCAGTTATTACGTTGAGCGTTCAGGTTCCGGTCAGTTTCGTTGAGTATCCAGATTCTGATTATTACGTTGAGAGTTCAGGCTCTGGTCAGTTTCGTTGGGTATCCAGACTCCGGTTATTACGCTGAGCGTTCAGGCTCCGGTCATTTTCGTTGAGTATCCAGACTCCGGTTATTAAGTTGAGCGTCAGGCTCCGATCATTTTGTTGAGTATCCAGAGTCCGATTATTACGTTGAGCATTCAGGCTCCGGTTATTTTCGTTGAGTATCCTGACTTTGGTTATTACGTTGAGGGTTCAGACTCCGGTCATTTTCGTTGAGTATCTAGACTCCTGTCATTACGTTGAACGTTCAGTCTCCGATCATTTTTGTTGAGTATCCATACTCCGGTCAATACGTTGAGCGGTCAGGCTCCGGTCATTTTCGTTGAGTATCCAGACTCCGGTAATTAAATTGAGCGTTCAGGATCCAGTCATTTTCGTTGAGTATCATAACTCCATTTATTACGTTGAGCATTCAGGATCCGGTCAGTTTCGTTGAGTATCCAGACTCCAAATATTACGTTGATCGTTCAGGCTCCGGTCAGTTTCATTGGGTATCCAGACTCCGGTGATTACGTTGATCGTTCAGGCTCCGGTCATTTTCGTTGACTATCCAGACTCGGGTTATTACGTTGAGCATTCAGGCTCTGGTTAGTTTTGTTGAGTACCCAGATTCCGGTTATTACGTTGAGCGTTCAGGCTCCGGTCAGTTTCGTTGGGTATCCAGACTCCGGTTATTACGTTGAGTGTTCAGGCTCCGGTAAGTTTCGTTGGGTATCTAGACTCAGGTTATTACGTTGAGCGTTCAGGCTCCGGTCAGTTTCGTTGGGTATCCAGACTCCAGTTATTACGTTGAGCGTTCAGGCTCCGGTAATTTTCGTTGAGTATCCAGACTCCGGGTATTAAGTTGAGCGTCAGGCTCCGATCATTTTCGTTGAATATCCAGACTCCGATTATTACGTTGAGCGTTCAGGCTCCGGTTATTTTTGTTGAGTATCCTGACTTCGGTTATTACGTTGAGGGTTCAGACTCAGGTCATTTTCGTTGAATATCTAGAATCCTGTAATTACGTTGAACGTTCAGGCTCCGATAATTTTCGTTGAGTATCCATACTCCGGTCAATACGTTGAGCGGTCAGGCTCCGGTCATTTTCGTTGAGTATCCAGACTCCGGTCATTACATTGAGGGTTCAAGATCCATTCATTTTCGTTGAGTATGATAACTCCATTTATTACATTGAGCGTTCAGGGTCCGGTAAGTTTCGTTGAGTATCCAGACTCCAAATATTACGTTGAGCGTTCAGGCTCCGGTCAGTTTCGTTGGGTATCCAGACTCCGGTGATTACGTTGACCGTTCAGGCTCCGGTCATTTTCGTTGACTATCCAGACTCCAGTTATTACGTTGAGCGTTTAGGCTCCGGTCAGTTTCGTTGAGTATCCAGATTCTGATTATTATGTTGAGCGTTCAGGCTCTGGTCAGTTTCGTTGGGTATCCAGACTCCGGTTATTACGTTGAGCGTTCAGGCTCCGGTCATTTTCGTTGAGTATCCAGACTCCGGTTATTAAGTTGAGCGTCAGGCTCCGATCATTTTGTTGAGTATCTAGACTCCGATTATTACGTTGAGCGTTCAGGCTCCGATTATTTTCGTTGAGTATCCTGACTCCGGTTATTACGTTGAGGGTTCAGACTCCGGTCATTTTCGTTGAGTATCTAGACTCCTGTCATTACGTTGAACGTTCAGGCTCCGATCATTTTCGTTGAGTATCCATACTCCGGTCAATACGTTGAGCGGTCAGGTTTCGGTCATTCTCGTTGAGTATCCAGACTCCGGTAATTACATTGAGCGTTCAGGATCCAGTCATTTTCGTTGAGTATCATAACTCCATTTATTACGTTGAGCATTCAGGATCCGGTCAGCTTCGTTGAGTATCCAGACTCCAAATATTACGTTGAGAGTTCAGGCTCCGGTCAGTTTCGTTGGGTATCCAGACTCCGGTGATTACGTTGATCGTTCAGGCTCCGGTTATTTTTGGTGACTATCCAGACTCGGGTTATTACGTTGAGCGTTCAGGCTCCTGTCAGTTTCATTGAGTACCCAGATTCCGGTTATTACGTTGAGCGTTCAGGCTCCGGTCAGTTTCGTTGGGTATCCAGACTCCGGTTATTACGTTGAGCGTTCAGGCTGCGGTAAGTTTCGTTGGGTATCCAGACTCAGGTTATTACGTTGAGCGTTCAGGCTCCGGTCAGTTTCGTTGGGTATCCAGACTCAGGTTATTACGTTGAGCGTTCAGGCTCCGGTCAGGTTCGTTGGGTATCCAGACTCCAGTTATTACGTTGAGCGTTCAGGCTCCGGTAATTTTCGTTGAGTATCCAGACTACGATTATTACGTTGAGCGTTCAGGCACCAGTTATTTTCGTTGAGTATCCTGACTCCGGTTATTACAATGAGGGTTCAGACTCAGGTCATTTTCGTTGAGTATCTAGACTCCTGTCATTACGTTGAACGTTCAGGCTCCGATAATTTTCGTTGAGTATCCATACTCCGGTCAATACGTTGAGCGGTCAGGCTCCGGTCATTTTTGTTGAGTATCCAGACTCCGGTCATTACATTGAGGGTTCAAGATCCATTCATTTTCGTTGAGTATCATAACTCCATTTATTACGTTGAGCGTTCACGGTCCGGTAAGTTTCGTTGAGTATCCAGACTCCAAATATTACGTTGAGCGTTCAGGCTCCGGTCAGTTTCGTTGGGTATCCAGACTCCGGTGATTACGTTGACCGTTCAGGCTCCGGTCATTTTCGTTAAATATCCAGACTCCAGTTATTACGTTGAGCGTTCAGGCTCCGGTCAGTTTCGTTGAGTATCCAGATTCTGATTATTACGTTGAGAGTTCAGGCTCTGGTCAGTTTCGTTGGGTATCCAGACTCCGGTTATTACGCTGAGCGTTCAGGCTCCGGTCATTTTCGTTGAGTATCCAGACTCCGGTTATTAAGTTGAGCGTCAGGCTCCGATCATTTTGTTGAGTATCCAGAGTCCGATTATTACGTTGAGCATTCAGGCTCCGGTTATTTTCGTTGAGTATCCTGACTTTGGTTATTACGTTGAGGGTTCAGACTCCGGTCATTTTCGTTGAGTATCTAGACTCCTGTCATTACGTTGAACGTTCAGTCTCCGATCATTTTTGTTGAGTATCCATACTCCGGTCAATACGTTGAGCGGTCAGGCTCCGGTCATTTTCGTTGAGTATCCAGACTCCGGTAATTAAATTGAGCGTTCAGGATCCAGTCATTTTCGTTGAGTATCATAACTCCATTTATTACGTTGAGCATTCAGGATCCGGTCAGTTTCGTTGAGTATCCAGACTCCAAATATTACGTTGATCGTTCAGGCTCCGGTCAGTTTCGTTGGGTATCCAGACTCCGGTGATTACGTTGATCGTTCAGGCTCCGGTCATTTTCGTTGACTATCCAGACTCGGGTTATTACGTTGAGCATTCAGGCTCTGGTTAGTTTTGTTGAGTACCCAGATTCCGGTTATTACGTTGAGCGTTCAGGCTCCGGTCAGTTTCGTTGGGTATCCAGACTCCGGTTATTACGTTGAGTGTTCAGGCTCCGGTAAGTTTCGTTGGGTATCTAGACTCAGGTTATTACGTTGAGCGTTCAGGCTCCGGTCAGTTTCGTTGGGTATCCAGACTCCAGTTATTACGTTGAGCGTTCAGGCTCCGGTAATTTTCGTTGAGTATCCAGACTCCGGGTATTAAGTTGAGCGTCAGGCTCCGATCATTTTCGTTGAATATCCAGACTCCGATTATTACGTTGAGCGTTCAGGCTCCGGTTATTTTTGTTGAGTATCCTGACTTCGGTTATTACGTTGAGGGTTCAGACTCAGGTCATTTTCGTTGAATATCTAGAATCCTGTAATTACGTTGAACGTTCAGGCTCCGATAATTTTCGTTGAGTATCCATACTCCGGTCAATACGTTGAGCGGTCAGGCTCCGGTCATTTTCGTTGAGTATCCAGACTCCGGTCATTACATTGAGGGTTCAAGATCCATTCATTTTCGTTGAGTATCATAACTCCATTTATTACGTTGAGCGTTCAGGGTCCGGTAAGTTTCGTTGAGTATCCAGACTCCAAATATTACGTTGAGCGTTCAGGCTCCGGTCAGTTTCGTTGGGTATCCAGACTCCGGTGATTACGTTGATCGTTCAGGCTCCGGTCATTTTCGTTGACTATCCAGACTCCGGTTATTACGTTAAGCGTTCAGGCTCCAGTCAGTTTCGTTGAGTATCCAGATTCTGATTATTACGTTGAGCGTTCAGGCTCTGGTCAGTTTCGTTGGGTATCCAGACTCTGGTTATTACGTTGAGCGTTCAGGCTCCGGTCATTTTCGTTGAGTATCCAAACTCCGGTTATTAAGTTGAGCGTCAGGCTCCGATCATTTTGTTGAGTATCCAGACTCCGATTATTACGTTGAGCATTCAGGCTCCGATTATTTTCGTTGAGTATCCTGACTCCGGTTATTACGTTGAGGGTTCAGACTCCGGTCATTTTCGTTGAGTATCTAGAATCCTGTCATTACGTTGAACGTTCAGGCTCCGATCATTTTCGTTGAGTATCCATACTCCGGTCAATACGTTGAGCGGTCAGGCTCCGGTCATTTTCGTTGAGTATCCAGACTCCGGTAATTACATTGAGCGTTCAGGATCCAGTCATTTTCGTTGAGTATCATAACTCCATTTATTACGTTGAGCATTCAGGATCCGGTCAGTTTCGTTGAGTATCCAGACTCCAAATATTACATTGAGCGTTCAGGCTCCGGTCAGTTTCGTTGGGTATCCAGACTCCTGTGATTACGTTGATCGTTCAGGCTCCGGTCATTTTCGTTGACTATCCAGACTCGGGTTATTACGTTGAGCGTTCAGGCTCCAGTCAATTTCGTTGAGTACCCAGATTCTGGTTATTACGTTGAGCGTTCAGGCTCCGGTCAGTTTCGTTGGGTATCCAGACTCCGGTTATTACGTTGAGTGTGACGCCCCGATTCTGAATTCCCATTATTGGTTGAGTCTTTTAATTTATTTAATTGATGTTTGTTTTAAATTGAGAAATTATATATTGTTATGTGGTGTTTGCTTATTTTATCTATTTTTACCGATTCAGAGAGTTTTCGGGGAAGTAGAGTAAAAAGGGCATTTTAGACATTTAGCACTTTAGTGTGAGAATTGATTGATAAGTGTTGGAAAGAATTTGAGAGGAAAGAAATAGAGATAGAAATAGAATAAGAGAGGAAAAAGGAAGAAGGTAGTAACATAAGAAGAAAAACAAGAGAAAGAAAAGAGGAGAAGGGAAAGAGAAGAGAAAGTGGAGAGGAAAACCTAGAATCATCAAGGAGTCATTACCAAAGCTTGCAATCGATCGGTAAGGGTGTGAAACTCCATCATCTCTTTAATGTGTATGGTTGTATGTGTATGTGTGTGGATTTTGTAGAGTTTCTACTCTTTTTCCACTTAGGTTAGAAGTTGGTTTTGTGAGTAGAATGAGGTTTTAATCGGTTAGAGCTCGGATTAGACGATGTAGTTTAGTCGGGTGATGGTTGGGTTGTGCTACTGTGACTAGTTTGGGTTTAATCGGTTGGTTGTGTGGAGTTTGGGCTTTGAGGCAGCCATGGAAGTTCTGTCTTCGCAAGTTCGCCAGGCGAAGCCCAGCGAGCTGTAGCGAAGCAAGTCAGAAGCTAATACCCTGTATTCGCTGGCAAGTTCGCCAGGCGAGGTGAGTTGGCGAAGGGTCGCCAGGCGAGTGGGTAGCGAGCCTTAGCGAGTAATTCCAGAATTACTCCCAGTGGACTTCGCTGGGGAGTTCGCCAGGCGAAGGCCAGCGAGCATTCGCTGCGTGGCTTCGCCAGGCGAAGGTTGGCGAACCTGGCAGTGTTATTTGTTTTGCTGTTTGTTCATGGCATGATGTTTGGTTGATTCAATTATGATTAATGCCTATATGAATGATTGATGTGTGAACTGTTTCAACATGTTGTGTTGTGGGTGGCCGAAAGGCGTGAATCCTAGATTGTGGAGCCGATTGTGAATCTTAATCGTTTGATAATGTTGTGCGTTTGCTCGAATTAGATAGAAATGCATTGATGGATTAATAGGTATGTAAACCTTGTGTGAAATGGTGTATAATGTGAATGCTTGATAGATATATGCTATGTATGTGATAAATGCAATGAATATGTTTGTGAGCATAGTATGCATTTTTGTGTCGATTGATCCCTCGGAGGATTTGCAGAACCTCGTATGATACGATGGTTATATTTGATTCCTTGGAGAATCGGTTGCATTGTGTGATTCCTCGGAGAATCGGTCATAACATGTAATCCCGTGGAGGATTGGTTAGAGTATTTGATTCCGTGGAGAATCTGCTGAGTACTTGATCCCGTGGAGGATCTGCTGAATATTCGATTCCGTGGAGAATCTGATGAATATTTGATTCCGTGGAGAATCTGCTGAGTACTTGATCCCGTGGAGGATCTGCTGAATACTCGATTCCTTAGGGAATTTGTTGAATGAGTCGGTACCGCATTTGCATCTGCATAGAGTCGTGTGTCGGTCTCTATGAGTTGCATGAGTCATCTGTGTATGATGCATTGGTTGTGTGAATATAACTGTGTATGTTATATGTGATTGTTTGGAGGAAATATAGTGAATGTTCATGTGTATGTGTAGAGACATGATTATTTGTATATGCTTAATGTGGTGAGAACATAATTTGAGTATAACTTGTATAATTATGGAGTTATGTATATATACAATTTTATGCATTAACTGTTATGATGTTGTTTCTCACCCTTCTGCTGTTTTCTAATGCTCTATGAGGCATTGCAGAGTAGGAAGCTGGAGGTTCTTTTTGTGAAGCGATGTCTTCATTCTTTTTGGTCAATGGCTCTGATATGTAACATCTGGGTAGTTAGGAAGCCTTTGACTCTTTTGGAGTTACATTTGTTTTGATTCTTTTGTGATACATATGTGTATGTATCATTTGTGGATACGTTGTAAAACATGAATTAACTGATGGTTGTATATACTTTTATGAATGAGATCGATTCAATATTTGGATGTTTCCGCTTTATTCTAAATATTGAGATGTGGGTTACCCATTGTTGCATATCTATTTTGAGCAGGCATCGTATGTGTTTAATTTCATGATAATGTGATGCGCCTCTTTTATACCATGTTTTAATCAAACTCTGATGAAATAACTTTTCTATGTGCCTAATTGATTTATTTAATTTATTTGGGGTATAGAAAGGGGGTGTTACATTAAGTGGTATCAGAGCCAGTGTTGAGTCAGTCGTGTCTGTCTTGTTGTTGTGTTGGTTGAACGGTTGTTTAACCTTGTTGTTATTTTTGGGAATCCTCAGAATATGGCAGGTCGTAATGACAATGCTATGGCAGCGGCGTTAGAGGCTATGGCCAGAGCTGTGCAGGGTGCACCTAACGTGAATGCGAATGATGAGTTCAGGAAGAACCAACCACCGGTGTTTAAAGGGAGATTTGATCCGGATGGTGCTCAGATATGGTTAAAGGAAATTGAGAGAATTTTTAGGGTAATGGATTGTGCTGAAGGGAATAAGGTGAGACTAGGGACTCACATGCTGAGAGAAGAGGCCGATGACTGGTGGGTCAGCATGAGGCAAGTTCTTGAGGTCGACGACGAGGAGATTACGTGGGATTTATTTCGTGCTGAGTTTCTAAGGAAGTATTATCCCGAAAGTGTTAAAGGGAAGAGAGAAATGGAATTTCTGGAGTTGAAACAAGGTAATATGTCGGTGGTGGACTACACCGCTAAGTTTACTGAGTTAGTGAAGTTTCACCCTCACTATGATGCGGTTACGGCAGAATTTTCCAAATGTATCAAGTATGAGAATGGCTTGCGTCCTGAGATCAAGCAAGCGGTAGGTTATCAAAGGATAAGAAGATTTTCGGATTTGACCGAGTGCTGTAGGATTTATGAAGAAGACAGTAGAGCTCGTTCTACTCATTATAAGGGTTTGAGCGAGAGGAGAGGGAAGCAGCAAGTACGAAGCGGACCTTATGTGACGCCTGCTGATAAGGGCAAACATAGGGGAAACTTTGATAGGAGACCCGGAGGAGGTTCCGGTGCGATCAAATGTTTTAAGTGTGGCGTGATGGGCCACAAGTCTTATGATTGTGGAAAGTTCAAGGCGAAGTGTTCCAACTGTGGACTCTTTGGTCATGATGCAGCAGAGTGTAGAAAGAATGCTGTGAAGTGTTTTAAATGTGGCGAGGTGGGTCACATTAGCCCGAATTGTACCAAACCGAAGCAAGCTCCGGCGTGCGGAAAAGTATTCGCATTAGCAAGTTCAGACGCCACTAATGCGGCAGATCGTTTGATTAAAGGTACATGCTTTATTAATGATATGCCTTTAGTTGCTATTATTGATACTGGAGCGACTCACTCGTTCATTTCTCTTGCGTGTGCTAAGCGGTTGGATTTGTGTATGGTTTCTTTGGGTAGTGGTATGGTTATTGGGACTCCCGCTTCGGGGTCGGTAACTACTTCTTTGGTGTGTGCAAGTTGTCCTTTGACCATGTATGGTAAGGACTTCGTTATGGATTTAGTGTGTTTGCCGTTGGAAGGTTTGGACGTAATTTTGGGTATGAATTGGTTGCAATTTAATAGAGTTCATTTGGATTGCTATCACAAGTTAGTAAGGTTTCCTTCTTTGGAAGATGGTGAAAACGAGAGTTTTCTTTCCACTAAAGAGTTGAAGAAACTTTTAGCGGACGAAGCTCAGTTGTTTGGTTTGTTTGCATCGTTGTCGGTGGAGAGCAAAGTTGAGCTCGACGTGTTTCCTGTGGTTTGTGAATTTCCTGAAGTGTTTCCGGAAGATGTTGCGGATGTGCCGCCAAAGAGAGAGGTTGAATTTTCTATTGATCTAGTTCAGGGTACTAGACCGATTTCGATGGCCCCGTATCGGATGTCGGCATCGGAATTGGTGGAATTGAAGAAGCAGTTGAATGATTTGTTGGATAAGAGATTTGTAAGACCAAGTGTTTCTCCTTGGGGTGCACCGGTATTGTTGATAAAGAAGAAGGATGGTAGTATGCGATTGTGTATTGATTATCGGCAGTTGAATAAGGTGACAATTAAGAACAAGTATCCGCTTCCAAGAATTGATGATCTGATGGATCAATTGGTTGGAGCCCGTGTTTTTAGTAAGATTGATTTGAGATCCGGTTATCACCAGATTCGGGTTAAGGAAGAAGATATTTTGAAGACGGCTTTTAGAACACGATATGGTCACTACGAGTATACGGTGATGCCATTCGGAGTTTCTAATGCGCCGGGTGTTTTCATGGAATATATGAACCGTATCTTCCACGAGCAGTTGGATCGTTTTGTGGTGGTGTTTATCGATGACATTTTGATTTATTCTAAGTCTCGAGAGGAACACGAAGAACATTTAAGGATTGTGTTGCGGATTTTGAAAGAGAAGAAGTTGTATGCAAAGTTGTCTAAGTGTGAGTTTTGGTTGTCGAAGGTGAGTTTTCTTGGACATATTATTTCCGGCAATGGTATTAGTGTGGATCCATCCAAGATCGATGCGGTAATGCAATGGGAGACTCCAAGATCGGTTACGGAAATTCGAAGCTTTTTGGGCTTGGCCGGTTACTACCGGAGGTTTATCGAAGGATTTTCAAAGTTAGCACTTCCGTTAACGCAGTTGACTTGTAAAGGAAAGGCTTTTATTTGGGATGTTAATTGTGAAGAGAGTTTCATGGAATTAAAGAGAAGGTTAACGTCAGCGCCAGTTTTGATTTTGCCGAATCCTACGGAACCTTTTGTGGTTTATTGCGATGCTTCTTTGTCAGGATTGGGTGGTGTATTAATGCAAGATGGGAAGGTCGTGGCGTATGCTTCTAGACAGTTGAGAGTGCATGAAAAGAATTATCCTACTCATGATTTGGAGTTAGCGGCCGTAGTGTTCGTTTTGAAAATTTGGAGACACTATCTTTATGGTGCAAGATTTGAGGTTTTTAGCGATCACAAGAGTTTGAAGTATTTGTTTGATCAGAAAGAATTGAATATGAGGCAAAGGAGATGGCTAGAACTTTTGAAGGACTATGATTTTGGTTTAAATTATCATCCGGGTAAGGCGAATGTGGTAGCCGATGCTTTAAGTCGGAAGTCGTTGCACGTGTCTACCTTGATGGTTAGAGAGTGGGAACTTTTGGAGAACTTTAGAGATTTGAGTTTGGTTTGTGAGTTAACGCCGAGTAGTGTGAAGCTTGGTGTGTTGCATGTCACGAATGATTTCCTTGCTACGGTGTGTGAAAAGCAAAAGTTGGATTTGAAATTTGTGGATTTGATGACGAATGGAAATGAAGATTTCAAAGTTGATGAATTAGGAGTTTTGAGGTTTCGAGGTCGTATTTGTGTTCCCGATGATGCGGATTTGAAAAAGATGATATTGGAAGAGGGACATCGGAGTAACTTGAGTATTCATCCGGGAGCGAATAAGATGTATCAGGATTTGAAGAAGATCTTTTGGTGGTCTGGATTGAAAAGCGATGTTGCTCGTTTTGTGTACTCGTGTTTGACTTGCCAGAAGTCTAAGGTGGAGCATCAGAAGCCTAGTGGATTGATGCAACCGTTGGATATTCCGGAATGGAAATGGGATAGTATATCGATGGATTTTGTTACGGGATTGCCGAATACGCAAAGAGGACATAATGCTATTTGGGTGATTGTTAATAGGCTTACTAAATCGGCTCACTTTATTCCGATTGATATTACTTATTCTTTGGAAAGGTTAGCCGAGATTTATGTTGGCACTATTGTGAAGCTTCATGGAGTTCCTAAGAGTATTGTGTCGGATAGAGATCCTAGATTTACTTCAAGATTTTGGGAGAGTTTGCAAGGTGCCTTGGGTTCTAAGTTGAGATTGAGTTCGGCATATCATCCGCAAACAGATGGTCAAACCGAGAGGACGATTCAATCGTTAGAAGATTTGTTGCGTGCTTGTGTGCTTGAACAAAGTGGTGCGTGGGACGGTTATTTAGCGTTGATTGAGTTCACCTATAATAACAGTTTCCATTCGAGTATTGGCATGGCGCCATTTGAGGCTTTATATGGACGGAGATGTCGAACACCTCTGTGTTGGCATGAGACGGGTGAAAGGTCGGTAGTTGGTCCTGAAATGGTACAGCAAACGACGGAAAAGGTGAAATTTATTCGGGAAAAGATGAGAGCTTCTCAGAATAGACAGAAAAGTTATCATGATAAAAGGAGAAAGGATCTCGAGTTTCAAGAGGGAGACCATGTGTTTTTGAGAGTTACACCGGTTGCGGGTGTGGGTCGTGCTTTGAAGTCGAGAAAGTTGACTTCTCGTTTTATTGGTCCGTATCAGATTGTCGCACGGGTTGGTGCTGTGGCGTATCGTGTGGCGTTGCCTCCGAACCTTTCGAATTTGCATGATGTATTCCATGTCTCGCAACTTCGGAAGTATGTTCCGGATCCGTCACATGTGATCCCAATGGATGAAGTTGAAGTAAGAGATAACCTTACAGTGGAAGTTTTACCGGTTAGTATTTTGGACCGTGAAGTTAAGAAACTGAGAGGCAAGGATATTGCGCTTGTGAAAGTGTCCTGGGGAGGTGCCGCGGAAGGCAACATGACTTGGGAATTGGAGAGCAAGATGCGAGAATCGCATCCGGAGTTGTTTGAATCAGGTGATATTTTCGAGGACGAAAATTTCTAAAGTGGGGGAGAGTTGTGACGCCCCGATTCTGAATTCCCATTATTGGTTGAGTCTTTTAATTTATTTAATTTATGTTTGTTTTAAATTGAGAAATTATATATTGTTATGTGGTGTTTGCTTATTTTATCTATTTTTACCGATTCAGAGAGTTTTCGGGGAAGTAGAGTAAAAAGGGCATTTTAGACATTTAGCACTTTAGTGTGAGAATTGATTGATAAGTGTTGGAAAGAATTTGAGAGGAAAGAAATAGAGATAGAAATAGAATAAGAGAGGAAAAAGGAAGAAGGTAGTAACATAAGAAGAAAAACAAGAGAAAGAAAAGAGGAGAAGGGAAAGAGAAGAGAAAGTGGAGAGGAAAACCTAGAATCATCAAGGAGTCATTACCAAAGCTTGCAATCGATCGGTAAGGGTGTGAAACTCCATCATCTCTTTAATGTGTATGGTTGTATGTGTATGTGTGTGGATTTTGTAGAGTTTCTACTCTTTTTCCACTTAGGTTAGAAGTTGGTTTTGTGAGTAGAATGAGGTTTTAATCGGTTAGAGCTCGGATTAGACGATGTAGTTTAGTCGGGTGATGGTTGGGTTGTGCTACTGTGACTGGTTTGGGTTTAATCGGTTGGTTGTGTGGAGTTTGGGCTTTGAGGCAGCCATGGAAGTTCTGTCTTCGCAAGTTCGCCAGGCGAATGGCAGCGAAGCTTCGCCAGGCGAAGCCCAGCGAGCTGTAGCGAAGCAAGTCAGAAGCTAATACCCTGTATTCGCTGGCAAGTTCGCCAGGCGAGGTGAGTTGGCGAAGGTTCGCCAGGCGAGTGGGTAGCGAGCCTTAGCGAGTAATTCCAGAATTACTCCCAGTGGACTTCGCTGGGGAGTTCGCCAGGCGAAGGCCAGCGAGCATTCGCTGCGTGGCTTCGCCAGGCGAAGGTTGGCGAACCTGGCAGTGTTATTTGTTTTGCTGTTTGTTCATGGCATGATGTTTGGTTGATTCAATTATGATTAATGCCTATATGAATGATTGATGTGTGAACTGTTTCAACATGTTGTGTTGTGGGTGGCCGAAAGGCGTGAATCCTAGATTGTGGAGCCGATTGTGAATCTTAATCGTTTGATAATGTTGTGCGTTTGCTCGAATTAGATAGAAATGCATTGATGGATTAATAGGTATGTAAACCTTGTGTGAAATGGTGTATAATGTGAATGCTTGATAGATATATGCTATGTATGTGATAAATGCAATGAATATGTTTGTGAGCATAGTATGCATTTTTGTGTCGATTGATCCCTCGGAGGATTTGCAGAACCTCGTATGATACGATGGTTATATTTGATTCCTTGGAGAATCGGTTGCATTGTGTGATTCCTCGGAGAATCGGTCATAACATGTAATCCCGTGGAGGATTGGTTAGAGTATTTGATTCCGTGGAGAATCTGCTGAGTACTTGATCCCGTGGAGGATCTGCTGAATATTCGATTCCGTGGAGAATATGATGAATATTTGATTCCGTGGAGAATCTGCTGAGTACTTGATCCCGTGGAGGATCTGCTGAATACTCGATTCCTTAGGGAATTTGTTGAATGAGTCAGTACCGCATTTGCATCTGCATAGAGTCGTGTGTCGGTCTCTATGAGTTGCATGAGTCATCTGTGTATGATGCATTGGTTGTGTGAATATAACTGTGTTTGTTATATGTGATTGTTTGGAGGAAATATAGTGAATGTTCATGTGTATGTGTAGAGACATGATTATTTGTATATGCTTAATGTGGTGAGAACATAATTTGAGTATAACTTGTATAATTATGGAGTTATGTATATATACAATTTTATGCATTAACTGTTATGATGTTGTTTCTCACCCTTCTGCTGTTTTCTAATGCTCTATGAGGCATTGCAGAGTAGGAAGCTGGAGGTTCTTTTTGTGAAGCGATGTCTTCATTCTTTTTGGTCAATGGCTCTGATATGTAACATCTGGGTAGTTAGGAAGCCTTTGACTCTTTTGGAGTTACATTTGTTTTGATTCTTTTGTGATACATATGTGTATGTATCATTTGTGGATACGTTGTAAAACATGAATTAACTGATGGTTGTATATACTTTTATGAATGAGATCGATTCAATATTTGGATGTTTCCGCTTTATTCTAAATATTGAGATGTGGGTTACCCATTGTTGCATATCTATTTTGAGCAGGCATCGTATGTGTTTAATTTCATGATAATGTGATGCGCCTCTTTTATACCATGTTTTAATCAAACTCTGATGAAATAACTTTTCTATGTGCCTAATTGATTTATTTAATTTATTTGGGGTATAGAAAGGGGGTGTTACATTGAGCGTTCAGGCTGCGGTAAGTTTCGTTGGGTATCCAGACTCAGGTTATTACATTGAGCGTTCAGGCTCCGATCAGTTTCGTTGGGTATCCAGACTCAGGTTATTACGTTGAGTGTTCAGGCTCCGGTCAGTTTCGTTGGGTATCCAGACTCCAGTTATTACGTTGAGCGTTCAGGCTCCGGTAATTTTTGTTGAGTATCCAGACCCCGGTTATTAAGTTGAGCGTCAGGCTCTGATCATTTTCGTTGAGTATCCAGACTCCGATTATTACGTTGAGCGTTCAGGCTCCGGTTATTTTCGTTGAGTATCCTGACTCCGGTTATTACATTGAGGGTTCAGACTCAGGTCATTTTCGTTGAGTATCTAGACTCTTGTCATTACGTTGAACGTTCAGGCTCCGATAATTTTCGTTGAGTATCCATACTCCGGTCAATACGTTGAGCGGTCAGGCTCCGGTCATTTTCGTTGAGTATCCAGACTCCGGTCATTACATTGAGGGTTCAAGATCCATTCATTTTCGTTGAGTATCATAACTCCATTTATTACGTTGAACGTTCAGGGTCCGGTAAGTTTCGTTGAGTATCCAGACTCCAAATATTACGTTGAGCGTTCAGGCTCCGGTCAGTTTCGTTGGGTATCCAGACTCTGGTGATTACGTTGACCGTTCAGGCTCCGGTCATTTTCGTTGACTATCCAGACTCCAGTTATTACGTTGAGCGTTCAGGCTCCGGTCAGTTTCGTTGAGTATCCAGATTCTGATTATTACGTTGAGAGTTCAGGCTCTGGTCAGTTTCGTTGGGTATCCAGGCTCCGGTTATTACGTTGAGCGTTCAGGCTCCGGTCATTTTCGTTGAGTATCCAGACTCCGGTTATTAAGTTGAGCGTCAGGCTCCGATCATTTTGTTGAGTATCCAGAGTCTGATTATTACGTTGAGCGTTCAGGCTCCGGTTATTTTCGTTGAGTATCCTGACTCCGGTTATTACGTTGAGGGTTCAGACTCCGGTCATTTTCGTTGAGTATCTAGACTCCTATCATTACGTTGAACGTTCAGGCTCCGATCATTTTCGTTGAGTATCCATACTCCGGTCAATACGTTGAGCGGTCAGGCTCCGGTCATTTTCGTTGAGTATCCAGACTCCGGTAATTAAATTGAGCGTTCAGGATCCAGTCATTTTCGTTGAGTATCATAACTCCATTATTTACGTTGAGCATTCAGGATCCGGTCAGTTTCGTTGAGTATCCATACTCCAAATATTACGTTGATCGTTCAGGCTCCGGTCAGTTTCGTTGGGTATCCAGACTCCGGTGATTACGTTGATCGTTCAGGCTCCGGTCATTTTCGTTGACTATCCAGACTCGGGTTATTACGTTGAGCGTTCAGGCTCTGGTTAGTTTTGTTGAGTACCCAGATTCCGGTTATTACGTTGAGTGTTCAGGCTCCGGTCAGTTTCGTTGGGTATCCAGACTCCGGTTATTACGTTGAGCGTTCAAGCTCCGGTAAGTTTCATTGGGTATCTAGACTCAGGTTATTACGTTGAGCGTTCAGGCTCCGGTCAGTTTCGTTGGGTATCCAAACTCTAGTTATTACGTTGAGCGTTCAGGCTCCGGTAATTTTCGTTGAGTATCCAGACTCCGGGTATTAAGTTGAGCGTCAGGCTCCGATCATTTTCGTTGAGTATCCAGACTCCGATTATTACGTTGAGCGTTTAGGCTCCGGTTATTTTCGTTGAGTATCCTGACTCCGGTTATTACGTTGAGGGTTCAGACTCAGGTCATTTTCGTTGAGTATCTAGACTCCTGTCATTACGTTGAACGTTCAGGCTCCGATAATTTTCGTTGAGTATCCATACATGGTCAATACGTTGAGCGGTCAGGCTCCGGTCATTTTCGTTGAGTATCCAGACTCCGGTCATTACATTGAGGGTTCAAGATCCATTCATTTTCGTTGAGTATCATAACTCCATTTATTACGTTGAACGTTCAGGGTCCGGTAAGTTTCGTTGAGTATCCAGACTCCAAATATTACGTTGAGCGTTCAGGCTCCGGTCAGTTTCGTTGGGTATCCAGACTCCGGTGATTACGTTGATCGTTCAGGCTCCGGTCATTTTCGTTGACTATCCAGACTCCAGTTATTACGTTGAGCGTTCAGGCTCCGGTCAGTTTCGTTGAGTATCCAGATTCTGATTATTACGTTGAGAGTTCAGGCTCTGGTCAGTTTCGTTGGGTATCCAGGCTCCGGTTATTACGTTGAGCGTTCAGGCTCCGGTCATTTTCGTTGAGTATCCAGACTCCGGTTATTAAGTTGAGCGTCAGGCTCCGATCATTTTGTTGAGTATCCAGAGTCTGATTATTACGTTGAGCGTTCAGGCTCCGGTTATTTTCGTTGAGTATCCTGACTCCAGTTATTACGTTGAGGGTTCAGACTCCGGTCATTTTCGTTGAGTATCTAGACTCCTATCATTACGTTGAACGTTCAGGCTCCGATCATTTTCGTTGAGTATCCATACTCCGGTCAATACGTTGAGCGGTCAGGCTCCGGTCATTTTCGTTGAGTATCCAGACTCCGGTAATTAAATTGAGCGTTCAGGATCCAGTCATTTTCGTTGAGTATCATAACTCCATTTATTACGTTGAGCATTCAGGATCCGGTCAGTTTCGTTGAGTATCCAGACTCCAAATATTACGTTGATCGTTCAGGCTCCGGTCAGTTTCGTTGGGTATCCAGACTCCGGTGATTACGTTGATCGTTCAGGCTCCGGTCATTTTCGTTGACTATCCAGACTCGGGTTATTACGTTGAGCGTTCAGGCTCTGGTTAGTTTTGTTGAGTACCCAGATTCCGGTTATTACGTTGAGTGTTCAGGCTCCGGTCAGTTTCGTTGGGTATCCAGACTCCGGTTATTACGTTGAGCGTTCAGGCTCCGGTAAGTTTCATTGGGTATCTAGACTCAGGTTATTACGTTGAGCGTTCAGGCTCCGGTCAGTTTCGTTGGGTATCCAGACTCCAGTTATTACGTTGAGCGTTCAGGCTCCGGTAATTTTCGTTGAGTATCCAGACTCCGGGTATTAAGTTGAGCGTCAGGCTCCGATCATTTTCGTTGAGTATCCAGACTCCGATTATTACGTTGAGCGTTCAGGCTCCGGTTATTTTCGTTGAGTATCCTGACTCCGGTTATTACGTTGAGGGTTCAGACTCAGGTCATTTTCGTTGAGTATCTAGACTCCTGTCATTACGTTGAACGTTCAGGCTCCGATAATTTTCGTTGAGTATCCATACTCCGGTCAATATGTTGAGCGGTCAGGCTTCGATCATTTTCGTTGAGTATCCAGACTCCGGTCATTACATTGAGGGTTCAAGATCCATTCATTTTCGTTGAGTATCATAACTCCATTTATTACGTTGAGCGTTCAGGGTCCGGTAAGTTTCGTTGAGTATCCATACTCCAAATATTATGTTGAGCGTTCAGGCTCCGGTCAGTTTTGTTCGGTATCCAGACTCCGGTGATTACGTTGATCGTTCAGGCTCCGGTCATTTTCGTTGACTATCCAGACTCCGGTTATTACGTTAAGCGTTCAGGCTCCGGTCAGTTTCGTTGAGTATCCAGATTCTGATTATTACGTTGAGCGTTCAGGCTCTGGTCAGTTTCGTTGGGTATCCAGACTCCGGTTATTACGTTGAGCGTTCAGGCTCCGGTCATTTTCGTTGAGTATCCAGACTCCGGTTATTAAGTTGAGCGTCAGGCTCCGATCATTTTGTTGAGTATCCAGACTCCGATTATTACGTTGAGCGTTCAGGCTCCGATTATTTTCGTTGAGTATCCTGACTCCGGTTATTAAGTTGAGGGTTCAGACTCCCGTCATTTTATTTGAGTATCTAGACTCCTGTCATTACGTTGAACGTTCAGGCTCCGATCATTTTCGTTGAGTATCCATACTCCGGTCAATATGTTGAGCGGTCAGGCTCCGGTCATTTTCGTTGAGTATCCAGACTCCGGTAATTACATTGAGGGTTCAGGATCCAGTCATTTTCGTTGAGTATCATAACTCCATTTATTACGTTGAGCATTCAGGATCCGGTCAGTTTCGTTGAGTATCCAGACTCCAAATATTACGTTGAGCGTTCAGGCTCCGGTCAGTTTCGTTGGGTATCCAGACTCCGGTGATTACGTTGATCGTTCAGGCTCCGGTCATTTTCGTTGACAATCCAGACTCGGGTTATTACGTTGAGCGTTCAGGCTCCAGTCAGTTTCGTTGAGTACCCAGATTCCGGTTATTACGTTGAGCGTTCAGGCTCCGATCAGTTTCGTTGGGTATCCAGACTCCGGTTATTACGTTGAGCGTTCAGGCTCCGGTAAGTTTCGTTGGGTATCCAGACTCAGGTTATTACGTTGAGCGTTCAGGCTCCGGTCAGTTTCGTTGGGTATCCAGACTCAGGTTATTACGTTGAGCGTTCAGGCTCCGGTCAGTTTCGTTGGGTATCCAGACTCCAGTTATTACGTTGAGCGTTCAGGCTCCGGTACTTTTCGTTGAGTATCCAGACTCCGGTTATTAAGTTGAGCGTCAGGCTCTGATCATTTTCGTTGAGTATCCAGACTCCGATTATTACGTTGAGCGTTCAGGCTCCGGTTATTTTCGTTGAGTATCTTGACTCCGGTTATTACATTGAGGGTTCAGACTCAGGTCATTTTCGTTGAGTATCTAGACTCCTGTCATTACGTTGAACGTTCAGGCTCCGATAATTTTCGTTGAGTATCCATACTCCGGTCAATACGTTGAGCGGTCAGGCTCCAGTCATTTTCGTTGAGCATCCATACTCCAGTCATTACATTGAGGGTTCAAGATCCATTCATTTTCGTTGAGTATCATAACTACATTTATTACATTGAGCGTTCAGGGTCCGGTAAGTTTCGTTGAGTATCCAGACTCCAAATATTACGTTGAGCGTTCAGGCTCCGGTCCGTTTCGTTGGGTATCCAGACTCCGGTGATTACGTTGATCGTTCAGGCTCCGGTCATTTTCGTTGACTATCCAGACTCTGGTTATTACGTTAAGCGTTCAGGCTCCGGTCAGTTTCGTTGAGTATCCAGATTCTGATTATTACGTTGAGTGTTCAGGCTCTGGTCAGTTTCGTTGGGTATCCAGACTCCGGTTATTACGTTGAGCGTTCAGGCTCCGGTCATTTTCGTTGAGTATCCAGACTCCGGTTATTATTTTGAGCGTCAGGCTCCGATCATTTTGTTGAGTATCCAGACTCCGATTATTACGTTGAGCATTCAGGCTCCGATTATTTTCGTTGAGTATCCTTACTCCGGTTATTACGTTGAGGGTTCAGACTCCGGTCATTTTCGTTGAGTATCTAGACTCCTGTCATTACGTTGAACGTTCAGGCTCGGATCATTTTCGTTGAGTATCCATACTCCGGTCAATACGTTGAGCGGTCAGGCTCCGGTCATTTTCGTTGAGTATCCAGACTCCGGTAATTACATTGAGCGTTCAGGATCCAGTCATTTTCGTTGAGTATCATAACTCCATTTATTACGTTGAGCATTCAGGATCCGGTCAGTTTCGTTGAGTATCCAGACTCCGGTGATTACGTTGATCGTTCAGGCTCCGGTCATTTTCGTTGACTATCCAGACTCGGGTTATTACGTTGAGCGTTCAGGCTCTAGTCAGTTTCGTTGAGTACCCAGATTCCGGTTATTACGTTGAGCGTTCAGGCTCCGGTCAGTTTCGTTGGGTATCCAGACTCCGGTTATTACGTTGAGCGTTCAGGCTCCGGGAAGTTTCGTTGGGTATCCAGACTCAGGTTATTACGTTGAGCGTTCAGGCTCCGGTCAGTTTCGTTGGGTATCCAGACTCCAGTTATTACGTTGAGCGTTCAGGCTCCGGTAATTTTCGTTGAGTATCCAGACTCCGGTTATTAAGTTGAGTGTCAGGCTCCGATCATTTTCGTTGAGTATCCAGACTCCGATTATTACATTGAGCGTTCAGGCTCCGGTTGTTTTCGTTGAGTATCCTAACTCCGGTTATTACGTTGAGGGTTCAGACTCAGGTCATTTTCGTTGAGTATCTAGACTCCAGTTATTACGTTGAGCGTTCAGGCTCCGGAAATTTTCGTTGAGTATCCAGACTCCGGGTATTAAGTTGAGCGTCAGGCTCCGATCATTTTCGTTGAGTATTCAGACTCCGATTATTACGTTGAGGGTTCAGACTCAGGTCATTTTCTTTGAGTATCTAGACTCCTGTCATTACGTTGAACGTTCAGGCTCCGATAATTTTCGTTGAGTATCCATACTCCGGTCAATACGTTGAGCGGTCAGGCTCCAGTCATTTTTGTTGAGCATCCATACTCCAGTCATTACATTGAGGGTTCAAGATCCATTCATTTTCGTTGAGTATCATAACTACATTTATTACATTGAGCGTTCAGGGTCCGGTAAGTTTCGTTGAGTATCCAGACTCCAAATATTACGTTGAGCGTTCAGGCTCCGATCCGTTTCGTTGGGTATCCAGACTCCGGTGATTACGTTGATCGTTCAGGCTCCGGTCATTTTCGTTGACTATCCAGACTCTGGTTATTACGTTAAGCGTTCAGGATCCGGTCAGTTTCGTTGAGTATCCAGATTCTGATTATTACGTTGAGCGTTCAGGCTCTGGTCAGTTTCGTTGGGTATCCAGACTCCGGTTATTACGTTGAGCGTTCAGGCTCCGGTCATTTTCGTTGAGTATCCAGACTCCGGTTATTATTTTGAGCGTCAGGCTCCGATCATTTTGTTGAGTATCCAGACTCCGATTATTACGTTGAGCGTTCAGGCTCCGATTATTTTCGTTGAGTATCCTTACTCCGGTTATTACGTTGAGGGTTCAGACTCCGGTCATTTTCGTTGAGTATCTAGACTCCTGTCATTACGTTGAACGTTCAGGCTCCGATCATTTTCGTTGAGTATCCATACTCCGGTCAATACGTTGAGCGGTCAGGCTCCGATCATTTTCGTTGAGTATCCAGACTCCGGTAATTACATTGAGCGTTCAGGATCCAGTCATTTTCGTTGAGTATCATAACTCCATTTATTACATTGAGCATTCAGGATCCGGTCAGTTTCGTTGAGTATCCAGACTCCGGTGATTACGTTGATCGTTCAGGCTCCGGTCATTTTCGTTGACTATCCAGACTCGGGTTATTACGTTGAGCGTTCAGGCTCCAGTCAGTTTCGTTGGGTATCCAGACTCCAGTTATTACGTTGAGCGTTCAGGCTCCGGTAATTTTCGTTGAGTATCCAGACTCCGGTTATTAAGTTGAGCGTCAGGCTCCGATCATTTTCGTTCAGTATCCAGACTCCGATTATTACATTGAGCGTTCAGGCTCCGGTTGTTTTCGTTGAGTATCCTGACTCCGGTTATTACGTTGAGGGTTCAGACTCAGGTCATTTTCGTTGAGTATCTAGACTCCTGTCATTACGTTGAACGTTCAGGCTCCGATAATTTTCGTTGAGTATCCATACTTCCGTCAATACGTTGAGCGGTCAGGCTCCGGTCATTTTCGTTGAGTATCCAGACTCCGGTCATTACATTGAGGGTTCAAGATCCAGTCATTTTCGTTGAGTATCATAACTCCATTTATTACGTTGAGCGTTCAGGGTCCGGTAAGTTTCGTTGAGTATCCAGACTCCAAATATTACGTTGAGCGTTCAGGCTCCGGTCAGTTTCGTTGGGTATCCAGACTCCGGTGATTACGTTGATCGTTCAGGCTCCGGTCATTTTCGTTGACTATCCAGACTCGGATTTTTACGTTGAGCGTTCAAGCTCCGGTCAGTTTCCTTGAGTACCCAGATTCCGGTTATTACGTTGAGCGTTCAGGCTCTGGTCAGTTTCGTTGGGTATCCAGACTCCGGTTATTACGTTGAACGTTCAGGCTCCGGTAAGTTTCGTTGGGTATCCAGACTCAGGTTATTACGTTGAGCGTTCAGGCTCCAGTCAGTTTCGTTGGGTATCTAGACTCCAGTTATTACGTTGAGCGTTCAGGCTCCGGTAATTTTCGTTGAGTATCCAGACTCCGGTTATTAAGTTGAGCGTCAGGCTCCGATCATTTTCGTTGAGTATCCAGACTCCGATTATTACGTTGAGCATTCAAGCTCCGGTTATTTTCGTTGAGTATCCTGACTCCGGTTATTACATTGAGGGTTCAGACTCCGGTCATTTTCGTTGAGTATCTAGACTCCTGTCATTACGTTGAACGTTCAGGCTCCGATCATTTTCGTTGAGTATCCATACTCCGGTCAATACGTTGAGCGGTCAGGCTCCGGTCATTTTCGTTGAGTATCCAGACTCCGGTAATTAAATTGAGCGTTCAGGATCCAGTCATTTTCGTTGAGTATCATAACTCCATTTATTACGTTGAGCATTCAGGATCCGGTCAGTTTCGTTGAGTATCCAGACTCCAAATATTACGTTGATCGTTCAGGCTCCGGTCAGTTTCGTTGGGTATCCAGACTCCGGTGATTACGTTGATCGTTCAGGCTCCGGTCATTTTCGTTGACTATCCAGACTCGGGTTATTACGTTAAGCGTTTAGGCTTCGGTCAGTTTCGTTGAGAATCCAGATTCCGATTATTACATTGAGCGTTCAGGCTCCGGTCAGTTTCGTTGGGTATCCAGACTCCGATTATTACGTTGAGCGTTTAGGCTCCGGTCATTTTCGTTGGGTATCCAGAATCCGGTTATTACGTTGAGGGTTCAGACTCTGGTCATTTTCGTTGAGTATCTAGACTCTTGTCATTACGTTGAACGTTCAGGCTCCGATAATTTTCGTTGAGTATCCATACTCCGGTCAGTACGTTGAGCGGTCAGGCTCCGATCATTTTCGTTGAGTATCCAGACTCCGGTCATTACATTGAGGGTTCAAGATCCATTCATTTTCATTGAGTATCATAACTCCATTTATTACGTTGAGCGTTCAGGGTCCGGTAAGTTTCGTTGAGTATCCAGACTCCAAATATTACGTTGAGCGTTCAGGCTCCGGTCAGTTTTGTTGGGTATCCAGACTCCGGTAATTACGTTGATCGTTCAGGCTCCGGTCATTTTCGTTGACTATCCAGACTCCGGTTATTACGTTAAGCGTTCAGGCTCCGGTCAGTTTCGTTGAGTATCCAGATTCTGATTATTACGTTGAGCGTTCAGGCTCTGGTCAGTTTCGTTGGGTATCTAGACTCCGGTTATTACGTTGAGCGTTCAGGCTCCGGTCATTTTCGTTGAGTATCCAGACTCCGGTTATTAAGTTGAGCGTCAGGCTCCGATCATTTTGTTGAGTATCCAGACTCCGATTATTACGTTGAGCGTTCAGGCTCCGATTATTTTCGTTGAGTATCCTGACTCCGGTTATTAAGTTGAGGGTTCAGACTACGGTCATTTTCGTTGAGTATCTAGACTCCTGTCATTACGTTGAACGTTCAGGCTCCGATCATTTTCGTTGAGTATCCATACTCCGGTCAATACGTTGAGCGGAAGGGCTCCGGTCATTTTCGTTGAGTATCCAGACTCCGGTAATTACATTGAGCATTCAGGATCCGGTCAGTTTCGTTGAGTATCCAGACTCCAAATATTACTTTGAGCGTTCAGGCTCCGGTCAGTTTCGTTGGGTATCCAGACTCCGGTGATTACGTTGATCGTTCATGCTCCGGTCATTTTCGTTGACTATCCAGACTCGGGTTATTACGTTGAGCGTTCAGGCTCCAGTCAGTTTTGTTGAGTACCCAGATTCCGGTTATTACGTTGAGCGTTCAGGCTCCGGTCAGTTTCGTTGGGTATCCAGACTCCGGTTATTACGTTGAGCGTTCAGGCTCCGGTAAGTTTCGTTGGGTATCCAGACTCAGGTTATTACGTTGAGCGTTCAGGCTCTGGTCAGTTTCGTTGGGTATCCAGACTCCAGTTATTACGTTGAGCGTTCAGGCTCCGGTAATTTTCGTTGAGTATCCAGACTCCGGTTATTAAGTTGAGTGTCAGGCTCCGATCATTTTCGTTGAGTATCCAGACTCCGATTATTACATTGAGCGTTCAGGCTCCAGTTGTTTTCGTTGAGTATCCTAACTCCGGTTATTACGTTGAGGGTTCAGACTCAAGTCATTTTCGTTGAGTATCTAGACTCCAGTTATTACGTTGAGCGTTCAGGCTCCGGTAATTTTCGTTGAGTATCCAGACTCCGGGTATTAAGTTGAGCGTCAGGCTCCGATCATTTTCGTTGAGTATCCAGACTCCGATTATTACGTTGAGGGTTCAGACTCAGGTCATTTTCTTTGAGTATCTAGACTCCTGTCATTACGTTGAACGTTCAGGCTCCGATAATTTTCGTTGAGTATCTATACTCCGGTCAATTCGTTGAGCGGTCAGGCTCCGGTCATTTTCAGTGAGCATCCATACTCCAGTCATTACATTGAGGGTTCAAGATCCATTCATTTTCGTTGAGTATCATAACTCCATTTATTACATTGAGCGTTCAGGGTCCGGTAAGTTTCGTTGAGTATCCAGACTCCAAATATTACGTTGAGCGTTCAGGCTTCGGTCAGTTTCGTTGGGTATCCAGACTCCGGTGATTACGTTGATCGTTCAGGCTCCGGTCATTTTCGTTGACTATCCAGACTCTGGTTATTACGTTAAGCGTTCAGGCTCCGGTCAGTTTCGTTGAGTATCCAGATTCTGATTATTACGTTGAGCGTTCAGGCTCTGGTCAGTTTCGTTGGGTATCCAGACTCCGGTTATTACGTTGAGCGTTCAGGCTCCGGTCATTTTCGTTGAGTATCCAGACTCCGGTTATTATTTTGAGCGTCAGGCTCCGATCATTTTGTTGAGTATCCAGACTCCGATTATTACGTTGAGCGTTCAGGCTCCGATTATTTTCGTTGAGTATCCTTACTCCGGTTATTACGTTGAGGGTTCAGACTCCGGTCATTTTCGTTGAGTATCTAGACTCCTGTCATTACGTTGAACGTTCAGGCTCCGATCATTTTCGTTGAGTATCCATACTCCGGTCAATACGTTGAGCGGTCAGGCTCCGGTCATTTTCGATGAGTATCCAGACTCCGGTAATTACATTGAGCGTTCAGGATCCAGTCATTTTCGTTTAGTATCATAACTCCATTTATTACGTTGAGCATTCAGGATCCGGTCAGTTTCGTTGAGTATCCAGACTCCAAATATTACGTTGAGCGTTCAGGCTCCGGTCAGTTTCGTTGGGTATCCAGACTCCGGTGATTACGTTGATCGTTCAGGCTCCGGTCATTTTCGTTGACTATCCAGACTCGGGTTATTACGTTGAGCGTTCAGGCTCCAGTCAGTTTCGTTGAGTGCCCAGATTCCGGTTATTACGTTGAGCGTTCAGGCTCCGGTCAGTTTCGTTGGGTATCCAGACTCCGGTTATTACGTTGAGCGTTCAGGCTCCGGTAAGTTTCGTTGGGTATCCAGACTCAGGTTATTACGTTGAGCGTTCAGGCTCCGGTCAGTTTCGTTGGGTATCCAGACTCCAGTTATTACGTTGAGCGTTCAGGCTCCGGTAATTTTCGTTGAGTATCCAGACTCCGGGTATTAAGTTGAGCGTCAGGCTCCAATCATTTTCATTGAGTATCCAGACTCCGATTATTACGTTGAGGGTTCAGACTCAGGTCATTTTCTTTGAGTATCTAGACTCCTGTCATTACGTTGAACGTTCAGGCTCCGATAATTTTCGTTGAGTATCCATACTCCGGTCAATATGTTGAGCGGTCAGGCTCCGGTCATTTTCGTTGAGCATCCATACTCCAGTCATTACATTGAGGGTTCAAGATCCATTCATTTTCGTTGAGTATCATAACTCCATTTATTACATTGAGCGTTCAGGGTCCGGTAAGTTTTGTTGAGTATCCAGACTCCAAATATTACTTTGAGCGTTCAGGCTCCGGTCAGTTTCGTTGGGTATCCAGACTCCGGTGATTACGTTGATCGTTCAGGCTCCGGTCATTTTCTTTGACTATCCAGACTCTGGTTATTACGTTAAGCGTTCAGGCTCCGGTCAGTTTCGTTGATTATCCAGATTCTGATTATTACGTTGAGCGTTGAGGCTCTGGTCAGTTTCGTTGGGTATCCAGACTCCGGTTATTACGTTGAGCGTTCAGGCTCCGGTCATTTTCGTTGAGTATCTAGACTCCGGTTAATATTTTGAGCGTCAGGCTCCGATCATTTTGTTGAGTATCCAGACTCCGATTATTACGTTGAGCGTTCAGGCTCCGATTATTTTCGTTGAGTATCCTTACTCCGGTTATTACGTTGAGGGTTCAGACTCCGGTCATTTTCGTTGAGTATCTAGACTCCTGTCATTACGTTGAACGTTCAGGCTCCGATCATTTTCGTTGAGTATCCATACTCCGGTCAATACGTTGAGCGGTCAGGCTCCGGTCATTTTTGTTGGGTATCCAGACTCCGGTAATTACATTGAGCGTTCAGGATCCAGTCATTTTCGTTGAGTATCATAACTCCATTTATTACGTTGAGCATTCAGGATCCCGTCAGTTTCGTTGAGTATCCAGACTCCAAATATTACATTGAGCATTCAGGCTCCGGTCAGTTTCGTTGGGTATCCAGACTCCGGTGATTACGTTGATCGTTCAGGCTCCGGTCATTTTCGTTGACTATCCAGACTCGGGTTATTACGTTGATCGTTCAGGCTCCAGTCAGTTTCGTTGGGTATCCAGACTCCAGTTATTACGTTGAGCGTTCAGGCTCCGGTAATTTTCGTTGAGTATCCAGACTCCGGTTATTAAGTTGAGCGTCAGGCTCCGATCATTTTCGTTGAGTATCCAGACTCCGATTATTACATTGAGCGTTCAGGCTCCGGTTGTTTTCGTTGAGTATCCTGACTCCGGTTATTACGTTGAGGGTTCAGACTCAGGTCATTTTCGTTGAGTATCTAGACTCCTGTCATTACGTTGAACGTTCAGGCTCCGATAATTTTCGTTGAGTATCCATACTTCCGTCAATACGTTGAGCGGTCAGGCTCCGGTCATTTTCGTTGAGTATCCAGACTCCGGTCATTACATTGAGGGTTCAAGATCCAGTCATTTTCGTTGAGTATCATAACTCCATTTATTACGTTGAGCGTTCAGGGTCCGGTAAGTTTCGTTGAGTATCCAGACTCCAAATATTACGTTGAGCGTTCAGGCTCCGGTCAGTTTCGTTGGGTATCCAGACTCCGGTGATTACGTTGATCGTTCAGGCTCCGGTCATTTTCGTTGACTATCCAGACTCGGATTTTTACGTTGAGCGTTCAAGCTCCGGTCAGTTTCCTTGAGTACCCAGATTCCGGTTATTACGTTGAGCGTTCAGGCTCTGGTCAGTTTCGTTGGGTATCCAGACTCCGGTTATTACGTTGAACGTTCAGGCTCCGGTAAGTTTCGTTGGGTATCCAGACTCAGGTTATTACGTTGAGCGTTCAGGCTCCAGTCAGTTTCGTTGGGTATCTAGACTACAGTTATTACGTTGAGCGTTCAGGCTCCGGTAATTTTCGTTGAGTATCCAGACTCCGGTAATTAAATTGAGCGTTCAGGATCCAGTCATTTTCGTTGAGTATCATAACTCCATTTATTACAATGAGCATTCAGGATCCGGTCAGTTTCGTTGAGTATCCAGACTCCAAATATTACGTTGATCGTTCAGGCTCCGGTCAGTTTCGTTGGGTATCCAGACTCCGGTGATTACGTTGATCGTTCAGGCTCCGGTCATTTTCGTTGACTATCCAGACTCGGGTTATTACGTTGAGCGTTCAGGCTCTGGTCAGTTTTGTTGAGTACCCAGACTCCGGTTATTAAGTTGAGCGTCAGGCTCCGATCATTTTCGTTGAGTATCCAGACTCCGATTATTACGTTGAGCATTCAAGCTCCGGTTATTTTCGTTGAGTATCCTGACTCCGGGTATTAAGTTGAGCGTCAGGCTCCGATCATTTTCGTTGAGTATCCAGACTCCAGTTATTACGTTGAGCGTTCAGGCTCCGGTAATTTTCGTTGAGTATCTAGACTCCTGTCATTACGTTGAACGTTCAGGCTCCGATAATTTTCGTTGAGTATCCATACTCCGGTCAATACGTTGAGCGGTCAGGCTCCGGTTGTTTTCGTTGAGCATCCATACTCCAGTCATTACATTGAGGGTTCAAGATCCATTCATTTTCGTTGAGTATCATAACTCCATTTATTACATTGAGCGTTCAGGGTCCGGTAAGTTTTGTTGAGTATCCAGACTCCAAATATTACTTTGAGCGTTCAGGCTCCGGTCAGTTTCGTTGGGTATCCAGACTCCGGTGATTACGTTGATCGTTCAGGCTCCGGTCATTTTCTTTGACTATCCAGACTCTGGTTATTACGTTAAGCGTTCAGGCTCCGGTCAGTTTCGTTGATTATCCAGATTCTGATTATTACGTTGAGCGTTGAGGCTCTGGTCAGTTTCGTTGGGTATCCAGACTCCGGTTATTACGTTGAGCGTTCAGGCTCCGGTCATTTTCGTTGAGTATCTAGACTCCGGTTAATATTTTGAGCGTCAGGCTCCGATCATTTTGTTGAGTATCCAGACTCCGATTATTACGTTGAGCGTTCAGGCTCCGATTATTTTCGTTGAGTATCCTTACTCCGGTTATTACGTTGAGGGTTCAGACTCCGGTCATTTTCGTTGAGTATCTAGACTCCTGTCATTACGTTGAACGTTCAGGCTCCGATCATTTTCGTTGAGTATCCATACTCCGGTCAATACGTTGAGCGGTCAGGCTCCGGTCATTTTTGTTGGGTATCCAGACTCCGGTAATTACATTGAGCGTTCAGGATCCAGTCATTTTCGTTGAGTATCATAACTCCATTTATTACGTTGAGCATTCAGGATCCCGTCAGTTTCGTTGAGTATCCAGACTCCAAATATTACATTGAGCATTCAGGCTCCGGTCAGTTTCGTTGGGTATCCAGACTCCGGTGATTACGTTGATCGTTCAGGCTCCGGTCATTTTCGTTGACTATCCAGACTCGGGTTATTACGTTGATCGTTCAGGCTCCAGTCAGTTTCGTTGGGTATCCAGACTCCAGTTATTACGTTGAGCGTTCAGGCTCCGGTAATTTTCGTTGAGTATCCAGACTCCGGTTATTAAGTTGAGCGTCAGGCTCCGATCATTTTCGTTGAGTATCCAGACTCCGATTATTACATTGAGCGTTCAGGCTCCGGTTGTTTTCGTTGAGTATCCTGACTCCGGTTATTACGTTGAGGGTTCAGACTCAGGTCATTTTCGTTGAGTATCTAGACTCCTGTCATTACGTTGAACGTTCAGGCTCCGATAATTTTCGTTGAGTATCCATACTTCCGTCAATACGTTGAGCGGTCAGGCTCCGGTCATTTTCGTTGAGTATCCAGACTCCGGTCATTACATTGAGGGTTCAAGATCCAGTCATTTTCGTTGAGTATCATAACTCCATTTATTACGTTGAGCGTTCAGGGTCCGGTAAGTTTCGTTGAGTATCCAGACTCCAAATATTACGTTGAGCGTTCAGGCTCCGGTCAGTTTCGTTGGGTATCCAGACTCCGGTGATTACGTTGATCGTTCAGGCTCCGGTCATTTTCGTTGACTATCCAGACTCAGATTTTTACGTTGAGCGTTCAAGCTCCGGTCAGTTTCCTTGAGTACCCAGATTCCGGTTATTACGTTGAGCGTTCAGGCTCTGGTCAGTTTCGTTGGGTATCCAGACTCCGGTTATTACGTTGAACGTTCAGGCTCCGGTAAGTTTCGTTGGGTATCCAGACTCAGGTTATTACGTTGAGCGTTCAGGCTCCAGTCAGTTTCGTTGGGTATCTAGACTACAGTTATTACGTTGAGCGTTCAGGCTCCGGTAATTTTCGTTGAGTATCCAGACTCCGGTAATTAAATTGAGCGTTCAGGATCCAGTCATTTTCGTTGAGTATCATAACTCCATTTATTACAATGAGCATTCAGGATCCGGTCAGTTTCGTTGAGTATCCAGACTCCAAATATTACGTTGATCGTTCAGGCTCCGGTCAGTTTCGTTGGGTATCCAGACTCCGGTGATTACGTTGATCGTTCAGGCTCCGGTCATTTTCGTTGACTATCCAGACTCGGGTTATTACGTTGAGCGTTCAGGCTCTGGTCAGTTTTGTTGAGTACCCAGACTCCGGTTATTAAGTTGAGCGTCAGGCTCCGATCATTTTCGTTGAGTATCCAGACTCCGATTATTACGTTGAGCATTCAAGCTCCGGTTATTTTCGTTGAGTATCCTGACTCCGGGTATTAAGTTGAGCGTCAGGCTCCGATCATTTTCGTTGAATATCCAGACTCCAGTTATTACGTTGAGCGTTCAGGCTCCGGTAATTTTCGTTGAGTATCTAGACTCCTGTCATTACGTTGAACGTTCAGGCTCCGATAATTTTCGTTGAGTATCCATACTCCGGTCAATACGTTGAGCGGTCAGGCTCCGGTTGTTTTCGTTGAGCATCCATACTCCAGTCATTACATTGAGGGTTCAAGATCCATTCATTTTCGTTGAGTATCATAACTCCATTTATTACATTGAGCGTTCAGGGTCCGGTAAGTTTTGTTGAGTATCCAGACTCCAAATATTACGTTGAGCGTTCAGGCTCCGGTCAGTTTCGTTGGGTATCCAGACTCCGGTGATTACGTTGATCGTTCAGGCTCCGGTCATTTTCGTTGACTATCCAGACTCTGGTTATTAAGTTAAGCGTTCAGGCTCTGGTCAGTTTCGTTGAGTATCCAGATTCTGATTATTACGTTGAGCGTTCAGGCTCTGGTCAGTTTCGTTGGGTATCCAGACTCCGGTTATTACGTTGAGCGTTCAGGCTCAGGTCATTTTCGTTGAGTATCCAGACTCCGGTTATTATTTTGAGCGTCAGGCTCCGATCATTTTGTTGAGTATCCAGACTCCGATTATTACGTTGAGCGTTCAGGCTCCGATTATTTTCGTTGAGTATCCTTACTCCGGTTATTACGTTGAGGGTTCAGACTCCGGTCATTTTCATTGAGTATCTAGACTCCTGTCATTACGTTGAACGTTCAGGCTCCGATCATTTTCGTTGAGTATCCATACTCCGGTCAATACGTTGAGCGGTCAGGCTCCGGTCATTTTTGTTGAGTATCCAGACTCCGGTAATTACATTGAGCGTTCAGGATCCAGTCATTTTCGTTGAGTATCATAACTCCATTTATTACGTTGAGCATTCAGGATCCGGTCAGTTTCGTTGAATATCCAGACTCCAAATATTACGTTGAGCGTTCAGGCTCCGGTCAGTTTCGTTGGGTATCCAGACTCCGGTGATTACGTTGATCGTTCAGGCTCCGGTCATTTTCGTTGACTATCCAGACTCGGGTTATTACGTTGAGCGTTCAGGCTCCAGTCAGTTTCGTTGAGTACCCAGATTCCGGTTATTACGTTGAGCGTTCAGGCTCCGGTCAGTTTCGTTGGGTATCCAGACTCCGGTTATTACGTTGAGCGTTCAGGCTCCGGTAAGTTTCGTTGGGTATCCAGACTCAGGTTATTACGTTGAGCGTTCAGGCTCCGGTCAGTTTCGTTGGGTATCCAGACTCCAGTTATTACATTGAGCGATCAGGCTCCGGTAATTTTCGTTGAGTATCCAGACTCCGGTTATTAAATTGAGCGTCAGGCTCCTATCATTTTCGTTGAGTATCCAGACTCTGATTATTACATTGAGCGTTCAGGCTCCGGTTGTTTTCGTTGAGTATCCTGACTCCGGTTATTACGTTGAGGGTTCAGACTCAGGTCATTTTCTTTGAGTATCTAGACTCCTGTCATTACGTTGAACGTTCAGGCTCCGATAATTTTCGTTGAGTATCCATACTCCGGTCAATACGTTGAGCGGTCAGGCTCCGGTCATTTTCGTTGAGCATCCAGACTCCGGTCATTACATTGAGGGTTCAAGATCCATTCATTTTCGTTGAGTATCATAACTCCATTTATTACATTGAACGTTCAGGGTCCGGTAAGTTTCGTTGAGTATCCAGACTCCAAATATTACGTTGAGCGTTCAGGCTCCGGTCAGTTTCGTTGGGTATCCAGACTCCGGTGATTACGTTGATCGTTCAGGCTCCGGTCATTTTCGTTGACTATCTAGACTCGGATTTTTACGTTGAGCGTTCAAGCTCCGGTCAGTTTCCTTGAGTACCCAGATTCCGGTTATTACGTTGAGCGTTCAGGCTCTGGTCAGTTTCGTTGGGTATCCAGACTCCGGTTATTAAGTTGAACGTTCAGGCTCCGGTAAGTTTCGTTGGGTATCCAGACTCAGGTTATTACGTTGAGCGTTCAGGCTCCAGTCAGTTTCGTTGGGTATCTAGACTCCAGTTATTACGTTGAGCGTTCAGGCTCCGGTAATTTTCGTTGAGTATCCAGACTCCGGTTATTAAGTTGAGCGTCAGGCTCCGATCATTTTCGTTGAGTATCCAGACTCCGATTATTACGCTGAGCATTCAAGCTCCGGTTATTTTCGTTGAGTATCCTGACTCCGGTTATTACGTTGAGGGTTCAGACTCCGGTCATTTTCGTTGAGTATCTAGACTCCTGTCATTACGTTGAACGTTCAGGCTCCGATCATTTTCGTTGAGTATCCATACTCCGGTCAATACGTTGAGCGGTCAGGCTCCGGTCATTTTCGTTGAGTATCCAGACTCCGGTAATTAAATTGAGCGTTCAGGATCCAATCATTTTCATTGAGTATCATAACTCCATTTATTACGTTGAGCATTCAGGATCCGATCAGTTTCGTTGAGTATCCAGACTCCAAATATTACGTTGATCGTTCAGGCTCCGGTCAGTTTCGTTGGGTATCCAGACTCCGGTGATTACGTTGATCGTTCAGGCTCCGATCATTTTCGTTGACTATCCAGACTCGGGTTATTACGTTGAGCGTTCAGGCTCTGGTCAGTTTTGTTGAGTACCCAGATTCCGGTTATTACGTTGAGCGTTCAGGCTCCGGTCAGTTTCGTTGGGTATCCAGACTTCGGTTATTACGTTGAACGTTCAGGCTCCGGTAAGTTTCGTTGGGTATCCAGACTCAGGTTATTACGTTGAGCATTCAGGCTCCGATCAGTTTCGTTGGGTATCCAGACTCCAGTTATTACGTTGAGCGTTCAGGCTCCGGTAATTTTCGTTGAGTATCCAGACTCCGGGTATTAAGTTGAGCGTCAGGCTCCGATCATTTTCGTTGAGTATCCTGACTCCGGTTATTACGTTGAGGGTTCAGACTCAGGTCATTTTCTTTGAGTATCTAGACTCCTGTCATTACGTTGAACGTTCAGGCTCCGATAATTTTCGTTGAGTATCCATACTCCGGTCAATACGTTGAGCGGTCAGGCTCCGGTCATTTTCGTTGAGCATCCAGACTCCGGTCATTACATTGAGGGTTCAAGATCCATTCATTTTCGTTGAGTATCATAACTCCATTTATTACATTGAGCGTTCAGGGTCCGGTAAGTTTCGTTGAGTATACAGACTCCAAATATTACGTTGAGCGTTCAGGCTCCGGTCAGTTTCGTTGGGTATCCAGACTCCGGTGATTACGTTGATCGTTCAGGCTCCGATCATTTTCGTTGACTATCCAGACTCGGATTTTTATGTTGAGCGTTCAAGCTCCTGTCAGTTTCGTTGAGTACCCAGATTCCGGTTATTACGTTGAGCGTTCAGGCTCTGGTCAGTTTCGTTGGGTATCCAGACTCCGGTTATTACGTTGAACGTTCAGGCTCCGGTAAGTTTCGTTGGGTATCCAGACTCAGGTTATTACGTTGAGCGTTCAGGCTCCAGTCAGTTTCGTTGGGTATCCAGACTCCAGTTATTACGTTGAGCGTTCAGGCTCCGGTAATTTTCATTGAGTATCCAGACTCCTGTTATTAAGTTGAGCGTCAGGCATCGATCATTTTCGTTGAGTATCCAGACTCCGATTATTACGTTGAGCATTCAAGCTCCGGTTATTTTCGTTGAGTATCCTGACTCCGGTTATTACGTTGAGGGTTCAGACTCCGGTCATTTTCGTTGAGTATCTAGACTCCTGTCATTACGTTGAATGTTCAGGCTCCGATCATTTTCGTTGAGTATCCATACTCCGGTCAATACGTTGAGCGGTCAGGCTCCGGTCATTTTCGTTGAGTATCCAGACTCCGGTAATTAAATTGAGCGTTCAGGATCCAGTCATTTTCGTTGAGTATCATAACTCCATTTATTACGTTGAGCATTCAGGATCCGGTCAGTTTTGTTGAGTATCCAGACTCCAAATATTACGTTGATCGTTCAGGCTCTGGTCAGTTTCGTTGGGTATCCAGACTCCGGTGATTACGTTGATCGTTCAGGCTCCGGTCATTTTCGTTGACTATCCAGACTCGGGTTATTACGTTGAGCGTTCAGGCTCTGGTCAGTTTTGTTGATTACCCAGATTCCGGTTATTACGTTGAGCGTTCAGGCTCCGGTCAGTTTCGTTGGGTATCCAGACTTCGGTTATTACGTTGAACGTTCAGGCTCCGGTAAGTTTCGTTGGGTATCCAGACTCAGGTTATTATGTTGAGCGTTCAGGCTCCGATCAGTTTCGTTGGGTATCTAGACTCCAGTTATTACGTTGAGCGTTCAGGCTCCGGTAATTTTCGTTGAGTATCCAGACTCCGGGTATTAAGTTGAGCGTCAGGCTCCGATCAATTTCGTTGAGTATCCTGACTCCGGTTATTACGTTGAGGGTTCAGACTCAGGTCATTTTCTTTGAGTATCTAGACTCCTGTCATTACGTTGAACGTTCAGGCTCCGATAATTTTCGTTGAGTATCCATACTCCGGTCAATACGTTGAGCGGTCAGGCTCCGGTCATTTTCGTTGAGCATCCAGACTCCGGTCATTACATTGAGGGTTCAAGATCCATTCATTTTCGTTGAGTATCATAACTCCATTTATTACATTGAGCGTTCAGGGTCCGGTAAGTTTCGTTGAGTATCCAGACTCCAAATATTACGTTGAGCGTTCAGGCTCCGGTCAGTTTCGTTGGGTATCCAGACTCCGGTGATTACGTTGATCGTTCAGGCTCCGGTCATTTTCGTTGACTATCCAGACTCGGATTTTTACGTTGAGCGTTCAAGCTCCGGTCAGTTTCCTTGAGTACCCAAATTCCGGTTATTACGTTGAGCGTTCAGGCTCTGGTCAGTTTCGTTGGGTATCCAGACTCCGGTTATTACGTTGAACGTTCAGGCTCCGGTAAGTTTCGTTGGGTATCCAGACTCAGGTTATTACGTTGAGCGTTCAGGCTCCAGTCAGTTTCGTTGGGTATCCATACTCCAGTTATTACGTTGAGCGTTCAGGCTCCGGTAATTTTCGTTGAGTATCCAGACTCCGGTTATTAAGTTGAGCGTCAGGCTCCGATCATTTTCGTTGAGTATCCAGACTCCGATTATTACGTTGAGCATTCAAGCTCCGGTTATTTTTGTTGAGTATCCTGACTCCGGTTATTACGTTGAGGGTTCAGACTCCGGTCATTTTCGTTGAGTATCTAGACTCCTGTCATTACGTTGAACGTTCAGGCTCCGATCATTTTCGTTGAGTATCCATACTCCGGTCAATACATTGAGCGGTCAGGCTCCGGTCATTTTTGTTGAGTATCCAGACTCCGGTAATTAAATTGAGCGTTCAGGATCCTGTCATTTTCGTTGAGTATCATAACTCCATTTATTACGTTGAGCATTCAGGATCCGGTCAGTTTCGTTGAGTATCCAGACTCCAAATATTACGTTGATCGTTCAGGCTCCGGTCAGTTTCGTTGGGTATCCAGACTCCGGTGATTACGTTGATCGTTCAGGCTCCGGTCATTTTCGTTGATTATCCAGACTCGGGTTATTACATTGAGCGTTCAGGCTCTGGTCAGTTTTGTTGAGTACCCAGATTCCGGTTATTACGTTAAGCGTTCAGGCTCCGGTCAGTTTCGTTGGGTATCCAGACTTCGGTTATTACGTTGAACGTTCAGGCTCCGGTAAGTTTCGTTGGGTATCCAGACTCAGGTTATTACGTTGAGCGTTCAGGCTCCGATCAGTTTCGTTGGGTATCCAGACTCCAGTTATTACGTTGAGCGTTCAGGCTCCAGTAATTTTCGTTGAGTATCCAGACTCCGGGTATTAAGTTGAGCGTCAGGGTCCGATCATTTTCGTTGAGTATCCTGACTCCGGTTATTACGTTGAGGGTTCAGACTCAGGTCATTTTCTTTGAGTATCTAGACTCCTGTCATTACGTTGAACGTTCAGGCTCCGATAATTTTCGTTGAGTATCCATACTCCGGTCAATACGTTGAGCGGTCAAGCTCCGGTCATTTTCGTTGAGCATCCAGACTCCGGTCATTACATTGAGGGTTCAAGATCCATTCATTTTCGTTGAGTATCATAACTCCATTTATTACATTGAGCGTTCAGGGTCCGGTAAGTTTCGTTGAGTATCCAGACTCCAAATATTACGTTGAGCGTTCAGGCTCCGGTCAGTTTCGTTGGGTATCCAGACTCTGGTGATTACGTTGATCGTTCAGGCTCCGGTCATTTTCGTTGACTATCCAGACTCTGGTTATTACGTTAAGCGTTCAGGCTCCGGTCAGTTTCGTTGAGTATCCAGATTATGATTATTACATTGAGCGTTCAGGCTCTGGCCAGTTTCGTTGGGTATCCAGACTCCGGTTATTACGTTGAGCGTTCAGGCTCCGGTCATTTTCGTTGAGTATCCAGACTCCGGTTATTATTTTGAGCGTCAGGCTCCGATCATTTTGTTGAGTATCCAGACTCCGATTATTACGTTGAGCGTTCAGGCTCCGATTATTTTCGTTGAGTATCCTGACTCCGGTTATTACGTTGAGGGTTCAGACTCCGGTCATTTTCGTTGAGTATCTAGACTCCTGTCATTACGTTGAACGTTCAGGCTCCGATCATTTTCGTTGAGTATCCATACTCCGGTCAATACGTTGAGCGGCCAGGCTCCGGTCATTTTTGTTTAATATCCAGACTCCGTTAATTACATTGAGCGTTCAGGATCCAGTCATTTTCGTTGAGTATCATAACTCCATTTATTACGTTGAGCATTCAGGATCCGGTCAGTTTCGTTGAGTATCCAGACTCCAAATATTACGTTGAGCGTTCAGGCTCCGGTCAGTTTCGTTGGGTATCCAGACTCCGGTGATTACGTTGATCGTTCAGGCTCCGGTCATTTTCGTTGACTATCCAGACTCGGGTTATTACGTTGAGCGTTCAGGATCCAGTCAGTTTCGTTGAGTACCCAGATTCCGGTTATTACGTTGAGCGTTCAGGCTCCGGTCAGTTTCGTTGGGTATCCAGACTCCGGTTATTACGTTGCGCGTTCAGGCTCCGGTAAGTTTCGTTGGGTATCCAGACTCAGGTTATTACGTTGAGCGTTCAGGCTCCGGTCAGTTTCGTTGGGTATCCAGACTCCAGTTATTACGTTGAGCGTTCAGGCTCCGGTAATTTTCGTTGAGTATCCAGACTCCGGTTATTAAGTTGAGCGTCAGGCTCCGATCATTTTCGTTGAGTATCCAGACTCCGATTATTACATTGAGCGTTCAGGCTCCGGTTATTTTCGTTGAGTATCCTGACTCCGGTTATTACGTTGAGGGTTCAGACTCAGGTCATTTTCGTTGAGTATCTTGACTCCTGTCATTACGTTGAACGTTCAGGCTCCGATAATTTTCATTGAGTATCCATACTTCCGTCAATACGTTGAGCGGCCAGGCTCCGGTCATTTTCGTTGAGTATCCAGACTCCGATCATTACATTGAGGGTTCAAGATCCAGTCATTTTCGTTGAGTATCATAACTCCATTTATTACGTTGAGCATTCAGGATCCGGTCAGTTTCGTTGAGTATCCAGACTCCAAATATTACGTTGAGCGTTCAGGCTCCGGTCAGTTTCGTTGGGTATCCAGACTCCGGTGATTACGTTGATCGTTCAGGCTCCGGTCATTTTCGTTGACTATCCAGACTCGGGTTATTACGTTGAGCGTTCAGGATCCAGTCAGTTTCGTTGAGTACCCAGATTCCGGTTATTACGTTGAGCGTTCAGGCTCCGGTCAGTTTCGTTGGGTATCCAGACTCCGGTTATTACGTTGCGCGTTCAGGCTCCGGTAAGTTTCGTTGGGTATCCAGACTCAGGTTATTACGTTGAGCGTTCAGGCTCCGGTCAGTTTCGTTGGGTATCCAGACTCCAGTTATTACGTTGAGCGTTCAGGCTCCGGTAATTTTCGTTGAGTATCCAGACTCCGGTTATTAAGTTGAGCGTCAGGCTCCGATCATTTTCGTTGAGTATCCAGACTCCGATTATTACATTGAGCGTTCAGGCTCCGGTTATTTTCGTTGAGTATCCTGACTCCGGTTATTACGTTGAGGGTTCAGACTCAGGTCATTTTCGTTGAGTATCTTGACTCCTGTCATTACGTTGAACGTTCAGGCTCCGATAATTTTCATTGAGTATCCATACTTCCGTCAATACGTTGAGCGGTCAGGCTCCGGTCATTTTCGTTGAGTATCCAGACTCCGGTCATTACATTGAGGGTTCAAGATCCAGTCATTTTCGTTGAGTATCATAACTCCATTTATTACGTTGAGCGTTCAGGGTCCGATAAGTTTCGTTGAGTATCCAGACTCCAAATATTACGTTGAGCGTTCAGGCTCCGGTCAGTTTCGTTGGGTATCCAGACTCCGGTGATTACGTTGATCGTTCAGGCTCTGGTCATTTTCGTTGACTATCCAGACTCGGATTTTTACGTTGAGCGTTCAAGCTCCGGTCAGTTTCGTTGAGTACCCAGATTCCGGTTATTACATTGAGTGTTCAGGCTATGGTCAGTTTCGTTGGGTATCCAGACTCTCGTTATTACGTTGAACGTTCAGGCTCCGGTAAGTTTCGTTGGGTATCCATACTCAGGTTATTACGTTGAGCGTTCAGGCTCCAGTCAGTTTCGTTGGGTATCCAGACTCCAGTTATTACGTTGAGCGTTCAGGCTCCGGTAATTTTCGTTGAGTATCTAGACTCCGGTTATTAAGTTGAGCGTCAGGCTCCGATCATTTTCGTTGAGTATCCAGACTCCGATTATTACATTGAGCATTCAAGCTCCGGTTATTTTCGTTGAGTATCCTGACTCTGGTTATTACGTTGAGGGTTCAGACTCCGGTCATTTTCGTTGAGTATCTAGACTCCTGTCATTACGTTGAACGTTCAGGCTCCGATAATTTTCGTTGAGTATCCATACTCCGGTCAATACGTTGAGCGGTCAGGCTCCGGTCATTTTCGTTGAGTATCCAGGCTCCGGTCATTACATTGAGGGTTCAAGATCCAGTCATTTTCGTTGAGTATCATAACTCCATTTATTACGTTGAGCGTTCAGGATCTGGTCAGTCTCGTTGAGTATCCAGACTCCAAATTTTACATTGAGCGTTCAGGCTCTGGTCAGTTTCGTTGGGTATCCAGACTCCGGTGATTACGTTGATCGTTCAGGCTCTGGTCATTTTCGTTGACTATCCAGACTCCGGTTATTACGTTAAGCGTTCAGGCTCAGGTCAGTTTCGTTGAGTATCCAGATTCCGATTATTACGTTGAGCGTTCAGGCTCCGGTCAGTTTTGTTGGGTATCCAGACTCCGGTTATTACGTTGAGCGTTCAGGCTCCGGTCATTTTCATTGTGTATCTAGACTCCGGTTATTAAGTTGAGCGTCAGGCTCCGATCATTTTGTTGAGTATCGAGACTCCGATTATTACATTGAGCGTTCAGGCTCCGGTTATTTTCGTTGAGTATCCTGACTCCGGTTATTACATTGAGGGTTCAGACTCCGGTCATTTTCGTTGAGTATATAGACTCCTGTCATTATGTTGAACATTCAGGCTCCAATAATTTTCGTTGAGTATCCATACTCCGGTCAATACGTTGAGCGATCAGGCTCCGGTCATTTTCGTTGAGTATCCAGACTCCGGTCATTACATTGAGCGTTCAGGATCCAGTCATTTTTGTTGAGTATCATAACTCCATTTATTATGTTGAGCGTTCAGGATCCGGTAAGTTTCGTTGAGTATCCAGACTCAGGTTATTACGTTGAGCGTTCAGGCTCCAGTCAGTTTCGTTGGGTATCCAGACTCCAGTTATTACGTTGAGCGTTCAGGCTCCGGTAATTTTTGTTGAGTATCCAGACTCCGGTTATTAAGTTGAGCGTCAGTCTCCAATCATTTTCGTTGAGTATCCAGACTCCGATTATTACGTTGAGCATTCAAGCTCCGGTTATTTTCGTTGAGTATCCTGACTCCGGTTATTACGTTGAGGGTTCAGACTCCGGTTATTTTCGTTGAGTATCTAGACTCCTGTCATTACGTTGAACGTTCAGGCTCCGATAATTTTCGTTGAGTATCCATACTCCGGTCAATACGTTGAGCGGTCAGGCTCCGGTCATTTTCGTTGAGTATCCAGGCTCCGGTCATTACATTGAGGGTTCAAGATCCAGTCATTTTCGTTGAGTATCATAACTCCATTTATTACATTGAGCGTTCAGGATCTGGTCAGTTTCGTTGAGTATCTAGACTCCAAATTTTACGTTGAGCGTTCAGGCTCTGGTCAGTTTCGTTGGGTATCCAGACTCCGGTGATTACGTTGATCGTTCAGGCTCTGGTCATTTTCGTTGACTATCCAGACTCGGGTTATTACGTTAAGCGTTCAGGCTCCGGTCAGTTTCGTTGAGTATCCAGATTCCGATTATTACGTTGAGCGTTCAGGCTCCGGTCAGTTTTGTTGGATATCCAGATTCCGGTTATTACGTTGAGCGTTCAGGCTCCGGTCATTTTCGTTGTGTATCTAGACTCCGGTTATTAAGTTGAGCGTCAGGCTCCGATCATTTTGTCGAGTATCGAGACTCCGATTATTACATTGAGCGTTCAGGCTCCGGTTATTTTCGTTGAGTATCCTGACTCCGGTTATTACATTGAGGGTTCAGACTCCGGTCATTTTCGTTGAGTATATAGACTCCTGTCATTATGTTGAACGTTCAGGCTCCGATCGTTTTCGTTGAGTATCCATACTCCGGTCAATACGTTGAGCGATCAGGCTCCGGTCATTTTCGTTGAGTATCCAGACTCCGGTAATTACATTGAGCGTTCAGGATCCAGTCATTTTTGTTGAGTATCATAACTCCATTTATTACGTTGAGCGTTCAGGATCCGGTAAGTTTCGTTGAGTATCCAAACTCCAAATATTACGTAGAGCGTTCAGGCTCCGGTCAGTTTCGTTGGGTATCCAGACTCCGGTGATTACGTTGATCGTTCAGGCTCCGGTCATTTTCGTTGACTATCCAGACTCGGGTTATTACGTTGAGCGTTCAGGCTCCGGTCAGTTTCGTTGAGTACCCAGATTCCGGTTATTACGTTGAGCGTTTAGGCTCCGGTCAGTTTCATTGGGTATCCAGACTCCGGTTATTACGTTGAGCGTTCAGGCTCCGGTAAGTTTCGTTGGGTATCCAGACTCAGGTTATTACGTTGAGTGTTCAGGCTCCGGTCAGTTTCGTTGGGTATCCAGACTCCAGTTATTACGTTGAGCGTTCAGGCTCCGATAATTTTCGTTGAGTATCCAGACTCCGGTTATTAAGTTGAGCGTCAGGCTTCGATCATTTTCGTTGAGTATCCAGACTCCGATTATTACGTTGAGCGTTCAGGCTCCGGTTATTTTTGTTGAGTATCCTGACTCCGGTTATTACGTTGACGGTTCAGACTCCGGTCATTTTCGTTGAGTATCTAGACTCCTGTCATTACGTTGAACGTTCAGGCTCCGATAATTTTCGTTGAGTATCCATACTCCGGTTAATACGTTGAGCGGTCAGGCTCCGGTCATTTTCGTTGAGTATCCAGACTCCGGTCATTACATTGAGGGTTCAAGATCCAGTCATTTTCGTTGAGTATCATAACTCCATTTATTACGTTGAGCGTTCAAGATCTGGTCAGTTTCGTTGAGTATCCAGACTCCAAATTTTACGTTGAGCGTTCAGGCTCTGGTCAGTTTCGTTGGGTATCCAGACTCCGGTGATTACGTTGATCGTTCAGGCTTTGGTCATTTTCGTTGACTATCCAGACTCGGGTTATTACGTTAAGCGTTCAGGCTCCGATCATTTTCGTTGAGTATCCATACTCCGGTCAATACATTGAGCGATAAGGCTCCGGTCATTTTCGTTGAGTATCCAGACTCCGGTCATTACATTGAGCGTTCAGGATCCAGTCATTTTTGTTGTGTATCATAACTCCATTTATTACGTTGAGCATTCAGGATCCGGTAAGTTTCGTTGAGTATCCAGACTCCAAATATTACGTAGAGCGTTCAGGCTCCGGTCAGTTTCGTTGGGTATCCAGACTCCGGTGATTACGTTGATCGTTCAGGCTCCGGTTATTTTCGTTGACTATCCAGACTCGAGTTATTACGTTGAGCGTTCAGGCTCCGGTCAGTTTCGTTGAGTACCCAGATTCTGGTTATTGCGTTGAGCGTTCAGGCTCCGGTAATTTTCGTTGGGTATCCAGACTCAGGTTATTACGTTGAGCGTTCAGGCTCCGGTAAGTTTCGTTGGGTATCCAGACTCAGGTTATTACGTTGAGCGTTCAGGGTCCGGTCAGTTTCGTTGGGTATCCAGACTCCAGTTATTACGTTGAGCGTTCAGGCTCCGGTAATTTTCGTTGAGTATCCAGACTCCGGTTATTAAGTTGAGCGTCAGGCTTCGATCATTTTCGTTGAGTATCCAGACTCCGATTATTACGTTGAGCGTTCAGGCTCCGGTTATTTTCGTTGAGTATCCTGACTCCGGTTATTACGTTGAGGGTTCAAACTCAGGTCATTTTCGTTGACTATCTAGACTCCTGTCATTACGTTTAACGTTCAGGCTCCGATAATTTTCGTTGAGTATCCATACTCCGGTCAATATGTTGAGCGGTCAGGCTCCGGTCATTTTCGTTGAGTATCCAGACTCCGGTCATTACATTGAGGGTTCAAGATCCATTCATTTTCGTTGAGTATCATAACTCCATTTATTACGTTGAGCGTTCAGGGTCCGGTAAGTTTCGTTGAGTATCCACACTCCAAATATTACGTTGAGCGTTCAGGCTCCGGTCAGTTTCGTTGGGTATCCAGACTCCGGTGATTACGTTGATCGTTCAGGCTCCGGTCAGTTTCGTTGGGTATCCAGACACCGGTTATTACGTTGAGCGTTCAGGCTCCGTTAAGTTTCGTTGGGTATCCAGACTCAGGTTATTACGTTGAGCGTTCAGGCTCCGGTCAATTTCGTTGGGTATCCAGACTCCAGTTATTACGTTGAGCGTTCAGGCTCCGGTAATTTTCGTTGAGTATCCAGACTCCGGTTATTAAGTTGAGCGTCAGGCTCCGATCATTTTCGTTGAGTATCCAGACTCCGATTATTACGTTGAGCGTCCAGGCTCCGGTTATTTTCGTTGAGTATCCTGACTCCGGTTATTACATTGAGGGTTCAGACTCAGGTCATTTTCATTGAGTATCTAGACTCCTGTCATTACATTGAACGTTCAGGCTCCGATAATTTTCGTTGAGTATCCATACTCCGGTCAATACGTTGAACGGTCAGGCTCCGGTCATTTTCGTTGAGTATCCAGACTCCGGTCATTACATTGAGGGTTCAAGATCCATTCATTTTCGTTGAGTATCATAACTCCATTTATTACGTTGAGCGTTCAGGGTCCGGTAAGTTTCGTTGAGTATCCAGACTCCAAATATTACTTTGAGCGTTCAGGCTCCGGTCAGTTTCGTTGGGTATCCAGACTCCGGTGATTACGTTGATCGTTCAGGCTCCGGTCATTTTCGTTGACTATCCAGACTCCGGTTATTACGTTGAGCGTTCAGGCTCCGGTCAGTTTCGTTGAGTATCCAGATTCTGATTATTACGTTGAGAGTTCAGGCTCTGGGTTGTTTCGTTGCGTATCCAGACTCTGGTTATTACGTTGAGCGTTCAGGCTCCGGTCATTTTCGTTGAGTATCCAGACTCCGGTTATTAATTTGAGCGTCAGGCTCCGATCATTTTGTTGAGTATCCAGACTCCGATTATTACGTTGAGCGTTCAGGCGCCGGTTATTTTCGTTGAGTATCCTGACTCCGGTTATTACGTTGAGGGTTCAGACTCCGGTCATTTTCGTTGAGTATCTAGACTCTTGTCATTACGTTGAACGTTCAGGCTCCGATCATTTTCGTTGAGTATCCATACTCCGGTCAATACGTTGAGCGGTCAGGCTCCGGTCATTTTCGTTGAGTATCCAGACTCCGGTAATTACATTGAGCGTTCAGGATCCAGTCATTTTCGTTGAGTATCATCACTCCATTTATTACGTTGAGCATTCAGGATCCAGTCAGTTTCGTTGAGGTTCCAGACTCCAAATATTATGTTGAGCGTTAAGGCTCCGGTCAGTTTCGTTGGGTATCCAGACTCCGGTGATTACGTTGATCGTTCTGGCTCCGGTCATTTTCGTTGACTATCTAGACTCGGGTTATTACGTTGAGCGTTCAGGCTCCAGTCAGTTTCGTTGAGTACCCAGATTCCGGTTATTACGTTGAGCGTTCAGGCTCCAGTCAGTTTCGTTGGGTATCCAGACTTCGGTTATTACGTTGAGCGTTCAGGCTCCGGTAATTTTCGTTGGGTATCCAGACTCAGGTTATTACGTTGAGCGTTCGGGCTCCGGTAAGTTTCGTTGGGTATCCAGACTCAGGTTATTACGTTGAGCGTTCAGGGTCCGGTCAGTTTCGTTGGGTATCCAGACTCCAGTTATTACGTTGAGCGTTCAGGCTCCGGTAATTTTCGTTGAGTATCCAGACTCCGGTTATTAAGTTGAGCGTCAGGCTTCGATCATTTTTGTTGAGTATCCAGACTCCGATTATTACGTTGAGCGTTCAGGCTCCGGTTATTTTCGTTGAGTATCCTGACTCCGGTTATTACGTTGAGGGTTCAAACTCAGGTCATTTTCGTTGACTATCTAGACTCCTGTCATTACGTTTAACGTTCAGGCTCCGATAATTTTCGTTGAGTATCCATACTCCGGTCAATATGTTGAGCGGTCAGGCTCCGGTCATTTTCGTTGAGTATCCAGACTCCGGTCATTACATTGAGGGTTCAAGATCCATTCATTTTCGTTGAGTATCATAACTCCATTTATTACGTTGAGCGTTCAGGGTCCGGTAAGTTTCGTTGAGTATCCAGACTCCAAATATTACGTTGAGCGTTCAGGCTCCGGTCAGTTTCGTTGGGTATCCAGACTCCGGTGATTACGTTGATCGTTCAGGCTCCGGTCAGTTTCGTTGGGTATCCAGACACCGGTTATTACGTTAAGCGTTCAGGCTCCGTTAAGTTTCGTTGGGTATCCAGACTCAGGTTATTACGTTGAGCGTTCAGGCTCCGGTCAATTTCGTTGGGTATCCAGACTCCAGTTATTACGTTGAGCGTTCAGGCTCCGGTAATTTTCGTTGAGTATCCAGACTCCGGTTATTAAGTTGAGCGTCAGGCTCCGATCATTTTCGTTGAGTATCCAGACTCCGATTATTACGTTGAGCGTCCAGGCTCCGGTTATTTTCGTTGAGTATCCTGACTCCGGTTATTACATTGAGGGTTCAGACTCAGGTCATTTTCATTGAGTATCTAGACTCCTGTCATTACGTTGAACGTTCAGGCTCCGATAATTTTCGTTGAGTATCCATACTCCGGTCAATACGTTGAACGGTCAGGCTCCGGTCATTTTCGTTGAGTATCCAGACTCCGGTCATTACATTGAGGGTTCAAGATCCATTCATTTTCGTTGAGTATCATAACTCCATTTATTACGTTGAGCGTTCAGGGTCCGGTAAGTTTCGTTGAGTATCCAGACTCCAAATATTACTTTGAGCGTTCAGGCTCCGGTCAGTTTCGTTGGGTATCCAGACTCCGGTGATTACGTTGATCGTTCAGGCTCCGGTCATTTTCGTTGACTATCCAGACTCCGGTTATTACGTTGAGCGTTCAGGCTCCGGTCAGTTTCGTTGAGTATCCAGATTCTGATTATTACGTTGAGAGTTCAGGCTCTGGGTTGTTTCGTTGCGTATCCAGACTCTGGTTATTACGTTGAGCGTTCAGGCTCCGGTCATTTTCGTTGAGTATCCAGACTCCGGTTATTAATTTGAGCGTCAGGCTCCGATCATTTTGTTGAGTATCCAGACTCCGATTATTACGTTGAGCGTTCAGGCGCCGGTTATTTTCGTTGAGTATCCTGACTCCGGTTATTACGTTGAGGGTTCAGACTCCGGTCATTTTCGTTGAGTATCTAGACTCCTGTCATTACGTTGAACGTTCAGGCTCCGATCATTTTCGTTGAGTATCCATACTCCGGTCAATACGTTGAGCGGTCAGGCTCCGGTCATTTTCGTTGAGTATCCAGACTCCGGTAATTACATTGAGCGTTCAGGATCCAGTCATTTTCGTTGAGTATCATCACTCCATTTATTACGTTGAGCATTCAGGATCCAGTCAGTTTCGTTGAGGTTCCAGACTCCAAATATTATGTTGAGCGTTCAGGCTCCGGTCATTAAGTTGGGTATCCAGACTCCGGTGATTACGTTGATCGTTCTGGCTCCGGTCATTTTCGTTGACTATCTAGACTCGGGTTATTACGTTGAGCGTTCAGGCTCCAGTCAGTTTCGTTGAGTACCCAGATTCCGGTTATTACGTTGAGCGTTCAGGCTCCAGTCAGTTTCGTTGGGTATCCAGACTTCGGTTATTACGTTGAGCGTTCAGGCTCCGGTAATTTTCGTTGGGTATCCAGACTCAGGTTATTACGTTGAGCGTTCGGGCTCCGGTAAGTTTCGTTGGGTATCCAGACTCAGGTTATTACGTTGAGCGTTCAGGGTCCGGTCAGTTTCGTTGGGTATCCAGACTCCAGTTATTACGTTGAGCGTTCAGGCTCCGGTAATTTTCGTTGAGTATCCAGACTCCGGTTATTAAGTTGAGCGTCAGGCTTCGATCATTTTTGTTGAGTATCCAGACTCCGATTATTACGTTGAGCGTTCAGGCTCCGGTTATTTTCGTTGAGTATCCTGACTCCGGTTATTACGTTGAGGGTTCAAACTCAGGTCATTTTCGTTGACTATCTAGACTCCTGTCATTACGTTTAACGTTCAGGCTCCGATAATTTTCGTTGAGTATCCATACTCCGGTCAATATGTTGAGCGGTCAGGCTCCGGTCATTTTCGTTGAGTATCCAGACTCCGGTCATTACATTGAGGGTTCAAGATCCATTCATTTTCGTTGAGTATCATAACTCCATTTATTACGTTGAGCGTTCAGGGTCCGGTAAGTTTCGTTGAGTATCCAGACTCCAAATATTACGTTGAGCGTTCAGGCTCCGGTCAGTTTCGTTGGGTATCCAGACTCCGGTGATTACGTTGATCGTTCAGGCTCCGGTCAGTTTCGTTGGGTATCCAGACACCGGTTATTACGTTGAGCGTTCAGGCTCCGTTAAGTTTCGTTGGGTATCCAGACTCAGGTTATTACGTTGAGCGTTCAGGCTCCGGTCAATTTCGTTGGGTATCCAGACTCCAGTTATTACGTTGAGCGTTCAGGCTCCGGTAATTTTCGTTGAGTATCCAGACTCCGGTTATTAAGTTGAGCGTCAGGCTCCGATCATTTTCGTTGAGTATCCAGACTCCGATTATTACGTTGAGCGTCCAGGCTCCGGTTATTTTCGTTGAGTATCCTGACTCCGGTTATTACATTGAGGGTTCAGACTCAGGTCATTTTCATTGAGTATCTAGACTCCTGTCATTACGTTGAACGTTCAGGCTCCGATAATTTTCGTTGAGTATCCATACTCCGGTCAATACGTTGAACGGTCAGGCTCCGGTCATTTTCGTTGAGTATCCAGACTCCGGTCATTACATTGAGGGTTCAAGATCCATTCATTTTCGTTGAGTATCATAACTCCATTTATTACGTTGAGCGTTCAGGGTCCGGTAAGTTTCGTTGAGTATCCAGACTCCAAATATTACTTTGAGCGTTCAGGCTCCGGTCAGTTTCGTTGGGTATCCAGACTCCGGTGATTACGTTGATCGTTCAGGCTCCGGTCATTTTCGTTGACTATCCAGACTCCGGTTATTACGTTGAGCGTTCAGGCTCCGGTCAGTTTCGTTGAGTATCCAGATTCTGATTATTACGTTGAGAGTTCAGGCTCTGGGTTGTTTCGTTGCGTATCCAGACTCTGGTTATTACGTTGAGCGTTCAGGCTCCGGTCATTTTCGTTGAGTATCCAGACTCCGGTTATTAATTTGAGCGTCAGGCTCCGATCATTTTGTTGAGTATCCAGACTCCGATTATTACGTTGAGCGTTCAGGCGCCGGTTATTTTCGTTGAGTATCCTGACTCCGGTTATTACGTTGAGGGTTCAGACTCCGGTCATTTTCGTTGAGTATCTAGACTCCTGTCATTACGTTGAACGTTCAGGCTCCGATCATTTTCGTTGAGTATCCATACTCCGGTCAATACGTTGAGCGGTCAGGCTCCGGTCATTTTCGTTGAGTATCCAGACTCCGGTAATTACATTGAGCGTTCAGGATCCAGTCATTTTCGTTGAGTATCATCACTCCATTTATTACGTTGAGCATTCAGGATCCAGTCAGTTTCGTTGAGGTTCCAGACTCCAAATATTATGTTGAGCGTTCAGGCTCCGGTCAGTTTCGTTGGGTATCCAGACTCCGGTGATTACGTTGATCGTTCTGGCTCCGGTCATTTTCGTTGACTATCTAGACTCGGGTTATTACGTTGAGCGTTCAGGCTCCAGTCAGTTTCGTTGAGTACCCAGATTCCGGTTATTACGTTGAGCGTTCAGGCTCCAGTCAGTTTCGTTGGGTATCCAGACTTCGGTTATTACGTTGAGCGTTCAGGCTCCGGTAATTTTCGTTGGGTATCCAGACTCAGGTTATTACGTTGAGCGTTCAGGCTCCGGTAAGTTTCGTTGGGTATCCAGACTCAGGTTATTACGTTGAGCGTTCAGGGTCCGGTCAGTTTCGTTGGGTATCCAGACTCCAGTTATTACGTTGAGCGTTCAGGCTCCGGTAATTTTCGTTGAGTATCCAGACTCCGGTTATTAAGTTGAGCGTCAGGCTTCGATCATTTTCGTAGAGTATCCAGACTCCGATTATTACGTTGAGCGTTCAGGCTCCGGTTATTTTCGTTGAGTATCCTGACTCCGGTTATTACGTTGAGGGTTCAAACTCAGGTCATTTTCGTTGACTATCTAGACTCCTGTCATTACGTTTAACGTTCAGGCTCCGATAATTTTCGTTGAGTATCCATACTCCGGTCAATATGTTGAGCGGTCAGGCTCCGGTCATTTTCGTTGAGTATCCAGACTCCGGTCATTACATTGAGGGTTCAAGATCCATTCATTTTCGTTGAGTATCATAACTCCATTTATTACGTTGAGCGTTCAGGGTCCGGTAAGTTTCGTTGAGTATCCAGACTCCAAATATTACGTTGAGCGTTCAGGCTCCGGTCAGTTTCGTTGGGTATCCAGACTCCGGTGATTACGTTGATCGTTCAGGCTCCGGTCAGTTTCGTTGGGTATCCAGACACCGGTTATTACGTTGAGCGTTCAGGCTCCGTTAAGTTTCGTTGGGTATCCAGACTCAGGTTATTACGTTGAGCGTTCAGGCTCCGGTCAATTTCGTTGGGTATCCAGACTCCAGTTATTACGTTGAGCGTTCAGGCTCCGGTAATTTTCGTTGAGTATCCAGACTCCGGTTATTAAGTTGAGCGTCAGGCTCCGATCATTTTCGTTGAGTATCCAGACTCCGATTATTACGTTGAGCGTCCAGGCTCCGGTTATTTTCGTTGAGTATCCTGACTCCGGTTATTACATTGAGGGTTCAGACTCAGGTCATTTTCATTGAGTATCTAGACTCCTGTCATTACGTTGAACGTTCAGGCTCCGATAATTTTCGTTGAGTATCCATACTCCGGTCAATACGTTGAACGGTCAGGCTCCGGTCATTTTCGTTGAGTATCCAGACTCCGGTCATTACATTGAGGGTTCAAGATCCATTCATTTTCGTTGAGTATCATAACTCCATTTATTACGTTGAGCGTTCAGGGTCCGGTAAGTTTCGTTGAGTATCCAGACTCCAAATATTACTTTGAGCGTTCAGGCTCCGGTCAGTTTCGTTGGGTATCCAGACTCCGGTGATTACGTTGATCGTTCAGGCTCCGGTCATTTTCGTTGACTATCCAGACTCCGGTTATTACGTTGAGCGTTCAGGCTCCGGTCAGTTTCGTTGAGTATCCAGATTCTGATTATTACGTTGAGAGTTCAGGCTCTGGGTTGTTTCGTTGCGTATCCAGACTCTGGTTATTACGTTGAGCGTTCAGGCTCCGGTCATTTTCGTTGAGTATCCAGACTCCGGTTATTAATTTGAGCGTCAGGCTCCGATCATTTTGTTGAGTATCCAGACTCCGATTATTACGTTGAGCGTTCAGGCGCCGGTTATTTTCGTTGAGTATCCTGACTCCGGTTATTACGTTGAGGGTTCAGACTCCGGTCATTTTCGTTGAGTATCTAGACTCCTGTCATTACGTTGAACGTTCAGGCTCCGATCATTTTCGTTGAGTATCCATACTCCGGTCAATACGTTGAGCGGTCAGGCTCCGGTCATTTTCGTTGAGTATCCAGACTCCGGTAATTACATTGAGCGTTCAGGATCCAGTCATTTTCGTTGAGTATCATCACTCCATTTATTACGTTGAGCATTCAGGATCCAGTCAGTTTCGTTGAGGTTCCAGACTCCAAATATTATGTTGAGCGTTCAGGCTCCGGTCAGTTTCGTTGGGTATCCAGACTCCGGTGATTACGTTGATCGTTCTGGCTCCGGTCATTTTCGTTGACTATCTAGACTCGGGTTATTACGTTGAGCGTTCAGGCTCCAGTCAGTTTCGTTGAGTACCCAGATTCCGGTTATTACGTTGAGCGTTCAGGCTCCAGTCAGTTTCGTTGGGTATCCAGACTTCGGTTATTACGTTGAGCGTTCAGGCTCCGGTAATTTTCGTTGGGTATCCAGACTCAGGTTATTACGTTGAGCGTTCAGGCTCCGGTAAGTTTCGTTGGGTATCCAGACTCAGGTTATTACGTTGAGCGTTCAGGGTCCGGTCAGTTTCGTTGGGTATCCAGACTCCAGTTATTACGTTGAGCGTTCAGGCTCCGGTAATTTTCGTTGAGTATCCAGACTCCGGTTATTAAGTTGAGCGTCAGGCTTCGATCATTTTCGTTGAGTATCCAGACTCCGATTATTACGTTGAGCGTTCAGGCTCCGGTTATTTTCGTTGAGTATCCTGACTCCGGTTATTACGTTGAGGGTTCAAACTCAGGTCATTTTCGTTGACTATCTAGACTCCTGTCATTACGTTTAACGTTCAGGCTCCGATAATTTTCGTTGAGTATCCATACTCCGGTCAATATGTTGAGCGGTCAGGCTCCGGTCATTTTCGTTGAGTATCCAGACTCCGGTCATTACATTGAGGGTTCAAGATCCATTCATTTTCGTTGAGTATCATAACTCCATTTATTACGTTGAGCGTTCAGGGTCCGGTAAGTTTCGTTGAGTATCCAGACTCCAAATATTACGTTGAGCGTTCAGGCTCCGGTCAGTTTCGTTGGGTATCCAGACTCCGGTGATTACGTTGATCGTTCAGGCTCCGGTCAGTTTCGTTGGGTATCCAGACACCGGTTATTACGTTGAGCGTTCAGGCTCCGTTAAGTTTCGTTGGGTATCCAGACTCAGGTTATTACGTTGAGCGTTCAGGCTCCGGTCAATTTCGTTGGGTATCCAGACTCCAGTTATTACGTTGAGCGTTCAGGCTCCGGTAATTTTCGTTGAGTATCCAGACTCCGGTTATTAAGTTGAGCGTCAGGCTCCGATCATTTTCGTTGAGTATCCAGACTCCGATTATTACGTTGAGCGTCCAGGCTCCGGTTATTTTCGTTGAGTATCCTGACTCCGGTTATTACATTGAGGGTTCAGACTCAGGTCATTTTCATTGAGTATCTAGACTCCTGTCATTACGTTGAACGTTCAGGCTCCGATAATTTTCGTTGAGTATCCATACTCCGGTCAATACGTTGAACGGTCAGGCTCCGGTCATTTTCGTTGAGTATCCAGACTCCGGTCATTACATTGAGGGTTCAAGATCCATTCATTTTCGTTGAGTATCATAACTCCATTTATTACGTTGAGCGTTCAGGGTTCGGTAAGTTTCGTTGAGTATCCAGACTCCAAATATTACTTTGAGCGTTCAGGCTCCGGTCAGTTTCGTTGGGTATCCAGACTCCGGTGATTACGTTGATCGTTCAGGCTCCGGTCATTTTCGTTGACTATCCAGACTCCGGTTATTACGTTGAGCGTTCAGGCTCCGGTCAGTTTCGTTGAGTATCCAGATTCTGATTATTACGTTGAGAGTTCAGGCTCTGGGTTGTTTCGTTGCGTATCCAGACTCTGGTGATTACGTTGAGCGTTCAGGCTCCGGTCATTTTCGTTGAGTATCCAGACTCCGGTTATTAATTTGAGCGTCAGGCTCCGATCATTTTGTTGAGTATCCAGACTCCGATTATTACGTTGAGCGTTCAGGCGCCTGTTATTTTCGTTGAGTATCCTGACTCCGGTTATTACGTTGAGGGTTCAGACTCCGGTCATTTTCGTTGAGTATCTAGACTCCTGTCATTACGTTGAACGTTCAGGCTCCGATCATTTTCGTTGAGTATCCATACTCCGGTCAATACGTTGAGCGGTCAGGCTCCGGTCATTTTCGTTGAGTATCCAGACTCCGGTAATTACATTGAGCGTTCAGGATCCAGTCATTTTCGTTGAGTATCATCACTCCATTTATTACGTTGAGCATTCAGGATCCAGTCAGTTTCGTTGAGGTTCCAGACTCCAAATATTATGTTGAGCGTTCAGGCTCCGGTCAGTTTCGTTGGGTATCCAGACTCCGGTGATTACGTTGATCGTTCTGGCTCCGGTCATTTTCGTTGACTATCTAGACTCGGGTTATTACGTTGAGCGTTCAGGCTCCAGTCAGTTTCGTTGAGTACCCAGATTCCGGTTATTACGTTGAGCGTTCAGGCTCCAGTCAGTTTCGTTGGGTATCCAGACTTCGATTATTACGTTGAGCGTTCAGGCTCCGGTAATTTTCGTTGGGTATCCAGACTCAGGTTATTACGTTGAGCGTTCAGGCTCCGGTAAGTTTCGTTGGGTATCCAGACTCAGGTTATTACGTTGAGCGTTCAGGGTCCGGTCAGTTTCGTTGGGTATCCAGACTCCAGTTATTACGTTGAGCGTTCAGGCTCCGGTAATTTTCGTTGAGTATCCAGACTCCGGTTATAAAGTTGAGCGTCAGGCTCCGATCATTTTCGTTGAGTATCCAGACTCCGATTATTACGTTGAGCGTTCAGACTCAGGTCATTTTCGTTGAGTATCTAGACTCCTGTCATTACGTTGAGGGTTCAGACTCAGGTCATTTTCGTTGAGTATCTAGACTCCTGTCATTACGTTGAACGTTCAGGCTCCGATAATTTTCGTTGAGTATCCATACTCCGGTCAAAATGTTGAGCGGTCAGGCTCCAGTCATTTTCGTTGAGTATCCAGACTCCGGTCATTACATTGAGGGTTCAAGGTCCATTCATTTTCGTTGAGTATCATAACTCCATTTATTACGTTGAGCGTTCAGGGTCCGGTAAGTTTCGTTGAGTATCCAGACTCCAAATATTACGTTGAGCGTTCAGGCTCCGGTCATTTTCGTTGGGTATCCAGACTCCGGTTATTACGTTGAGCGTTCAGGCTCCGGTCATTTTCGTTGACTATCCAGACTCCGGTTATTACGTTGAGCGTTCAGGCTCCGGTCAGTTTTGTTGAGTATCCAGATTCTGATTATTACGTTGAGAGTTCAGGCTCTGGTCAGTTTCGTTTGGTATCCAGACTCCGGTTATTACGTTGAGCGTTCAGGCTCTGGTCATTTTCGTTGAGTATCCAGACTCCGGTTATTAAGTTGAGCGTCAGGCTCCGATCATTTTGTTGAGTATCCAGACTCCGATTATTACGTTGAGCGTTCAGGCTCCGGTTATTTTCATTGAGTATCCTGACTCCTGTTATTACGTTGAACGTTCAGGCTCCGATCATTTTCGTTGAGTATCCATACTCCGGTCAATACGTTGAGTGGTCAGGCTCCGGTCATTTTCGTTGAGTATCCAGACTCCGGTAATTACATTGAGCGTTTAGGATCCAGTCATTTTCGTTGAGTATCATAACTCCATTTATTACGTTGAGCATTCAGGATCCGGTCAGTTTCATTGAGTATCCAGACTCCAAATATTACGTTGAGCGTTCAGGCTCCGGTCAGTTTCGTTGGGTATCTAGACTCCGGTGATTACGTTGATCGTTCAGGCTCCGGTCATTTTCGTTGACTATCCAGACTCGGGTTATTACGTTGAGCGTTCAGGCTCCGGTCAGTTTCGTTGAGTACCCAGATTCCGGTTATTACGTTGAGCGTTCAGGCTCCGGTCAGTTTCGTTGGGTATCCAGACTCCGGTTATTACGTTGAGCGTTCAGGCTCCGGTAAGTTTCGTTGGGTATCCAGACTCAGGTTATTACGTTGAGCGTTCAGGCTCCGGTCAGTTTCGTTGGGTATCCAGACTCCAGTTATTACGTTGAGCGTTCAGGCTCCGGTAATTTTCGTTGAGTATCCAGACTCCGGTTATTAAGTTGAGCGTCAGGCTCCGATCATTTTCGTTGAGTATCCAGACTCTGATTATTACGTTGAGTGTTCAGGCTCCGGATATTTTCGTTGAGTATCCTGACTCCGGTTATTACGTTGAGGGTTCAGACTCAGGTCATTTTCGTTGAGTATCTAGACTCCTGTCATTACGTTGAACGTTCAGGCTCCGATAATTTTCGTTGAGTATCCATACTCCGGTCAATACGTTGAGTGGTCAGGCTCCGGTCATTTTCGTTGAGTATCCAGACTCCGGTCATTACATTGAGGGTTCAAGATCTAGTCATTTTCGTTGAGTATCATAACTCCATTTATTACGTTGAGCGTTCAGGGTCCGGTAAGTTTCGTTGAGTATCCAGACTCCAAATATTACGTTGAGCGTTCAGGCTCCGGTCAGTTTCGTTGGGTATCCAGACTCCGGTGATTACGTTGATCGTTCAGGCTCCGGTCATTTTCGTTGACTATCCAGACTCGGGTTATTACGTTGAGCGTTCACGCTCCGGTCAGTTTCGTTGAGTACCCAGATTCCGGTTATTACGTTGAGCGTTCAGGCTCCGGTCAGTTTCGTTGGGTATCCAGACTCCGGCTATTACGTTGAGCGTTCAGGCTCCGGTAAGTTTCGTTGGGTATCCAGACTCAGGTTATTACGTTGAGCGTTCAGGCTCCGGTCAGTTTCGTTGGGTATCCAGACTCCAGTTATTACGTTGAGCGTTCAGGCTCCGGTAATTTTCGTTGAGTATCCAGACTCCGGTTATTAAGTTGAGCGGCAGGCTCCGATCATTTTCGTTCAGTATCAAAACTTCGATTATTACGTTGAGCGTTCAGGCTCCGGTCATTTTCGCTGAGTATCCGGACTCCGGTTATTACGTTGAGGGTTCAGACTCTGGTCATTTTCGTTGAGTATCTAGACTCCTGTCATTACGTTGAACGTTCAGGCTCTGATCATTTTCGTTGAGTATCCATACTCCGGTCATTATATAGAGCGTTCAGGATCCAGTCATTTTCGTTGAGTATCATAACTCAATTCATTACGTTAAGCGTTCAGGATCTAGTCAGTTTCGTTGAGTATCCAGACTCCAAATATTACGTTGAGCGTTCAGGCTCCGGTCAGTTTCATTGGGTATCCAGACTCCGGTGATTACGTTGATCGTTCAGGCTCCGGTCATTTTCGTTGACTATCCAGACTCCGGTTATTACGTTAAGCGTTCAGGCTCCGGTCGTTTTCTTTGAGTATCCAGATTCTGATTATTACGTTGAGCGTTCAGGCTCCGGTCAGTTTCGTTGGGTTTCCAGACTCCGATTATTACGTTGAGCGTTCAGGCTCCGGTCATTTTCGTTGAGTATCCAGACTCCGGTTATTAAGTTGAGCGTCAGGCTCCATCATTTTGTTGAGTATCCAGACTCCGATTATTACGTTGAGCGTTCAGGCTCTGGTTATTTTCTTTGAGTATCCTGACTCCGGTTATTACGTTGAGGGTTCAGACTCCGGTCATTTTCGTTGAGTATCATAACTCCATTTATTACGTTGAGCATTCAGGATCCGGTCAGTTTCGTTGAGTATCTAGTTTCCAAATATTACGTTGATCGTTCTGGCTCCGGTCAGTTTCGTTGGGTATCTAGACTCCGGTGATTACATTGATCGTTCAGGCTCCGGTCATTTTCGTTGACTATCCAGACTCGGGTTATTACGTTGAGCGTTCAGGCTCCGGTCAGTTCCATTGAGTACCCAGATTCCGGTTATTACGTTAAGCGTTCAGGCTCCGGTCAGTTTCCTTGGGTATCCAGACTCCGGTTATTACATTGAGCGTTCAGGCTCCGGTAAGTTTCGTTGGGTATCTAGACTTAGGTTATTACGTTGAGCGTTCAGGCTCCGGTCAGTTTCGTTGGGTATCCAAACTCCAGTTATTACGTTGAGCATTCGGGCTTTGGTCATTTTCGTTGAGTATCTACACTCCGAGTATAAAGTTGAGCATCAGGCTCCGATCATTTTCATTGAGTATCCAGACTCCGATTATTATGTTGAGCGTTCAGGCTCCGGTCATTTTCGTTGAGTATCCAGACTCTGGTTATTATGTTGAGGGTTCAGACTACGGTCATTTTTGATGAGTATCTAGACTCCTTTCATTACGTTGAACGTTCAGGCTCTGATCATTTTCGTTGAGTATCCATACTCCGGTCAATACGTTAAGCATTCAGGCTCCTGTCATTTTTGTTGAGTATCCGCACTCCGGTCATTATATTGAGTGTTCAAGATCCAGTCATTTTCGTTGAGTATCATAACTCCATTTAATACGGTGAGCGTTCAGGATCTGGTCAGTTTCGTTGAGTATCCAGACTCCAAATTTTACGTTGAGCGTTCAGGCTCCGCTCAGTTTCGTTGGGTATCCAGACTCCGGTGATTACGTTGATCGTTCAGGCTCTGGTCATTTTCGTTAACTATCCAGACTCGGGTTATTACGTTAAGCGTTCAGGCTCCGGTCAGTTTCATTGAGTATCCAGATTCCGATTATTACATTGAGCGTTCAGGCTCCGGTCTGTTTCGTTGGGTATCCAGACTCCGGTTATTACGTTGAGCGTTCAGGCTCCGGTCATTTTCGTTGTGTATCCAGACTCCGGTTATTAAGTTGAGCGTCAGACTCCGATCATTTTGTTGAGTATCCAGACTCCGATTATTACGTTGAGCGTTCAGGCTCCGGTTATTACGTTGAGGGTTCAAACTCCGGTCAATTTCGTTGAGTATCTAGACTTCTGTCATTATGTTGAACGTTCAGGCTCCGATCATTTTTGTTGAGTATCTATACTCCGGTCAATACGTTGAGCGATCAGGTTCCGGTCATTTTCGTTGAGAATCCAGACTCCGGTCATTACATTGAGTGTTCAGGATCCAGTCATTTTCGTTGAGTATCATAACTCCATTTATTACGTTGAGCGTTCAGGATCCGGTCAGTTTCGTTGAGTATCCAGACTCCAAATATTACGTTGAGCGTTCAGGCTCCGGTCAGTTTCGTTGGGTATCCCGACTGCGGTTATTATGTTGAGCGTTCAGGCTCCGGTAAGTTTCGTTGGGTATCCAGACTCCATTATTACGTTGAGTGTTGAGGCTCCGGTCAGTTTCCTTGGGTATCCAGACACCTGTTATTACGTTGAGCGTTCAGGCTCTAGTCATTTTCGTTGAGTATCTAGACTCCGGTTATTAAGTTGAGCGTCAGGCTCCGTTCATTTTCGTTGAGTATCCAGACTTCGATTATTACGTTGAGCGTTCAGGCTCCGGTCATTTTCTTTGAGTATCCAGACTCCGGTTATTACATTGAGGGTTCAGACTCTGGTCATTTTCGTTGAGTATCTAGACTCTTGTCATTATGTTGAACGTTCAGGCTCTGATCATTTTCGTTGAGTATCCATACTCCGGTCAATACGTTGAACGTTCAGGCTCTGGTCATTTTCGTTGAGTATCCAGACTCCGGTCATTATATAGAGCGTTCAGGATCCATTCATTTTCGTTGAGTATCATAACTCCATTTATTACGTTGAGCTTTCAGGATCTGGTCAGTTTCGTTGAGTATCCTGACTCCAAATATTACGTTGAGCGTTCAGGCTCTGGTCAGTTTTGTTGGGTATCCAGACTCCGGTGATTACGTTGATCGTTCAGGCTCCGGTCATTTTCGTTGACTATCCAGACTCGGGTTATTACGTTAAGCGTTCAGGCTTCGGTCGGTTTCGTTGAGTATCCAGATTCTGATTATTACGTTGATCGTTCAGGCTCCGGTCAGTTTCTTGGGTATCCAGACTCCGGTTATTACGTTGAGCGTTCAGGCTCCGGTCATTTTCGTTGAGTATCCAGACTCCGGTTATTAAGTTGAGCGTCAGGCTCTGATCATTTTGTTGAGTATCCAGACTCCGATAATCACGTTGAGCGTTCAGGCTCCGGTTATTTTCGTTGAGTATCCTGACTCCGGTTATTACGTTGAGGGTTCAGACTCCGGTCATTTTCGTTGAGTATCTAGACTCCTGTCATTACGTTGAACGTTCAGGCCCTGATCATTTTCGTTGAGTATCCATACTCCGGTCAATACGTTGAGCGGTCAGGCTCCGGTCATTTTTGTTGAGTATCCAGACTCCGGTCATTACATTTAGCGTTCAGGATCCAGTCATTTTTGTTGAGTATCATAACTCCATTTATTACGTTGAGCATTCAGGATCCGGTCAGTTTCGTTGAGTATCTAGACTCCAAATATTACGTTGAGCGTTCAGGCTCCGGTCAGTTTCGTTGGGTATCCAGACTCCGGTGATTACGTTGATCGTTCAGGCTCCGGTCATTTTCGTTGACTATCCAGACTCGGGTTATTACGTTGAGCGTTCAGGCTCCGGTCAAATTCGTTGAGTATCCAGATTCTGGTTATTACGTTGAGCGTTCAGGCTCCGGTCAGTTTCGTTGGGTATCCAGACTCCGGTTATTACGTTGAGCGTTCAGGCTCCGGTAAGTTTCGTTGGGTATCCAGACTGAGGTTATTACATTGAGCATTCAGGCTCCGGTCAGTTTCGTTGGGTATCCAGACTCCAGTTATTACGTTGAGCGTTCAGGCTCCGGTAATTTTCGTTGAGTATCCAAACTCCGGTTATTAAGTTGAGCGTCAGGCTCCGATCATTTTCGTTGAGTATCCAGACTCTGATTATTACGTTGAGCGTTCAGGCTCCGGTTATTTTCGTTGAGTATCCTGACTCCGGTTATTACGTTAAGGGTTCAGACTCCGGTCATTTTCGTTGAGTATCTAGACTCCTGTCATTATGTTGAACATTCAGGCTCCGATCATTTTCGTTGAGTATCCATACTCCGGTCAATACGTTGAGCGGTCAGGCTCCGGTCATTTTGGTTGAGTATCCAGACTCCGTTCATTACATTAAGGGTTCAAGATCCAGTCATTTTCGTTGAGTATCATAACTCCATTTATTACGTTGAGCTTTCAGGGTCCGGTCAATTTTGTTGAGTATCCAGACTCCAAATATCACGTTGAGCGATCAGGCTCCGGTCAGTTTCGTTGGGTATCCAGACTCCGGTGATTACGTTGATCGTTCAGGCTCCGGTCATTTTCGTTGACTATCCAGACTCGGGTTATAATGTTGAGCGTTCAGGCTCCGGTCAGTTTCGTTGAGTATCCAGATTCCGGTTATTACGTTTAGCGTTCAGGCTCCGGTCAGTTTCGTTGGGTATCCAGACTCCGGTTATTAAGTTGAGCGTCAGGCTCCGGTCAATTTCGTTGAGTATCCAGACACTGATTATTAGGTTAAGCGTTCAGGCTCCGGTTATTTTCGTTGAGTATCCAGACTCCGGTTATTACGTTGAGGGTTCAGACTCCGTTCATTTTCGCTGTGTATCTAGACTCCCATCATTACGTTGAACGTTCAGGCTCCGATCATTTTCGTTGAGTATCCATACTCCGGTCAATACGTTGAGCGATCAGGCTCCGACCATTTTCGTTGAGTATCCAGACTCCGGACATTACATTGAGCGTTCAGGATCCAGTCATTTTCGTTGAGTATCATAACTCCATTTATTACGTTGAGCGTTCAGGATCCGGTCAGTTTTGTTGAGTATCCAGACTCCAAATATTACGTTGAGCGTTCAGGCTCCGGTCAGTTTCGTTGGGTATCCAGACTCCAGTGATTATGTTGATCGTTCAGGCTCCGGTCTTTTTCGTTGACTATCCAGACTCGGGTTATTACGTTGAGCGTTCAGGCTCCGGTCAGTTTCGTTGAGTATCCAGACTCAGGTTATTATGTTGAGCATTCAAGCTCCGGTAAGTTTCGTTGGGTATCCAGACTCAGGTTATTATGTTGAGCATTCAGGATCCGGTCAGTTTCGTTGGGTATCCAGACTCCAGTTATTACGTTGAGATTTCAGGCTTCGGTAAGTTTCGTTGAGTATCCAGATTCCGATTATTATGTTGAGCGTTCCGGCTCTGGTCAGTTTCGTTGGGTATCCAGACTCCGGTTATTACGTTGAGTGTTCAGGCTCCGGTCATTTTTGTTGAGTATCCAGACTCCGGTTATTAAGTTGAGTGTCAGGCTCCGATCATTTTCGTTGAGTATCCAGACTCCGATTATTACGTTGAGCGTTCAGGCTCCGTTTATTTTCGTTGAGTATCCAGACTCCGGTTATTACGTTGAGATTTCAGACTCTGGTCATTTTTGTTGAGTATCTAGACTCCTGTCATTACGTTGAATGTTCAGGCTCCGATCATTTTCGTTGAGTATCCATACTCCGGTCAATACGTTGAGCACAGGCTCCGGTCAGTTTCGTTGGGTATCCAGACTCCGGTTATTACGTTGAGCGTTCAGGCTCCAGTAAGTTTCGTTGGGTATCCAGACTCCGATTATTACGTTGAGCGTTCAGGCTCCAGTCATTTTTGTTGAGTATCTAGAGTCCTGTTATTACGTTGAGCGTTCAGGCTCCGGTTATTACATTGAGCGTTCAGGCTCCGATTAGTTTCGTTGAGTATCCAGACTCCGGTTATTACGTTGAGATTTCAGACTCTGGTCATTTTTGTTGAGTATCTAGACTCCTGTCATTACGTTGAACGTTCAGGCTCCGATCATTTTCGTTGAGTATCCATAATCCGGTCAATACGTTGAGCATTCAGGCTCCGGTCAGTTTCGTTGAGTATCCAGACTTCGGTTATTATGTTGAGCGTTCAGGCTCCGGTTAGTTTCGTTGGGTATCCAGACTCGGGTTATTATGTTGAGCGTTCAGGCTACGGTCAGTTTCGTTGAGTATCCAGATTCCGATTATTACGTTGAGCGTTCAGGCTCGGGTCAGTTTCGTTGGGTATCCAGACTCCTGTTATTACGTTGAGCGTTCAGGAACCGGTCATTTTCGTTGAGTATCCAGACTCCGGTCATTACGTTGAGCATTCAGGATCCAGTCATTTTCGTTCAGTATCGTAACTCCGGTTATTACGGTTAACGTTCAGGCTCCGGTCAGTTTCGTTAAGTATCCAGACTCCAGTTATTACGTTGGGCGTTCAGGCAACGGTCAGTTTCGTTGGGTATCCAGACTCCGGTTATTACGTTGATCGTTCAGTCTCTGGTCAGTTTTGTTGAGTATCCAGACTCAGGTTATTACGTTGAGCGTTCAGGCTCCAGTCAGGTTCGTTGGGTATCCAGACACCGGTTATTACGTTGAGCGTTCAGGGTCGGGTAATTTTTGTTGAGTATCCAGATTCCGGTTATTACGTTGAGCGTTCAGGCTTCGGTCAGTTTAGTTGAGTATCCAAACTTTGGTTATTAAGTTAAGCGTTCAGGCTCCGGTCAGTTTCGTTGGGTATCCAGATTCCGGTTATTACGTTGAGCATTAAGGCTCTGGTCAGTTTCGTTGGGTATCAAGACACCGGTTATTACGTTGAGCGTTCAGGATCCGGTCAGTTTCATTGGGTATCCAGACTCTGGTTATTACGTTGATCATTCAGTCTCCAGTCAGTTTCGTTGAGTATCCAGACTCCAATTATTACGTTGAACTTTCAGGCTCCAGTCAGTTTCGTTGGGTATCCAAACACCGGTTATTACATTGAGCGTTCAGTCTCTGGTCAGTTTTGTTGAGTATCGAGACTCTAGTTATTACGTTAAGCGTTCAGGCTCCGGTCAGTTTCGTTGGGTATCTAGACTCCGGTTATTACTTTGAGCGTTTAGGGTCCGGTCATTTTTGTAGAGTATCCAGACTCTGATTATTACGTTGAGCGTTCAGACTCTGGTCAGTTTAGTTGAGTATCCAAACTCTGGTTATTGAGTTGAGCGTTCAGGCTCCGACCATTTTCGTTGAGTATCGAGACTCTAGTTATTACGTTGAACGTTCAGGCTCCAGCCATTTTTGTTGAGTATCCAGACTCTGGTTATTACGTTGAGCGTTCAGGCTCCGGTCAGTTTTGTTAAGTATCCAGATTTCGGTTATTACGTTGAGCGTTCAGGCTCCGGTCAGTTTCGTTGGGTATCAAAACACCGGTTATTACGTTGAGCGTTCAGGCTCCGGTCAGTTTCATTGGGTATCCAGACTCCGGTTATTACGTTGATCGTTCAGTCTCCGGTCAGTTTCGTTGAGTATCCAGACTCAAATTATTACGTTGAGCATTCAGGCTCCGGTCAGTTTCGTTGAGTATCCAGACTCCGGTTATTATGTTGAGCGTTCAGGCGCCGGTCAGTTTCGTTGGGTATTCAGACTCCAGTTATTACGTTGAGCGTTCAGGCTCCGGTCATTTTCGTTGAGTATCTAGACTCCAGTTATTAAGTTGAGCGTCAGGCTCCGGTCATTTTCGTTGGGTATTCAGACTCCGGTCATTTTCGATGAGTATCTAGACTCCTGTCATTACGTGGAACGTTCAGGCTCTGATCATTTTCGTTGAGTATTTATACTCCGGTCAATACGTTGCGCGTTCAAGCTCCGGTCATTTTCGTTGAGTATCCAGACTCCGGTCATTACATTGAGCGTTCAGGATCCAGTCATTTTCGTTGAGTATCATAACTCCATTTATTACGTTGAGTGTTCAGGATCTGGTCAGTTTCGTTGAGTATCCAGACTCCAAATATTACTTTGAGCGTTCAGGCTCCGGTAAGTTTCGTTGGGTATCCAGACTCCGGTGATTACGTTGATCGTTCAGGCTCCAGTCATTTTCGTTGAGTATCCAGACTCCTGTTATTACGTTGAGCGTTCAGGCTCCGGTCAGTTTTGTTCAGTATCCAGACTCCGGTTATTACGTTGAGCGTTCAGGCTCCGGTTAGTTTCGTTGGGTATCCAGACTCCGGTTATTACGTTGAGCGTTCAGGCTTCTGTCATTTTTGTTGAGTATCCAGACTCGGGTTATTACGTTGAGCATTCAGGCTCTGGTCAGTCTCGTTGAGTATCCAGATTTCGATAATTACGTTGAGCGTTCATGCTCCGGTTAGTTTCGTTGGTTATACAGACTCTGGTTATTACGTTGAGCGTTCAGGCTCCGGTCATTTTCGTTGAGTATCCAGACTCCGGTTATTAAGTTGAGCTTCAGGCTCCGATCGTTTTCGTTGAGTATCCATACTCCGGTCAATATGTTGAGCGATCAGGCTCTAGTCATTTTCGTTGAGTATCCAGACTTCGGTCATTACATTGAGCATTAAGGATCCAGTCATTTTCGTTGAGTATCATAACTCCATTTATTACGTTGAGCGTTCAGGATCCGGTCAGTTTCGTTGAGTATCCAGACTCCAAATATTACGTTGAGCGTTCAGGCTCCGGTCATTTTCGTTGACTATCCAGACTCAGGTTATTACGTTGAGCGTTCAGGCTCCGGTCAGTTTCGTTGAGTATCCAGACTCCGGTCATTACATTGAGCGTTCAGGCTCCGGTCAGTTCCGTTGGGTATCATAACTCCGGTTATTACGTTGAACGTTCAGGCTCCGGTAAGTTTCGTTTGGTATCCAGACTTCGGTTATTACGTTGGGCGTTCAGGCTCCGGTCAGTTTCGTTGGGTATCCAGACTCCAGTTATTACGTTGAGCATTCAGGCTCCGGTCATTTTCGTTGAGTATCCAGACTCTGGTTATTAAGTTGAGTGTCAGGATCCGATCATTTTCGTTGAGTATCCAGACTCCGATTATTACGTTGAGCGTTCAGGATCCGATCAGTTTCGTTGAGTATCCAGACTCCAAATATTACGTTGAGCATTCAGGCTCTGGTCAGTTTCATTGGGTATCTAGACTCCGGTGATTACGTTGATCGTTCAGGCTCCAGTCATTTTCGTTGACTATCCAGACTCGGGTTATTACGTTAAGCGTTCAGGCTCCGGTCAGTTTCGTTGAGTATCCAGATTCCGATTATTACGTTGAGCGTTCAGGCTCCGGTCAGTTTCATTGGGTATCCAGACTCCGGTTATTACGTTGTTCGTTCAGTCTCCGGTCAGTTTCGTTGAGTATCCAGACTCCATTTATTACGTTGAGCATTCAGGCTCCGGTCAGTTTCGTTGAGTATCCAGACTCCGGTTATTATGTTGAGCGTTCAGGCGCCAGTCAGTTTCGTTGGGTATTCAGACTCCAGTTATTACGTTGAGCGTTCAGGCTCCGGTCATTTTCATTGAGTATCTAGACTCCGGTTATTAAGTTGAGCGTCAGGCTCCGGTCATTTTCGTTGGGTATTCAGACTCCTGTCATTTTCGATGAGTATCTAGACTCCTGTCATTACGTTGAACGTTCAAGCTCTGATCATTTTCGTTGAGTATTTATACTCCGGTCAATACGTTGAGCGTTCAAGCTCCGGTCATTTTTGTTGAGTATCCAGACTCCGGTCATTACATTGAGCGTTCAGGATCCAGTCATTTTCGTTGAGTATCATAACTCCATTTATTACGTTGAGTGTTCAGGATCTGGTCAGTTTCGTTGAGTATCCAGACTCCAAATATTACGTTGAGCGTTCAGGCTCCGGTAAGTTTCGTTGGGTATCCAGACTCCGGTGATTACGTTGATCGTTCAGGCTCCAGTCATTTTCATTGAGTATCCAGACTCCGGTTATTATGTTGAGCGTTCAGGCTCCGGTCAGTTTCGTTAAGTATCCAGACTCCGGTTATTACGTTGAGCGTTCAGGCTCCGGTTAGTTTCGTTGGGTATCCAGACTCCGGTTATTACGTTGAGCGTTCAGGCTTCTGTCATTTTTGTTGAGTATCCAGACTCGGGTTATTACGTTGAGCATTCAGGCTCTGGTCAGTCTCGTTGAGTATCCAGATTTCGATAATTACGTTGAGCGTTCATGCTCCGGTTAGTTTCGTTGGTTATACAGACTCCGGTTATTACGTTGAGCGTTCAGGCTCCGGTCATTTTCGTTGAGTATCCAGACTCCGGTTATTAAGTTGAGCTTCAGGCTCCGATCGTTTTCGTTGAGTATCCATACTCCGGTCAATATGTTGAGCGATCAGGCTCTAGTCATTTTCGTTGAGTATCCAGACTCCGGTCATTACATTGAGCATTAAGGATCCAGTCATTTTCGTTGAGTATCATAACTCCATTTATTACGTTGAGCGTTCAGGATCCGGTCAGTTTCGTTGAGTATCCAGACTCCAAATATTACGTTGAGCGTTCAGGCTCCGGTCATTTTCGTTGACTATCCAGACTCAGGTTATTACGTTGAGCGTTCAGGCTCCGGTCAGTTTCGTTGAGTATCCAGACTCCGGTCATTACATTGAGCGTTCAGGCTCCGGTCAGTTCCGTTGGGTATCATAACTCCGGTTATTACGTTGAACGTTCAGGCTCCGGTAAGTTTCGTTTGGTATCCAGACTTCGGTTATTACGTTGGGCGTTCAGGCTCCGGTCAGTTTCGTTGGGTATCCAGACTCCAGTTATTACGTTGAGCATTCAGGCTCCGGTCATTTTCGTTGAGTATCCAGACTCTGGTTATTAAGTTGAGTGTCAGGATCCGATCATTTTCGTTGAGTATCCAGACTCCGATTATTACGTTGAGTGTTCAGGATCCGATCAGTTTCGTTGAGTATCCAGACTCCAAATATTACGTTGAGCATTCAGGCTCTGGTCAGTTTCATTGGGTATCTAGACTCCGGTGATTACGTTGATCGTTCAGGCTCCAGTCATTTTCGTTGACTATCCAGACTCGGGTTATTACGTTAAGCGTTCAGGCTCCGGTCAGTTTCGTTGAGTATCCAGATTCCGATTATTACGTTGAGCGTTCAGGCTCCGGTCAGTTTCATTGGGTATCCAGACTCCGGTTATTACGTTGTTCGTTCAGTCTCCGGTCAGTTTCGTTGAGTATCCAGACTCCAATTATTACGTTGAGCATTCAGGCTCCGGTCAGTTTCGTTGAGTATCCAGACTCCGGTTATTATGTTGAGCGTTCAGGCGCCAGTCAGTTTCGTTGGGTATTCAGACTCCAGTTATTACGTTGAGCGTTCAGGCTCCGGTCATTTTCACTGAGTATCTAGACTCCGGTTATTAAGTTGAGCGTCAGGCTCCGGTCATTTTCGTTGGGTATTCAGACTCCGGTCATTTTCGATGAGTATCTAGACTCCTGTCATTACGTTGAACGTTCAAGCTCTGATCATTTTCGTTGAGTATTTATACTCCGGTCAATACGTTGAGCGTTCAAGCTCCGGTCATTTTTGTTGAGTATCCAGACTCCGGTCATTACATTGAGCGTTCAGGATCCAGTCATTTTCGTTGAGTATCATAACTCCATTTATTACGTTGAGTGTTCAGGATCTGGTCAGTTTCGTTGAGTATCCAGACTCCAAATATTACGTTGAGCGTTCAGGCTCCGGTAAGTTTCGTTGGGTATCCAGACTCCGGTGATTACGTTGATCGTTCAGGCTCCAGTCATTTTCATTGAGTATCCAGACTCCTGTTATTACGTTGAGCGTTCAGGCTCCGGTCAGTTTCGTTAAGTATCCAGACTCCGGTTATTACGTTGAGCGTTCAGGCTCCGGTTAGTTTCGTTGGGTATCCAGACTCCGGTTATTACGTTGAGCGTTCAGGCTTCTGTCATTTTTGTTGAGTATCCAGACTCGGGTTATTACGTTGAGCATTCAGGCTCTGGTCAGTCTCGTTGAGTATCCAGATTTCGATAATTACGTTGAGCGTTCATGCTCCGGTTAGTTTCGTTGGTTATACAGACTCCGGTTATTACGTTGAGCGTTCAGGCTCCGGTCATTTTCGTTGAGTATCCAGACTCCGGTTATTAAGTTGAGCTTCAGGCTCCGATCGTTTTCGTTGAGTATCCATACTCCGGTCAATATGTTGAGCGATCAGGCTCTAGTCATTTTCGTTGAGTATCCAGACTCCGGTCATTACATTGAGCATTAAGGATCCAGTCATTTTCGTTGAGTATCATAACTCCATTTATTACGTTGAGCGTTCAGGATCCGGTCAGTTTCGTTGAGTATCCAGACTCCAAATATTACGTTGAGCGTTCAGGCTCCGGTCATTTTCGTTGACTATCCAGACTCAGGTTATTACGTTGAGCGTTCAGGCTCCGGTCAGTTTCGTTGAGTATCCAGACTCCGGTCATTACATTGAGCGTTCAGGCTCCGGTCAGTTCCGTTGGGTATCATAACTCCGGTTATTACGTTGAACGTTCAGGCTCCGGTAAGTTTCGTTTGGTATCCAGACTTCGGTTATTACGTTGGGCGTTCAGGCTCCGGTCAGTTTCGTTGGGTATCCAGACTCCAGTTATTACGTTGAGCATTCAGGCTCCGGTCATTTTCGTTGAGTATCCAGACTCTGGTTATTAAGTTGAGTGTCAGGATCCGATCATTTTCGTTGAGTATCCAGACTCCGATTATTACGTTGAGCGTTCAGGATCCGATCAGTTTCGTTGAGTATCCAGACTCCAAATATTACGTTGAGCATTCAGGCTCTGGTCAGTTTCATTGGGTATCTAGACTCCGGTGATTACGTTGATCGTTCAGGCTCCAGTCATTTTCGTTGACTATCCAGACTCGGGTTATTACGTTAAGCGTTCAGGCTCCGGTCAGTTTCGTTGAGTATCCAGATTCCGATTATTACGTTGAGCGTTCAGGCTCCGGTCAGTTTCATTGGGTATCCAGACTCCGGTTATTACGTTGTTCGTTCAGTCTCCGGTCAGTTTCGTTGAGTATCCAGACTCCAATTATTACGTTGAGCATTCAGGCTCCGGTCAGTTTCGTTGAGTATCCAGACTCCGGTTATTATGTTGAGCGTTCAGGCGCCAGTCAGTTTCGTTGGGTATTCAGACTCCAGTTATTACGTTGAGCGTTCAGGCTCCGGTCATTTTCATTGAGTATCTAGACTCCGGTTATTAAGTTGAGCGTCAGGCTCCGGTCATTTTCGTTGGGTATTCAGACTCCGGTCATTTTCGATGAGTATCTAGACTCCTGTCATTACGTTGAACGTTCAAGCTCTGATCATTTTCGTTGAGTATTTATACTCCGGTCAATACGTTGAGCGTTCAAGCTCCGGTCATTTTTGTTGAGTATCCAGACTCCGGTCATTACATTGAGCGTTCAGGATCCAGTCATTTTCGTTGAGTATCATAACTCCATTTATTACGTTGAGTGTTCAGGATCTGGTCAGTTTCGTTGAGTATCCAGACTCCAAATATTACGTTGAGCGTTCAGGCTCCGGTAAGTTTCGTTGGGTATCCAGACTCCGGTGATTACGTTGATCGTTCAGGCTCCAGTCATTTTCATTGAGTATCCAGACTCCTGTTATTACGTTGAGCGTTCAGGCTCCGGTCAGTTTCGTTAAGTATCCAGACTCCGGTTATTACGTTGAGCGTTCAGGCTCCGGTTAGTTTCGTTGGGTATCCAGACTCCGGTTATTACGTTGAGCGTTCAGGCTTCTATCATTTTTGTTGAGTATCCAGACTCGGGTTATTACGTTGAGCATTCAGGCTCTGGTCAGTCTCGTTGAGTATCCAGATTTCGATAATTACGTTGAGTGTTCATGCTCCGGTTAGTTTTGTTGGTTATACAGACTCCGGTTATTACGTTGAGCGTTCAGGCTCCGGTCATTTTCGTTGAGTATCCAGACTCCGGTTATTAAGTTGAGCTTCAGGCTCCGATCATTTTCGTTGAGTATCCATACTCCGGTCAATATGTTGAGCGATCAGGCTCTGGTCATTTTCGTTGAGTATCCAGACTCTGGTCATTACATTGAGCATTAAGGATCCAGTCATTTTCGTTGAGTATCATAAGTCCATTTATTACGTTGAGCGTTCAAGATCCGGTCAGTTTCGTTGAGTATCCAGACTCCAAATATTACGTTGAGCGTTCAGGCTCCGGTCATTTTCGTTGACTATCCAGACTCGGGTTATTACGTTTAGCGTTCAGGCTCCGGTCAGTTTCGTTGAGTATCCAGACTCCGATCATTACATTGAGCGTTCAGGCTCCGGTCAGTTCCGTTGGGTATCATAACTCTGGTTATTACGTTGAACGTTCAGGCTCTGGTAAGTTTCGTTTGGTATCCAGACTTCACTTATTACGTTGGGCGTTCAGGCTCCGGTCAGTTTCGTTGGGTATCCAGACTCCAGTTATTACGTTGAGCATTCAGGCTCCGGTCATTTTCGTTGAGTATCCAGACTCCGGTTATTAAGTTGAGTGTCAGGATCCGATCATTTTCATTGGGTATCCAGACTCCGGTTATTTTGTTGAGTATCCAGACTCCGGTTATTAAGTTGAGCGTCAGGCTCCGATCATTTTCGTTGAGTATCCAGACTCCGATTATTACGTGGAGCGTTCAGTCTCCGGTTATTTTCGTTGAGTATCTTGACTCCGGTTATTACATTGAGGGTTCAGACTCTGGTCATTTTCGTTGAGTATCTAGACTCCTATCATTACGTTGAACGTTAAGGCTCCGATCATTTTCATTGAGTATCCATACTCCGGTCAATACATTGAGTAATCAAGCTCTAGTTATTTTTGTTGACTATCCAGACTCCGGTCATTACATTGAGCGTTCAGGATCCTGTCATTTTCGTTGAGTATCATAACTCCATTTATTACTGTAATACCCCAAATTTTGCCCTAAGATTTGTCGTCGCATTTCATTGCATTTTTATTGCATTTAATCAATTACTAACAAATTTGTGTAGTCGTTTGACTTTTTGCAGGTAAATATCATATGACATGCATTTTTTTTCTAAAAAAGTAAAAAAGGCACAATTGGCAAGAGGACAAGTGTAAGGAGTTGTGAGTGTGAGAGGTTGAGAGTTCGAATAAAAGAAGAGAATGAAAAAACCTAAGAGGAGTGAGTGTCGTTTACCGTTATTTCTTTTCTTTCATCTATTACTGTTGTTTCTTTTTCTTCATCGTTTACCGTTATTTCTTTTCCTTCATATATTACTGTTGTTTCTTTTTCTTCATCTTTTACCGTTATTTCTTTTTCTTCATCTATTACCGTTATTTCTTTTTTCTTCATCTATTACTGTTACGTTTATATATATAATTTTTAAATTGTTAGAGTTTATATATATATATATATATATATATATATATATATATATATATATATATATATATATATATATATATATATATATATATATATATATATATATATATATATATATATATATATATATATATATATATATATATATATATATATATATATAAGATTAATTTTTGATATAATTATGTCGATACGATGTTTGCACATTTGTGTGCATGACGCGTGACGTTTGTGTTAGTTCGATCTGATTGCGATGACCGCATTTTTGTGTGAGCAATAATACTGTTTTTTGCTTAATTTCTTTTTCTTTGCGATAAATTTTGTTTCGTCCGATTTAGATCTGGTTGCGATGAGCGCATTTCTGCGTTAGCAACATTGTTGGGTTATTTGGCACATTTAAAATTCATTATTGCCTTATTATTATTATTATTAGTAGTAGTATTATTATTATTATCATTATTTATTATTATTATCATTATTTATTATTATTATCATTATTATTATTATTACTATTATTATTATTATTGTTATCATTAATTTATTAAAACTTGTTATAATATAAAAATTTGTTTTTTTTAAAATAAATAACATTAACATCTTTTCCAAATTAATATGAAAACCTATTATTTTTAAGAAAAACTTTTTTTTAGATAAATTTAAAATAATAACTAAAATCTTTTTTTAAAATAATAACTAGAACCGTTTTTTAAAAAATATATAATAATAACATTAAACCTTTTTTTTTAAAAATAAAACCTTTTTGTTAGATAATTAAATTAAGACTATTTTTGAAAAGTTTTTTTTAATAATATTAAAACCTCTTTTTTAACTTAAATCAAAAGCTTTTTTATATATCACAAATAAACAACAAAGAATATCTATAACTTTCGCACTTCCGTTTCATAACTCGCCTGATTACTGTGTGACTCTGTCTACTAACCTTGTGTATTCAATGTGCAGCTTGTTACGTTGCTATTAGTTATTTTAATGTGTTTTTCAATTCAAGTTGTATATAATTGTATCCGTTTCTCATTTGTAACCTCGCGAACCAACAATCGCGTTTACTTTCTGCATTTTATTTCCGTTTGTATGATTTAAATTTCTCACACTTTCATCACTATTACTTCTGTCACATCACACCTCCGAAGGATTAGGTCTAGCCGTTTGGCCGCCATGCCAATAGTCCTCAAACCCTCAAATTTCACACATTCAATTTCAAACCCTCAAAACTACAAACTACAAACCCTAATTTTCACAAATGCCTCGCCGCAGGCAAAATTACCATGTTACCCCTAGCATTAGGTCAAAGAGCCGCCGCGCTCATTTTAGGGTTTCCTGCCGTGGAATCCCTAATTTAACCCTAATTACAACTTAACAATTTATAACGTAAAGATCGGAGTTTAAGACTCCATGTAAGCGTGTTCTTAAGATGCGTTTATTCCCCTTGAGACCTTGACCACAGTCAAGACATTTCTAACCTCCCTTGAGAGGGGAACTACAGTTACTCTGATTCCATTCCCGTAAGGATATGTAGGCACAAGATGCGACGTCTTGCCGAGTAAACTTAGAATTAACCCCTTAGGTCTTTTAAACCCTTAATCCTTTGTACATACCCTTAAAGCAAAAAATGAAACAAATAAAAAAATAAACAAAAGGTTCCCGTAGAGTACTACGGAAGTTTAGGGTGCTAATACCTTCCCTAAATTTAACCAACCCCCGAACCTTAGATCTCTCCCTTTTAGGTTTTTCCTTTCTTTAACCTTTCCTTCGGATAAATCAAAGACCGGTTGTAAATGAATTAAGATTCAAGTTAATCAATAGCTTGACATCCAAATTTCACCGCAACAGAAAATGGCGACTTCACTGGGGAGTCCTAACTTTTGAGGGTTATCCCCATTTTGTTTATTTTTCATTATATATTTGTTTCATTAATATTTTTGCTCATTTGTATATATATTTTTGTTCAGGGGTACCTTGCTTGGGAATTACTGTGTTGTGAGATAAGTCCTACACCCGGACTTGAGTGACATTATTACAGGATGGCGATATATTCGACGAGGCTTATAGGGAGTGAGTCCCGACTAAGCTAAATCGAGAATCACCGCTCAGTTGAGACCCTTTCGAAAATGGTTCGGTTGATCGAGTGTAGTCGTGAAAACTTTTACCGTTATCGATTGGAGTCTGTGATACTGGGAACCGTAGTACCTTTACACCATCTTGACCTTATATAGGACGTAGTGCGGGAACTATGTGGGAGTAGTCCTACAATGGTTGCTACGCGATACTACACTCGAACGAGGTTCTCTTGAGAATATTATCGACCCTTGAGTCAGTCGAGAAGTTGATAATATCCAAAAGATGGGCTGATGACTTTGGGCACTTTTTAGAACCCTTGTTCTGCAGGTACAATTAATCTATAGTACACACCACTTTGGGAAGGGTAGACCTTGACTCCATTCATTGTTCCTCTAAAATTAGGACCTTTGTTTGCTTATGTGCGTTTGTGCTTTGCATCCATAAAGCATCATATCATTTCTAGTTTCAAGGAATTCAAAAGTCTTTTGCAAATTCAAGAAGTCCTACATTTTAAAGTCTAACAGCTTTTCTCGCTTTCCTAAAAAGCAATATTCGCAATCGACCGTTGAAATTCTTGAAACCATTGCATGGCATTAGCATCACATTTTTGCATTGCATTTATCCCTCAGTTTCTCCTTCTTGGTCCTATCGTCTTCTAGTGTACCTTTGAGTCGTCAAGCTGATTCCTCGACACAGATATCAGACCAGAAACGGAACAGGAGTCACTTTGATCCTATTCTCATGACTTACACAGAGCTATATCCTGACTTAGTCCGGCAAGGACTGGTTACTACAAAGGCTTTACCACCTCCTCTTAATCCTCCGGCTGGATTTAGGGCTGATCTCCATTGTGCTTCCCATGAGGGTGCCCCAGGCCATGACTTGGAGCATTGTTTTGCATTGAAGGCTAGAGTATGTGAATTGGTTAGAACTGGAATACTTGATTTTACAGACAGTCATCCGGATGTTCAGAAAAATCCCTTGCCAGTACATCAGAAATGAAGTTTTGTCACTAGGCCTTTTGTTTCTCGTTGTTTGCACTTTCCTTATTTTGTTTAAATTGTTTGCTTTTAATTATGTTTGTACTTTCATTAATGAAATAAGCATTGCGACTTTTGATTCAATTCATTTCCGTCCATTTATTTGCATCTTTATGCTTTATTTTTCAAATGTTTACTTCTTGTCCAAAATTTTGATATGCTAAGATTGGAGGGAGGATGATGAAAACGTTATACCCATAATTGTTGTCAGTATGCTTTCAATCAAACCTTGTTGACGATGTAAGGCATTGTTTCAATTCCCAAACACTGGAGAAATAAGGAAGTTAATCCCTCGTTACCCCCTTCGAGCCTAGAAGTTGGAGTTTCTTTCGTTACAAAAAACCCACAATTTTAACCTTGGGATGGGTAGTTCTCAGTTAACTTGGTTGTGTGTTCATACGATACACCTTTCATTAACAAATTTTCCTTCGCACATGTCAAACAAGTGTCGAAGATGTTTTCTAATCAAAAGGTCGATGATGGTTCACCGTAATCATTAAAATCAAACAGTCACTTTCCTTCACACAAAAAAATAATATAAAAAAAGCAAAAGAAGCCCGCTAAGTCAAAACCTATGAAGGAGACTTACGCAAAACTGGGGCATCCCGCTGACTGTAAACTCTAAAATAAACAGTTCAGGCAAAATTTAGGGATAATACAAAGAGATTTTTAAATCCTTATCTTGAAAATCCTCAATGTCAAAACAATCAAATGTTATAGGGGAGTAGTGGCTGCCTTTTCATAGGTCCCTTTGACTTCTGAGTCATCATTGCTACGATCAATGAAATCCCTAACTTATGGGAACCTGAATGCATAGTATGAGTTAACTGAGCATAGGACTGAAGATCATCACGTAGATTGGGTGGGTACAAATAAATTTTGAACCTTTATCTTTTGTTTCATAAACCGTGAACCAGGCCACATTACAACTCTCAAAAGACCTAATTGAAGCAAGGTTATTTTGAAAGTATACTACAGCAAGGTTGCGTAACCTGACTCCAAAAGATCCTTGCGAATCATTTATTTTGGCAATACACTTTTATTTTAAACTTTGAGTGTCTTGAACCGCCTTGTTCTGACTAACGACTCATGTATTTTCCATCTTTCAAAAATAATTTTTCAAAAATCGCATGAACTTTGCATTACCATGTTTGTATGAATATTTTTGTTTGCAAACTGGCTTTCCTCTAAGGAATTTTCAAACAATGAGAAACTTGGTCAAGTGATCTTATCAGGGGCAAGTTCCTTTTACATCCTGTCAAAGAATTAGTTCAAGATTTGTTCAAGGCAATATCTTCTCAGATTTGGTTTATCCAGAGAATTGTTCAAGACCCAGACTGGGGCAAGCCCTCCGAGGATACAGCAAAACAGTCGATTCCATGAATTAGACAGCTGAAGCAATTATCAGTCCATTTGACCTGGGGCAGTTTACTTGCATAATCCCTAAGCAGTTATTCATCATTCCTACAGTGACTATCAACTTGATACAGTTTAACAGAATGACAATGATCTCCGTGTTGAGGAATCAGTCCTCCAGTTTTGTCATTTCACCGAAAGAGTCGAGCCTTGTCGTCGATGTCTGCATTTGCATTTGATCATATCCCATAGCATAATTCCTATACATGTGCATATCTTGGGTGCTTTATTCCCCATTTACATTTCTATCTTGGGTGCTTTACTCCCCATTTACATTTCTATCTTGGGTGCTTTACTCCCCATTTACATTTCTATCCTGGGTGCTTTACTCCCCATTTACATTTCTATCTTGGGTGCTTTACTCCCCATTTACCTTCTATCCTTGGGTGTTTTATCCCCCATGTACCTTTTATCCCGGGTGTTTTATTCCCCGTTTACCAGATATTCCTGGGTTTACCTAACATCATGGTGTTTTATTCCCATTTGCTTTTTTTTCTCCCTGAGGTCGTGTTTTACTCGCGTCTTACCTTGCGGACAATTTCTAATTTACTTGGCACCTATCAACAATTCTGTGTCGTGTCTACTCGACGTTCTTCCAGATATGACATGTCTTCTTCCCTAGTGCAATTCCTCGATGGGTCGTCCCCTGTGACGTTGTTTCGTCTGTATCCGTGCATTTGTCATTTTCATCATACGCATCATATCAGATTCATATCATATTTAGCATTATAGTTCGTTTTGTTTTGTCCATATCATTGCATAGCACTGCGTCTAAAGGCAAAATTTTCGGTTATCTGTATTTAAATCCCTCCACCACGATTTCTCGAGTCTCCGTTGCTCAAATCACCCGGTGAAGTTATTTAAATAGGGGCAACTGTAATACCTTAAATTTTGCCCTAAGATTTGTCGTCGCATTTCATTTCATTTTTATTGCATTTAATCAATTACTAACAAATTTGTGTAGTCGTTTGACTTTTTGCAGGTAAATATCATATGACATGCATTTTTTTTCTAAAAAAGTAAAAAAAAGGCACAATTGGCAAGAGGACATGTGTAAGGAGTTGTGAGTGTGAGAGGTTGAGAGTTCGAATAAAAGAAGAGAATGAAAAAACCTAAGAGGAGTGAGTGTCGTTTACCGTTATTTCTTTTCTTTCATCTATTACTGTTGTTTCTTTTTCTTCATCGTTTACCGTTATTTCTTTTCCTTCATCTATTACTGTTGTTTCTTTTTCTTCATCTTTTACCGTTATTTCTTTTTCTTCATCTATTACCGTTATTTCTTTTTCTTCATCTATTACTGTTACGTTTATATATATAATTTTTAAATTGTTAGAGTTTATATATATATATATATATATATATATATATATATATATATATATATATATATATATTTATATATATATATATATATATATATATATATATATATATATATATATATATATATATATATATATATATATATATATATATATATATATATATATATATATATATATATATATATATATATATATATATATATATATATATATATATATATAAGATTAATTTTTGATCGAATTATGTCGATACGATGTTTGCACATTTGTGTGCATGACGCGTGACGTTTGTGTTAGTTCGATCTGATTGCGATGACCGCATTTTTGTGTGAGCAATAATACTGTTTTTTGCTTAATTTCTTTTTCTTTGCGATAAATTTTGTTTCGTCCGATTTAGATCTGGTTGCGATGAGCGCATTTCTGCGTTAGCAACATTGTTGGGTTATTTGGCACATTTAAAATTCATTATTGCCTTATTATTATTATTATTAGTATTATTATTATTATTATTATTATTATCATTATTTATTATTATTATCATTATTTATTATTATTATCATTATTATTATTATTATTACTATTATTATTATTATTATTGTTATCATTAATTTATTAAAACTTGTTATAATATAAAAATTTGTTTTTTTTAAAATAAATAACATTAACATCTTTTCCAAATTAATATGAAAACCTATTATTTTTAAGAAAAACTTTTTTTTAGATAAATTTAAAATAATAACTAAAATCTTTTTTTAAAATAATAACTAGAACCGTTTTTTAAAAAATATATAATAATAACATTAAACATTTTTTTTTAAAAATAAAACCTTTTTGTTAGATAATTAAATTAAGACTATTTTTGAAAAGTTTTTTTTAATAATATTAAAACCTCTTTTTTAACTTAAATCAAAAGCTTTTTTATATATCACAAATAAACAACAAAGAATATCTATAACTTTCGCACTTCCGTTTCATAACTCACCTGATTACTGTGTGACTCTGTCTACTAACCTTGTGTATTCAATGTGCAGCTTGTTACGTTGCTATTAGTTATTTTAATGTGTTTTTCAATTCAAGTTGTATATAATTGTATCCGTTTCTCATTTGTAACCTCGCGAACCAACAATCGCGTTTACTTTCTGCATTTTATTTCCGTTTGTATGATTTAAATTTCTCACACTTTCATCACTATTACTTCTGTCACATCACACCTCCGAAGGATTAGGTCTAGCCGTTTGGCCGCCATGCCAATAGTCCTCAAACCCTCAAATTTCACACATTCAATTTCAAACCCTCAAAACTACAAACTACAAACCCTAATTTTCACAAATGCCTCGCCGCAGGCAAAATTACCATGTTACCCCTAGCATTAGGTCAAAGAGCCGCCGCGCTCATTTTAGGGTTTCCTGCCGTGGAATCCCTAATTTAACCCTAATTACAACTTAACAATTTATAACGTAAAGATCGGAGTTTAAGACTCCATGTAAGCGTGTCCTTAAGATGCGTTTATTCCCCTTGAGACCTTGACCACAGTCAAGACATTTCTAACCTCCCTTGAGAGGGGAACTACAGTTACTCTGATTCCATTCCCGTAAGGATATGTAGGCACAAGATGCGACGTCTTGCCGAGTAAACTTAGAATTAACCCCTTAGGTCTTTTAAACCCTTAATCCTTTGTACATACCCTTAAAGCAAAAAATGAAACAAATAAAAAAATAAACAAAAGGTTCCCGTAGAGTACTACGGAAGTTTAGGGTGCTAATACCTTCCCTAAATTTAACCAACCCCCGAACCTTAGATCTCTCCCTTTTAGGTTTTTCCTTTCTTTAACCTTTCCTTCGGATAAATCAAAGACCGGTTGTAAATGAATTAAGATTCAAGTTAATCAATAGCTTGACATCCAAATTTCACCGCAACAGAAAATGGCGACTTCACTGGGGAGTCCTAACTTTTGAGGGTTATCCCCATTTTGTTTATTTTTCATTATATATTTGTTTCATTAATATTTTTGCTCATTTGTATATATATTTTTGTTCAGGGTATTACGTTGAGGGTTCAGACTCCGATCATTTTCGTTGAGTATCTAGACTCCTGTCATTACGTTGAACGTTCAGCCTCTGATCATTTTCGTTGAGAATCCATACTCCGGTCAATACGTTGAGCGTTCAGGCTCCGGTCATTTTCATTGAGTATCCAGACTCCGGTTATTACATTGAGCGTTCAGGATCCATTCATTTTTGTTGAGTATCATAACGCCATTTATTACGTTGAGCGTTCAGGATCCGGTCAATTTCGTTGAGTATCCAGACTCCAAATATTATGTTGAGTGTTCAGGCTCCGGTCAGTTTCGTTGGTTATCCAGACTCCGGTGATTACGTTGATCGTTCAGCCTCCGGTCATTTTCGTTGACTATCCAGACTCGGGTTATTACGTTAAGCGTTCAGGCTCCGGTCAGTTTTGTTGAGTATCCAGATTCCGATTATTACATTGAGCGTTCAGGATCCGGTAAGTTTCGTTGGGTATCCAGACTCCGGTGATTACGTTGATCGTTCAGGCTCCGGTCATTTTCGTTGACTATCCAGACTCGGGTTATTACGTTGAGCGTTCAGGTTCCGGTCGGTTTTGTTGAGTATCCAGATTCCGGGTATTATGTTGAGCGTTCAGGCTCCGGTCAGTTTCGTTGGGTATCCAGACTCCGGTTATTACGTTGAGCGTTCAGGCTCCGGTAAGTTTCGTTGGGTATCCAGACTCCGGTTATTACGTTGAGCGTTCAGGCTCCGGTCAGTTTCGTTGGGTATCTAGACTCTAGTTATTACGTTGAGAGTTCAGGCTCCGGTCATTTTCGTTGAGTATCCAGACTCCGGTTATTAAGTTTAGCGTCAGGCTCCGATCATTTTCATTGAGTATCCAGAATCCGATTATTATGTTGAGCGTTCAGGCTCCGGTCATTTTCGTTGAGTATCCAGACTCCGGTTATTACGTTGAGGGTTCAGACTCCGATCATTTTCGTTGAGTATCTAGACTCCTGTCATTACGTTGAACGTTCAGCCTCTGATCATTTTCGTTGAGTATCCATACTCCGGTCAATACATTGAGCGTTCAGGCTCCGGTCATTTTCATTGAGTATCCAGACTCCGGTCATTACATTGAGCGTTCAGGATCCATTCATTTTCGTTGAGTATCATAACTCCATTTATTACGTTGAGCGTTCAGGATCCGTTCAGTTTCGTTGAGTATCCAGACTCCAAATATTACGTTGAGCGTTCAGGCTCCGGTCAGTTTCGTTGGTTATCCAGACTCCGGTGATTACGTTGATCGTTCAGGCTCCGGTCATTTTCGTTGACTATCCAGACTCGGGTTATTACGTTAAGCGTTCAGGCTCCGGTCAGTTTCGTTGAGCATCCAGATTCCGATTATTACGTTGAGCGTTCAGGCTCCGGTCAGTTTCGTTGGGTATCCAGACTCCGGTTATTACGTTGAGCGTTCAGGCTCCGGTCAGTTTCGTTGGGTATCCAGACTCCAGTTATTACGTTGAGCGTTCAGGCTCCGGTAATTTTCGTTGAGTATCCAGACTCCGGTTATTAAGTTGAGCGTCAGGCTCCGATCATTTTCGTTGAGTATCCAGACTCCGATTATTACGTTGAGCGTTCAGGCTCCGATTATTTTTGTTGAGTATCCTGACTCCGGTTATTACGTTGAGGGTTCAGACTCCGGTCATTTTCGTTGAGTATCTAGACTCCTGTCATTATGTTGAACGTTCAGGCTCCGATCATTTTCGTTGAGTATCCATACTCCGGTCAATACGTTGAGCGGTCAGGCTCCGGTCATTTTCATTGAGTATCCAGACTCCGATCATTACATTGAGGGTTCAAGATCCAGTCATTTTCGTTGAGTATCATAACTCCATTTATTACGTTGAGCGTTCAGGGTCCGGTCAGTTTCGTTGAGTATCCAGACTCCAAATATTATGTTGAGCGTTCAGGCTCCGGTCAGTTTCGTTGGGTATTCAGACTCCGTTGATCGTTCAGGCTCCGGTCATTTTCGTTGTGTATCCAGACTCCGGTTATTAAGTTGAGCGTCAGGCTCCGATCATTTTGTTGAGTATCCAGACTCCGATTATTACGTTGAGCGTTCAGGCTCCAGTCAGTTTCGTTGGGTATCCAGACTCCGATTATTACGTTGAGCGTTCAGGCTCCAGTAAGTTTCGTTGGGTATCCAGACTCCGGTTATTACGTTGAGTGTTCAGGCTCCTGTCAGTTTCGTTGGGTATCCAGACTCCAGTTATTACGTTGAGCGTTCAGGCTCCGGTCATTTTCGTTGAGTATCCAGACTCTGGTTATTAAGGTGAGCGTCAGACTCCGATCATTTTCGTTGAGTATCTAGACTTCGATTATTACGTTGAGCGTTCAGGCTCCGGTCATTTTCGTTGAGTATCCAGACTCCGGTTATAACGTTGAGGGTTCAGACTCTGGTCATTTTCGTTGAGTATCTAGACTCCTGTCATTATGTTGAACGTTCAGGCTCTGATCATTTTCGTTGAGTATCCATACTCCGGTCAATACGTTGAGCGTTCAGGCTCTGGCCATTTTCGTTGAGTATCCAGACTCCGGTCATTATATAGAGCGTTCAGGATCTAGTTATTTTCGTTGAGTATCATAACTCTATTTATTACGTTGAGCATTCAGGATCTGGTCAGTTTCGTTGAGTATCCAGACTCCAAATATTACATTGAGCGTTCAGGCTCCGGTCAGTTTCATTGGGTATCCAGACTCCGATGATTACGTTGATCGTTCAGGCTCCGGTCATTTTTGTTGACTATCCAGACTCCGGTTATTACGTTAAGCGTTCAGGCTCCGGTCGTTTTTGTTGAGTATCCAGATTCCGATTATTACGTTGAGCGTTCAGGCTCCGGTCAGTTTCGTTGGGTTTCCAGACTCCGGTTATTACGTTGAGCGTTCAGGCTCTGGTCATTTTCGTTGAGTATCCAGACTCCGGTTATTACGTTGAGCGTCAGGCTCCGATCATTTTGTTGAGTATCCAGACTCCGGTTATTACGTTGACCATTTAGGCTCCGATCATTTTCGTTGAGTATCCAGACTCCGATTATTACGTTGAGGGTTCAGGCTCCGGTCATTTTCGTTGAGTATCTAGACTCCTGTCATTACGTTGAACGTTCAGGCTCCGATCATTTTCGTTGAGTATCTAGACTCCTGTCATTACATTGAACGTTCAGGCTCCGATCATTTTCGTTTAGTATCCATACTCCGGTCAATACGTTGAGCGGTCAGGCTCCAGTCATTTTCGTTTAGTATCCAGACTCCGGTCATTACATTAAGGGTTCAAGATCCAGTCATTTTCGTTGAGTATCATAACTCTATTTATTATGTTGAGCATTCAGGGTCCTTTCAGTTTCGTTGAGTATCCAGACTCCGGTGATTAAGTTGATCGTTCCGGCTCCGGTCATTTTCGTTGACTATCCAGACTCGGGCTATTACGTTGAGCGTTCAGGGTCCGGTCAGTTTCGTTGAGTACCCAGATTCCGGTTATTACGTTGAGCGTTCATGCTCCGGTCAGTTTCGTTGGGTATCCAGACTCCGGTTATTACATTGAGCGTTCAGGCTCTGGTAAGTTTCGTTGGGTATCCAGACTTAGGTTATTACATTGAGCATTCAGGCTCCGGTCAGTTTCGTTGGGTATCCAGACTCCAGTTATTACGTTGAGTGTTCAGGCTCTGGTCATTTTCGTTGAGTATCTAGACTCCGGTTATTAAGTTGAGCGTCAGGCTCCGATCATTTTCATTGAGTATCCAGACTCCGATTATTATGTTGAGCGTTCAGGCTCTGGTCATTTTCGTTGAGTATCCAGACTCTGGTTATTACATTGAGGGTTCAGACTACGGTCATTTTCGTTGAGTATCTAGACTCCTGTCATTACGTTGAACGTTTAGGCTCTGATCATTTTCGTTGAGTATCCATATTCCGGTCAATACATTGAGCGTTCATGCTCCAGTCATTTTCGTTGAGTATCTGGACTCTGGTCATTATATTGAGTGTTCAAGATCCAGTCATTTTCATTGAGTATCATAACTCCATTTATTACGTTGAGCGTTCAGGATCTGGTCAGTTTCGTTGAGTATCCAGACTCCAAATTTTACGTTGAGCGTTCAGGCTCCGGTCAGTTTCGTTGGGTATCCAGACTCCGGTGATTACGTTGATCGTTCAGGCTCTGGTCATTTTCGTTGACTATCCAAACTCGGGTTATTACGTTAAGCGTTCAGGCTCTGGTCAGTTTCGTTGAGTATCCAGATTCCGATTATTACATTGAGCGTTCAGGCTCCGGTCAGTTTCGTTGGGTATCCAGACTCCGGTTATTACGTTGAGCGTCAGGCTCCGATCATTTTGTTGAGTATCCAGACTCCGATTATTACGTTGAGCATTCAGGCTCCAGTTATTTTCGTTGAGTATCCTGACTCCGGTTATTACATTGAGGGTTCAGACTCCGGTCATTTTTGTTGAGTATCTAGACTCCTGTCATTACGTTGAACGTTCAGGCTCTGATCATTTTCGTTGAGTATCCATACTCCGGTCAATACGTTGAGCGATCAGGCTCCGGTCATTTTCGTTGAGTATCCAGACTCCGGTCATTACATTGAGTGTTCAAGATCCAGTCATTTTCGTTAGGTATCATAACTCCATTTGTTACGTTGAGCGTTCAGGATACGGTCAGTTTCGTTGAGTATCTAGACTCCAAATATTACGTTGAGCGTTCAGGCTCCGGTCAGTTTCGTTGGGTATCCAGACGCCGGTGATTACGTTGATCGTTCAGGCTCTGGTCATTTTCGTTGACTATCCAGACTCGGGTTATTACGTTGAGCGTTCAGGCTCTGGTCAGTTTCGTTGAGTATCCAGATTCCGATTATTACATTGAGCGTTCAGACTCCGGTCAGTTTCGTTGGGTATCCAGACTCGGTTATTACGTTGAGCGTTCAGGCTCCGGTCATTTTCGTTGTGTATCCAGACTCCGGTTATTAAGTTTAGCGTCAGGCTCCGATCATATTGTTGAGTATCCAGACTCCGATTATTAAGTTGAGCGTTCAGGCTCCGGTTATTTTCGTTGAGTATCCTGACTCCGGTTATTACGTTGAGGGTTCATACTCCGGTCATTTTCGTTGAGTATCTAGACTCCTGTCATTACGTTGAACGTTCAGGCTCCGATCATTTTCGTTGAGTATCCATACTCCGGTCAATACGTTGAGCGATCAGGCTCCGGTCATTTTCGTTGAGTATCCAGACTCCGGTCATTACATTGAGTGTTCAGGATCCAGTCATTTTCGTTGAGTATCATAACTCCATTTATTACGTTGAGCGTTCAGGATCCGGACAGTTTCGTTGAGTATCCAGACTCAAAATATTATGTTGAGCGTTCAGGCTCCGGTCAGTTTCGTTGGGTATCCAGACTGCGGTGATTACGTTGATCGTTCAGGCTCCGGTCATTTTCGTTGACTATCCAGACTTGGGTTATTACGTTGGGCGTTTAGGCTCCGGTCAGTTTCATTGAGTATCCAGATTCCGGTTATTACGTTGAGCGTTTAGGCTCCAGTCAGTTTCGTTGGGTATCCCGACTCCGGTTATTACGTTGAGCGTTTAGGCTCCGGTAAGTTTCGTTGGGTATCCAGACTACGGTTATTACGTTGAGGGTTCAGGCTCCGGTCAGTTTCGTTGGGTATCCAGACACCAGTTATTACGTTGAGCGTTCAGGCTCCGGTCATTTTCATTGAGTATCCAGACTCCGGTTATTAAGTTGAGCGTCAGGTTCCGATCATTTTCGTTGAGTATCCAGACTTCGATTATTACGTTGAGCGTTCAGGCTCCGGTCATTTTCGTTGAGTATCCAGACTCCGGTTATTACGTTGAGGGTTCAGACTCTGGTCATTTTCGTTGAGTATCTAGACTCCTGTCATTACGTTGAACGTTCAGGCTCTGATCATTTTCGTTGAGTATCCATACTCTGGTCAATACGTTGAGCGTTCAAGGTCTGGTCATTTTCGTTGAGTATCCAGACTCCGGTCATTATATAGAGCGTTCAGAATCCATTCATTTTCGTTGAGTATCATAACTCCATTTATTACGTTGAGCGTTCAGGATCTGGTCAGTTTCGTTAGGAATCCAGAATCCAAATATTACGTTGAGCGTTCAGGCTCCGGTCAGTTTCGTTGGGTATCTAGACTCCGGTGATTACGTTGATCGTTCAGGCTCCGGTCATTTTCGTTGACTATCAAGACTCGGGTTATTACGTTAAGCGTTTAGGCTCCGGTCAGTTCCGTTGAGTATCCAGATTCTGATTATTACGTTGAGCGTTCAGGCTCCGGTCAGTTTCGTTGGGTATCTAGACTCCGGTTATTACGTTGAGCGTTCAGGCTCCAGTCATTTTCGTTGAGTATCCAGACTCCGGTTATTAAGTTGAGCGTCAGGCTCCGATCATTTTGTTGAGTATCCAGACTCCGATAATTACGTTGAGCGTTCAGGTTCCGGTTATTTTCGTTGAGTATCCTGACTCCGGTTATTACGTTAAGGGTTCAGACTCCGGTAATTTTCGTTGAGTATCAAGACTCCTGTCATTACGTTGAACGTTCAGGCTCCGATCATTTTTATTGAGTATCCATACTCCGGTCAATACGTTGAGCGGTCAGGCTCCAGTCATTTTCGTTGAGTATCCAGACTCCGGTCATTACATTTAGCGTTCAGGATCCAGTCATTTTCGTTGAGTATCATAACTCTATTTATTATGTTGAGCGTTCAGGATCTGGTCAGTTTCGTTGAGTATCCAGACTCCAAATATTACGTTGAGCGTTCAGGCTCCGGTCAGTTTCGTTGGGTATCCAGACTCCGGTGATTACATTGATCGTTCAGGCTCCGGTCATTTTTGTTGACTATCCAGACTCGGGTTATTACGTTAAGCGTTCAGCCTCCGGTCAGTTTCGTTGAGTATCCAGATTCTGATTATTACGTTGAGCGTTCAGGCTCCGGTCAGTTTCGTTGGGTATCCAGACTTCGGTTTTTACGTTGAGCGTTTAGGCTCCGGTCATTTTCGTTGAGTATCCAGACTCCGGTTATTAAGTTGAGCGTCAGGCTCCGATCATTTTGTTGAGTATCCATACTCCGATAACTACGTTGAGCGTTCAGGCTCCGGTTATTTTCGTTGAGTATCCTGACTCCGGTTATTACGTTGAGGGTTCAGACTCCGGTCATTTTCGTTGAGTATCTAGACTCCTGTCATTACGTTGAACGTTCAGGCTCCGATCATTTTCGTTGAGTATCCATACTCCGGTCAATACGTTGAGCGGTCAGGCTCCGGTCATTTTTGTTGAGTATCCAGACTCCGGTCATTACATTTAGCGTTCAGGATCCAGTCATTTTCGTTGAGTATCATAACTCCATTTATTACGTTGAGCATTCAGGATCCGGTCTGTTTCGTTGAGTATCTAGACTCCAAATATTACGTTGAGCGTTCAGGCTCCGGTCAGTTTCGTTGGGTATCCAGACTCCGGTGATTACGTTGATCGTTCAGGCTCCGGTCATTTTCGTTGAGTATCCAGACTCGGGTTATTACGTTGAGCGTTCAGGCTCCGGTCAGTTTCGTTGAGTATCCAGACTCCAGTTATTACTTTGAGCGTTCAGGCTCCGGTCATTTTCATTAAGTATCCAGACTCCGGTTATTAAGTTGAGCGTCAGGCTCCGATCATTTTCGTTGAGTATCCAGACTCTGATTATTACGTTAAGCGTTCAGGCTCCGGTTATTTTCCTTGAGTATCCAGACTCCGGTTATTACGTTGAGGGTTCAGACTCCGGTCATTTTCGCTGTTTATCCAGACTCCGGGTATTACGTTGAGGGTTCAGACTCCGGTCATTTTCGCTGTGTATCTAGACTACTGTCATTACGTTGAACGTTCAGGCTCCGATCATTTTCGTTGAGTATCCATACTCCGGTCAATACGTTGAGCGATCAGGCTCCGGTCATTTTCGTTGAGTATCCAAACTCCGGACATTACATTGAGCGTTCAGGATCTAGTCATTTTCGTTGAGTATCATAACTCCATTTATTACGTTGAGCGTTCAGGATCCGGTCAGTTTCGTTGAGTATCCAGACTCCAAATATTACGTTGAGCGTTCAGGTTCCGGTCAGTTTCGTTGGGTATCCAGACTCCAGTGATTATGTTGATCGTTCAGGCTCCGGTCATTTTCGTTGACTATCCAGACTCGGGTTATTACGTTGAGCGTTCACGCTACGGTCAGTTTTGTTGAGTATCCAGATTCCAGTTATTACGTTGAGCATTCAGTCTCCGATCAGTTTCGTTGGGTATCCAGACTCCGATTATTACGTTGAGCGTTCAGGCTCCAGTAAGTTTCGTTGGGTATCCAGACTCGGGTTATTACGTTGAGCGTTCAGGCTCCAGTCATTTTTGTTGAGTATCCAGATTCCGGTTATTACGTTAAGCGTTCAGGCTCCGGTAATTTTCGTTGAGTATCCAGACTCCGGTTATTAAGTTGAGTGTCAGGCTCCGATCATTTTCGTTGAGTATCCAGACTCCGATTATTACGTTGAGCGTTCAGGCTCCGATTATTTTCGTTGAGTATCCAGACTCCGGTTATTACGTTGAGATTTCAGACTCTGGTCATTTTTGTTGAGTATCTAGACTCTTGTCATTACGTTGAACGTTCAGGCACTGATCATTTTTGTTGAGTATCCATACTCCGGTCAATACGTTGAGCACAGGCTCCGGTTAGTTTCGTTGGGTATCCAGACTCCGGTTATTACGTTGAGCGTTCAGGCTCCAGTAAGTTTCGTTGGGTATCCAGACTCTGGTTATTACGTTGAGCGTTCAGGCTCCAGTCATTTTTGTTGAGTATCTAGAGTCCTGTTATTACGTTGAGCGTTCAGGCTCCGGTTATTACGTTGAGCGTTCAGGCTCCGATTAGTTTCGTTGAGTATCCAGACTCCGGTTATTATGTTGAGATTTCAGACTCTGCTCATTTTTGTTGAGTATCTAGACTCCTGTCATTATGTTGAACGTTCAGGCTCCGATCATTTTCGTTGAGTATCCATACTCCGGTCAATACGTTGAGCATTCAGGCTCCGGTCAGTTTCGTTGAGTATCCAGACTCCGGTTATTATGTTGAGCGTTCAGGCTCCGGTTAGTTTCGTTGGGTATCCAGACTCGGGTTATTACGTTGAGCGTTCAGGCTCCGGTCAGTTTTGTTGAGTATCTAGATTCTGATTATTACGTTGAGCGTTCAGGCTCCGGTCAGTTTCGTTGGGTATCCAGACTCCAGTTATTACGTTGAGCATTCAGGCTCCGGTCATTTTTATTGAGTATCCAGACTCTAGTCATTACGTTGAGCGTTCAGGATCCAGTCATTTTCGTTGAGTATCATAACTCCGGTTATTACGTTGAACGTTAAGGCTCCGCTCAGTTTTGTTGAGTATCCAGACTCCAGTTATTACGTTGGGCGTTCAGGCAACGGTCAGTTTCATTGGGTATCCAGACTCCGGTTATTACGTTGATCGTTCAATCTCTGGTCAGTTTTGTTGAGTATCCAGACTCAGGTTATTAAGTTGAGCGTTCAGGCTCCAGCCATTTTCATTGAGTATCCAGAGTCTGGTTATTACGTTGAGCGTTCAGGCTCCGGTCAGTTTCGTCGAGTATCCAGATTCCAGTTATTACGTTGAGCGTTAAGGCTCCGGTCAGTTTCGTTGGGTATCAAGACACAGGTTATTACGTTGAGCGTTCAGGCTCCGGTCAGTTTCATTGGGTATCCAGACTCTGGTTATTACGTTGATCATTCAGTCTCCGGTCAGTTTCGTTGAGTATCTAGACTCCAATTATTACGTTGAACTTTCAGGCTCCAGTCAGTTTCGTTGGGTATCCAAACACCGGTTATTACTTTGAGCGTTCAGGCTCCGGTCATTTTCGTTGAGTATCGAGACTCTAGTTACTACGTTGAGCATTCAGGCTCCGGTCAGTTTCGTTGGGTATCCAGACTCCGGACATTACGTTGATCGTTCAGTCTCTGGTCAGTTTTGTTGAGTATCCAGACTCCGGTTATTACATTAAGCCTTCAGGCTCCGGTCAGTTTCGTTGGGTATCTAGACTCCGGTTATTACGTTGAGCGTTCAGGGTCCGGTCATTTTTGTAGAGTATCCAGAATCCGGTTATTACGTTGAGCATTCAGGCTCCAGTCAGTTTAGTTGAGTATCCAAATTCTGGTTATTGAGTTGAGCGTTCAGGCTCCGACCATTTTCGTTGAGTATCGAGACTCTAGTTATTACGTTGAGCGTTCAGGCTCCAACCATTTTTGTTGAGTATCCAGACTCTGGTTATTACGTTGAGCGTTCAGGCTCCGGTCAGTTTCGTTGAGTATCCAGATTCCGGTTATTACGTTTGGCGTTCAGGCTCCGGTCAGTTTCGTTGGGTATAAAAACACCGGTTATTACGTTGAGCGTTCAGGCTCCGGTCAGTTTCATTGGGTATCCAGACTCCGGTTATTACGTTGATCGTTCAGTCTCCAGTCAGTTTCGTTGAGTATCCAGACTCCAATTATTACTTTGAGCATTCAGGCTCCGGTCAGTTTCGTTGAGTATCCAGACTCCGGTTATTATGTTGAGCGTTCAGGCGCCGGTCAGTTTCGTTGGGTATTCAGACTCCAGTTATTATGTTGAGCGTTCAGGCTCTGGTCATTTTCGTTGAGTATATAGACTCCGGTTATTAAGTTGAGCGTCAGGCTCCGGTCATTTTCGTTGGGTATTCAGACTCCGGTCATTTTCGTTGAGTATCTAGACTCCTGTCATTAGGTTGAACGTTCAGGCTCTGGTCATTTTCGTTGAGTATTTATACTCTGGTCAATACATTGAGCGTTCATGCTCCGGTCATTTTCGTTGAGTATCCAGACTCAGGTCATTACATTGAGGGTTCAGGATCCAGTCATTTTTGTTGAGTATCATAACTCCATTTATTACGTTGAGTGTTCAGGATCTGGTCAGTTTCGTTGAGTATCCAGACTCCAAATATTATGTTGAGCGTTCAGGCTCCGGTAAGTTTCGTTGGGTATCCAGACTCCGGTGATTACGTTGATCGTTCAGGCTCCAGTCATTTTCGTTGAGTATCCAGACTCCTGTTATTACGTTGAACGTTCAGGCTCCAGTCAGTTTCGTTAAGTATCCAGACTCCGGTTATTACGTTGAGCGTTCAGGCTCCGGTTAGTTTCGTTGGGTATCCAGACTCCGGTTATTACGTTGAGCGTTCAGGCTTCTGTCATTTTTGTTGAGTATCCAGACTCGAGTTATTACGTTGAGCATTCAGGCTCTGGTCAGTCCCGTTGAGTATCCAGATTTCGATAATTACGTTGAGCTTTCATGCTCCGGTTAGTTTCGTTGGTTATACAGACTCCGGTTATTACGTTGAGCGTTCAGGCTCCGGTCATTTTCGTTGAGTATCCAGACTCCGGTTATTAAGTTGAGCTTCAGGATCTGATCATTTTCGTTGAGTATCCATACTCCGGTCAATACGTTGAACGATCAGGCTCCGGTCATTTTCGTTGAGTATCCAGACTCCGGTCATTACATTGAGCATTCAGGATCCAGTCATTTTCGTTGAGTATCATAACTCCATTTATTACGTTGAGCGTTCAGGATCTGGTCAGTTTCGTTGAGTATCCAGACTCCAAATATTACGTTGAGCGTTCAGGCTCCGGTCATTTTCGTTGACTATCCAGACTCGGGTTATTACGTTGAGCGTTCAGGCTCCGGTCAGTTTCGTTGAGTATCCAGATTCCGGTTATTACGTTGAGCGTTCAGGCTCCGGTCAGTTCCGTTGGGTATCCAGACTCCGGTTATTACGTTGAAAGTTCAGGCTCCGATCATTTTCGTTGGGTATCCAGACTCAGGTTATTACATTTAGCGTTCAGGCTCCGGTCGTTTTCGTTGGGTATCCAGACTCAGGTTATTACGTTTAGCGTTCAAGCTCCGGTCATTTTCGTTGGGTATCCAGACTCCAGTTACTACGTTGAGCGTTCAGGCTCCGGTCATTTTCGTTGAGTATCCAGACTCCGGTTATTAAGTTGAGTGTCAGACTCCGATCATTTTCGTTGAGTATCCAGACTCCGATTATTACATTGAGCGTTCAGGATCCGATCAGTTTCGTTGAGTATCCAGACTCCAAATATTACGTTGAGCATTCAGGGTCCGGTCAGTTTCATTGGGTATCTAGACTCCGGTGATTACGTTGATCGTTCAGGCTTCGGTCATTTTCGTTGACTATCCAGACTCGGGTTATTACGTTAAGCGTTCAGGCTCTGGTCAGTTTCGTTGAGTATCCAGATTCTGATTATTACGTTGAGCGTTCAGGCTCCGGTCAGTTTCGTTGGGTATCCAGACTCCGGTTATTTTGTTGAGCATCTAGATTCCGGTTATTAAGTTGAGCGTCAGGCTCCGATCATTTTCGTTGTGTATCCAGACTCCGATTATTACGTTGAGCGTTCAGGCTCCGGTTATTTTCGTTGAGTATCCTGACTCCGGTTTTTACATTGAGGGTTCAGACTCTGGTCATTTTCGTTGAGTATCTAGACTCCTGTCAAGACATTGAACGTTAAGGCTCCGATCATTTTCATTGAGTATCCATACTCCGGTCAATATGTTGAGTAATCAGGCTCCGGTTATTTTTGTTGACTATCCAGACTCCGGTCATTACATTGAGCGTTCAGGATCCAGTCATTTTCGTTGGGTATCCAGACTCCGGTGATTACGTTGATCGTTCAGGCTCCGATCATTTTCGTTGACTATCCAGACTCGGGTTATTACGTTGAGCGTTCAGGTTCCGGTCAGTTTTGTTGAGTCTCCAGATTCCGGTTATTACGTTGAGCGTTCAGGCTCCGGTCAGTTTCGTTGGGTATCCAGACTCCAGTTATTACGTTGAGCGTTCAGGCTCCGGTAAGTTTCGTTGGGTATCCAGACTCCGGTTATTACGTTGAGCATTCAGGCTCCGGTCAGTTTCGTTGGGTATCCAGACTCCGGTTATTATGTTGAGCGTTCAGGCTCCGGTAAGTTTCGTTGGGTATCCAGACTCCGGTTATTACGTTGAGCATTCAGGCTCCGGTCAGTTTCGTTGGGTATCCTGACTCTAGTTATTACGTTGAGCGTTCAGGCTCCGGTCATTTTCGTTGAGTATCCAGACTCCAGTTATTAAGTTGAGAGTCAGGCTCCAATCATTTTCGTTGAGTATCCAGACTCCGATTATTATGTTGAGTGTTCAGGCTCCGGTTATTTTCGTTGAGTATCCAGACTCCGGTTATTACGTTGAGGGTTCAGACTCCGATCATTTTCGTTGAGTATCTAGACTCCTGTCATTACGTTGAACGTTCATCCTCTGATCATTTTCGTTCAGTATCCATACCCTGGTCAATACGTTGAGCGTTCAGGCTCTGGTCAATTTCATTGAGTATCCAGACTCCGGTCATTACATTGAGCGTTCAGGATCCATTCATTTTCGTTGAGTATCATAACTCCATTTATTACGTTGAGCATTCAGGATCTGGTCAGTTTCGTTGAGTATCCAGACTCCAAATATTACGTTGATCGTTCAGGCTCCGGTCATTTTCGTTGACTATCCAGACTCGGGTTATTACGTTAAGCGTTCAGGCTCCGGTCAGTTTCGTTGAGTATCCAGATTCTGATTATTACGTTGAGCGTTCAGGCTCCGGTCAGTTTCGTTGGGTATCCAGACTCTGGTTATTACGTTGAGCGTTCAGGCTCCGGTCATTTTCGTTGAGTATCCAGACTCCGGTTATTAAGTTGAGCGTCAGGCTCCGATCATTTTCGTTGAGTATCCAGACTCTGATTATTACGTTGAGCGTTCAAGCTCCGGTTATTTTCGTTGAGTATCCTGACTCCGGTTATTACGTTGATGGTTCAGACTCCGGTCATTTTCGTTGAGTATCTAGAGTCCTGTCATTACGTTGAACGTTCAGGCTCCGATCATTTTCGTTGAGTATCCATACTCCGGTCAATATGTTGAGCGATCAGGCTCAGGTCATTTTCGTTGAGTGTCCAGACTCCGCTCATTACATTGAGCGTTCAGGATCCAGTCATTTTCGTTGAGTATCATAACTCCATTTATTACGTTGAGCGTTCAGGATCCGGTCAGTTTCGTTGAGTATCCAGACTCCAAATATTACGTTGAGCGTTTAGGCTCCGTCAGTTTCGTTCGATATCCAGACTCCGGTGATTACGTTGATCATTCAGGCTCCGGTCATTTTCGTTGACTATCCAGACTCGGGTTATTACGTTAAGCGTTCAGGCTCCGGTCAGTTTTGTTGAGTATCCAGATTCTGGTTATTACGTTGAGCATTCAGGCTCTAGTCAGTTTCGTTGGGTATCCAGACTCCGGTTATTACGTTGAGCGTTCAGGCTCTGGTAAGTTTCGTTGGGTATCCAGACTCCGGTTATTACGTTGAGCGTTCAAGCTCCGGTCAGTTTTGTTGGGTATCCAGACTTTAGTTATTATGTTGAGCGTTCAGGCTCCGGTCATTTTCGTTGAGTATCCAGACTCTGGTTATTAAGTTGAGTGTCAGGCTCCGATCATTTTCGTTGAGTATCCAGACTCCGATTATTACGTTGAGCGTTCAGGATCCGATCAGTTTCGTTGAGTATCCAGACTCCAAATATTACGTTGAGCGTTCAGGCTCGGGTCAGTTTCATTGGGTATCCAGACTCCGGTGATTACGTTGATCGTTCAGGCTCCGGACATTTTTGTGACTATCCAGACTCGGGTTATTACGTTAAGCGTTCAGGCTCCGGTCAGTTTCGTTGAGTATCCGGATTCTGATTATTACATTGAGCGTTCAGGCTCCGGTCAGTTTCGTTGGGTATCCAGACTCTGGTTATTATGTTGAGCGTTCAGGCTCCAGTCATTTTCGTTGAGTATCCAGACTTCGGTTATTAAGTTGAGCGTCAGGCTCTGATCATTTTCGTTGAGTATCCAGACTCCAAATATTACGTTGAGCGTTTAGGCTCCGTCATATTCGTTGGGTATCCATACTCCGGTGATTACGTTGATCGTTCAGGCTCCGGTCATTTTTGTTGACTATCCAGACTCGGGTTATTACGTTGAGCGTTCAGGCTCCGGTCAGTTTCGTTGAGTATCCAAATTCCGGTTATTAAGTTGAGCTTTCAGGCTCCGGTCAGTTTCGTTGGGTATCCAGACTCCGGTTATTACGTTGAGCGTTCAGGCTTCTGTCATTTTTGTTGAGTATCCAGACTCGAGTTATTACGTTGAGCATTCAGGCTCTGGTCAGTCCCGTTGAGTATCCAGATTTTGATAATTACGTTGAGCTTTCATGCTCCGGTTAGTTTCGTTGGGTATCCAGACTCCGGTTATTACGTTGAGCGTTCAGGCTCCGGTCAGTTTCGTTGGGTATCCAGACTCTAGTTATTACGTTGAGCGTTCAGGCTCCGATCATTTTCGTTGAGTATCCAGACTCCGGTTATTAAGTTGAGAGTCAGGCTCCAATCATTTTCGTTGAGTATCCAGACTCCGATTATTATGTTGAGCGTTCAGGCTCCGGGTATTTTCGTTGAGTATCCAGACTCCGTTTATTACGTTGAGGGTTCAGACTCCGATCATTTTCGTTGAGTATCTAGACTCCTGTCATTACGTTGAACGTTCAGCCTATGATCATTTTCGTTGAGTATCCATACTCCGGTCAATACGTTGAGCGTTCAGGCTCTGGTCAATTTCATTGAGTATCCAGACTCCGGTCATTACATTGAGCGTTCAGGATCCATTCATTTTCGTTGAGTATCATAACTCCATTTATTACGTTGAGCGTTCAGGATCTGGTCAGTTTCGTTGAGTATCCAGACTCCAAATATTACGTTGAGCGTTCAGGCTCCGGTCAGTTTCGTTGGTTATCCAGACTCCGGTGATTACGTTGATCGTTCAGGCTCCGGTCATTTTCGTTGACTATCCAGACTCGGGTTATTACGTTAAGCGTTCAGGCTCCGGTCAGTTTCGTTGAGTATCTAGATTCCGATTATTACGTTGAGCGTTCAGGCTCCGGTCAGTTTCGTTGGGTATCCAAACTCCGGTTATTACGTTGAGCGTTCAGGCTCCGGTCATTTTCGTTGAGTATCCAGACTCCGGTTATTAAGTTGAGCGTCAGGCTCCGATCATTTTCGTTGAGTATCCAGACTCTGATTATTACGTTGAGCGTTCAGGCTCCGGTTATTTTCGTTGAGTATCCTGACTCCGGTTATTACGTTGAGGGTTCAGACTCCGGTCATTTTTGTTGAGTATCTAGAGTCCTGTCATTACGTTGAACGTTCAGGCTCCGATCATTTTCGTTGAGTATCCATACTCCGGTCAATATGTTGAGCGATCAGGCTCCGGTCATTTTCGTTGAGTGTCCAGACTCCGCTCATTACATTGAGCGTTCAGGATCCAGTCATTTTCGTTGAGTATCATAACTCCATTTATTACGTTGAGCGTTCAGGATCCGGTCAGTTTCGTTGGGTATCTAGACTCCAAATATTACGTTGAGCGTTTAGGCTCCGTCAGTTTCGTTCGGTATCCAGACTCCGGTGATTAAGTTGATCGTTCAGGCTCCGGTCATTTTCGTTGACTATCCAGACTCGGGATATTACGTTAAGCGTTCAGGCTCCGGTCAGTTTTGTTGAGTATCCAGATTCTGGTTATTACGTTGAGCATTCAGGCTCCGGTCAGTTTCGTTGGGTATCCAGACTCCGGTTATTACGTTGAGCGTTCAGGATATGGTAAGTTTCGTTGGGTATCCAGACTCCGGTTATTACGTTGAGCGTTCAGGCTCCGGTCAGTTTCGTTGGGTATCCAGACTTTAGTTATTATGTTGAGCGTTCAGGCTCCGGTCATTTTCGTTGAGTATCCAGACTCTGGTTAATAAGTTGAGTGTCAGGCTCCGATCATTTTCGTTGAGTATCCAGACTCCGATTATTACGTTGGGCGTTCAGGATGCGATCAGTTTCGTTGAGTATCCATACTCCAAATATTACGTTGAGCGTTCAGGCTCGGGTCAGTTTCATTGGGTATCCAGACTCCGGTGATTACATTGATCGTTCAGGCTCCGAACATTTTTGTTAATTATCCAGACTCGGGTTATTACGTTAAGCGTTCAGGCTCCGGTCAGTTTCGTTGAGTATCCGGATTCTGATTATTACGTTGAGCGTTCAGGCTCCGGTCAGTTTCTTTGGGTATCCAGACTCTGGTTATTATGTTGAGCGTTCAGGCTCCGGTCATTTTCGTTGAGTATCCAGACTTCGGTTATTAAGTTGAGCGTCAGGCTCTGATCATTTTCGTTGAGTATCCAGACTCCAAATATTACGTTGAGCGTTTAGGCTCCGTCATATTCGTTGGGTATCCATACTCCGGTGATTACGTTGATCGTTCAGGCTCCGGTCATTTTTGTTGACAATCCAGACTCGGGTTATTACGTTGAGCGTTCAGGCTCCGGTCAGTTTCGTTGAGTATCCAAATTCCGGTTATTAAGTTGAGCTTTCAGGCTCCGGTCAGTTTCGTTGGGTATCCAGACTCCGGTTATTACGTTGAGCGTTCAGGCTTCTGTCATTTTTGTTGAGTATCCAGACTCGAGTTATTACGTTGAGCATTCAGGCTCTGGTCAGTCCCGTTGAGTATCCAGATTTTGATAATTACGTTGAGCTTTCATGCTCCGGTTAGTTTTGTTGGTTATACAGACTCCGGTTATTACGTTGAGCGTTCAAGCTCCGGTCATTTTCGTTGAGTATCTAGACTCCGGTTATTAAGTTGAGCTTCAGGATCCGATCATTTTCATTGAGTATCCATACTCCGGTCAATACGTTGAACGATCAGGCTCCGGTCATTTTCGTTGAGTATCCAGACTCCGGTCATTACATTGAGCATTCAGGATCCAGTCATTTTCGTTGAGTATCATAACTCCATTTATTACGTTGAGCGTTCAGGATCCGGTCAGTTTCGTTGAGTATCCAGACTCCAAATATTACGTTGAGCATTCAGGCTCCGGTCATTTTAGTTGACTATCCAGACTCGGGTTATTACGTTGAGCGTTCAGGCTCCGGTCAGTTTCGTTGAGTATCCAGATTCCGGTTATTACGTTGAGCGTTCAGGCTCCGGTCAGTTCCGTTGGGTATCCAGACTCCGGTTATTACGTTGAAAGTTCAGGCTCCGGTCATTTTCGTTGGGTATCCAGACTCAGGTTATTACGTTTAGCGTTCAGGCTCCGATCATTTTCGTTGGGTATCCAGACTCAGGTTATTACGTTTAGCGTTCAGGCTCCGGTCAGTTTCGTTGGGTATCCAGACTCCAGTTACTACATTGAGCGTTCAGGCTCCGGTCATTTTCGTTGAGTATCCAGACTCCGGTTATTAAGTTGAGTGTCAGACTCCGATCATTTTCGTTGAGTATCCAGACTCCGATTATTACGTTGAGCGTTCAGGATCCGATCAGTTTCGTTGAGTATCCAGACTCCAAATATTATGTTGAGCATTCAGGGGCCGGTCAGTTTCATTGGGTATCTAGACTCCGGTGATTACGTTGATCGTTCAGGCTCCGGTCATTTTTGTTGACTATCCAGACTCGGGTTATTACGTTAAGCGTTCAGGCTCTGGTCAGTTTCATTGAGTATCCAGATTCCGATTATTACGTTGAGCGTTCAGGCTCCGGTCAGTTTCGTTGGGTATCCAGACTCCGGTTATTTTGTTGAGTATCTAGATTCCGGTTATTAAGTTGAGCGTCAGGCTCCGATCATTTTCGTTGTGTATCCAGACTTCGATTATTACGTTGAGCGTTCAGGCTCCGGTTATTTTCGTTGAGTATCCTGACTCCGGTTATTACATTGAGGGTTCAGACTCTGGTCATTTTCGTTGAGTATCTAGACTCTTGTCAAGACATTGAACGTTAAGGCTCCGATCATTTTCGTTGAGTATCCATACTCCGGTCAATATGTTGAGTAATCAGGCTCTGGTTATTTTCGTTGACTATCCAGACTCCGGTCATTACATTGAGCGTTCAGGATCCAGTCATTTTCGTTGAGTATCATAACTCCATTTATTACGTTGAGCGTTCAGGATCCGGTATGTTTCGTTGGGTATCCAGACTCCGGTGATTACGTTGATCGTTCAGGCTCCGGTCATTTTCGTTGACTATCCAGACTCGGGTTATTACGTTGAGCGTTCAGGTTCCGGTCAGTTTTGTTGAGTCTCCAGATTCCGGTTATTACGTTGAGCGTTCAGGCTCCGGTCAGTTTCGTTGGGTATCCAGACTCCAGTTATTACGTTGAGCGTTCAGGCTCCGGTAAGTTTCGTTGGGTATCCAGACTCCGGTTATTACATTGAGCGTTCAGGCTCCGGTCAGTTTCGTTGGGTATCCAGACTCCGGTTATTACATTGAGCGTTCAGGCTCCGGTAAGTTTCGTTGGGTATCCAGACTCCGGTTATTACGTTGAGCGTTCAGGCTCCGGTCAGTTTCGTTGGGTATCCAGACTCTAGTTATTACGTTGAGCGTTCAGGCTCCGGTCATTTTCGTTGAGTATCCAGACTCCGGTTATTAAGTTGAGAGTCAGGCTCCAATCATTTTCGTTGAGTATCCAGACTCCGATTATTATGTTGAGCGTTCAGGCTCCGGTTATTTTCGTTGAGTATCCAGACTCCGGTTATTACGTTGAGGGTTCAGACTCCGATCATTTTCGTTGAGTATCTAGACTCCTGTCATTATGTTGAACGTTCAGCCTCTGACCATTTTCGTTGAGTATCCATACTCCGATCAATACGTTGAGCGTTCAGGATCTGGTCAATTTCATTGAGTATCCAGACTCCGGTCATTACATTGAGCGTTCAAGATCCATTCATTTTCGTTGAGTATCATAACTCCATTTATTACGTTGAGCGTTCAGGATCTGGTCAGTTTCGTTGAGTATCCAGACTCCAAATATTACGTTGAGCGTTCAGGCTCCGGTCAGTTTCGTTGGTTATCCAGACTCCGGTGATTACGTTGATCGTTCAGGCTCCGGTAAGTTTCGTTGGGTATCCAGACTCCGGTTATTACGTTGAGCGTTCAGGCTCCGGTCATGATCGTTGAGTATCCCGACTCCAAATATTACGTTGAGCGTTCAGGCTCCGGTCAGTTTCGTTGGGTATCCAGACTCCGGTGATTACGTTGATCGTTCAGGCTCCGGTCATTTTCGTTGACTATCCAGACTCGGGTTATTACGTTGAGCGTTCAGGCTCCGGTCAGTTTTGTTGAGTATCCAGATTCCGGTTATTACGTTGAGCGTTCAGGCTCCGGTCAGTTTCGTTGGGTATCCAGACTCCGGTTATTACGTTGAGCGTTCAGGCTCCGGTAAGTTTCGTTGGGTATCCAGACTCCGGTTATTACGTTGAGCGTTCAGGCTCCGGTCAGTTTCGTTGGGTATCCAGACTCTAGTTATTACGTTGAGCGTTCAGGCTCCGGTCATTTTCGTTGAGTATCCAGACTCCGGTTATTAAGTTGAGTGTCAGGCTCCGATCATTTTCGTTGAGTATCCAGACTCCGATTATTACGTTGAGCGTTCAGGATTCGATAAGTTTCGTTGAGTATCTTGACTCCAAATATTACGTTGATCGTTCAGGCTCTGGTCATTTTTGTTGACTATCCAGACTCGGGTTATTACGTTGAGCGTTCAGGCTCCGGTCAGTTTTGCTGAGTATCCAGTTTCCGGTTATTACGTTGAGCGTTCAGGCTCCGGTCAGTTTCGTTGGGTATCCAGACTCCGGTTATTACGTTGAGCGTTCAGGCTCCGGTAAGTTTCGTTGGGTATCCAGACTCCGGTTATTACGTTGAGCGTTCAGGCTCCGGTCAGTTTCGTTGGGTATCCAGACTCTAGTTATTACGTTGAGCGTTCAGGCTCCGGTCATTTTCGTTGGGTATCCAGACTCCGGTTATTAAGTTGAGTGTCAGGCTCCGATCATTTTCGTTGAGTATCCAGACTCTGATTATTACGTTAAGCGTTCAGGCTCCGGTTATTTTCGTTGAGTATCCTGACTCCGGTTATTACGTTGAGGGTTCAGACTCCGGTCATTTTCGTTGAGTGTCTAGACTCCTGTCATTACGTTGAACGTTCAGGCTCCGGTCATTTTCGTTGAGTATCCATACTCCGGTCAATACGTTGAGCGATCAGGCTCCGGTCATTTTCGTTGAGTATCCAGACTCCGGTCATTACATTGAGCGTTCAGGATCCGGTCATTTTCGTTGAGTATCATAACTCCATTTATTACGTTGAGTGTTCAGGATCCGGTCTGTTTCGTTGAGTATCCCGACTCCAAATATTACGTTGAGCGTTCAGGCTCCGGTCAGTTTCGTTGGGTATCCAGACTCCGGTGATTACGTTGATCGTTCAGGCTCCGGTCATTTTCGTTGACTATCCAGACTCGGGTTATTACGTTGAGCGTTCAGGCTCCGGTCAGTTTTGTTGAGTATCCAGATTCCGGTTATTACGTTGAGCGTTCAGGCTCCGGTCAGTTTCGTTGGGTATCCAGACTCCGGTTATTACGTTGAGCGTTCAGGCTCCGGTAAGTTTCGTTGGGTATCCAGACTCCGGTTATTACGTTGAGCGTTCAGGCTCCGGTCAGTTTCGTTGGGTATCCAGACTCTAGTTATTACGTTGAGCGTTCAGGCTCCGGTCATTTTCGTTGAGTATCCAGACTTCGGTTATTAAGTTGAGTGTCAGGCTCTGATCATTTTCGTTGGGTATCCAGACTCCGATTATTACGTTGAGCGTTCAGGATTCGATAAGTTTCGTTGAGTATCTTGACTCCAAATATTACGTTGATCGTTCAGGCTCTGGTCATTTTTGTTGACTATCCAGACTCGGGTTATTACGTTGAGCGTTCAGGCTCCGGTCAGTTTTGCTGAGTATCCAGATTCCGGTTATTATGTTGAGCGTTCAGGCTCCGGTCAGTTTCGTTGGGTATCCAGACTCCGGTTATTACGTTGAGCGTTCAGGCTCCGGTAAGTTTCGTTGGGTATCCAGACTCCGGTTATTACGTTGAGCGTTCAGGCTCCGGTCAGTTTCGTTGGGTATCCAGACTCTAGTTATTACGTTGAGCGTTCAGGCTCCGGTCATTTTCGTTGAGTATCCAGACTCCGGTTATTAAGTTGAGTGTCAGGCTCCGATCATTTTCGTTGAGTATCCAGACTCCGATTATTACGTTGAGCGTTCATGATTCAATAAGTTTCGTTGAGTATCTTAACTCCAAATATTACGTTGATCGTTCAGGCTCCGGTCATTTTTGTTGACTATCCAGACTCAGGTTATTACGTTGAGCGTTCAGGCTCCGGTCAGTTTTGCTGAGTATCCAGATTCCGGTTATTACATTGAGCGTTCAGGCTCCGGTCAGTTTCGTTGGGTATCCAGACTCCGGTTATTACGTTGAGCGTTCAGGCTCCGGTAAGTTTCGTTGGGTATCCAGACTCCGGTTATTACGTTGAGCGTTCAGGCTCCGGTCAAATTCGTTGGGTATCCAGACTCTAGTTATTACGTTGAGCGTTCAGGCTCCGGTCATTTTCGTTGAGTATCCAGATTCCGGTTATTACGTTGAGCGTTCAGGCTCCGGTCAGTTTCATTGGGTATCCAAACTCCGGTTATTACATTGAGCGTTCAGGATTCTATCAGTTTCGTTGAGTATCTTGACTCCAAATATTATGTTGAGCGTTCAGCCTCCGGTCAGTTTCATTGGGTATCCAGACTCTAGTGATTACGTTGACCGTTCAGGCTCCGGCCATTTTCGTTGACTATCCAGACTCGGGTTATTACGTTAAGCGTTCAGGCTCTGGTCAGTTTCGTTGAGTATCCAGATTCTGATTATTACGTTGAGCGTTCAGGCTCCGGTCAGTTTCGTTGGGTATCCAGACTCCGGTTTTTATGTTGAGCATTCAGACTCCGGTCATTTTCGTTGAGTATCCAGACTCCGGTTATTAAGTTGAGCGTCAGGCTCCGATCATTTTCGTTGAGTATCCAGACTCTGATTATTACGTTGAGCGTTCAGGCTCCGATTATTTTTGTTGAGTATCCTGACTCCGGTTATTACGTTGAGGGTTCAGACTCCGGTCATTTTCGTTGAGTATCTAGACTCCTGTCATTACGTTGAATGTTCAGGGTTCGGTCATTTTCGTTGAGTATCCATACTCCGGTCAATACGTTGAGAGATCAGGCTCCGGTCATTTTCGTTGAGTATCCAGACTCCGGTCATTACATTGAGCGTTCAGGATCTGGTCATTTTCGTTGAGTATCATAACTCCATTTATTACGTTGAGCGTTCAGGATCCGGTCAGTTTTGTTGAGTATCCAGACTCCAAATATTACGTTGAGCGTTCAGGCTCCGGTCAGTTTCGTTGGGTATCCTGACTCCGGTGATTACGTTGATCCTTCAGGCTCCGGTCATTTTCGTTGACTATCCAGACTCGGGTTATTACGTTAAGCGTTCAGGCTCTGGTGAGTTTCGTTGAGTATCCAGATTCCGATTATTACGTTGAGCGTTCAGGCTCCGGTAAGTTTCATTGGGTATCCAAACTCCGGTTATTACGTTGAGCGTTCAGGATCCGGTCATTTTCGTTGCGTATCCAGACTCCGGTTATTAAGTTGAGCGTTAGGCTCCGATCATTTTCGTTGAGTATCCAGACTCTGATTATTACGTTGAGCGTTCAGGCTCCGGTTACTTTCGTTGAGTATCTTGACTCTGGTTATTATGTTGAGGGTTCAGACTCCGGTCATTTTCGTTGAGTATCTAGACTCTTGTCATTACGTTGAACGTTCAGGCTCCGGTCATTTTTGTTGAGTATCCATACTCCGGTCAATACGTTGAGCGATCGGGCTCCGGTCATTTTCGTTGAGTATCCAGACTCCGGTGATTACATTGAGCGTTCAGGATCCGGTCATTTTCGTTGAGTATCATAACTCCATTTATTACGTTGAGCGTTCAGGATCCGGTCAGTTTCGTTGAGTATCCAGACTCCAAATATTACGTTGAGCGTTCAGGCTCCGGCCAGTTTCATTGGGTATCCAGACTCCGGTGATTACGTTGATCGTTCAGGCTCCAGTCATTTTCATTGACTATCCAGACTCAGGTTATTACGTTGAGGGTTCAGGCTCCGGTCAGTTTCGTTGGGTATCCAGACTCCGGTTATTATGTTGAGCGTTCAGGCTCCGGTAAGTTTCGTTGGGTATCCAGACTCCGGTTATTACGTTGAGCGTTCAGGCTCCGGTCAGTTTCGTTGGGTATCCAGACTCTAGTTATTACGTTGAGTGTTCAGGCTCCGGTCATTTTCATTGAGTATCCAGACTCCGGTTATTAAGTTGAGTGTCAGGCTCCGATCATTTTCGTTGAGTATCCAGACTCCGATTATTATGTTGAGCGTTTAGGATTCGATCAGTTTCGTTGAGTATCTTGACTCCAAATATTACGTTGAGCGTTCAGGCTCTGGTCAGTTTCATTGGGTATCCAGACTCCGGTGATTACGTTGATCGTTCAGGCTCCGATCATTTTTGTTGACTATCCAGACTCGGGTTATTACGTTAAGCGTTTAGGCTCCGGTCAGTTTTGTTGAGTATCCAAATTCCGATTATTACGTTGAGCGTTCAGGCTCCGGTCAGTTTCGTTGGGTATCCAGACTCCGGTTTTTATGTTGAGCGTTCAGGCTCCAGTCATTTTCGTTGAGTATCCAGACTCCGGTTATTAAGTTGAGCGTCAGGCTCCGACCATTTTCGTTGAGTATCCAGACTCTGATTATTACGTTGAGCGTTCAGGCTCCGGTTATTTTCGTTGAGTATCCTGACTCCGGCTATTACGTTGAGGGTTCAGACTCCGTTTATTTTCGTTGAGTATCTAGACTCCTGTCATTGCGTTGCATGTTCAGGCTCCGGTCATTTTCGTTGAGTATCCATACTCCGGTCAATACGTTGAGAGATCAGGCTCCGGTCATTTTCGTTGAGTATCCAGACTCCGGTCATTACATTGAGCGTTCAGGATCCGGTCATTTTCGTTGAGTATCATAACTCCATTTATTACGTTGAGCGTTCATGATCCAGTCAGTTTCGTTGAGTATCCAGACTCCAAATATTACGTTGAGCGTTCAGGCTCCGGTCAGTTTCTTTGGGTATCCAGACTCCGGTGATTACGTTGATCGTTCAGGCTCCGGTCATTTTCGTTGACTATCCAGACTCGGGTTATTACATTGAGCGTTCAGGCTCCGGTCAGTTTTGTTGAGTATCCAGATTCCGGTTATTACGTTGAGCATTCAGGCTCTGGTCAGTTTCGTTGGGTATCCAGACTCCGGTTATTACGTTGAGCGTTCAGGCTTCGGTAAGTTTCGTTGGGTATCCAGACTCCGGTTATTACGTTGAGCGTTCAGGTTCTGGTCAGTTTCGTTGGGTATCCAGACTCTAGTTATTACGTTGAGCGTTTAGGCTCCGGTCATTTTCGTTGAGTATCCAGACTCCAGTTATTAAGTTGAGTGTCAGGCTCCGATCATTTTCGTTGAGTATCCAGACTCCGATTATTACGTTGAGCGTTCAGGAGTCGATCAGTTTCGTTGAGTATCTTGACTCCAAATATTACGTTGATCGTTCAGGCTCCAGTCATTTTAGTTGACTATCCAGACTCGGGTTATTACGTTGAGCGTTCAGGCCCCGGTCAGTTTTGTTGAGTATCCATATTCCGGTTATTACGTTGAGCGTTCAGGCTCCGGTCAGTTTAGTTGGGTATCCAGACTCCGGTTATTACGTTGAGCGTTCAGGCTCCGGTCATTTTTGTTGCGTATCCAGACTCCGGTTATTAAGTTGAGCGTTAGGCTCCGATCAATTTCGTTGAGTATCCAGACTCTGATTATTACGTTGAGCGTTCAGGATTCGATCAGTTTCGTTGAGTATCTTGACTCCAAATATTACGTTGAGCGTTCAGGCTCCGGTCAGTTTCATTGGGTATCCAGACTCCGGTGATTACGTTGATCGTTCAGGCTCCGGTCATTTTCGTTGAGTATCCATACTCCGGTCAATACGTTGAGTGATCAGGCTCCGGTCATTTTCGTTGAGTATCCAGACTCCGGTCATTACATTGAGCGTTCAGGATCCGGTCATTTTCGTTGAGTATCATAACTCCATTTATTACGTTGAGCGTTCAGGATCCGGTCAGTTTCGTTGAGTATCCAGACTCCAAATATTACGTTGAGCGTTCAGGCTCCGGTCAGTTTCGTTGGGTATCCAGACTCCGGCGATTACGTTGATCGTTCAGGCTTCGGTCATTTTCGTTGACTATCCAGACTCAGGTTATTACGTTGAGCGTTCAGGCTCCGGTCAGTTTTGTTGGGTATCCAGACTCCGGTTATTATGTTGAGCGTTCAGGCTCCGGTAAGTTTCGTTGGGTATCCAGACTTCGATTATTACGTTGAGCGTTCAGGCTCCGATCAGTTTCATTGGGTATCCAGACTCTAGTTATTACGTTGAGCGTTCATGCTCCGGTCATTTTCGTTGAGTATCCAGACTCCGATTATTAAGTTGAGTGTCAGGCTCCGATCATTTTCGTTGAGTATCCAGACTCTGATTATTATGTTGAGCGTTCAGGATTCGATCCTTTTCGTTGAGTATCTTGACTCCAAATATTACGTTGAGCGTTCAGGCTCTGGTCAGTTTCATTGGGTATCCAGACTCCGGTGATTACGTTGATCGTTCAGGCTCCGGTCATTTTCGTTGACTATCTAGACTCGGGTTATTACGTTGAGCGTTCAGGCTCCGGTCAGTTTCGTTGAGTATCCAAATTCTGGTTATTACGTTGGGCTTTCAGGCTCCGGTAAGTTTCGTTGGGTATCCAGACTTCGGTTATTACGTTGAGCGTTCAGGCTCTGGTAAGTTTCGTTGGCTATCCAGACTCTGGTTATTACGTTGAGCGTTCAGGCTCCGGTCAGTTTCGTTGGGTATCCAGACTCTAGTTATTACGTTGAGCGTTCAGGCTCCGGTCATTTTCGTTGAGTATCCAGACTCCGGTTATTAAGTTGAGTGTCAGGCTCCGATTATTTTCGTTGAGTATCCAGAATCTGATTATTACGTTGAGCGTTTAGGATCCGATCAGTTTCGTTGAGTATTTAGACTCCAAATATTACGTTGAGCGTTGAGGCTCCGATCAGTTTCATTGGGTATCCAGACTCCGGTGATTACATTGATCGTTTAGTTTCCGGTCATTTTCGTTGACTATCCAGACTCGGGTTATTACGTTAAACGTTCAGGCTCCGGTCAATTTCGTTGGGTATGAAGACTCCGGTTTTTACGTTGAGCGTTCAGGCTCCGGTCATTTTCGTTGAGTATCCAGACTCCGGTTATTAAGTTGAGCGCCAGGCTCCGATCATTTTAGTTGAGTATCCAGACTCCGATTATTACATTGAGCGTTCAGGCTCCGGTTATTTTCGTTGAGTATCTTGACTCCGGTTATTACGTTGAGGGTTCAGACTTCGGTCATTTTCGTTGAGTATCTAGACTCTTGTCATTACGTTGAACGTTCAGGCTCCGATCATTTTCGTTGAATATCCATACTCCGGTCAATACCTTGAGCGATCAGGCTCCGGTCATTTTCGTTGAGTATCCAGACTCCGGTCATTACATTGAGCGTTCAGGATCCAATCATTTTTGTTGAGTATCATAACTCCATTTATTACGTTGAGCGTTCAGGATCCGGTCAGTTTCGTTGAGTATCCAGACTCCAAATATTACGTTGGGCATTCAGGCTCCGGTCAGTTTCGTTGGGTATCAAGACTCCGGTGATTACGTTGATCGTTCAGGCTCCGGTCATTTTCGTTGACTATCCAGACTCGGGTTATTACGTTAAGCGTTCAGGCTCCGGTCAGTTTCGTTGAGTATCCAGATTCCGATTATTACGTTGAGCGTTCAGGCTCCGGTCAGTTTCATTGGGTATCCAGACTCCGGTTATTACGTTGAGCATTCAGGCTCCGGTCATTTTCGTTGCGTATCCAGACTCCGGTTATTAAGTTGAGCGTCAGGCTCCGATCATTTTTGTTGAGTATCCAGACTCTGATTATTACGTTGAGCGTTCAGGCTCCGGTTATTTTCGTTGAATATCCTGACTCCAGTTATTACGTTGAGGGTTCAGACTCCTGTCGTTACGTTGAACGTTCAGGCTCCGGTCATTTTCGTTGAGTATCCAGACTCCGGTCATTACGTTGAGTATCATAACTCCATTTATTACGTTGAGCGTTCAGGATCCGGTCAGTTTCTTTGAGTATCCAGACTCCAAATATTACGTTGAGAGTTCAGGCTCCGGTCAGTTTCGTTGGGTATCCTGACTCTGGTGATTACATTGATCGTTCAAGCTCCGGTCATTTTCGTTGACTATCCAGACTCGGGTTATTACGTTGAGCATTCAGGCTCCGGTCAGTTTTGTTGAGTATCCAGATTCCGGTTATTACGTTGAGCGTTCAGGCTCCGGTCAGTTTCATTGGGTATCCAAACTCCGGTTATTACGTTGAGCGTTCAGGCTCCGGTCATTTTCGTTGCGTATCGAGACTCCGGTTATTAAGTTGAGCGTTAGGCTCCGATCATTTTCGTTGAGTATCCAGACTCCGGTTAATAAGTTGAGCGTCAGGCTCCGATCATTTTCGTTGAGTATCCAGACTCCGATTATTACGTTGAGCGTTCAGGCTCCGGTTATTTTCGTTGAGTATCTTGACTCCGGTTATTACGTTGAGGGTTCAGACTCCGGTCATTTTCGTTGAGTATCTAGACTCCTGTCATTACGTTGAACGTTCAGGCTCCGGCCATTTTCGTTGAGTATCCATACTCCGGTCAATACGTTGAGCGATCAGGCTCCGGTTATTTTCGTTGAGTATCCAGACTCCAGTCATTACATTGAGCGTTCAGGATCCGGTCATTTTCGTTGAGTATCATAACTCCATTTATTACGTTGAGCGTTCAGGATCCGTTCAGTTTAATTGAGTATCCAGACTCCAAATATTACGTTGAGCGTTTAGGCTCGGGTCAGTTTTGTTGGGTATCCAGACTCCGGTGATTACGTTGATCGTTCAGGCTCCGGTCATTTTTGTTGACTATCCAGACTCAGGTTATTACGTTGAGCGTTCAGGCTCCGGTCAGTTTTGTTGAGTATCCAAATTCCGGTTATTACGTTGAGCGTGCAGGCTCCGGTCAGTTTCGTTGGGTATCCAGACTCCGGTTATTACGTTGAGCGTTCAGGCTCCGGTCAGTTTCGTTGGGTATCCAGACTCCGGTTATTACGTTGAGCGTTCAGGCTCCGGTCAGTTTCGTTGGGTATCCAGACTCTAGTAATTACGTTGAGCGTTCAGGATCCGATCATTTTCGTTGAGTATCGTAACTCCATTTATTACATTGAGCGTTCAGGATCCGGTCAGTTTTGTTGAGTATCTAGACTCCAAATATTACGTTGAGCGTTCAGGCTCCGATCAGTGTCGTTGGGTATCAAGACTCCGGTGATTACGTTGATCCTTCAGGCTCCGGTCATTTTCGTTGACTATCCAGACTCGGGTTATTACGTTAAGCGTTCAGGCTCCGGTCAGTTTCGTTGAGTATCCTGATTCCGATTATTACGTTGAGCGTTCAGGCTCCGGTCAGTTTCGTTGGGTATCCAGACTCCGGTTATTACGTTGAGCGTTCAGGCTCTGGTCATTTTCGTTGCGTATCCAAACTCCGGTTATTAAGTTGAGCGTTAGGCTCCGATCATTTTCGTTGAGTATCCAGACTCTGATTATTACGTTGAGCGTTCAGGCTCCGGTTATTTTCGTTGAGTATCCTGACTCCGGTTATTACGTTGAGGGTTCAGACTCCGGTCACTTTCGTTGAGTATCTAGACTCCTGTCATTACGTTGAACGTTCAGGCTCCGGACATTTTCGTTGAGTATCCATACTCCGGTCAATACATTGAGAGATCAGGCTCCGGTCATTTTCGTTGAGCATCCAGACTCCGGTCATTACATTGAGCGTTCAGGATCCAGTCATTTTCGTTGAGTATCATAACTCCATTTATTACGTTGAGCGTTCAGGATCCCGTCAATTTTGTTGAGTATCCAGACTCCAAATATTACATTGAGTGTTCAGGCTCCGGTCAGTTTCGTTGGGTATCCAAACTCCGGTGATTACGTTGATCGTTCAGGCTCCGGTCATTTTCGTTGACTATCCAGACTCGGGTTATTACGTTAAGCGTTCAGGCTCTGGTCAGTTTCGTTGAGTATCCAGATTCCGATTATTACGTTGAGCGTTCAGGCTCCGGTCAGTTTCATTGGGTATCCAAACTCCGGTTATTACGTTGAGCGTTCAGGCTCCGGTCATTTTCGTTGCGTATCCAGACTCCGGTTATTAAGTTGAGCGTTAGGCTCCGATCATTTTTGTTGAGTATCCAGACTCGGATTATTACGTTGAGCGTTCAGGCTCCGGTTATTTTCGTTGAGTATCTTGACTCCGGTTATTACGTTGAGGGTTCAGACTCCGGTCATTTTCGTTGAGTATCTAGACTCCTGTCATTACGTTGAACGTTCAGGCTCCGGTCATTTTCGTTGAGTATCCATACTCCGGTCAATACGTTGAGCGATCAGGCTCCGGTCATTTTCGTTGAGTATCCATACTCCGGTCATTACATTGAGCGTTCAGGATCCGGTCATTTTCGTTGAGTATCATAACTCCATTTATTACATTGAGCGTTCAGGATCCAGTCAGTTTCATTGAGTATCCAGACTCCAAATATTACTTTGAGCGTTCAGGCTCCGGTCAGTTTCGTTGGGTATCCAGACTCCGGTGATTACGTTGATCGTTCAGGCTCCGGTCATTTTCGTTGACTATCCAGACTCGGGTTATTACGTTGAGCGTTCAGGCTCCAGTCAGTTTTGTATAGTATCCAGATTCCGGTTATTACGTTGAGCGTTCAGGCTCCGGTCAGTTTCATTGGGTATCCAAACTCCGGTTATTACGTTGAGCGTTCACGATCCGGTCATTTTCGTTGCGTATCGAGACTCCGGTTATTAAGTTGAGCGTTAGGCTCCGATCATTTTCGTTGAGTATCCAGACTCCGGTTATTAAGTTGAGCGTCAGGCTCCGATCATTTTCGTTGAGTATCCAGACTTCGATTATTACGCTGAGCGTTCAGGCTCCGGTTATTTTCGTTGAGTATCTTGACTCCGGTTATTACGTTGAGGGTTCAGACTCCGGTCATTTTCGTTGAGTATCTAGACTCCTGTCATTACGTTGAATGTTCAGGCTCCGGTCATTTTCGTTGAGTATCCATACTCCGGTCAATACGTTGAGCGATCAGGCTCCGGTTATTTTCGTTGAGTATCCAGACTCCAGTCATTACATTTAGCGTTCAGGATCCGGTCATTTTTGTTGAGTATCATAACTCCATTTATTACGTTGAGCGTTCAGGATCCGTTCAGTTTTGTTAAGTATCCAGACTCCAAATATTACGTTGAGCGTTCAGGCTCCGGTCAGTTTTGTTGGGTATCCAGACTCCGGTGATTACGTTGATCGTTCAGGCTCCGGTCATTTTTGTTGACTATCCAGACTCGGGTTATTACGTTGAGCGTTCAGGCTCCGGTCAGTTTTCTTGAGTATCCAAATTCCGGTTATTACGTTGAGCGTTCAGGCTCCGGTCAGTTTCGTTGGGTATCCAGACTCCGGTTATTACGTTGAGCGTTCAGGCTCCGGTCAGTTTCGTTGGGTATCCAGACTCCGGTTATTACGTTAAGCGTTCAGGCTCCGGTCAGTTTCGTTGGGTATCCAGACTCTAGTTATTACGTTGAGCGTTCAGGCTCCGGTCATTTTCGTTGAGTATCCAGACTTCAGTTATTAAGTTGAGTGTCAGGCTCCAATCATTTTCGTTGAGTATCCAGACTCCGAATATTACGTTGAGCGTTTAGGATTCTATCAGTTTCGTTGAGTATCTTGACTCCAAATATTACGTTGAGCGTTCAGGCTCCGGTCAGTTTTGCTGAGTATCCAGATTCCGGTTATTACGTTGAGCGTTCAGGCTCCGGTCAGTTTCGTTGGGTATCCAGACTCTGGTTATTACGTTGAGCGTTCAGGCTCCGGTAAGTTTCGTTGGGTATCCAGACTCCGGTTATTACGTTGAGCGTTAAGGCTCCGGTCATGATCGTTGAGTATCCCGACTCCAAATATTACGTTGAGCGTTCAGGCTCCGGTCAGTTTCGTTGGGTATCCAGACTCCGGTGATTACGTTGATCGTTCAGGCTCCGGTCATTTTCATTGACTATCCAGACTCGGGTTATTACGTTGAGCGTTCAGGCTCCGGTCAGTTTTGTTGAGTATCCAGATTCTGGTTATTACGTTGAGCGTTCAGGCTCCGGTCAGTTTCGTTGGGTATCCAGACTCCGGTTATTACGTTGAGCGTTCAGGCTCCGGTAAGTTTCGTTGGGTATCCAGACTCCGGTTATTACGTTGAGCGTTCAGGCTCTGGTCAGTTTCGTTGGGTATCCAGACTCTAGTTATTACGTTGAGCGTTTAGGCTCCGGTCATTTTCGTTGAGTATCCAGACTCCGGTTATTAAGTTGAGTGTCAGGCTCCGATCATTTTCGTTGAGTATCCAGACTCCGATTATTACGTTGAGCATTCAGGATTTGATAAGTTTCGTTGAGTATCTTGACTCCAAATATTACGTTGATCGTTCAGGCTCTGGTCATTTTTGTTGACTATCCAGACTCGGGTTATTACGTTGAGCGTTCAGGCTCCGGTCAGTTTTGCTGAGTATCCAGATTCCGGTTATTACGTTGAGCGTTCAGGCTCCGGTCAGTTTCGTTGGGTATCCAGACTCCGGTTATTACGTTGAGCGTTCAGGCTCCGGTAAGTTTCGTTGGGTAACCAGACTCCGGTTATTACGTTGAGCGTTCAGGCTCCGGTCAGTTTCGTTGGGTATCCAGACTCTAGTTATTACGTTGAGCGTTCAGGCTCCGGTCATTTTCGTTGGGTATCCAGACTCCGGTTATTAAGTTGAGTGTCAGGCTCCGATCATTTTCGTTGAGTATCCAGACTCTGATTATTACGTTGAGCGTTCAGGCTCCGGTTATTTTCGTTGAGTATCCTGACTCCGGTTATTACGTTGAGGGTTCAGACTCCGGTCATTTTCGTTGAGTATCTAGACTCCTGTCATTACGTTGAACGTTCAGGCTCCGGTCATTTTCGTTGAGTATCCATACTCCGGTCATTACATTGAGCGTTCAGGATCCGGTCATTTTCGTTGAGTATCATAACTCCATTTATTACGTTGAGTGTTCAGGATCCGGTCAGTTTCGTTGAGTATCCCGACTCCAAATATTACGTTGAGCGTTCAGGCTCCGGTCAGTTTCGTTGGGTATCCAGACTCCGGTGATTACGTTGATCGTTCAGGCTCCGGTCATTTTCGTTGACTATCCAGACTCGGGTTATTACGTTGAGCGTTCAGGCTCCGGTCAGTTTTGTTGAGTATCCAGATTCCGGTTATTACGTTGAGCGTTCAGGCTCCGGTCAGTTTCGTTGGGTATCCAGACTCCGGTTATTACGTTGAGCGTTCAGGCTCCGGTAAGTTTCGTTAGGTATCCAGACTCCGGTTATTACGTTGAGCGTTCAGGCTCCGGTCAGTTTCGTTGGGTATCCAGACTCTAGTTATTACGTTGAGCGTTCAGGCTCCGGTCATTTTCGTTGAGTATCCAGACTCCGGTTATTAAGTTGAGTGTCAGGCTCCGATCATTTTCGTTGAGTATCCAGACTCCGATTATTACGTTGAGCGTTCAGGATTCGATAAGTTTCGTTGAGTATCTTGACTCCAAATATTACGTTGATCGTTCAGGCTCTGGTCATTTTTGTTGACTATCCAGACTCGGGTTATTACGTTGAGCGTTCAGGCTCCGGTCAGTTTTGCTGAGTATCCAGATTCCGGTTATTACGTTGAGCGTTCAGGCTCCGGTCAGTTTCGTTGGGTATCCAGACTCCGGTTATTACGTTGAGCGTTCAGGCTCCGGTAAGTTTCGTTGGGTATCCAGACTCCGATTATTACGTTGAGCGTTCAGGCTCCGGTCAGTTTCGTTGGGTATCCAGACTCTAGTTATTACGTTGAGCGTTCAGGCTCCGGTCATTTTCGTTGAGTATCCAGACTCCGGTTATTAAGTTGAGTGTCAGGCTCCGATCATTTTCGTTGAGTATCCAGACTCCGATTATTACGTTGAGCGTTCAGGATTCAATAAGTTTCGTTGAGTATCTTAACTCTAAATATTACGTTGATCGTTCAGGCTCCGGTCATTTTTGTTGACTATCCAGACTCGGGTTATTACGTTGAGCGTTCAGGCTCCGGTCAGTTTTGCTGAGTATCCAGATTCCGGTTATTACATTGAGCGTTCAGGCTCCGGTCAGTTTCGTTGGGTATCCAGACTCCGGTTATTACGTTGAGCGTTCAGGCTCCGGTAAGTTTCGTTGGGTATCCAGACTCCGGTTATTACGTTGAGCGTTCAGGCTCCGGTCAAATTCGTTGGGTATCCAGACTCTAGTTATTACGTTGAGCGTTCAGGCTCCGGTCATTTTCGTTGAGTATCCAGATTCCGGTTATTACGTTGAGCGTTCAGGCTCCGGTCAGTTTCATTGGGTATCCAAACTCCGGTTATTACATTGAGCGTTCAGGATTCTATCAGTTTCGTTGAGTATCTTGACTCCAAATATTATGTTGAGCGTTCAGCCTCCGGTCAGTTTCATTGGGTATCCAGACTCTGGTGATTACGTTGACCGTTCAGGCTCCGGCCATTTTCGTTGAGTATCCAGACTCGGGTTATTACGTTAAGCGTTCAGGCTCTGGTCAGTTTCGTTGAGTATCCAGATTCTGATTATTACGTTGAGCGTTCAGGCTCCGGTCAGTTTCGTTGGGTATCCAGACTCCGGTTTTTATGTTGAGCATTCAGACTCCGGTCATTTTCGTTGAGTATCCAGACTCCGGTTATTAAGTTGAGCGTCAGGCTCCGATCATTTTCGTTGAGTATCCAGACTCTGATTATTACGTTGAGCGTTCAGGCTCTGATTATTTTCGTTGAGTATCCTGACTCCGGTTATTACGTTGAGGGTTCAGACTCCGGTCATTTTCGTTGAGTATCAAGACTCCTGTCATTACGTTGAATGTTCAGGGTTCGGTCATTTTCGTTGAGTATCCATACTCCGGTCAATACGTTGAGAGATCAGGCTCTGGTCATTTTCGTTGAGTATCCAGACTCCGGTCATTACATTGAGCGTTCAGGATCTGGTCATTTTCGTTGAGTATCATAACTCCATTTATTACGTTGAGCGTTCAGGATCCGGTCAGTTTTGTTGAGTATCCAGACTCCAAATATTACGTTGAGCGTTCAGGCTCCGGTCAGTTTCGTTGGGTATCCTGACTCCGGTGATTACGTTGATCCTTCAGGCTCCGGTCATTTTCGTTGACTATCCAGACTCGGGTTATTACGTTAAGCGTTCAGGCTCTGGTGAGTTTCGTTGAGTATCCAGATTCCGATTATTACGTTGAGCGTTCAGGCTCCGGTAAGTTTCATTGGGTATCCAAACTCCGGTTATTACGTTGAGCGTTCAGGATCCGGTCATTTTCGTTGCGTATCCAGACTCCGGTTATTAAGTTGAGCGTTAGGCTCCGATCATTTTCGTTGAGTATCCAGACTCTGATTATTACGTTGAGCGTTCAGGCTCCGGTTATTTTCGTTGAGTATCTTGACTCTGGTTATTACGTTGAGGGTTCAGACTCCGGTCATTTTCGTTGAGTATCTAGACTCTTGTCATTACGTTGAACGTTCAGGCTCCGGTCATTTTTGTTGAGTATCCATACTCCGGTCAATACGTTGAGCGATCGGGCTCCGGTCATTTTCGTTGAGTATCCAGACTCCGGTGATTACATTGAGCGTTCAGGATCCGGTCATTTTCGTTGAGTATCATAACTCCATTTATTACGTTGAGCGTTCAGGATCCGGTCAGTTTCGTTGAGTATCCAGACTCCAAATATTACGTTGAGCGTTCAGGCTCCGGCCAGTTTCATTGGGTATCCAGACTCCGGTGATTACGTTGATCGTTCAGGCTCCAGTCATTTTCATTGACTATCCAGACTCAGGTTATTACGTTGAGCGTTCAGGCTCCGGTCAGTTTCGTTGGGTATCCAGACTCCGGTTATTATGTTGAGCGTTCAGGCTCCGGTAAGTTTCGTTGGGTATCCAGACTCCGGTTATTACGTTGAGCGTTCAGGCTCCGGTCAGTTTCGTTGGGTATCCAGACTCTAGTTATTACGTTGAGTGTTCAGGCTCCGGTCATTTTCATTGAGTATCCAGACTCTGGTTATTAAGTTGAGTGTCAGGCTCCGATCATTTTTGTTGAGTATCCAGACTCCGATTATTATATTGAGCGTTTAGGATTCGATCAGTTTCGTTGAGTATCTTGACTCCAAATATTACGTTGAGCGTTCAGGCTCTGGTCAGTTTCATTGGGTACCCAGACTCCGGTGATTACGTTGATCGTTCAGGCTCCGATCATTTTCGTTGACTATCCAGACTCGGGTTATTACGTTAAGCGTTTAGGCTCCGGTCAGTTTTGTTGAGTATCCAAATTCCGATTATTACGTTGAGCGTTCAGGCTCCGGTCAGTTTCGTTGGTTGTCCAGACTCCGGTTTTTATGTTGAGCGTTCAGGCTCCAGTCATTTTCGTTGAGTATCCAGACTCCGGTTATTAAGTTGAGCGTCAGGCTCCGACCATTTTCGTTGAGTATCCAGACTCTGATTATTACGTTGAGCGTTCAGGCTCCGGTTATTTTCGTTGAGTATCCTGACTCCGGCTATTACGTTGAGGGTTCAAACTCCGTTTATTTTCGTTGAGTATCTAGACTCCTGTCATTACGTTGCATGTTCAGGCTCCGGTCATTTTCGTTGAGTATCCATACTCCGGTCAATACGTTGAGAGATCAGGCTCCGGTCATTTTCGTTGAGTATCCAGACTCCGGTCATTACATTGAGCGTTCAGGATCCGGTCATTTTCGTTGAGTATCATAACTCCATTTATTACGTTGAGCGTTCAGGATCCAGTCAGTTTCGTTGAGTATCCAGACTCCAAATATTACGTTGAGCGTTCAGGCTCCGGTCAGTTTCTTTGGGTATCCAGACTCCGGTGATTACGTTGATCGTTCAGGCTCTGGTCATTTTCGTCGACTATCCAGACTCGGGTTATTACGTTGAGCGTTCAGGCTCCGGTCAGTTTTGTTGAGTATCCAGATTCCGGTTATTACGTTGAGCGTTCAGGCTCTGGTCAGTTTCGTTGGGTATCCAGACTCCGGTTATTACGTTGAGCGTTCAGGCTCCGGTAAGTTTCGTTGGGTATCCAGACTCCGGTTATTACGTTGAGCGTTCAGGTTCTGGTCAGTTTCGTTGGGTATCCAGACTCTAGTTATTACGTTGAGAGTTTAGGCTCCGGTCATTTTCGTTGAGTATCCAGACTCCGGTTATTAAGTTGAGTGTCAGGCTCCGATCATTTTCGTTGAGTATCCAGACTCCGATTATTACGTTGAGCGTGCAGGAGTCGATCAGTTTCGTTGAGTATCTTGACTCCAAATATTACGTTGATCGTTCAGGCTCCAGTCATTTTAGTTGACTATCCAGACTCGGGTTATTACGTTGAGCGTTCAGGCCCCGGTCAGTTTTGTTGAGTATCCATATTCCGGTTATTACGTTGAGCGTTCAGGCTCCGGTCAGTTTAGTTGGGTATCCAGACTCCGGTTATTACGTTGAGCGTTCAGGCTCCGGTCATTTTTGTTGCGTATCCAGACTCCGGTTATTAAGTTGAGCGTTAGGCTCCGATCAATTTCGTTGAGTATCCAGACTCTGATTATTACGTTGAGCGTTCAGGATTCGATCAGTTTCGTTGAGTATCTTGACTCCAAATATTACGTTGAGCGTTCAGGCTCCGGTCAGTTTCATTGGGTATCCAGACTCCGGTAATTAATTTGATCGTTCAGGCTCCGGTCATTTTCGTTGAGTATCCATACTCCGGTCAATACGTTGAGTGATCAGGCTCCGGTCATTTTCGTTGAGTATCCAGACTCCGGTCATTACATTGAGCGTTCAGGATCCGGTCATTTTCGTTGAGTATCATAACTCCATTTATTACGTTAGGCGTTTAGGATCTGGTCAGTTTCGTTGAGTATCCAGACTCCAAATATTACGTTGAGCGTTCAGGCTCCGGTCAGTTTCGTTGGGTATCCAGACTCCGGCGATTACGTTGATCGTTCAGGCTCCGGTCATTTTCGTTGACTATCCAGACTCAGGTTATTACGTTGAGCGTTCAGGCTCCGGTCTGTTTTGTTGGGTATCCAGACTCCGATTATTATGTTGAGCGTTCAGGCTCCGGTAAGTTTCGTTGGGTATCCAGACTCCGATTATTACGTTGAGCGTTCAGGCTCCGATCAGTTTCATTGGGTATCCAGACTCTAGTTATTACGTTGAGCGTTCAGGCTCCGGTCATTTTCGTTGAGTATCCAGACTCCGATTATTAAGTTGAGTGTCAGGCTCCGCTCATTTTCGTTGAGTATCCAGACTCCGATTATTATGTTGAGCGTTTAGGATTCGATCAGTTTCGTTGAGTATCTTGACTCCAAATATTACGTTGAGCGTTCAGGCTCTGGTCAGTTTCATTGGGTATCCAGACTCCGGTGATTACGTTGATCGTTCAGGCTCCGGTCATTTTCGTTGACTATCCAGACTCGGGTTATTACGTTAAGCGTTTAGGCTCCGGTCAGTTTCGTTGAGTATCCAGATTCCGATTATTACGTTGAGCGTTCAGGCTCCGGTCAGTTACGTTGGGTATCTAGACTCCGGTTTTTATGTTGAGCGTTCAGGCTCCAGTCATTTTCGTTGAGTATCCAGACTCCGGTTATTAAGTTGAGCGTCAGGCTCCGACCATTTTCGTTGAGTATCCAGACTCTGATTATTACGTTGAGCGTTCAGGCTCCGGTTATTTTCGTTGAGTATCCTGACTCCGGCTATTACGTTGAGGGTTCAGACTCCGGTCATTTTCGTTGAGTATCTAGACTCCTGTCATTACGTTGCATGTTCAGGCTCCGGTCATTTTCGTTGAGTATCCATACTCCGGTCAATACGTTGAGAGATCAGGCTCCGGTCATTTTCGTTGAGTATCCAGACTCCGGTCATTACATTGAGCGTTCAGGATCCGGTCATTTTCGTTGAGTATCATAACTCCATTTATTACGTTGAGCGTTCAGGATCCAGTCAGTTTCATTGAGTATCCAGACTCCAAATATTACGTTGAGCGTTCAGGCTCCGGTCAGTTTCTTTGGGTATCCAGACTCCGGTGATTACGTTGATCATTCAGACTCCGGTCATTTTCGTTGACTATCCAGACTCGGGTTATTACGTTGAGCGTTCAGGCTCCGGTCAGTTTTGTTGAGTATCCAGATTCCGGTTATTACGTTGAGCGTTCAGGCTCCGGTCTGTTTTGTTGAGTATCGAGATTCCGGTTATTACGTTGAGCGTTCAGGCTCCGGTCAGTTTCGTTGGGTATCCAGACTCCGGTTATTACGTTGAGCGTTCAGGCTCCGGTAAGTTTCGTTGGGTATCCAGACTCCGGTTATTACGTTGAGCGTTCAGGTTCTGGTCAATTTCGTTGGGTATCCAGACTCTAGTTATTACGTTGAGCGTTTAGGCTCCGGTCATTTTCGTTGAGTATCCAGACTCCGGTTATTAAGGTTAGTGTCAGGCTCCGATCATTTTCGTTGAGTATCCAGACTCCGATTATTACGTTGAGCGTTCAGGATTCGATCAGTTTTGTTGAGTATCTTGACTCCAAATATTACGTTGATCGTTCAGGCTCCAGTCAATTTAGTTGACTATCCAGACTCGGGTTAATAGTTGAGCGTTCAGGCCTCGGTCAGTTTTGTTGAGTATCCAGATTCCGGTTATTACGTTGAGCGTTCAGGCTCCGGTCAGTTTAGTTGGGTATCCAGACTCCGGTTATTACGTTGAGCGTTCAGGCTCCGGTCATTTTTGTTGCGTATCCAGACTCCGGTTATTAAGTTGAGCGTTAGGCTCTGATCAATTTCGTTGAGTATCCAAACTCTGATTATTACGTTGAGCGTTCAGGATTCGATCAGTTTCGTTGAGTATCTTGACTCCAAATATTACGTTGAGCGTTCAGGCTCCGGTCAGTTTCATTGGGTATCCAGACTCCGGTGATTACGTTGATCGTTCAGGCTCCGGTCATTTTCGTTGAGTATCCATACTCCGGTCAATACGTTGAGTGATCAGGCTCCGGTCATTTTCGTTGAGTATCCAGACTCCGGTCATTACATTGAGCGTTCAGGATCCGGTCATTTTCGTTGAGTATCATAACTCCATTTATTACGTTGAGCGTTCAGGATCCGGTCAGTTTCGTTGAGTATCCAGACTCCAAATATTACGTTGAGCGTTCAGGCTCCGGTCAGTTTCGTTGGGTATCCAGACTCCGGTGATTACGTTGATCGTTCAGGCTCCGGTCATTTTCGTTGACTATCCAGACTCGGGTTATTACGTTGAGCGTTCAGGCTCTGGTCAGTTTTGTTGAGTATCCAGATTCCGGTTATTACGTTGAGCGTTCAGGCTCCGGTCAGTTTCGTTGGGTATCCAGACTCCGGTTATTACGTTGAGCGTTCAGGCTCCGGTAAGTTGCGTTGGGTATCCAGACTCCGGTTATTACGTTGAGCGTTCAGGCTCCGGTCAGTTTCGTTGGGTATCCAGACTCTAGTTATTACGTTGAGCGTTCAGACTCCGGTCATTTTCGTTGAGTATCCAGACTCTGGTTATTAAGTTGAGTGTCAGGCTCCGATCATTTTCGTTGAGTATCCAGACTCCGGTGATTACGTTGTTCGTTCAGGCTCCGGTCATTTTCGTTGACTATCCAGACTCGGGTTATTACGTTAAGCGTTCAGGCTCCAGTCAGTTTCGTTGAGTATCCAGATTCCGATTATTACTTTGAGCGTTCAGGCTCCGGTCAGTTTCGTTGGGTATCCAAACTCCGGTTATTACGTTGAGCGTTCAGGCTCTGGTCATTTTCATTGCGTATCCAGACTCCGGTTATTAAGTTGAGCGTTAGGCTCCGATAATTTTCGTTGAGTATCCAGACTCTGATTATTACGTTGAGCGTTCAGGCTCCGGTTATTTTCGTTGAGTATCTTGACTCCGGTTATTACGTTGAGGGTTCATACTCCGGTCATTTTCGTTGAGTATCTAGACTCCTGTCATTACGTTGAACGTTCAGGCTCCAGTCATTTTCGTTGAGTATCCATACTCCGGTCAATACGTTGAGCGATCAGGCTCTGGTCATTTTCGTTGAGTATCCAGACTCCGGTCATTACATTGAGCGTTCAGGATCCGGTCATTTTCGTTGAGTATCATAACTCCATTTATTACGTTGAGCGTTCAGGATCCGGTGAGTTTCGTTGAGTATCCAGACTCCAAATATTACGTTGAGCGTTCAGGCTCCGGCCAGTTTCGTTGGGTATCCAGACTCCGGTGATTACATTGATCATTCAGGCTCCGGTCATTTTCGTTGACTATCCAGACTCGGGTTATTACGTTGAGCGTTCAGGCTCCGGTCAGTTTTGTTGAGTATCGAGATTCCGGTTATTACGTTGAGCGTTCAGGCTCCAGTCAGTTTCGTTGGGTATCCAGACTCCGGTTATTACGTTGAGCGTTCAGGCTCCGGTAAGTTTCGTTGGGTATCCAGACTCCGGTTATTACGTTGAGCGTTCAGGTTCTGGTCAGTTTCGTTGGGTATCCAGACTCTAGTTATTACGTTGAGCGTTTAGGCTCCGGTCATTTTCGTTGAGTATCCAGACTCCGGTTATTAAGTTGAGTGTCAGGCTCCGATCATTTTCGTTGAGTATCCAGACTCCGATTATTACGTTGAGCGTTCAGGATTCGATCAGTTTTGTTGAGTATCTTGACTCCAAATATTACGTTGATCGTTCAGGCTCCAGTCATTTTAGTTGACTATCCAGACTCGGGTTATTATGTTGAGCGTTCAGGCCCCGGTCAGTTTTGTTGAGTATCCAGATTCCGGTTATTACGTTGAGCGTTCAGGCTCCGGTCAGTTTAGTTGGGTATCCAGACTCCGGTTATTATGTGGAGCGTTCAGGCTCCGGTCATTTTTGTTGCGTATCCAGACTCCGGATATTAAGTTGAGCGTTAGGCTCCGATCAATTTCGTTGAGTATCCAAACTCTGATTATTACGTTGAGCGTTCAGGATTCGATCAGTTTCGTTGAGTATCTTGACTCCAAATATTACGTTGAGCGTTCAGGCTCCGGTCAGTTTCATTGGGTATCCAGACTCCGGTGATTACGTTGATCGTTCAGGCTCCGGTCATTTTCGTTGAGTATCCATTCTCCGGTCAATACGTTGAGTGATCAGGCTCCGGTCATTTTCGTTGAGTATCCAGACTCCGGTCATTACATTGAGCGTTCAGGATCCGGTCATTTTCGTTGAGTATCATAACTCCATTTATTACGTTGAGCGTTCAGGATCCGGTCAGTTTCGTTGAGTATCCAGACTCCAAATATTACGTTGAGCGTTCAGGCTCCGGTCAGTTTCGTTGGGTATCCAGACTCCGGTGATTACGTTGATCGTTCAGGCTCCAGTCATTTTCGTTGACTATCCAGACTCGGGTTATTACGTTGAGCGTTCAGGCTCCGGTCAGTTTTGTTGAGTATCCAGATTCCGGTTATTACGTTGAGCGTTCAGGCTCCGGTCAGTTTCGTTGGTTATCAGAACTCCGGTTATTACGTTGAGCGTTCAGGCTCCGGTAAGTTGCGTTGGGTATCCAGACTCCGGTTATTACGTTGAGCGTTCAGGCTCCGGTCAGTTTCGTTGGGTATCCAGACTCTAGTTATTACGTTGAGCGTTCAGACTCCGGTCATTTTCGTTGAGTATCCAGACTCCGGTTATTAAGTTGAGTGTCAGGCTCCGATCATTTTCGTTGAGTATCCAGACTCCGGTGATTACGTTGTTCGTTCAGGCTCCGGTCATTTTCGTTGACTATCTAGACTCGGGTTATTACGTTATGCGTTCAGGCTCCAGTCAGTTTCGTTGAGTATCCAGATTCCGATTATTACTTTGAGCGTTCAGGCTCCGGTCAGTTTCGGTGGGTATCCAAACTCCGGTTATTACGTTGAGCGTTCAGGCTCTGGTCATTTTCATTGCGTATCCAGACTCCGGTTATTAAGTTGAGCGTTAGGCTCCGATAATTTTCGTTGAGTATCCAGACTCTGATTATTACGTTGAGCGTTCAGGCTCTGGTTATTTTCGTTGAGTATCTTGACTCCGGTTATTACGTTGAGGGTTCATACTCCGGTCATTTTCGTTGAGTATCTAGACTCCTGTCATTACGTTGAACGTTCAGGCTCCAGTCATTTTCATTGAGTATCCATACTCCGGTCAATACGTTGAGCGATCAGGCTCTGGTCATTTTCGTTGAGTATCCAGACTCCGGTCATTACATTGAGCGTTCAGGATCCGGTCATTTTCGTTGAGTATCATAACTCCATTTATTACGTTGAGCGTTCAGGATCCGGTGAGTTTCGTTGAGTATCCAGACTCCAAATATTACGTTGAGCGTTCAGGCTCCGGCCAGTTTCGTTGGGTATCCAGACTCCGGTGATTACGTTGATCATTCAGGCTCCGGTCATTTTCGTTGACTATCCAGACTCGAGTTATTACGTTGAGCGTTCAGGCTCCGGTCAGTTTTGTTGAGTATCGAGATTCCGGTTATTACGTTGAGCGTTCAGGCTCCAGTCAGTTTCGTTGGGTATCCAGACTCCAGTTATTACGTTGAGCGTTCAGGCTCCGGTAAGTTTCATTGGGTATCCAGACTCCGGTTATTACGTTGAGCGTTCAGGTTCTGGTCAGTTTCGTTGGGTATCCAGACTCTAGTTATTACGTTGAGCGTTTAGGCTCCGGTCATTTTCGTTGAGTATCCAGACTCCGGTTATTAAGTTGAGTGTCAGGCTCCGATCATTTTCGTTGAGTATCCAGACTCCGATTATTACGTTGAGCGTTCAGGATTCGATCAGTTTTGTCGAGTATCTTGACTCCAAATATTACGTTGATCGTTCAGGCTCCAGTCATTTTAGTTGACTATCCAGACTCGGGTTATTACGTTGAGCGTTCAGGCCCCGGTCAGTTTTGTTGAGTATCCAGATTCCGGTTATTACGTTGAGCGTTCAGGCTCCGGTCAGTTTAGTTGGGTATCCAGACTCCGGTTATTATGTGGAGCGTTCAGGCTCCGGTCATTTTTGTTGCGTATCCAGACTCCGGTTATTAAGTTGAGCGTTAGGCTCCGATCAATTTCGTTGAGTATCCAAACTCTGATTATTACGTTGAGCGTTCAGGATTCGATCAGTTTCGTTGAGTATCATAACTCCATTTATTACGTTGAGCGTTCAGGATCCGGTCAGTTTCATTGGGTATCCAGACTCCGGTGATTACGTTGATCGTTCAGGCTCCGGTCATTTTCGTTGAGTATCCATTCTCCGGTCAATACGTTGAGTGATCAGGCTCCGGTCATTTTCGTTTAGTATCCAGACTCCGGTCATTACATTGAGCGTTCAGGATCCGGTCATTTTCGTTGAGTATCATAACTCCATTTATTACGTTGAGCGTTCAGGATCCGGTCAGTTTCGTTGAGTATCCAGGCTCCAAATATTACGTTGAGCGTTCAGGCTCCGGTCAGTTTCGTTGGGTATCCAGACTCCGGTGATTACGTTGATCGTTCAGGCTCCGGTCATTTTTGTTGACTATCCAGACTCGGGTTATTACGTTGAGCGTTCAGGCTCCGGTCAGTTTTGTTGAGTATCCAGATTTCGGTTATTACGTTGAGCGTTCAGGCTCCGGTCAGTTTCGTTGGGTATCCAGACTCCGGTTATTACGTTGAGCGTTCAGGCTCCGGTAAGTTGCGTTGGGTATCCAGACTCCGGTTATTACGTTGAGCGTTCAGGCTCCGGTCAGTTTCGTTGGGTATCCAGACTCTAGTTATTACGTTGAGCGTTCAGACTCCGGTCATTTTCGTTGAGTATCCAGACTCCGGTTATTAAGTTGAGTGTCAGGCTCCGATCATTTTCGTTGAGTATCCAGACTTCGGTGATTACGTTGTTCGTTCAGGCTCCGGTCATTTTCGTCGACTATCCAGACTCGGGTTATTACGTTAAGCGTTCAGGCTCCAGTCAGTTTCGTTGAGTATCCAGATTCCGATTATTACTTTGAGCGTTCAGGCTCCGGTCAGTTTCGTTGGGTATCCAAACTCCGGTTATTACGTTGAGCGTTCAGGCTCTGGTCATTTTCATTGCGTATCCAGACTCCGGTTATTAAGTTGAGCGTTAGGCTCCGATCAATTTCGTTGAGTATCCAAACTCTGATTATTACGTTGAGCGTTCAGGATTCGATCAGTTTCGTTGAGTATCATAACTCCATTTATTACGTTGAGCGTTCAGGATCCGGTCAGTTTCATTGGGTATCCAGACTCCGGTGATTACGTTGATCGTTCAGGCTCCGGTCATTTTCGTTGAGTATCCATTCTCCGGTCAATACGTTGAGTGATCAGGCTCCGGTCATTTTCGTTGAGTATCCAGACTCCGGTCATTACATTGAGCGTTCAGGATCCGGTCATTTTCGTTGAGTATCATAACTCCATTTATTACGTTGAGCGTTCAGGATCCGGTCAGTTTCGTTGAGTATCCAGGCTCCAAATATTACGTTGAGCGTTCAGGCTCCGGTCAGTTTCGTTGGGTATCCAGACTCCGGTGATTACGTTGATCGTTCAGGCTCCGGTCATTTTCGTTGACTATCCAGACTCGGGTTATTACGTTGAGCGTTCAGGCTCCGGTCAGTTTTGTTGAGTATCCAGATTTCGGTTATTACGTTGAGCGTTCAGGCTCCGGTCAGTTTCGTTGGGTATCCAGACTCCGGTTATTACGTTGAGCGTTCAGTCTCCGGTAAGTTGCGTTGGGTATCCAGACTCCGGTTATTACGTTGAGCGTTCAGGCTCCGGTCAGTTTCGTTGGGTATCCAGACTCTAGTTATTACGTTGAGCGTTCAGACTCCGGTCATTTTCGTTGAGTATCCAGACTCCGGTTATTAAGTTGAGTGTCAGGCTCCGATCATTTTCGTTGAGTATCCAGACTCTGGTGATTACGTTGTTCGTTCAGGCTCCGGTCATTTTCGTCGACTATCCAGACTCGGGTTATTACGTTAAGCGTTCAGGCTCCAGTCAGTTTCGTTGAGTATCCAGATTCCGATTATTACTTTGAGCGTTCAGGCTCCGGTCAGTTTCGTTGGGTATCCAAACTCCGGTTATTACGTTGAGCGTTCAGGCTCTGGTCATTTTCATTGCGTATCCAGACTCCGGTTATTAAGTTGAGCGTTAGGCTCCGATAATTTTCGGTGAGTATCCAGACTCTGATTATTACGTTGAGCGTTCAGGCTCCGGTTATTTTCGTTGAGTATCTTGACTCCGGTTATTACGTTGAGGGTTCATACTCCGGTCATTTTCGTTGAGTATCTAGACTCCTGTCATTACGTTGAACGTTCAGGCTCCAGTCATTTTTCGTTGAGTATCCATACTCCGGTTAATACGTTGAGCGATCAGGCTCTGGTCATTTTCGTTGAGTATCCAGACTCCGGTCATTACATTGAGCGTTCAGGATCCGGTCATTTTCGTTGAGTATCATAACTCCATTTATTACGTTGAGCGTTCAGGATCCGGTGAGTTTCGTTGAGTATCCAGACTCCAAATATTACGTTGAGCGTTCAGGCTCCGGCCAGTTTCGTTGGGTATCCAGACTCCGGTGATTACGTTGATCATTCAGGCTCCAGTCATTTTCGTTGACTATCCAGACTCGGGTTATTACGTTGAGCGTTCAGGCTCCGGTCAGTTTTGTTGAGTATCGAGATTCCGGTTATTACGTTGAGCGTTCAGGCTCCGGTCAGTTTCGTTGGGTATCCAGACTCCGGTTATTACGTTGAGCGTTCAGGCTCCGGTAAGTTTCGTTGGGTATCCAGACTCCGGTTATTACGTTGAGCGTTCAGGTTCTGGTCAGTTTCGTTGGGTATCCAGACTCTAGTTATTACGTTGAGCGTTTAGGCTCCGGTCATTTTCGTTGGGTATCCAGACTCCGGTTATTAAGTTGAGTGTCAGGCTCCGATCATTTTCGTTGAGTATCCAGACTCCGATTATTACGTTGAGCGTTCAGGATTCGATCAGTTTTGTTGAGTATCTTGACTCCAAATATTACGTTGATCGTTCAGGCTCCAGTCATTTTAGTTGACTATCCAGACTCGGGTTATTACGTTGAGCGTTCAGGCCCCGGTCAGTTTTGTTGAGTATCCAGATTCCGGTTATTACGTTGAGCGTTCAGGCTCCGGTCAGTTTAGTTGGGTATCCAGACTCCGGTTATTATGTGGAGCGTTCAGGCTCCGGTCATTTTTGTTGCGTATCCAGACTCCGGTTATTAAGTTGAGCGTTAGGCTCCGATCAATTTCGTTGAGTATCCAAACTCTGATTATTACGTTGAGCGTTCAGGATTCGATCAGTTTCGTTGAGTATCTTGACTCCAAATATTACGTTGAGCGTTCAGGCTCCGGTCAGTTTCATTGGGTATCCAGACTCCGGTGATTACGTTGATCGTTCAGGCTCCGGTCATTTTCGTTGAGTATCCATTCTCCGGTCAATATGTTGAGTGATCAGGCTCCGGTCATTTTCGTTGAGTATCCAGACTCCGGTCATTACATTGAGCGTTCAGGATCCGGTCATTTTCGTTGAGTATCATAACTCCATTTATTACGTTGAGCGTTCAGGATCCGGTCAGTTTCGTTGAGTATCCATACTCCAAATATTACGTTGAGCGTTCAGGCTCCGGTCAGTTTCGTTGGGTATCCAGACTCCGGTGATTACGTTGATCGTTCAGGCTCCGGTCATTTTCGTTGACTATCCAGACTCGGGTTATTACGTTGAGCGTTCAGGCTCCGGTCAGTTTTGTTGAGTATCCAGATTCCGGTTATTACGTTGAGCGTTCAAGCTCCGGTCAGTTTCGTTGGGTATCCAGACTCCGGTTATTACGTTGAGCGTTCAGGCTCCGGTAAGTTGCGTTGGGTATCCAGACTCCGGTTATTACGTTGAGCGTTCAGGCTCCGGTCAGTTTCGTTGGGTATCCAGACTCTAGTTATTACGTTGAGCGTTCAGACTCCGGTCATTTTCGTTGAGTATCCAGATTCCGGTTATTAAGTTGAGTGTCAGGCTCCGATCATTTTCGTTGAGTATCCAGACTCCGGTGATTACGTTGTTCGTTCAGGCTCCGGTCATTTTCGTTGACTATCCAGACTCGGGTTATTACGTTAAGCGTTCAGGCTCCAGTCAGTTTCGTTGAGTATCCAGATTCCGATTATTACTTTGAGCGTTCAGGCTCCGGTCATTTTCGTTGAGTATCCAAACTCCGGTTATTACGTTGAGCGTTCAGGCTCTGGTCATTTTCATTGCGTATCCAGACACTGGTTATTAAGTTGAGCGTTAGGCTCCGATAATTTTCGTTGAGTATCCAGACTCTGATTATTACGTTGAGCGTTCAGGCTCCGGTTATTTTCGTTGAGTATCTTGACTCCGGTTATTACGTTGAGGGTTCATACTCCGGTCATTTTCGTTGAGTATCTAGACTCCTGTCATTACGTTGAACGTTCAGGCTCCAGTCATTTTCGTTGAGTATCCATACTCCGGTCAATACGTTGAGCGATCAGGCTCTGGTCATTTTCGTTGAGTATCCAGACTCCGGTCATTACATTGAGCGTTCAGGATCCGGTCATTTTCGTTGAGTATCATAACTCCATTTATTACGTTGAGCGTTCAGGATCCGGTGAGTTTCGTTGAGTATCCAGACTCCAAATATTACGTTGAGCGTTCAGGCTCCGGCCAGTTTCGTTGGGTATCCAGACTCCGGTGATTACGTTGATCATTCAGGCTCCGGTCATTTTCGTTGACTATCCAGACTCGGGTTATTACGTTGAGCGTTCAGGCTCCGGTCTGTTTTGTTGAGTATCGAGATTCCGGTTATTACGTTTAGCGTTCAGGCTCCGGTCAGTTTCGTTTGGTATCCAGACTCCGGTTATTACGTTGAGCGTTCAGGCTCCGGTAAGTTTCGTTGGGTATCCAGACTCCGGTTATTACGTTGAGCGTTCAGGTTCTGGTCAGTTTCGTTGGGTATCCAGACTCTAGTTATTACGTTGAGCGTTTAGGCTCCGGTCATTTTCGTTGAGTATTCAGACTCCGGTTATTAAGTTGAGTGTCAGGCTCCGATCATTTTCGTTGAGTATCCAGACTCCGATTATTACGTTGAGCGTTCAGGATTCGATCAGTTTTGTTGAGTATCTTGACTCCAAATATTACGTTGATCGTTCAGGCTCCAGTCATTTTAGTTGACTATCCAGACTCGGGTTATTACGTTGAGCGTTCAGGCCCCGGTCAATTTTGTTGAGTATCCAGATTCCGGTTATTACGTTGAGCGTTCAGGCTCTGGTCAGTTTAGTTGGGTATCCAGACTCCGGTTATTATGTGGAGCGTTCAGGCTCCGGTCATTTTTGTTGCGTATCCAGACTCCGGTTATTAAGTTGAGCGTTAGGCTCCGTTCAATTTCGTTGAGTATCCAAACTCTGATTATTACATTGAGCGTTCAGGATTCGATCAGTTTCGTTGAGTATCTTGACTCCAAATATTACGTTGAGCGTTCAGGCTCCGGTCAGTTTCATTGGGTATCCAGACTCCGGTGATTACGTTGATCGTTCAGGCTCCGGTCATTTTCGTTGAGTATCCATTCTCCGGTCAATACGTTGAGCGATCAGGCTCTGGTCATTTTCGTTGAGTATCCAGACTCCGGTCATTACATTGAGCGTTCAGGATCCGGTCATTTTCGTTGAGTATCATAACTCCATTTATTACGTTGAGCGTTCAGGATCCGGTCAGTTTTGTTGAGTATCCAGACTCCAAATATTACGTTGAGCGTTCAGGCTCCGGCCAGTTTCGTTGGGTATCCAGACTCCGGTGATTACGTTGATCATTCAGGCTCCGGTCATTTTCGTTGACTATCCAGACTCGGGTTATTACGTTGAGCGTTCAGGCTCCGGTCTGTTTTGTTGAGTATCGAGATTCCGGTTATTACGTTGAGCGTTCAGGCTCCGGTCAGTTTCATTTGGTATCCAGACTACGGTTATAACGTTGAGCGTTCAGGCTCCGGTAAGTTTCGTTGGGTATCCAGACTCCGGTTATTACGTTGAGCGTTCAGGTTCTGGTCAGTTTCGTTGGGTATCCAGACTCTAGTTATTACGTTGAGCGTTTAGGCTCCGGTCATTTTCGTTGAGTATTCAGACTCCGGTTATTAAGTTGAGTGTCAGGCTCCGATCATTTTCGTTGAGTATCCAGACTCCGATTATTACGTTGAGCGTTCAGGATTCGATCAGTTTTGTTGAGTATCTTGACTCCAAATATTACGTTGATCGTTCAGGCTCCAGTCATTTTAGTTGACTATCCAGACTCGGGTTATTACGTTGAGCGTTCAGGCCCCGGTCAATTTTGTTGAGTATCCAGATTCCGGTTATTACGTTGAGCGTTCAGGCTCCGGTCAGTTTAGTTGGGTATCCAGACTCCGGTTATTATGTGGAGCGTTCAGGCTCCGGTCATTTTTGTTGCGTATCCAGACTCCGGTTATTAAGTTGAGCGTTAGGCTCCGTTCAATTTCGTTGAGTATCCAAACTCTGATTATTACGTTGAGCGTTCAGGATTCGATCAGTTTCGTTGAGTATCTTGACTCCAAATATTACGTTGAGCGTTCAGGCTCCGGTCAGTTTCATTGGGTATCCAGACTCCGGTGATTACGTTGATCGTTCAGGCTCCGGTCATTTTCGTTGAGTATCCATTCTCCGGTCAATACGTTGAGTGATCAGGCTCCGGTCATTTTCGTTGAGTATCCAGACTCCGGTCATTACATTGAGCGTTCAGGATCCGGTCATTTTCGTTGAGTATCATAACTCCATTTATTACGTTGAGCGTTCAGGATCCGGTCAGTTTCGTTGAGTATCCAGACTCCAAATATTACGTTGAACGTTCAGGCTCCGGTCAGTTTCGTTGGGTATCCAGACTCCGGTGATTACGTTGATTGTTCAGGCTCCGGTCATTTTCGTTGACTATCCAGACTCGGGTTATTACGTTGAGCGTTCAGGCTCTGGTCAGTTTTGTTGAGTATCCAGATTCCGGTTATTACGTTGAGCGTTCAGGCTCCGGTCAGTTTCGTTGGGTATCCAGACTCCGGTTATTACGTTGAGCGTTCAGGCTCCGATAAGTTGCGTTGGGTATCTAGACTCCGGTTATTACGTTGAGCGTTCAGGCTCCGGTCAGTTTCGTTGGGTATCCAGACTCTAGTTATTACGTTGAGCGTTCAGACTCCGGTCATTTTCGTTGAGTATCCAGATTCCGGTTATTAAGTTGAGTGTCAGGCTCCGATCATTTTCGTTGAGTATCCAGACTCCGGTGATTACGTTGTTCGTTCAGGCTCCGGTCATTTTCGTTGACTATCCAGACTCGGGTTATTACGTTAAGCGTTCAGGCTCCAGTCAGTTTCGTTGAGTATCCAGATTCCGATTATTACTTTGAGCGTTCAGGCTCCGGTCAGTTTCGTTGGGTATCCAAACTCCGGTTATTACGTTGAGCGTTCAGGCTCTGGTCATTTTCATTGCGTATCCAGACTCCGGTTATTAAGTTGAGCGTTAGGCTCCGATAATTTTCGTTGAGTATCCAGACTCTGATTATTACGTTGAGAATTCAGGCTCCGGTTATTTTCGTTGAGTATCTTGACTCCGGTTATTACGTTGAGGGTTCATACTACGGTCATTTTCGTTGAGTATCTAGACTCCTGTCATTACGTTGAACGTTCAGGCTCCGGTCATTTTCGTTGAGTATCCATACTCCGGTCAATACGTTGAGAGATCAGGCTCCGGTCATTTTCGTTGAGTATCCAGACTCCGGTCATTACATTGAGCGTTCAGGATCCGGTCATTTTCGTTGAGTATCATAACTCCATTTATTACGTTGAGCGTTCAGGATCCAGTCAGTTTCGTTGAGTATCCAGACTCCAAATATTACGTTGAGCGTTCAGGCTCCGGTCAGTTTCTTTGGGTATCCAGACTCCGGTGATTACGTTGATCATTCAGGCTCCGGTCATTTTCGTTGACTATCCAGACTCGGGTTATTACGTTGAGCGTTCAGGCTCCGGTCAGTTTTGTTGAGTATCCAGATTCCGGTTATTACGTTGAGCGTTCAGGCTCTGGTCAGTTTCGTTGGGTATCCAGACTCCGGTTATTACGTTGAGCGTTCAGGCTCCGGTAAGTTTCGTTGGGTATCCAGACTCCGGTTATTACGTTGAGCGTTCAGGTTCTGGTCAGTTTCGTTGGGTATCCAGACTCTAGTTATTACGCTGAGCGTTTAGGCTCCGGTCATTTTCGTTGAGTATCCAGACTCCGGTTATTAAGTTGAGTGTCAGGCTCCAATCATTTTCGTTGAGTATCCAGACTCCGATTATTACGTTGAGCGTTCAGGATTCGATCAGTTTTGTTGAGTATCTTGACTCCAAATATTACGTTGATCGTTCAGGCTCCAATCATTTTAGTTGACTATCCAGACTCGGGTTATTACGTTGAGCGTTCAGGCCCCGGTCAGTTTTGTTGAGTATCCAGATTCCGGTTATTACGTTGAGCGTTCAGGCTCCGGTCAGTTTAGTTGGGTATCCAGACTCCGGTTATTACGTTGAGCGTTCAGGCTCCGGTCATTTTTGTTGCGTATCCAGACTCCGGTTATTAAGTTGAGCGTTAGGCTCCGATCAATTTCGTTGAGTATCCAGACTCTGATTATTACGTTGAGCGTTCAGGATTCGATCAGTTTCGTTGAGTATCTTGACTCCAAATATTACGTTGAGCGTTCAGGCTCCGGTTATTTTCGTTGAGTATCTTGACTCCGGTTATTACGTTGAGGGTTCATACTCCGGTCATTTTCGTTGAGTATCTAGACTCCTGTCATTACGTTGAACGTTCAGGCTCCGGTCATTTTCGTTGAGTATCCATACTCCGGTCAATACGTTGAGTGATCAGGCTCCGGTCATTTTCGTTGAGTATCCAGACTCCGTTCATTACATTGAGCATTCAGGATCCGGTCATTTTTGTTGAGTATCATAACTCCATTTATTACGTTGAGCGTTCAGGATCCGGTCAGTTTCGTTGAGTATCCAGACTCCAAATATTACGTTGAGCGTTCAGGCTCCGGTCAGTTTCGTTGGGTATCCAGACTCCGGTGATTACGTTGATCGTTCAGGCTCCGGTCATTTTCGTTGACTATCCAGACTCGGGTTATTACGTTGAGCGTTCAGGCTCCGGTCAGTTTTGTTGAGTATCCAGATTCTGGTTATTACGTTGAGCGTTCAGGCTCCGGTCAGTTTCGTTGGGTATCCAGACTCCGGTTATTACTTTGAGCGTTCAGGCTCCGGTAAGTTGCGTTGGGTATCCAGACTCCGGTTATTACGTTGAGCGTTCAGGCTCCGGTCAGTTTCGTTGGGTATCCAGACTCTAGTTATTACGTTGAGCGTTCAGACTCCGGTCATTTTCGTTGAGTATCCAGACTCCGGTTATTAAGTTGAGTGTCAGGCTCCGATCATTTTCGTTGAGTATCCAGACTCCGGTGATTACGTTGTTCGTTCAGGATCCGGTCATTTTCGTTGACTATCCAGACTCGGGTTATTACGTTAAGCGTTCAGGCTCCAGTCAGTTTCGTTGAGTATCCAGATTTCGATTATTACTTTGAGCGTTCAGGCTCCGGTCAATTTCGTTGGGTATCCAAACTCCGGTTTTTACGTTGAGCGTTCAGGCTCCGGTCATTTTCATTGCGTATCCAGACTCCGGTTATTAAGTTGAGCGTTAGGCTCCGATAATTTTCGTTGAGTATCCAGACTCTGATTATTACGTTGAGCGTTCAGGCTCCGGTTATTTTCGTTGAGTATCTTGACTCCAGTTATTACGTTGAGGGTTCATACTCCGGTCATTTTCGTTGAGTATCTAGACTCCTGTCATTACGTTGAACGTTCAGGCTCCGGTCATTTTCGTTGAGTATCCATACTCCGGTCAATACGTTGAGAGATCAGGCTCCGGTCATTTTCGTTGAGTATCCAGACTCCGGTCATTACATTGAGCGTTCAGGATCCGGTCATTTTCGTTGAGTATCATAACTCCATTTATTACGTTGAGCGTTCAGGATCCAGTCAGTTTCGTTGAGTATCCAGACTCCAAATATTACGTTGAGCGTTCAGGCTCCGGTCAGTTTCTTTGGGTATCCAGACTCCGGTGATTACGTTGATCATTCAGGCTCCGGTCATTTTCGTTGACTATCCAGACTCGGGTTATTACGTTGAGCGTTCAGGCTCCGGTCAGTTTTGTTGAGTATCCAGATTCCGGTTATTACGTTGAACGTTTAGGCTCCGGTCAGTTTCGTTGGGTATCCAGACTCCGGTTATTACGTTGAGCGTTCAGGCTCCGGTAAGTTTCCTTGGGTATCCAGACTCCGGTTATTACGTTGAGCGTTCAGGTTCCGGTCAGTTTGGTTGGGTATCCAGACTCTAGTTATTACGTTGAGCGTTCAGACTCCGGTCATTTTCGTTGAGTATCCAGACTCCGGTTATTAAGTTGAGTGTCAGGCTCCGATCATTTTCGTTGAGTATCCAGACTCCGGTGATTACGTTGTTCGTTCAGGATCCGGTCATTTTCGTTGACTATCCAGACTCGGGTTATTACGTTAAGCGTTCAGGCTCCAGTCAGTTTCGTTGAGTATCCAGATTCCGATTATTACTTTGAGCATTCAGGCTCCGGTCAGTTTCGTTGGGTATTTAAACTCCGGTTATTACGTTGAGCGTTCAGGCTCTGGTCATTTTCATTGCGTATCCAGACTCCGGTTATTAAGTTGAGCGTTAGGCTCCGATAATTTTCGTTGAGTATCCAGACTCTGATTATTACGTTGAGCGTTCAGGCTCCGGTTATTTTCGTTGAGTATCTTGACTCCGGTTATTACGTTGAGGGTTCATACTCCGGTCATTTTCGTTGAGTATCTAGACTCCTGTCATTACGTTGAACGTTCAGGCTCCAGTCATTTTCGTTGAGTATCCATACTCCGGTCAATATGTTGAGCGATCAGGCTCTGGTCATTTTCGTTGAGTATCCAGACTCCGGTCATTACATTGAGCGTTCAGGATCCGGTCATTTTCGTTGAGTATCATAACTCCATTTATTACGTTGAGCGTTCAGGATCCGGTGAGTTTCGTTGAGTATCCAGACTCCAAATATTACGTTGAGCGTTCAGGCTCCGGCCAGGTTCGTTGGGTATCCAGACTCCGGTGATTACGTTGATCGTTCAGGCCCCGTTCATTTTCGTTGACTATCCAGATTCGGGTTATTACATTGAGCGTTCAGGCTCCGGTCAGTTTTGTTGAGTATCCAGATTCCGGTTATTACGTTGAGCGTTCAGGCTCTGGTCAGTTTCGTTGGGTATCCAGACTCCGGTTATTACGTTGAGCGTTTAGGCTCCGGTAAGTTTCGTTGGGTATCCAGACTCCGGTTATTACGTTGAGCGTTCAGGCTCCGGTCAGTTTCGTTGGGTATCCAGACTCTAGTTATTACGTTGAGCGTTCAGGCTCCGGTCATTTTCGTTGAGTATCCAGACTCCGTGTTGCACCCTAAAATTTGCTCAACCTTATTCACTTGGTTTATGTTTCAATATCATTAGCAGTTGCATATAGAGTCATGTACATAGCCTAACCATCTGCATAGCATAAGCATAGAAAGTCATCCAATAGGAGACCAATCATTATTCTCATCTCTAGAGGCCTATCAAGAGGTTATTATCCTGATTCAATCTCATTCAAGTCATCAGAAAAGAATTTGGAAGCTATCAAGTCAATGGATCAAGCAGCTCATCTATCTCCTAACTGAGGGTATCTGGGGATCAATAAGTAAGTTGTGGGCTGTGAATGGAGCATGGGGAGTATCTGGGCATCATGGGAGACTTAGAAAGTCATTTGGAGAAGGAGACAAGGCATTGATATGATCACAAGTATTGCAGTTGAAGACAGTCAACTAGGGTTTCATCTGGGTCAACCCTGGGCCAACTCTAGGTCAATTAACTGATTGAAAGGAATTAAGGTCTATTGGAGAGATGTGGGGTTCATCATTTGACACATGGATAAGGATATGGTGATATGCCAAGAAGGATTCAAGATAAATCAAGGAGAAGAGGAGTTTCTAAATTAGGGTTTCTGTGTAAAATCCCCTAATTTAGGTCAAATTTCCAAGAAGGATAAGTCAAAATGCAAGCTTCAAATGGATCCTTGGCCAACATGAAACTTGTATAGGATCTCAAGACCTTTAATTTGAGTGGTGGAAGACATCAAGGAGATTTATAGAACTCAAGTTATGGTCCTTGCAAGTTACAGGTCATCTGAGGTATCTGAAATTTTGTCTGTGAAAATGACTTGACTTCCAAGCAATTTTTACCCCTCAAGGAGATTTCAAATGAATTTCTGGTAAACATAAGAGTTGTTCCTCATTGTCGTATCTTTCTATAATGGTATAGTATGCCTTCATATGATTTGTGGAACTCTACTTATGGTCTTGGAAAGCAAAGGGTATTTTGGTCATTTGAGAATTACAGGTCATTTCAACCTATGCCCAAAACTCATACAAGGAAGCTTCAAATGGAAAACTTCACAACATCAAACTTGTTCCAAATGACATTTTGAGTCTAGGAAAGTGACCATGAGAGATTAGAAAGATTCATAGCACAAGGTTTCAAAATTGTTGGATTTAATGAATAAAAATGACCTAAAAAATGAGATTTTTCATATTTTGGCCAAATGAGGTGAAATTATAGGTCATTTTGAATGTAAAAATCATTTTGAGAACATTTGCTAAAGTAGAATTTTGAGCTTGGTTCACATTTTGGGAGTTATTCATGGTTACTTGTAATGGAAGATACATAAGCCAAATCCAAAGGAAAAAGTGCAAGGGAAGTTTCTCCAAGCTTCTAGGAGGTTCTAACCTCACCTATATATTGATATGAGTAACTTCATGCCATGGTTGGTGATCACATTTACTCAAAACCACAATTCATACACTTTCTCTCATTTTGCAAAATCAATCCAAACTCTCTCAAATTCTCATCAATTTGCATCATTCTTGATCTGTTCTTCATCATCATCATCCAAGGACCAGAATTCACGCATTCATTTGGTAAATTGTAGGAGGATTCGTGCCATTCATCATCATCATTCAAAGTGCAAGAATCTTGGAATTACAAGATCCAAGAGGTTTGAGTCAAATTCATTGCATACAGAAGTCAAGTACAAGTTCCCTGATCCATTTCCAATCATTACAAGCATCTGATCAGAGCATTACCTAGTTGTTTTCTTCACTTTACACCAGGTATGTTTCTACTTCGAATTGCATGTTTAGGTTAGAATTATTAGGTTTTGCTAGCATAGGAAGGTTAAGGTAGGATAGAGGACTGAATGTGATGAATTAGGAGAGTTTTCATGGAGTTTGCCATAGGTGCACCATAACTGTTAGGGCTTGTAACTCATGATTTAATGCGCGAAAATCTTGATGGAATATCATGTTGTGATCAGCATGAGGTGTAAATGAGTTTAGGACAAGAAGTGGTGAGGTTTGGAGCGAGTGATGACAGGTGTTAATGGTGGATTCCATCTGCTATACCTATCGGGTTCCATTATTGCTTAAGTTTTAGGAGGAGTATTGGTTATGGTTGTGTAGAGGGAGGAATTTAGAGAAACTTTGCTCTTGGAGTCGAGGGAATTCATGGTGAAATGAGAGAGAACAGAGCACTTGAAGATGCAAGCATGGTTAGGGTTTTCATGGTTTAGGGTTTGCTGGAGGTTGAAGATAACCCCTGGACCACACGATCTTGAGATTGACCTTGACTTGGCTCCTCATCCAACGGCCGTGGTTTAAAAGGAAAACGGAGGGAGAATTTAAACTATGAAACGCCCCGTTTCATTAAGTCTTTCTGACTAGGCTCAAATGTTGCTTGCTAATAACACCCCCTCAAACCAAGCCCAATCCCAATTCAACTGGAAACCTTGCTATTGGCACCGTTCAGAGTTTTTATTTTTTTATTATGTTTTCTGTTTGCATTGGGCCCAGACGCGCTTGCTATGCGCGCCCCCCAGTCTGGGCCCATCTCTTAATTTCAACTGATTTTCACTACTTTCTGCACCCCCTTTCATTTAATTCATTTCATTTTATTTCAAAAAAAATATTAATTCTTTAAAAACCAAAATAATAAATCAAAAAATGCATATTTTCCATTGGTTCTTTTTGCATTATTTTCTTAATTTGGTCAAGAAAATTATCATCCAAAAAAATTAATAATTCATTTCATTTTCTTATTTTTGGCATATTTTCCTTTTAATTAGGTGTAAATAATATTTTGTTTAGTACATGAATTTGTTAATTTTTGTTCTAATAGTTGCTTTAATATTTTTCACCCATTCTTTTTAGGTTGATTAGTAGATAAGATTAGCTTGTGTATACAATTTATTTCCCTTTTTTAGGAATTAATTTTAGGTGTTTAGTTTAGGTGTGAATAACATGAACAAAGTTAGGGTTTTAAGTGATGACTTAGGAGAATTGAATCATTTCCCTTAGGATTTAGAAATTGAAAGTTTGGGGTATGGGACTATAGGGACTATGGATAGTTATTAGATCCCCTTAGAAAAAATCAGGATTCCCCTACTGCTATTAATATACTGTCTATCTTTGATTGATTGGTGTGGTGTGCCCTCTGGGGATTATTGTTTGTCTGTATGGGTATTGGGATTGCCTGGGAATTGGGGGAGCTGAAGACTTGAGAAGATGAAGACCATTGGAGATCCAGAGACTGAAGACCAACTTCCAGAGTTGATGAAGAGATTCCTGCTAGCAGCTGTTGAGGAGATTAGGGTTTAGGAGCTAGGCAGAGCTCTAGATTAGAAAGCTTGATTCTCAAACATGGAGGGCCTTGACTGCCTCCATTCCTCTCTGTGATGCAGAGTCTCTAAGACACTCACCCCCTTCCTTTGGAAGGCTTGGTGCTACTGTCTAAGGGATAGAACTCGTGAGAGAAAATATCTTATGTGTTAGTAGCAGTTGGTTTGCCACCCTTGGTAGTCAACTAATTGCTTAACACCCAATTCACTCTTGTGATTGATCCCTCATCCTGGAGGTTTGAGACTTGAAGAAAAGCCATTGTAGACTGAAGGTTGCTGACAAAGACCTTGCTTGAAGACTGTGGAGATGGAGATTGATGCTTGCTGAAGCTTGAAGATAGGTGTTGATGCAGAGCTGCTGTGGCTGTTTACTTTTCTACTGTATTTCATTTCTGATGTATTGATTGGTTTTCTGGACTGTATTGTTTGTTGTTTACCCTGTTGGGTTGAAGGTGAATCCTATTCACTTTTGCCTATTGTTTTCCAGGTTCGAGGTTGAGTGGGACTCCCTTGCCTCGCTTGTATTGCTGCATTCATGCATTTTACTGTTTTCCTGTATATATCTGATATTGTTTCTGTTTCTGCCAATTCCCTTAGGATCTCTGTTTCTCTCTGCGCAAGAGAGGAGCATGATAGACTCTAGGTCTTAACCCATGCATGATAACATTAGGTTAGTTTGATTCCCTTCGCAACCGTAGGGTAGAGTTCTGTCTCTTCTTCCTCAAAACAAACAGAAAAATACAATAAAATTTCAAACACAATAAAAGATACTTCTTCCGTAAAAGAATGTGAACTCATCAAGACGTCATTTTTGTCCGCTTGGACTGCTAATCAGAAAAACCTTTTTCAGAAGGAATAAAATCAACCAAGACAGACTTGTGTCGTACGTGGCCCGAACTACGTTTGCTCTGATCTTTCATGCTGTATGAAAGTACGTAGGCATAGGATGCGATATCCTAGCGATCAACCTTCCCCTCCTTTCCCGTAGGTAGGCGAACTACGTTGACTCTGATTTCTCGTTCCCGACGGGAATACGTAGGCATAAAGTGCGATACTTTGCCGAGTCATTTTATTTTCATTTTATTTTCTTTTAACCCTTAACCCTTAGAGTAGATAGAATAACAATCCATACCCGAAAACAAGCGTGGATCCCGTCGAGTACGACGGACGTGAGGGGTGCTAATACCTTCCCCTTGCGTAACCGACTCCCGAATCCAGGTTTTGGTTGCGATGACCATACCTTTCCCGTGTTGTGCGAGGTTTATTCTGAGCGTTTCCTTTCCCACCCGTGGGATAAATAACGCACGGTGGTGACTCTTCTGTTCAGCCGGCGCCGATTTTCGCAGTAGCGACAGCTGGCGACTCTGCTGGGGACCCAATGTCCCCTGGCTGCTAAGGACTGCGATAGTTCTTATGCATTTGGGATCCAACGTCCCTTAAGAGAGTCAATCCTAACGCTTGTTTTCCCGTCGAGAATTTTGTATGGATGTATATTTCTGACCTTTATTTTCAGCATTATATATTGATTATTATTGCTATATTGGGGGTGTGACGGGTGTTCTGATATTGAGTGAGAAGCCGGACCTGGGCTTAAGCGCACCTTAGACTTAGAGTAGAGATTAGTGGGCGCGCACGTGCTTTGAATGTCCTAGTGTCCCGCGAAATCTACACTCAGACGAGGTTCTTCTGGTTGGCCTCTTGTCCTGCCCTTTGGGTGGCTCGGGTTGCTGGTTAGTTGGATTGTCGACTCTGGGGACCGATCATTTGGAAGTTGGCTAAGTGAGGCCTCTTCAGGATTTGATGATGCCACTCCTTCTGGGAATCGTATCATCAACCCTGAAAGTCTGTGACGCCGACGACCGCATAGGATGCCATACCTTTGTCAGTTACTAGGACATCTACCCGTGAGAGGGTTTGGGGTTATGCAGGTAACTAGACCTTCAGATACCGGTTATTTCTGGATCAGAGATCCTGGGTATTTATGGAGAGTTATGAGGTCTGTCAGAGACCATTTGGAGATGTGTTATGAGGTCAGTCAGAGACCATTTGGAGATGTGTTATGAGGTCTATCAGAGACCAGTTGGAGGGTTCTAAGGTCTGTCAGAGACCTATTGGAGTTATGATTTGAGGTCTATCAGAGACCAGTCAGAGTTATGTTGTGGGTCTGTCAGAGACCATTGTTGGAGCTTTGTCTTAGGTCTATCTGACACCAGGGTGTGAGGACTTCTAGAGAGTCTATCTGAGACTTCTTGATATGGTTCAGGCTATTCAGCTATGACATTTGGTCCCTGTTGCATGTCACTTGCATTGCATTGTTTGCATACTCATCATCATTGCATCCTACTAACGTGTGTCTGTGCTGCAGGTGCATTTGCATTCCCCCGGTTCTAGTGTCTAGACTTCTGAGTATTGATCATGGCTGGTTTGAGGATGACCGTTGCGTATAAGCTACCTATCCCCGATATTACTCCACTCCTGGGTCTGATTTCTCTTGCAGATGAGGATGTCCGTAGAAGCTTCAGGCAGAGTTACGGACGACTGTTGAGTTTAGTTCGCAGGTCTACTGATGATGAATTGAATGGGCTGTACACCTTAATGCAATTCTATGACCCGGCTTTGAGATGTTTCACGTTTGCGGACTTTATCTTAGGGCCTACCATGGAGGAGTACGTAGAGTTTACTGAGCTGCCAGTTCAGAATGCAGTTCCTTTTATTCACTCAGCCGCTGAGCCCAAGTTGGAGGATTTAGCCAAGGCCCTGCACATGAATCCTTCTGAGTTGTTGATGACTGCGTGGTGAGGGGTTCCGGGTTTTTCTCTTCAGTTTCTGGTTGGTAAGGCTCAAGAGTACGCCAAGAATGGGTGTTGGGTGGTCTTCAACGCTATTTTGGCCCTCTGCATTTATGGGATAGTGTTGTTCCTAACTTCCCAAACTTCGTGGATATGGATGCATTTCATCTATTTGCTGCTGGTAACCCAGTACCAACGCTGATCGGGGACTTTTACCATTCGATGCACTACAGGAATGAAAACAGGAGAGGCAAGAACGTCTCTTGTTGCGTACCTTTGTTGTATATGTGGTTCAAGAGCCATTTTCCCTCGAGGGGACCTTTCGTGGATAATGCAATCACGCCCGACTGGCCAGAGCATATGATGAGGTTAACTTCTGAAGACATTGAATGGTTTGATAGAGATCTGCTGGGATCCGAGCTTATCTTCAGTTGTTCTGGGTACCCTAATGTCCCGCTGATAGGAAGGAAAGGGTGTATCAACTACAACCCATCTCTGTTGGTCCGTCAGTTCGGATATGCACTGAAGAACCCACCAAAGGAGGAAGAAGTACAAGAATCTCTGTATTTCACCGGTGATTTGGAAGGGGAGTTACTAGCCAAGCTGCAGCATGCCTGGACGCGTATTAACCGAAGAGGGAAGCCGTTGTTAGGGAAGAATGACTGTCAGGCCTACGCACCTTACAGAGTTTGGATCCAGGAGAGAGCAAGTCAGTTGCGGATGCCATTTCCAGATGCACCAACCCTTGTTCCTATTCCGGTAGCAGAGCCAACTACTGTTTCTCGGGAAGCCTACGAACAAGTTGTGAAAGAAAAAGAAGCCTTGATGAAGATCAACGAAGGGTTAGAACAGGAGCTAGCCCAGATACGCAGTGAGAAAAACAAGGTCGTGCATGCTTTCCAACAGTAGATTGAGCTAATGAACAGACTAGGGGCTGAGTTGGCTGAGGAGAGGAAGAAGCGCGAACGTCTGGGGCAAGAGTTCAGAAGCTCCCATGACATGCTGGAATCCAAAAAGAAAGCGCTCGACGCAGCTCACCGAGAGATCTCTTCTTGCAATAAGACTTGGAATGCTACGCTCACCAACAATAAGAAGAGGGAGGATAAGTTGAAGCAGCAAATTTCCGACCTCGAAGAGCAGTTGAAGTCCAGCATCAAGAAGTGTGAAGAAGAAGTGATGACCCGGTATAGTCTCCAAAATGCACTAAACAAGGCCATCAAAGGCAGAGATGAAGCTGTGTCTCAGAAGCGTAAACTAGAGGATCGCTTCAGAGAGGGGGCATGGGAGGAAACTGCTGAAGACGTGCGACGTGTTCTCAAGAGAAGAAACCAACTTGTCGAAGGGCTGCTTACCCAACCAGGTCATCCGGAGACTAAGAAGTTGCTAGAAGAATACCAGACTTATGGGAGTGTTTGATCATTTCATGTAGTAACTTGTATGCTTTGTTTGCATAGTGCTGACCATCACCAGGATTGTTGGTTGAGGTCATGCCTTATTGTACTCTCAGTGATATTGTATTCCGGGCCTATTGGTTTCTCTGCAATATATGAGGCTTTCTGTGATTCAACTCTGGTCTTTGTATTGCTAGCACTGTCATTGCACCGACACCTTCACACTAGAATCGGGGAATGAATTTCCCTAATGCACAGACACACATTGCATTGCATTCATATTCATATTGCATTACCGGTAATCTTTGGATGGTGTCTTATTTCCCGCTCTGTACCAGGTACTTTCCAGGATTGCAGATCAGCACCCGCACCGCTATTCCACTCGCTCCAACTGTCGAAGAATCATGGATCAAATGTAGAACGAGATGCAAGATGTGCGCGAGAAGCTAGCTCTCTTTATGCAGACCATGGAAGCTATTGCAAAAGGTCAGGAGAATTTGCAAGCCATGGTGCAGCCTCTGTTGGTCAGAAACGCCGGTCACGGTAACGAGGATCATCAGTCTGTGCGAGTCGATACTGTTCAGGGAGATGGCACTCCCACGCCAGTGGCTCCACCTGTAGTTAATATACCTACTGCTAATGTCAACAACGCTACCGCTGCTGGGAATGGTAACGTCGGAGTTGGGAACGAGACTGTTGTCCATAACGTCGGGCTTGGTGATGTCAACTTGGGTGATAATATGGGAGGCAATGGCTTCGGCCATGCTGGATTCGGGTTCAACGATCAGGGATTCGATAACGCTGGGAAGTATGGTTTCAATGCTCAAGGCTTTGGGCAAGATGGTTATGGTGTGGCCAATCAGGGTTACGGAGGTTTCGGAAATGGAAACGGCGCTGGGTTAATGGCTTTTGGGCCTGCTGGAGGTGTTCAGGGATACGGCAACAGAGGCCGAGGCCCGGTGATGAATCAGATTAGAGCTGGCCGCAATAATGAATATGATGGGTATGGAGCTGGGAATGGTATGTGGCAAGAAGATCAGCAGGAGGACGCTTTCTCCGGCGGAGGCTTTGAAGGGCCAATGGATAACTCCCAGAAGATCAGAATGCTAGAAGAGCAGATGAGGGGGGTCCTGAACCAAAGTGTTGTGGGCTTAGACATGGCAACAATGGGTCTGGTACCTGGCTTGAGGGTGCCAATAAAATTCAAAGCTCCTACGTTTGATAAGTATAAATGGGACGCCTATCCGAAAGTGCATGTGCGGGCTTATTACAGAAAGATGTCTGCTTACTCAACTGATGAAAGAATGCTAATGCATTTCTTTCAGGATAGTTTGTCAGGCCCTTCCCTAGAGTGGTATATGGGATTGGATCCAACTAATATCAAGACCTGGAAGCAATTGGCAGAGGCATTTGTAGCTCACTACAAGTATAACAGCGACTTGGCGCCCAATCGGGTCCAGTTGACAGGGCTGTCTCAGAAGAAGGGTGAGAGCTTTAAAGAGTACGCGCAAAGGTGGCGCGATATGGCTGCCAGGGTCCGTCCTCCTTTAGAAGACAAGGAAATGAATGACATGTTCATCGGCACGTTCACAGGCATGTTTTATGACAAGTTGTTTCACACATCTTTGGCTAGTTTCTCAGATTTGATTCTGATGGGAGAAAAGATTGAAAACAACATTAAGCAAGGCAGGTTCCAGGCTGAGGAATCCACTGCATCTGGCAGTAATAGAAAGGCTTTTGGTGGGAGCCGTCAGGGCGAGGCAAGCGCAGTATTTGGAGGCCGAGGCAGGGGACGAAACCAATATCATCAGCCGCAGCAGGTGGCGAGTGTTACTATTCCATATCAACAACAACCGTTTCAGCAACAGCCAGTGCAACAATAACAGCAGCAGCAGCAGCAGCCACAGCAGGGGGCACAGCAGGCTCAGCGAAGATTCCAGGGTGGTAAACCAAGAAGAGTGTTTGAGAAGCCTCCCTCAACGTATGCTGATTTGTTGCAGACATTGTTGGGTTTGAACCTGGTAGAGAAGAGAACTCTGGCACCGATAACAGGAACTCCCCCGTATGGTTATGATGCAAGCAGGCACTGTGAGTTTCACTCTGGGGCTCCGGGCCACGATGTAGAGGGTTGCCATGCTTTTAAGCATGTTGTGCAGGATCTTTTGGACAATAAGGCTATCAATTTCGGAACGGCAGGTCCGAATATAGTGCAGAAACCCATGCCTAATCATGGGGAAAACGCCATTCTGACTGAGGAAGGGTTGAATCTGACTATGAATGTCGACGATTTAAAGACGCCGCTGAACGAGATAAAAAGCAGATTATTGCAAGGGGGTGTTTATCCAGGATGTGACGAGTATTGCTTAGAATGCTGGACCCTAGCTGGGGGGTGTGATGGTTTGAAGAAAGGCATCCAGGCTTTAATTGACGGAGGCACATTGCAGTTTGACCGAGCAGCAACTGAAGAGCCTGCAGGGGCAGTAGCAGATGATCAGAGCGATGTGGCCACTGTAACGATTCCTTGGCAGACAATCACTATTGCAGCACCGGTCCAGCGACCACCGATCACCATAACTAAGGCCGGACCGATCCCGTACGAGAATACAAAAGCAGTCCCATGGTCATATGGGTTGGAGGTGTATTGTGACGGGATAAAGATTGATGTTAATAAACAGCCAGCCGAGACTGTAGAGAATGTGGTTGGTTCAAGAGGTATGACAAGGAGTGGTAGGATCTTTATATCACCTGAAGTGGAGGCCGAAAGACTAGCGAAAGGAAAAGGGAAGATGGTTGAGAATGTCCCAGTGCAAGCAAGCGAAAAAGAAGCGGCATTGAAAGACGTAGAAGAGTTCATGCGCTTGATTCGAAAAAGTGATTATAAGATTGTGGAGCATCTGCAACAGACGCCCTCCAAGATATCTATCCTGTCGTTGCTGCTGTGTTCTGAAGCTCACAGAAATGCTTTGTTGAAAGTCCTGGATACTTCCTTTGTACCCCAAGACGTCTCCGTAAATCAGCTGGAAGGAGTGTTGGCACATGTGAATGCAGGCCACAGCTTGGGCTTTACCGACTTCGATTTGACCCCGAAAGGGAGAGATCATAATATGGCGCTGCACATATCTGTCGAGTGTAGAGGATCAGTAATGTCGCATGTATTGGTCGACACCGGATCGTCTTTGAATGTGATGCCCAAGAAAGCGATGATGAAGCTAGATGTCAGAGGAATCCTATGCACGCCCAGTGACTTGGTAGTCAGAGCGTTTGATGGCACGCGAAGAACAGTCTTTGGATCGATAACATTGCCTCTGCAGGTGGGGCCGGAGGTATTTGCAATGGAATTTTATATCATGGATATACAACCCGCATATAGCTTCCTGCTCGGAAGACCCTGGATTCATGGGGCTGGGGCAGTCACGTCTACCCTGCATCAGAAGTTGAAATATATGGTCGGAGACAGCGTGGTCACCGTATGCGGAGAAGAATACATCCTGGTCAGCCATCTATCGTCATTTAAATATGTGGAGGTCGACGGAGAGACCCACGAAACACCCTGCCAGGCATTCGAAGGGTTGCGTATCAAGGACAAAGGTCCCGGGCCGAGCAAAGTGTCGGAGATAGCCATCTCGTCGTATAAAGAAGCTCAAGCTCTGGTGGAGGCAGGAGAAGCAAAGGGCTGGGGCAAAGTGCTGGATATTCCTGTGAAGATGGACCGGTTCAGGCTGGGATACCAACCGTCGTCATCAACACCTGCTGTGGGGGCACCCCGTTTCAGAGGGCCAATAACCATCTCTGCCAGTGGAGTATGTCATGAAACCGTCAACGCTGCTTCAGAGTCTGATGAAGGAGACAGTGACTGTGATATGGATGCCTGGATTCAGCCAAGCACGCCAGGACAGGGACTGTGCAACTGGTCTATTCAGGAGCTTGTTCCTGTGACTCTTAAACAGTAATGCTTTGTTTTATTAATTGTTGAGTGATCTGATGTCTTGCCCGGGGCATCGTGATTTGCTTAGGGTTGTGTTGTTATGAACATTGCATGTTAATCATTAAATAAATGGCGTTTTTCATGTGCAAATACTGTAATCTCTGTCTTTCTTGTTTTGTATTTTTCAATAAAATGGCAACGTGGTTATTCGCTTTATACGCATTTTGAAGCACTTAACCATTCCTTTTGCAGGATAACATTTTCAGATGACATCCTTGAACCACCTATGACTCGTCCCGACTTTGAGCACCCGGTATTTCAGGCTGAAGAAGAGGTTGTCGAAGATAGTGACGTTCCTGAAGAATTGTCTTGGTTGGTGAAGCAAGAGGAAAGAGCCATTCTGCCTCACGAAGAGGTCATCGAAATTATCAACTTGGGGTCGGAAGGGGTTGAGAAGAATATCCGTATCGGAGCCGCGCTGCAGAGTGATATCAAGCGAAGACTGGTTGAAATGCTCAGGGAGTATAGTGATGTATTCGCTTGGTCGTATGAAGATATGCCAGAGCTCGATACAGATATGGTTGTGCACCATCTGCCACTGAAAGGAGAATGCCCGCCGGTTAAACAAAAGCTCCGCAGAACTCGACCAGATATGGCAGTGAAGATCAAAGAGGAAGTTCAAAAACAGTGGGACGCTGGTTTCCTGGCTGTGACAAAATATCCCTCATGGGTTGCTAACATCGTACCAGTGCCAAAGAAAGATGGCAAGGTTCGGATGTGCGTGGATTATAGGGATTTGAATAAAGCAAGCCCAAAAGACGATTTTCCACTTCCTCATATCGATGTGCTAGTCGATAATACTGCTCAATACTCTGTATTCTCCTTCATGGATGGCTTTTCAGGCTATAATCAGATTAAAATGGCGCCAGAGGATATGGAGAAGACCACTTTCATAACGCCTTGGGGAACATTTTGCTACAAAGTGATGCCCTTCGGCTTGAAAAATGCTGGGGCAACATATCAGCGTGCTATGACGACTCTTTTTCATGATATGATGCACAAAGAGATCGAAATTTTTGTTGACGATATGATTGCCAAATCCTAGACGGAGGAAGAGCATCTGGTGAATCTGCTGAAGTTATTTAAGAGACTTAGGAAGTTCAGGCTGTGACTGAACCCTAACAAATGCACCTTCGGGGTGAGATCGGGCAAGCTGCTGGGGTTTATCGTAAGCGAAAGAGGAATAGAGGTCGATCCTGCTAAAATAAAAGCGATTCAAGAAATGCCGACGCCTAAAACAGAGAAAGAGGTACGCGGGTTTTTAGGGAGGTTGAACTACATCGCCCGGTTCATATCTCACCTAACGGCCACGTGTGAACCATTATTCAAGCTGTTGAAGAAAGATCAAGCTGTAATGTGGAACGAAAACTGTCAAAAGGCGTTCGATAAAATAAAGCAGTATTTGCAGGCGCCTCCTATTTTGATACCCCCAGTGGCAGGGAGACCCTTGATTATGTATTTGACAGTTCTTGAGGGAAGCATGGGTTGTGTTCTCGGTCAACACGACGAGACAGGAAGAAAAGAGCATGCAATTTACTACTTGAGTTAGAAATTTACAGATTGTGAATCTCGATACTCAATGTTGGAGAAAACTTGTTGCGCGCTAGCCTGGGCCGCCAAGCGTTTGAGGCAATACATGCTGAATCATACAACCATGCTCATCTCGAAGATGGATCCTATCAAATATGTATTCGAAAAGCAGGCGTTGTCAGGGAGAATTGCCCGTTGGTAGATGGTCTTGACTGAATACGACATCCAATATGTCTCGCAAAAGGCTATAAAGGGGAGTGTGCTGTCTGAGTATCTGGCGGAGCAGCCTATTGAAGATTACCAATCAATGAGGTTTGATTTTCCTGACGAGGATATCATGTACCTAAAGATGAAAGATTGTGAAGAGCCGTTGCCAGACGAAGGACCAGAGTTGGGTTCCAAATGGAAGATGATATTTGACGGAGCTGTGAATGCTTACGGTAGCGGAATAGGGGCAATCATCACTACGCCGCACGGGTCGCACATCCCGTTTACTGCCCGATTGACTTTTGCCGTTACCAATAATGAAGCCGAATACGAAGCTTGTATAATGGGGCTTGAAGAAGCCATTGATTTGCGAATCAAGAATTTAGACGTATACGGAGACTCAGCTCTAGTGGTGAATCAAATAAAAGGGGAATGGGAGACACGTCAGCCCAACTTGATACACTACATGAATTATGCAAGGAGATTGTTGCCTTTCTTTGACAAGGTTGAGTTGCATCATGTGCCGCGGGCAGAGAATCAAATGGCCGACGCCCTCGCCACATTGTCTTCCATGTACAAAGTCAACTTCTGGAACGAGGCTCCCCGAATCATTATCTCTCGGCTTGACAGACCAGCTTTCGTATTTGCTATTGATGAAGCATCTGACGACAAAACGTGGTATTTTGATGTCCTTAATTTTCTGAAGAATAAAGAGTATCCGGCTGGGGCATCCAGTCAAGATCAGAAGACTCTCAGGAGATTAGCGGGTAATTTCTATTTGAATCCGGATGGGGTCTTATACAGAAGAAACCACGACTTGGTGCTGTTGCGTTGTGTAGACGAGAAAGAGGCGAAGCTGCTCATGGAGGAAATACACGAAGGTACCTTTGGTACGCATGCGGGTGGGCATGCTATGACGAGAAAGCTGCTGCGGGCAGGTTACTTTTGGCTGGCTATGGAGACTGATTGCTTCAAGTTTGCGAGGAAGTGCCACAAGGGCCAAATCTATGCTGATAAGATCCATGTGCCTCCGAGTCCTCTGAATGTGATGTCATCGCCATGGCCATTCTCGATGTGGGGAATCGATATGATTGGAAAGATCGAGCCGACAGCTTCTAACGGGCACCGGTTCATTCTAGTAGCAATCGATTATTTTACCAAGTGGGTGGAAGCGGCGTCATACGCAAATGTAACGAAGAAAGTGGTGGCTAGATTCATCAAGAGAGATATCATTTGCCGATATGGGATCCCCGAGCGGATAATCACGGACAACGGTTCAAACCTGAACAACAAAATGATGAAGGAGCTCTGTCAGAATTTCAAGATCGAACATCACAACTCCTCCCCTTACCGACCCAAGATGAATGGCGCTGTCGAGGCGGCCAATAAGAATATCAAGAAGATCGTTCAGAAGATGGTGGTGACCTATAAGGATTGGCACGAGATGCTACCTTTCGCTCTGCACGGTTATCGTACGACGGTACGCACATCAACCGGGGCAACCCCGTTCTCGTTAGTATACGGAATGGAAGCGGTATTACCATTTGAAGTTGAGATCCCTTCTCTGAGGGTATTGCGAGACGTTCAGTTAGACGAGGCAGAATGGGTGAAAGACAGGTTGAACCAATTGAGTTTGATGGATGAGAAGAGGCTAGCTTCTCTAGCATACAGTCGTTTATACCAGAGCTGAATGAAGAAAGCATATGATAAGAAGATACATCCTCGGAGCTTTCAGACGGGCGACCTTGTGCTGAAAAGGATTCTCCCGCCGCAGGCAGATCACAGGGGCAAGTGGACCCCCAACTACGAAGGGCCATACGTTGTCAGGAAAGTCTTTTCAGGAGGAGCGTTATTGTTGTCCACCATGGACGGTGAGGACTTTACGTCGCCTGTGAATTCGGACGCAGTTAAAAAATACTTTGCTTAAAATTGACCCGCTGGACAGAAAAAAGAGAGTCCAGGCAAAAATGGGGCATCCTGGCGAACCAAAAAACAAAATGAAAGGTTCGGGCAAAAGTTAGGGATAAAATTGAAAAAATGTACACCCGCGAAGTTGAAAACCTACATTGGGCGGCTTCGGCAAAAAAGGGTATCCCGGTGAACTGAAAACCCGTAAAGGGCGGTTCACGCAAAAGTTAGGGATTTGAAAAGCAAATGACTGCGGTCCGAATTTGATACTACAGTAAGCATCAGTGCGGGAGAATACGCTCGAGGGGTCGATTATCGGATACAATCTCTTCGGAAGTGTGGATACCGGGAAAGCATTTGAGTCGGGCGAGTCATAGGAGGATCAGTTTGTGGTGTTCGTCTGCATCCCGTTGCCGACATGTGTACAAATTTAATTTGTCAAAATATTTATGCTTCTTGTGCATACTTATGTATTTGCTTTGCGTAGCTTCCTCTTTTCAGGAGTTACATCCCGTGTACAAAAACTCCGCCACTTCAGGGGCCCAATCAATAAAATATGTTATTCAGTATTTGATGCTGGTTCTTTACTGTTTTGTGCATGATAAAACGCCTAAGTTTACTGAAACTAGCATGTGTATAACATCACTGGCCCTTGCCAACAATTGCTAAAGCTTTGAATTAACTGAAGATGATGTCACTAACCTGAATAGATTTGGTTGCATAGGCTTGTCTTGTTTTGTTTGTGTTGTTGCAGGTTTCATAGCCGTACGAGGAAGACGATCAAAAGGTTGCAGTAATAAAAGACTCAACCCCCACGCAGGTCATGCATGTTCTTCCTGAAGAAGGATAGAATTCCCCAGCTGGTCGTAGCTTATCCAAAGGAGCATGCTCCAGCAAAGCCATTTAGTCTCAGCAGAATTGGCGATTCCAAGGTGGTGAGCTGTATTCAGGCAGTTTACCTTTCCCCGCAGGGTCATTTACTCTCCCCCAGTGGAGTTAGTTAATTTTCCCCAAGAGAATCATCCCATCCCCAGCGGAATTCTCTTTGCAAGTGTTTTCATTCCTCCCAATGGAACTCGAAGAGTAAGACTCTCCCCGGCAGAGTGGGTTGTGTGCCTTGGCATTTATTTTTTCAGAATACCGTGTGATATCAGTTCACTCTCCAACAGAAGTTCAATCATACCAAGCGCATCTGCTATTCTCCAGCAGAGTTATTTTCCCCAGCAGGGTGTTACTTCAATGAGGTGCTTGGTTCAAGTTCCCAATTTCCTAGCTGAGTCGACTTCACTCTTCCAGCATTTATTTTGCCGGAATGATTTTGTAGCACCTGGCTATCCCCAGCGGAGTTGGCATTTATCTTCAGCATTTATTTTGCTGAAGCAGCTCCTATATCTCAGTAGTCCGAGTCTGCATTTGCATTGGCATACAGTGTCATACTTGCATCCACCAAATAAAAGCATAGCATTTCCATGTCGAATGGAGCATTGTGTCATCATTGACAAACGCATGCATTTTGAAACGTAAACCAGGTTGGCTAACCTTTTGTTTCAAGTACTGTTCTCTTGCAGGTAGAGAGAGCCCTTGCTCAGGTGAATCAATAAACATTCGGAGTCTCGGCAGGAGACATTCAACGAAGTGTCAGCTTTGGCACTACTCCCCACAGAGTCAGCAGGATAAGTTCCCTTTGTCCCCAAGCAGAGTTACTTATTTCCCCGCCAGGGTTTCTTGTTGAAGTTTCTCTAGTCTGACCAGCGGATTGTTTCCTTCAAAGGTGTTGTTACGTCAGCATTAAAAGGTTTCATAAACCAGAATTTCAGAGGCCACCGCCGGTTATCAGAACAGGCGTCCGGAAGTTGGGTTTCCAAATATCCCCAGTAGAGTCAGCCTCAAAGATGCTGTAATGTCAGTGATAAGAAGTTTGCGGACCAATGGAAGGATGAGTCCTAACGTGGACGGGTTTATTGACAGGTTTTTTGCTAAGAGAAGTGGGGGTCCTAACGTGGACATTTCCTCAAGTTGATGATATGTGCTAGTCCTAACGTGGACAGATTCGAGTTCTCGGTATTGATTGAGTGTGGAGTCCTGACGTGGACAAAAGTGGGTTACTCTTCGTGTTGGTGTCCTGACGTGGACAATTTATTTCCAGCAAGTGTCTTTCTTCTTGATGGTGAACTGTGTGTCCTGACGTGGGCAAAGTTATAGTTTTTCGCGATGACAAGATGCGAGAGTCCTGACGTGGACAAATTTATCCTTCTTCATGTTGTTGGCAAAGTATGAGTCCTGACGTGGACAAAGTCTTATTTCCCCAGCAAGTCGAAGACGCACAAGTCCTGACGTGGACAGGTTCTATTATTTCATCAGATGAAGATGTGAGTCCTGACGTGGACAAGTCTCACTTCCCCAGTGGGCCGAAGGTGCACGAGTCCTGACGTGGACAAGGTTTTATTTCCTCAGTGAGTCAAGAGGGGAGTCCTTACGTGGGCAAATCAAGACGAAATGTGAGTCCTGACGTGGACAAGTTTATTCCTCACGTGGAAAGAGAAGTTGTTTCCTTACGTGGAGAAGTTTAGTCCTGACGTGGACAGATTAAAGTTTCATTCCTTACGTGGAAAGATTGGAGTCCTTACGTGGACAAAGTGAAGTGAAAGTTGGAGTCCTTACGGGGACGAATCAAAATGTGTTTCCTTACATGGAAAGATTGATTCCTTACGTGGAAAGATTGAGTCCTTACGTGGACATATCAGATTTATTCCTTACATGGAAAGATAGCATTCCTTACGTGGAAAGATAGCATTCCTTACGTGGAAAGATTGATTCCTTACGTGGAAAGATTGAGTCCTTACGTGGACATATTAAGATGGGAGTCCTTACGTGGACAAATCAGAAAGAGTGGTTTCCTTACGTGGAAAGATCGTGGTTTCCTTACGTGGAAAGATCGTGGTTTCCTTACGTGGAAAGATGTGATTCCTTACGTGGAAAGATGGAGTCCTTACGTGGACATATCAAGTTGGAGTCCTAACGTGGACAGATTGAGATTATATTCCTTACGTGGAAAGATTGGAGTCCTTGCATGGACAGATTCAAATCGAAATGTGATTCCTTACGTGGAAAGATTGTGATTCCTTACGTGGAAAGAGGCTTGTATTCCTGAAGTGGAAAGATTGCATTCCTTACGTGGAAAGAGAAGAAGTTCGTTTCCTTACGTGGAAGAAGATGGCATTCCTTACGTGGAAGATTGTATTCCTTACGTGGAAAAGCAAGTTTAGTCCTGACGTGGACATATTCAAAAGAAGACGTATTCCTTACGTGGAAGAGTTTGACGAAGAAGAAATTCATTCCTAACGTGGAAAGGTGAGTCCTAACGTGGACAGTGTTATTCCTAACGTGGAACGGTTATTCCTTACGTGGAAAGGTGAGTCCTAACGTGGAACGGTTATTCCTTACGTGGAAAGGTGAGTCCTAACGTGGACATGTATTCCTAACGTGGAAAAGTTTAGTCCTAACGTGGACAGATCTAGACGAAGTTTATTCCTGACGTGGAAGAGTTTAGTCCTGACAGAGGCAGAAGAGATGATTCCTTACGTGGACAATGTATTACTTACGTGGAAGGGTGAGTCCTAACGTGGACGATGTTATTCCTTACGTGGAAGGGTGAGTCCTAACGTGGACAAGATTTTATTCCTAACGTGGACGATTTATTATCCCCAGCAAAGTTGTTGAAGTTTTTCCAAGTTGACGAAGCAGGCGTCCTAACGTGGACAAAGTTTTATTCTTGCAATGATAAATGTCTTTTTCAGGCTGATGAAAACAATCCCCAGCACGGTCGCTACGAGATCAGTGGGTTGCCGTAACAGTCAGATTCAGCTGATGAATATCGTTCCCCGAGCAGTGGCGCAGTTTATTTCTGCGGTTGGCAAATTTCCGGGTTCTTAGTATTCAACCGTCTCGTACCGCGAATGTCTGAAGGCTCCAGGCGCTTCACCCAATCGGGTCCAAGTCGCTTGAATAGGGGCAGCTGTTGCACCCTAAAATTTGCTCAACCTTATTCACTTGGTTTATGTTTCAATATCATTAGCAGTTGCATATAGAGTCATGTACATAGCCTAACCCTCTGCATAGCATAAGCATAGCAAGTCATCCAACAGGGGACCAATCATTATTCTCATCTCTAGAGGCCTATCAAGAGGTTATTATCCTGATTCAATCTCATTCAAGTCATCAGAAAAGAATTTGGAAGCTATCAAGTCAATGGATCAAGCATCTCATCTATCTCCTAACTGAGGGTATCTGGGGATCAATAAGTAAGTTGTGGGCTGTGAATGGAGCATGGGGAGTATCTGGGCATCATGGGAGACTTAGAAAGTCATTTGGAGAAGGAGACAAGGCATTGATATGATCACAAGTATTGCAGTTGAAGACAGTCAACTAGGGTTTCATCTGGGTCAACCCTGGGCCAACTCTAGGTCAATTGACTGATTGAAAGGCATTAAGCTCTATTGGAGAGATGTGGGGTTCATCATTTGACACATGGATAAGGATATGGTGATATTCCAAGAAGGATTCAAGAGAAATCAAGGAGAAGAGGAGTTTCTAAATTAGGGTTTCTGTGTAAAATCCCCTAATTTAGGTCAAATTTCCAAGCAGGATAAGTCAAAATGCAAGCTTCAAATGGATCCTTGGCCAACATGAAACTTGTATAGGATCTCAAGACCTTTAATTTGAGTGGTGGAAGACATCAAGGAGATTTATATAACTCAAGTTATGATCCTTGCAAGTTACAGGTCATCTGAGGTATCTGAAATTTTGTCTGTGAAAATGACTTGACTTCCAAGCAATTTTTACCCCTCAAGGAGATTTCCAATGAATTTCTGTTAAACATAAGAGTTGTTCCTAATTGTCTTAGATTTCTAGAATGGTATAGTATTCCTTCATATGATTTGTGGAACTCTACTTATGGTCTTGGAAAGCAAAGGGTATTTTGGTCATTTGAGAATTACAGGTCATTTCAACCTATGCCCAAAACTCATACAAGGAAGATTCAAATAGAAAACTTCACAACATCAAACTTGTTCCAAATGACATTTTGAGTCTAGTAAAATGAGCATGAGATATTGGAAAGATTCATAGCACAAGGTTTCAAAATTGTTGGATTTAATGAATAAAAATGACCTAAAAAATGAGATTTTTCATATTTTGGCCAAATGAGGTGAAATTATAGGTCATTTTGAATGGAAAAATCATTTTGAGAACATTGGCTAAAGTAGAATTTTGAGCTTGGTTCATATTTTGGGAGTTATTCATGGTTACTTGTAATGGAAGATACATAAGCCAAATCCAAAGGAAAAAGTGCAAGGGAAGTTTCTCCAAGCTTCTAGGAGGTTCTAACCTCACCTATATATTGATATGAGTAACTTCATGCCATGGTTGGTGATCACATTTACTCAAAACCACAAGTCATACACTTTCTCTCATTTTGCAAAATCAATCCAAACTCTCTCAAATTCTCATCAATTTGCATCATTCTTGATCTGTTCTTCATCATCATCATCCAAGGACCAGAATTCACGCATTCATTTGGTAAATTGAAGGAGGATTCGTGCCATTCATCATCATCATTCAAAGTGCAAGAATCTTGGAATTACAAGATCCAAGAGGTTTGAGTCAAATTCATTGCATACAGAAGTCAAGTACAAGTTCCCTGATCCATTTCCAATCATTACAAGCATCTGATCAGAGCATTACCTAGTTGTTTTCTTCACTTTACACCAGGTATGTTTCTACTTCGAATTGCATGTTTAGGTTAGAATTATTAGGTTTTGCTAGCATAGGAAGGTTAAGGTAGGATAGAGGACTGAATGTGATGAATTAGGAGAGCTTTCATGGAGTTTGCCATAGGTGCACCATAACTGTTAGGGCTTGTAACTCATGATTTAATGCGCGAAAATCTTGATGGAATATCATGTTGTGATCAACATGAGGTGTAGATGAGTTTAGGACAAGAAGTGGTGAGGTTTGGAGCGAGTGATGACAGGTGTTAATGGTGGATTCCATCTGCTATACCTATCGGGTTCCATTATTGCTTGAGTTTTAGGAGGAGTATTGGTTATGGCTGTGTAGAGGGAGGAATTTAGAGCAACTTTGCTCTTGGAGTCGAGGGAATTCATGGTGAAATGAGAGAGAACAGAGCACTTGAAGATGCAAGCATGGTTAGGGTTTTCATGGTTTAGGGTTTGCTGGAGGTTGAAGATAACCCCTGGACCACACGATCTTGAGATTGACCTTGACTTGGCTCCTCATCCAACGGCCGTGGTTTAAAAGGAAAACGGAGGGAGAATTTAAACTATGAAACGCCCTGTTTCATTAAGTCTTTCTGACTGGGCTCAAATGTTGCTTGCTAATAACACCCCCTCAAATCAAGCCCAATCCCAATTCAACTGGAAACCTTGCTATTGGCACCGTTCAGAGTTTTTATTTTTTTATTATGTTTTCTGTTTGCATTGGGCCCAGACGCGCTTGCTATGCGCGCCCCCCAGTCTGGGCCCATCTCTTAATTTCAACTGATTTTCACTACTTTCTGCACCCCCTTTCATTTAATTCATTTCATTTTATTTCAAAAAAAATATTAATTGTTTAAAAAATCATAATAAATCAAAAAATGCATATTTTCCATTGGTTCTTTTTGCATTATTTTCTTAATTTGGTCAAGAAAATTATCATCCAAAAAAATTAATAATTCATTTCATTTTCTTATTTTTGGCATATTTTCCTTTTAATTAGGTGTAAATAATATTTTGTTTAGTACATGAATTTGTTAATTTTTGTTCTAATAGTTGCTTTAATATTTTTCACCCATTCTTTTTAGGTTGATTAGTAGATAAGATTATCTTGTGTATACAATTTAGTTCCCTTTTTTAGGAATTAATTTTAGGTGTTTAGTTTAGGTGTGAATAACATGAACAAAGTTAGGGTTTTAAGTGATGACTTAGGAGAATTGAATCATTTCCCTTAGGATTTAGAAATTGAAATTTTGGGGTATGGGACTATAGGGACTATGGATAGTTATTAGATCCCCTTAGAAAAAATCAGGATTCCCCTACTGCTATTAATATACTGTCTATCTTTGATTGATTGGTGTGGTGTGCCCTCTGGGGATTATTGTTTGTCTGTATGGGTATTGGGATTGCCTGGGAATTGGGGGAGCTGAAGACTTGAGAAGATGAAGACCATTGGAGATCCAGAGACTGAAGATCAACTTCCAGAGTTGATGAAGAGATTCCTGCTAGCAGCTGTTGAGGAGATTAGGGTTTAGGAGCTAGGCAGAGCTCTAGATTAGAAAGCTTGATTCTCAAACATGGAGGGCCTTGACTGCTTCCATTCCTCTCTGTGATGCAGAGTCTCTAAGACACTCACCCCCTTCCTTTGGAAGGCTTGGTGCTACTGTCTAAGGGATAGAACTCGTGAGAGAAAATATCTTATGTGTTAGTAGCAGTTGGTTTGCCACCCTTGGTAGTCAACTAATTGCTTAACACCCAATTCACTCTTGTGATTGATCCCTCATCCTGGAGGTTTGAGACTTGAAGAAAAGCCATTGTAGACTGAAGGTTGCTGACAAAGACCTTGCTTGAAGACTGTGGAGATGGAGATTGATGCTTGCTGAAGCTTGAAGATAGGTGTTGATGCAGAGCTGCTGTGGCTGTTTACTTTTCTGCTGTATTTCATTTCTGATGTATTGATTGGTTTTCTGGACTGTATTGTTTGCTGTTTACCCTGTTGGGTTGAAGGTGAATCCTGTTCACTTTTGCCTATTGTTTTCCAGGTTCGAGGTTGAGTGGGACTCCCTTGCCTCGCTTGTATTGCTGCATTCATGCATTTTACTGCTTTCCTGTATATATCTGATATTGTTTCTGTTTCTGCCAATTCCCTTAGGATCTCTGTTTCTCTCTGCGCAAGAGAGGAGCATGATAGACTCTAGGTCTTAACCCATGCATGATAACATTAGGTTAGTTTGATTCCCTTCCCAACCGTAGGGTAGAGTTTTGTCTCTTCTTCCTCCAAACAAACAGAAAAATACAATAAAATTTCAAACACAATAAAAGATACTTCTTCCGTAAAAGAATGTGAACTCATCAAGACGTCATTTTTGTCCGCTTGGACTGCTAATCAGAAAAACCTTTTTCAGAAGGAATAAAATCAACCAAGACAGACTTGTGTCGTACGTGGCCCGAACTACGTTTGCTCTGATCTTTCATGCTGTATGAAAGTACGTAGGCATAGGATGCGATATCCTAGCGAGCAACCTTCCCCTCCTTTCCCGTAGGTAGGCGAACAACGTTGACTCTGATTTCTCGTTCCCGACGGGAATACGTAGGCATAAAGTGCGATACTTTTCCGAGTCATTTTATTTTCATTTTATTTTCTTTTAACCCTTAACCCTTAGAGTAGATAGAATAACAATCCATACCCGAAAACAAGCGTGGATCCCGTCGAGTACGACGGACGTGAGGGGTGCTAATACCTTCCCCTTGCGTAACCGACTCCCGAATCCAGGTTTTGGTTGCGATGACCATACCTTTCCCGTGTTGTGCGAGGTTTATTCAGAGCGTTTCCTTTCCCTCCCGTGGGATAAATAACGCACGGTGGCGACTCTTCTGTTCAGCCGGCGCCGATTTTCGCAGTAGCGACACTCCGGTTATTAAGTTGAGTGTCAGGCTCCGGTCCTTTTCGTTGAGTATCCATACTCCGGTCAATACGTTGAGCGATCAGGCTCCGGTCATTTTCGTTAAGTATCCAGACTCCGGTCATTACATTGAGCGTTCAGGATCCGGTCATTTTCGTTGAGTATCATAACTCCATTTATTACGTTGAACGTTCAGGATCCGGTGAGTTTCGTTGAGTATCCAGACTCCAAATATTACGTTGAGCGTTCAGGCTCCGGCCAGTTTCGTTGGGTATCCAGACTCCGGTGATTACGTTGATCGTTCAGGCTCCGGTCATTTTCGTTGACTATCCAGACTCGGGTTATTACGTTGAGCGTTCAGGCTCCGGTCAGTTTTGTTGAGTATCCAGATTCCGGTTATTACGTTGAGCGTTCAGGCTCTGGTCAGTTTCGTTGGGTATCCAGACTCCGGTTATTACGTTGAGTGTTCAGGCTCCGGTAAGTTTCATTGGGTATCCAGACTCCGGTTATTACGTTGAGCGTTCAGGCTTCCATCAGTTTTGTTGGGTATCCAGACTCTAGTTATTACGTTGAGCGTTCAGGCTCCGGTCATTTTCGTTGAGTATCCAGACTCCGGTTATTAAGTTGAGTGTCAGGCTCCGGTCATTTTCGTTGAGTATCCAGACTCCGGTCATTACATTGAGCGTTCAGGATCCGGTCATTTTCGTTGAGTATCATAACTCCATTTATTACGTTGAGCGTTCAGGATCCGGTCAGTTTCGTTGAGTATCCAGACTCCAAATATTACGTTGAGCGTTCAGGCTCCGGTCAGTTTCGTTGGGTATCCAGACTCCGGTGATTACGTTGATCGTTCAGGCTCCGTTCATTTTCGTTGACTATCCAGACTCGGGTTATTACGTTGAACGTTCAGGCTCCGGTCAGTTTTGTTGAGTATCCAGATTCCGGTTATTACGTTGAGCGTGTCAGGCTCCGGTAAGTTTCGTTGGGTATCCAGACTCCGGTTATTACGTTGAGCGTTCAAGCTCCGGTCAGTTTCGTTGGGTATCCAGACTCTAGTTATTACGTTGAGCGTTCAGGCTCCGGTCATTTTCGTTGAGTATCTAGACTCCGGTTATTAAGTTGAGTGTCAGGGTCCGATAATTTTCGTTGAGTATCCAGACTCCGATTATTACGTTGAGCGTTCAGGATTCGATCAATTTCGTTGAGTATCTTGACTCCAAATATTACTTTGAGCGTTCAGGCTCCGGTCAGTTTCGTTGGGTATCCAGACTCCGGTGATTACGTTGATCGTTTAGGCTCCGGTCATTTTTGTTGACTATCCAGACTCGGGTTATTACGTTAAGCGTTCAGGCTCCGACCAGTTTCGTTGAGTATCCAGATTCCGATTATTACGTTGAGCGTTCAGGCTCCAGTCAGTTTCGTTGGGTATCCAGACTCCGGTTATTACGTTGAGCCTTCAGGCTCCGGTCATTTTCGTTGCGTATCCAGACTCCGTTTATTAAGTTGAGCGTTAGGCTCCGATCATTTTCGTTGAGTATCCAGACTCTGATTATTGCGTTGAGCGTTCAGGCTCCGGTCATTTTCGTTGAGTATCCAGACTCCGGTTATTAAGTTGAGTGTCAGGCTCCGGTCATTTTCGTTGAGTATCCAGACTCCCATTATTACGTTGAGCGTTCAGGATTCGATCAGTTTCGTTGAGTATCTTGACTCCAAATATTACGTTGAGCGTTCAGGCTCCGGCCAGTTTCGTTGGGTATGCAGACTCCGGTGATTACGTTGATCGTTCAGGCTCCGGTCATTTTCGTTGACTATCCAGACTCGGGTTATTACGTTGAGCGTTCAGGCTCCGGTCAGTTTTGTTGAGTATCCAGATTCCGGTTATTACGTTGAGCGTTCAGGCTCTGGTCAGTTTCGTTGGGTATCCAGACTCCGGTTATTACGTTGAGTGTTCAGGCTCCGGTAAGTTTCATTGGGTATCCAGACTCCGGTTATTACGTTGAGCGTTCAGGCTTCCGTCAGTTTCGTTGGGTATCCAGACTCTAGTTATTACGTTGAGCGTTCAGGCTCCGGTCATTTTCGTTGAGTATCCAGACTCCGGTTATTAAGTTGAGTGTCAGGCTCCGGTCATTTTCGTTGAGTATCCAGACTCCGGTCATTACATTGAGCGTTCAGGATCCGGTCATTTTCGTTGAGTATCATAACTCCATTTATTACGTTGAGCGTTCAGGATCCGGTCAGTTTCGTTGAGTATCCAGACTCCAAATATTACGTTGAGCGTTCAGGCTCCGGTCGGTTTTGTTGGGTATCCAGACTCCGGTGATTACGTTGATCGTTCAGGCTCCGTTCATTTTCGTTGACTATCCAGACTCGGGTTATTACGTTGAACGTTCAGGCTCCGGTCAGTTTTGTTGAGTATCCAGATTCCGGTTATTACGTTGAGCGTGTCAGGCTCCGGTAAGTTTCGTTGGGTATCCAGACTCCGGTTATTACGTTGAGCGTTCAAGCTCCGGTCAGTTTCGTTGGGTATCCAGACTCTAGTTATTACGTTGAGCGTTCAGGCTCCGGTCATTTTCGTTGAGTATCCAGACTCCGGTTATTAAGTTGAGTGTCAGGGTCCGATAATTTTCGTTGAGTATCCAGACTCCGATTATTACGTTGAGCGTTCAGGATTCGATCAATTTCGTTGAGTATCTTGACTCCAAATATTACTTTGAGCGTTCAGGCTCCGGTCAGTTTCGTTGGGTATCCAGATTCCGGTGATTACGTTGATCGTTTAGGCTCCGGTCATTTTTGTTGACTATCCAGACTCGGGTTATTACGTTAAGCGTTCAGGCTCCGACCAGTTTCGTTGAGTATCCAGATTCCGATTATTACGTTGAGCGTTCAGGCTCCAGTCAGTTTCGTTGGGTATCCAGACTCCGGTTATTACGTTGAGCCTTCAGGCTCCGGTCATTTTCGTTGCGTATCCAGACTCCGTTTATTAAGTTGAGCGTTAGGCTCCGATCATTTTCGTTGAGTATCCAGACTCTGATTATTGCGTTGAGCTTTCAGGCTCCGGTCATTTTCGTTGAGTATCCAGACTCCGGTTATTAAGTTGAGTGTCAGGCTCCGGTCATTTTCGTTGAGTATCCAGACTCCCATTATTACGTTGAGCGTTCAGGATTCGATCAGTTTCGTTGAGTATCTTGACTCCAAATATTACGTTGAGCGTTCAGGCTCCAGTCAGTTTCATTGGGTATCCAGACTCCGGTGATTACGTTGATCGTTCAGACTCCGGTCATTTTCGTTGACTATCCAGACTCGGGTTATTACATTAAGCGTTCAGGCTCCGGTCAGTTTCGTTGAGTATCCAGATTCCGATTATTACGTTGAGCGTTCAGGCTCCGGTCAGTTTCGTTGGGTATCCAGACTCCGGTTTTTACGTTGAGCGTTCAGGCTCCGGTCATTTTCGTTGAGTATCCAGACTCCGGTTATTAAGTTGAGCGTCAGGCTCCAATCATTTTCGTTGAGTATCCAGACTCTGATTATTACGTTGAGCGTTCAAGCTCCGGTTATTTTCATTGAGTATCCTGACTCCGGTTATTACGTTGAGGGTTCAGACTCCAGTCATTTTCGTTGAGTATCTAGACTCCTGTCATTACGTTGAACGTTCAGGCTCCGGTCATTTTTGTTGAGTATCCATACTCCGGTCAATACGTTGAGCGATCAGGCTCCGGTCATTTTCGTTGAGTATCCAGACTCCGGTCATTACATTGAGCGTTCAGGATCCGATCATTTTCATTGAGTATCATAACTCCATTTATTACGTTGAGCGTTCAGGATCCGGTCAGTTTCGTTGAGTATCCAGATTCCAAATATTACGTTGAGCGTTCAGGCTCCGGTCAGTTTCGTTGGGTATCCAGACTCCGGTGATTACGTTGATCGTTCAGGCTCCGGTCATTTTCGTTGACTATCCAGACTCGGGTTATTACGTTGAGCGTTCAGGCTCTGGTCAGTTTTGTTGAGTATCCAGATTCCGGTTATTACGTTGAGCGTTCAGGCTCCGGTCAGTTTCGTTGGGTATCCAGACTCCGGTTATTACGTTGAGCGTTCAGGCTCCGGTAAGTTTCGTTGGGTATCCAGACTCCGGTTATTACGTTGAGCGTTCAGGCTCCGGTCAGTTTCGTTGGGTATCCAGACTCTAGTTATTACGTTGAGCGTTCAGGCTCCGGTCATTTTCGTTGAGTATCCAGACTCCGGTTATTAAGTTGAGTGTCAGGCTCCGATTATTTTCGTTGAGTATCCAGACTCCGATTATTACGTTGAGCGTATAGGATTCGATCAGTTTTGTTGAGTATCTTGACTCCAAATATTACGTTGAGCGTTCAGGCTCCGGTCAGTTTCATTGGGTATCCAGACTCCGGTGATTACGTTGATCATTCATGCTCTGGTCATTTTCGTTGACTATCCAGACTCGGGTTATTACGTTAAGCGTTCAGGCTCCGGTCAGTTTCGTTGAGTATCCAGATTCTGATTATTACGTTGAGCGTTCAGGCTCCGGTCAGTTTCGATGGGTATCCAGACTCCGGTAATTACGTTGAGCGTTCAGGCTCCGGTCATTTTCGTTGACTATCCAGACTCGGGTTATTATGTTAAGCGTCAGGCTCCGATCATTTTCGTTGAGTATCCAGACTCCGATTATTACGTTGAGCGTTCAGGCTTCGGTCAGTTTCGTTGGGTATCCAGACTCCGGTTTTTATGTTGAGCGTTCAGGCTCCGGTCATTTTCGTTGAGTATCCAGACTCCGGTTATTAAGTTGAGCGTCAGGCTCCGATCATTTTCGTTGAGTATCCAGACTCCGATTATTACGTTGAGCGTTTAGGCTCCGGTTATTTTCGTTGAGTATCCTGACTCCGGTTATTACGTTGAGGGTTCAGACTCCGGTCATTTTCGTTGAGTTTCTAGACTCCTGTCATTACGTTGAACGTTTAGGCTCCGATCATTTTCGTTGAATATCCATACTCCGGTCAATACCTTGAGCGATCAGGCTCCGGTCATTTTCGTTGAGTATCCAAACTCCGGTCATTACATTGAGCGTTCAGGATCCGGTCATTTTCGTTGAGTATCATAACTCCATTTATTACGTTTAGCGTTCAGGATCCGGTCACTTTCGTTGAGTATCCAGACTCCAAATATTACGTTGAGCGTTCAGGCTCCGGTCAGTTTCGTTGGGTATCCAGACTCCGGTGATTACGTTGATCGTTCAGGCTCCGGTCATTTTCGTTGACTATCCAGACTCGGGTTATTACGTTGAACGTTCAGGCTCCGGTCAGTTTTGTTGAGTATCCAGATTCCGGTTATTACGTTGAGCGTGTCAGGCTCCGGTAAGTTTCGTTGGGTATCCAGACTCCGGTTATTACGTTGAGCGTTCAAGCTCCGGTCAGTTTCGTTGGGTATCCAGACTCTAGTTATTACGTTGAGCGTTCAGGCTCCGGTCATTTTCGTTGAGTATCCAGACTCCGGTTATTAAGTTGAGTGTCAGGGTCCGATAATTTTCGTTGAGTATCCAGACTCCGATTATTACGTTGAGCGTTCAGGATTCGATCAATTTCGTTGAGTATCTTGACTCCAAATATTACTTTGAGCGTTCAGGCTCCGGTCAGTTTCGTTGGGTATCCAGACTCCGGTGATTACGTTGATCGTTCAGGCTCCGGTCATTTTTGTTGACTATCCAGACTCGGGTTATTACGTTAAGCGTTTAGGCTCCGACCAGTTTCGTTGAGTATCCAGATTCCGATTATTACGTTGAGCGTTCAGGCTCCAGTCAGTTTCGTTGGGTATCCAGACTCCGGTTATTACGTTGAGCGTTCAGGCTCCGGTCATTTTCGTTGCGTATCCAGACTCCGTTTATTAAGTTGAGCGTTAGGCTCCGATCATTTTCGTTGAGTATCCAGACTCTGATTATTGCGTTGAGCGTTCAGGCTCCGGTCATTTTCGTTGAGTATCCAGACTCCGGTTATTAAGTTGAGTGTCAGGCTCCGGTCATTTTCGTTGAGTATCCAGACTCCCATTATTACGTTGAGCGTTCAGGATTCGATCAGTATCGTTGAGTATCTTGACTCCAAATATTACGTTGAGCGTTCAGGCTCCGGTCAGTTTCATTGGGTATCCAGACTCCGGTGATTACGTTGATCGTTCAGACTCCGGTCATTTTCGTTGACTATCCAGACTCGGGTTATTACATTAAGCGTTCAGGCTCCGGTCAGTTTCGTTGAGTATCCAGATTCCGATTATTACGTTGAGCGTTCAGGCTCCGGTCAATTTCGTTGGGTATCCAGACTCCGGTTTTTACGTTGAGCGTTCAGGCTCCGGTCATTTTCGTTGAGTATCCAGACTCCGGTTATTAAGTTGAGCGTCAGGCTCCAATCATTTTCGTTGAGTATCCAGACTCTGATTATTACGTTGAGCGTTCAGGCTCCGGTTATTTTCATTGAGTATCCTGACTCCGGTTATTACGTTGAGGGTTCAGACTCCAGTCATTTTCGTTGAGTATCTAGACTCCTGTCATTACGTTGAACGTTCAGGCTCCGGTCATTTTCGTTGAGTATCCATACTCCGGTCAATACGTTGAGCGATCAGGCTCCGGTCATTTTCGTTGAGTATCCAGACTCCGGTCATTACATTGAGCGTTCAGGATCCGATCATTTTCATTGAGTATCATAACTCCATTTATTACGTTGAGCGTTCAGGATCCGGTCAGTTTCGTTGAGTATCCAGATTCCAAATATTACGTTGAGCGTTCAGGCTCCGGTCAGTTTCGTTGGGTATCCAGACTCCGGTGATTACGTTGATCGTTCAGGCTCCGGTCATTTTCGTTGACTATCCAGACTCGGGTTATTACGTTGAGCGTTCAGGCTCTGGTCAGTTTTGTTGAGTATCCAGATTCCGGTTATTACGTTGAGCGTTCAGGGTCCGGTCAGTTTCGTTGGGTATCCAGACTCCGGTTATTACGTTGAGCGTTCAGGCTCCGGTAAGTTTCGTTGGGTATCCAGACTCCGGTTATTACGTTGAGCGTTCAGGCTCCGGTCAGTTTCGTTGGGTATCCAGACTCTAGTTATTACGTTGAGCGTTCAGGCTCCGGTCATTTTCGTTGAGTATCCAGACTCCGGTTATTAAGTTGAGTGTCAGGCTCCGATTATTTTCGTTGAGTATCCAGACTCCGATTATTACGTTGAGCGTATAGGATTCGATCAGTTTTGTTGAGTATCTTGACTCCAAATATTACGTTGAGCGTTCAGGCTCCGGTCAGTTTCATTGGGTATCCAGACTCCGGTGATTACGTTGATCATTCATGCTCCGGTCATTTTCGTTGACTATCCAGACTCGGGTTATTACGTTAAGCGTTCAGGCTCCGGTCAGTTTCGTTGAGTATCCAGATTCTGATTATTACGTTGAGCGTTCAGGCTCCGGTCAGTTTCGATGGGTATCCAGACTCCGGTAATTACGTTGAGCGTTCAGGCTCCGGTCATTTTCGTTGACTATCCAGACTCGGGTTATTATGTTAAGCGTCAGGCTCCGATCATTTTCGTTGAGTATCCAGACTCCGATTATTACGTTGAGCGTTCAGGCTTCGGTCAGTTTCGTTGGGTATCCAGATTCCGGTTTTTATGTTGAGCGTTCAGGCTCCGGTCATTTTCGTTGAGTATCCAGACTCCGGTTATTAAGTTGAGCGTCAGGCTCCGATCATTTTCGTTGAGTATCCAGACTCCGATTATTACGTTGAGCGTTTAGGCTCCGGTTATTTTCGTTGAGTATCCTGACTCCGGTTATTACGTTGAGGGTTCAGACTCCGGTCATTTTCGTTGAGTTTCTAGACTCCTGTCATTACGTTGAACGTTTAGGCTCCGATCATTTTCGTTGAATATCCATACTCCGGTCAATACCTTGAGCGATCAGGCTCCGGTCATTTTCGTTGAGTATCCAAACTCCGGTCATTACATTGAGCGTTCAGGATCCGGTCATTTTCGTTGAGTATCATAACTCCATTTATTACGTTTAGCGTTCAGGATCCGGTCACTTTCGTTGAGTATCCAGACTCCAAATATTACGTTGAGCGTTCAGGCTCCGGTCAGTTTCGTTGGGTATCCAGACTCCGGTGATTACGTTGATCGTTCAGGCTCCGGTCATTTTCGTTGACTATCCAGACTCGGGTTATTACGTTGAACGTTCAGGCTCCGGTCAGTTTTGTTGAGTATCCAGATTCCGGTTATTACGTTGAGCGTGTCAGGCTCCGGTAAGTTTCGTTGGGTATCCAGACTCCGGTTATTACGTTGAGCGTTCAAGCTCCGGTCAGTTTCGTTGGGTATCCAGACTCTAGTTATTACGTTGAGCGTTCAGGCTCCGGTCATTTTCGTTGAGTATCCAGACTCCGGTTATTAAGTTGAGTGTCAGGGTCCGATAATTTTCGTTGAGTATCCAGACTCCGATTATTACGTTGAGCGTTCAGGATTCGATCAATTTCGTTGAGTATCTTGACTCCAAATATTACTTTGAGCGTTCAGGCTCCGGTCAGTTTCGTTGGGTATCCAGACTCCGGTGATTACGTTGATCGTTCAGGCTCCGGTCATTTTTGTTGACTATCCAGACTCGGGTTATTACGTTAAGCGTTCAGGCTCCGACCAGTTTCGTTGAGTATCCAGATTCCGATTATTACGTTGAGCGTTCAGGCTCCAGTCAGTTTCGTTGGGTATCCAGACTCCGGTTATTACGTTGAGCGTTCAGGCTCCGGTCATTTTCGTTGCGTATCCAGACTCCGTTTATTAAGTTGAGCGTTAGGCTCCGATCATTTTCGTTGAGTATCCAGACTCTGATTATTGCGTTGAGCGTTCAGGCTCCGGTCATTTTCGTTGAGTATCCAGACTCCGGTTATTAAGTTGAGTGTCAGGCTCCGGTCATTTTTGTTGAGTATCCAGACTCCCATTATTACGTTGAGCGTTCAGGATTCGATCAGTTTCGTTGAGTATCTTGACTCCAAATATTACGTTGAGCGTTCAGGCTCCGGTCAGTTTCATTGGGTATCCAGACTCCGGTGATTACGTTGATCGTTCAGACTCCGGTCATTTTCGTTGACTATCCAGACTCGGGTTATTACATTAAGCGTTCAGGCTCCGGTCAGTTTCATTGAGTATCCAGATTCCGATTATTACGTTGAGCGTTCAGGCTCCAGTCAGTTTCGTTGGGTATCCAGACTCCGGTTTTTACGTTGAGCGTTCAGGCTCCGGTCATTTTCGTTGAGTATCCAGACTCCGGTTATTAAGTTGAGCGTCAGGCTCCAATCATTTTCGTTGAGTATCCAGACTCTGATTATTACGTTGAGCGTTCAGGCTCCGGTTATTTTCATTGAGTATCCTGACTCCGGTTATTACGTTGAGGGTTCAGACTCCAGTCATTTTCGTTGAGTATCTAGACTCCTGTCATTACGTTGAACGTTCAGGCTCCGGTCATTTTCGTTGAGTATCCATACTCCGGTCAATACGTTGAGCGATCAGGCTCCGGTCATTTTCGTTGAGTATCCAGACTCCGGTCATTACATTGAGCGTTCAGGATCCGATCATTTTCATTGAGTATCATAACTCCATTTATTACGTTGAGCGTTCAGGATCCGGTCAGTTTCGTTGAGTATCCAGATTCCAAATATTACGTTGAGCGTTCAGGCTCCGGTCAGTTTCGTTGGGTATCCAGACTCCGGTGATTACGTTGATCGTTCAGGCTCCGGTCATTTTCGTTGACTATCCAGACTCGGGTTATTACGTTGAGCGTTCAGGCTCTGGTCAGTTTTGTTGAGTCTCCAGATTCCGGTTATTACGTTGAGCGTTCAGGCTCCGGTCAGTTTCGTTGGGTATCCAGACTCCGGTTATTACGTTGAGCGTTCAGGCTCCGGTAAGTTTCGTTGGGTATCCAGACTCCGGTTATTACGTTGAGCGTTCAGGCTCCGGTCAGTTTCGTTGGGTATCCAGACTCTAGTTATTACGTTGAGCGTTCAGGCTCCGGTCATTTTCGTTGAGTATCCAGACTCCGGTTATTAAGTTGAGTGTCAGGCTCCGATTATTTTCGTTGAGTATCCAGACTCCGATTATTACGTTGAGCGTATAGGATTCGATCAGTTTTGTTGAGTATCTTGACTCCAAATATTACGTTGAGCGTTCAGGCTCCGGTCAGTTTCATTGGGTATCCAGACTCCGGTGATTACGTTGATCATTCATGCTCCGGTCATTTTCGTTGACTATCCAGACTCGGGTTATTACGTTAAGCGTTCTGGCTCCGGTCAGTTTCGTTGAGTATCCAGATTCTGATTATTACGTTGAGCGTTCAGGCTCCGGTCAGTTTCGATGGGTATCCAGACTCCGGTAATTACGTTGAGCGTTCAGGCTCCGGTCATTTTCGTTGACTATCCAGACTCGGGTTATTATGTTAAGCGTCAGGCTCCGATCATTTTCGTTGAGTATCCAGACTCCGATTATTACGTTGAGCGTTCAGGCTTCGGTCAGTTTCGTTGGGTATCCAGACTCCGGTTTTTATGTTGAGCGTTCAGGCTCCGGTCATTTTCGTTGAGTATCCAGACTCCGGTTATTAAGTTGAGCGTCAGGCTCCGATCATTTTCGTTGAGTATCCAGACTCCGATTATTACGTTGAGCGTTTAGGCTCCGGTTATTTTCGTTGAGTATCCTAACTCCGGTTATTACGTTGAGGGTTCAGACTCCGGTCATTTTCGTTGAGTATCTAGACTCCTATCATTACGTTGAACGTTTAGGCTCCGATCATTTTCGTTGAATATCCATACTCCGGTCAATACCTTGAGCGATCAGGCTCCGGTCATTTTCGTTGAGTATCCAAACTCCGGTCATTACATTGAGCGTTCAGGATCCGGTCATTTTCGTTGAGTATCATAACTCCATTTATTACGTTTAGCGTTCAGGATCCGGTCACTTTCGTTGAGTATCCAGACTCCAAATATTACGTTGATCATTCAGGCTCCGGTCAGTTTCGTTGGGTATCCAGACTCCGGTGATTACGTTGATCGTTCAGGCTTCGTTCATTTTCGTCGACTATCCAGACTCGGGTTATTACGTTGAGCGTTCAGGCTCCGATCAGTTTTGTTGAGTATCCATATTCCGGTTATTACGTTGAGCGTTCAGGCTCCGGTCAGTTTCGTTGGGTATCCAGACTCCGGTTATTACGTTGAGCGTTCAGGCTCCGGTAAGTTTCGTTGGGTATCCAGACTCCGGTTATTACGTTGAGCGTTCAGGCTCCGGTCAGTTTCGTTGGGTATCCAGACTCCGGTTATTACATTGAGTGTTCAGGCTCCGGTCAGTTTCGTTGGGTATCCATACTCTGGTCAATACGTTGAGCGATCAGGCTCCGGTCATTTTCGTTGAGAATCCAGACTCCGGTCATTACATTGAGCGTTCAGGATCCGGTCATTTTCGTTGAGTATCATAACTCCATTTATTACGTTGAGCGTTTAGGATCCGGTCAGTTTCGTTGAGTATCCAGACTCCAAATATTACTTTGAGCGTTCAGGCTCCGGTCAGTTTCGTTGGGTATCCAGACTCCGGTGATTACGTTGATTGTTCAGGCTCCGTTCATTTTTTGTTGACTATCCAGACTCGGGTTATTACGTTGAGCGTTCAGGCTCCGGTCAATTTTGTTGAGTATCCAGATTCCGGTTATTACGTTGAGCGTTCAGGCTCCGGTCAGTTTCGTTGGGTATCCAGACTCCGGTTATTACGTTGAGCGTTCAGGCTCCGGTAAGTTTCGTTAGGTATCCAGACTCCGGTTATTACGTTGAGCGTTCAGGCTTCGGTCAGTTTCGTTGGGTATCCAGACTCTAGTTATTACGTTGAGCGTTCAGGCTCCGGTCATTTTCGTTGAATATCCAGACTCCGGTTATTAAGTTGAGTGTCAGGGTCCGATAATTTTCGTTGAGTATCCAGACTCCGATTATTACGTTGAGCGTTCAGGATTCGATCAATTTCGTTGAGTATCTTGACTCCAAATATTACGTTGATCGTTCAGGCTCCGGTCATTTTCGTTGACTATCCAGACTCGGGTTATTACGTTGAGCGTTCAGGCTCCGGTCAGTTTTGTTGAGTATCCAGATTCCGGTTATTACGTTGAGCGTTCAGGCTCCGGTCAGTTTCGTTCGGTATCTAGACTCCGGTTATTACGTTGAGCGTTCAGGCTCCGGTAAGTTTCGTTGGGTATCCAGACTCCGGTTATTACGTTGAGCGTTCAGGCTCCGGTCAGTTTCGTTGGGTATCCAGACTCTAGTTATTACGTTGAGCGTTCAGGCTCTGGTCATTTTCGTTGAGTATCCAGACTCCGGTTATTAAGTTGAGTGTCAGGCTCCGATCATTTTCGTTGAGTATCCAGACTCCGATTATTACGTTGAGTGTTCAGGATTCGATCAGTTTCGTTGAGTATCTTGACTCCAAATATTACGTTGAGCGTTCAGGCTCCGGTCAGTTTCATTGGGTATCCAGACTCCGGTTATTACGTTGATCGTTCAGGCTCCTGTCTTTTTCGTTGACTATCCAGACTCGGGTTATTACGTTAAGCGTTCAAGCTCCAGTCAGTTTCGTTGAGTATCCAGATTCCGAATATTACATTGAGCGTTCAGGCTCCGGTCAGTTTCGTTGGGTATCCAGACTCCGGTTTTTATGTTGAGCGTTCAGGCTCTGGTCATTTTTGTTGAGTATCCAGACTCCGGTTATTAAGTTGAGCGTCAGGCTCTGATCATTTTCGTTGAGTATCCAGACTCTGATTATTACATTGAGCGTTCAGGCTCAGGTTATTTTCGTTGAGTATCCTGACTCCGGTTATTACGTTGAGGGTTCAGACTCCGGTCATTTTCGTTGAGTATCTAGACTCCTGTCATTACGTTGAACGTTCAGGCTCCGGTCATTTTCGTTGAGTATCCATACTCCGGTGAATACGTTGAGCGATCAGGCTCCGGTCATTTTTGTTGAGTATCCAGACTCCGGTCATTACATTGAGCGTTCAGGATCCGGTCATTTTCGTTGAGTATCATAACTCCATTTATTACGTTGAGCATTCAGGATCCGGTCAGTTTCGTTGAGTATCCAGACTCCAAATATTACTTTGAGCGTTCAGGCTCCGGTCAGTTTCGTTGGGTATCTAGACTCCGGTGATTACGTTGATCGTTCAGGCTCCGGTCGTTTTAGTTGACTATCCAGACTCGGGTTATTACGTTAAGCGTTCAGGCTCCGGTCAGTTTCGTTGAGTATCCAGATCCTGATTATTACGTTGAGCGTTCAGGCTCCGGTCAGTTTCGTTGGGTATCCAGACTCCGGTTATTACGTTGAACGTTCAGGCTCCGGTCATTTTCGTTGCGTATCCAGACTCCGTTTATTAAGTTGAGCGTTAGGATTCGATCATTTTCGTTGAGTATCCAGACTCTGATTATTGCGTTGAGCGTTCAGGCTCCGGTCATTTTCGTTGAGTATCCAGACTCCGGTTATTAAGTTGAGTGTCAGGCTCCGATCATTTTCGTTGAGTATCCAGACTCTCATTATTACGTTGAGCGTTCAGGATTCGATCAGTTTCGTTGAGTATCTTGACTCCAAATATTACGTTGAGCGTTCAGGCTCCGGTCAGTTTCATTGGGTATCCAGACTCCGGTGATTACGTTGATCGTTCAGGCTCCGGTCATTTTCGTTGACTATCCAGACTCGGGTTATTACGTTAAGCGTTCAGGCTCCGGTCAGTTTCGTTGAGTATCCAGATTCCGATTATTACGTTGAGCGTTCAGGCTCCGGTCAGTTTCGTTGGGTATGCAGACTCCGATTTTTATGTTGAGCGTTCAGGCTCCGGTCATTTTCGTTGAGTATCCAGACTCCGGTTATTAAGTTGAGCGTCAGGCTCCGATCATTTTCGTTGAGTATCCAGACTCTGATTATTACGTTGAGCGTTCAGGCTCCGGTTATTTTCGTTGAGTATCCTGACTCCGGTTATTACGTTGAGGGTTCAGACTCCGGTCATTTTCGTTGAGTATCTAGACTCCTGTCATTACGTTGAACGTTCAGGCTCCGGTCATTTTCGTTGAGTATCCATACTCCGGTCAATACGTTGAGCGATCAGGCTCCGGTCATTTTCGTTGAGTATCCAGACTCCGGTCATTACATTGAGCGTTCAGGATCCGGTCATTTTCGTTGAGTATCATAACTCCATTTATTACGTTGAGCGTTCAGGATCCGGTCAGTTTCGTTGAGTATCCAGACTCCAAATATTACGTTGAGCGTTCAGGCTCCGGTCAGTTTCGTTGGGTATCCAGACTCCGGTGATTACGTTGATCGTTCAGGCTCCGGTCATTTTCGTTGACTATCCAGACTCGGGTTATTACGTTGAGCGTTCAGGCTCCGGTCAGTTTTGTTGAGTATCCAGATTCCGGTTTTTACGTTGAGAGTTCAGGCTCCGGTCAGTTTCGTTGGGTATCCAGACTCCGGTTATTACTGTCGCTACTGCGAAAATCGGCGCCGGCTGAACAGAAGAGTCGCCACCGTGCGTTATTTATCCCACGGGAGGGAAAGGAAACGCTCAGAGTAAACCTCGCACAACACGGGAAAGGTATGGTCATCGCAACCAAAACCTGGATTCAGGAGTCGGTTACGCAAGGGGAAGGTATTAGCACCCCTCACGTCCGTCGTACTCGACGGGATCCACGCTTGTTTTCGGGTATGGATTGTTATTCTATCTAAACTATAGGTCAAGGGTTGAAAAGAAAAAAGAGAATGAAAATAAAAATGACTCGGCAAAGTATCGCACTTTATGCCTACGTATTCCCGTCTGGAACGAGAAATCAGAGTCAACGTAGTTCGCCTACCTACGGGAAAGGAGGGGAAGGTTGCTCGCTAGGATATCGCATCCTATGCCTACGTACTTCCACACTGCATGGGAGATCAGAGCAAACGTAGTTCGGGCCACGGAAGACACAAGCTTGTCTTGGTTGATTTTATTCCTTCTGAAAAAGGTTTTTCTGATTAACAGTCCAAGAGGACAAAAATGACGTCTTGATGAGTTCACATTCTTTTACGGAAGAAGTGTCTTTTATTGTGTTTGAAATCTTTATGTGTTTTTCTGTTTGTTTTGAGAAAGAAAGAGACAGAACTCTAACCTACGGTTGCGAAGGGAAACAAACTAACCTAATGTTATCATGCATGGGTTAAGACCTAGTGTCTATCATGCTCCTCTCTTGCACAGAGAGAAACAGAGATCCTACGGGATAGGCAGAAACATAAACAATAACAGATATATACAGTAAAGCAGTAAAATGCATGGATGCAACAATACAAGCGAGGCAAGGGAGTCCCACTCAACCTCGAACCTAGAAAACAATAGGCGAAAGTGAACAGGCTTCACTTTCAACCCAGCAGGGTAAACAGCAAACAATACAGTCCAGAAAACCAATCAATACATCAGCAATGAAATACAACAGCAAAAGAAGCAGCATCAGCAGCTCTGAATCAACAACTGGCTTCAAGCAATCTCCAATCAACTACAGGCTTCCGCAAGCATCAATCTCCATCTTCATGACCTTCAGGCAAGGGTTTTGATCATCAGTCTTCCATCTGCAATGGCTTTTCTTCAAGCTCAAACCTCCAGGATAAGGGATTAGTCACAAGAGTGAATTGAGTGTTAAGCAATCAGCTGACTACCAAAGGTGGTGAACAGACTGCTTCTAACACAAAGAGACATTTTCTCTCAAGAGTTCTATCTCACAGACACTATCACCAAGCCTTCCAAAGGAAGGGGGTGAGTGTCTTAGAGAGACTCTGAATCACAGAGAAGAATGGATGCAGACCAGGCAATCCATGTTTGAGAAACAATCATTCTAATCTAGAGCTCTGCCTAGCTCCTAAATCCTAGTCTCCTCAGCAACTGATAGCAGGAAACTCCTCCTCAACTCTGGCAGTTGATCTTCAGTCTTTGAATCTCCAATGGCTTCATCTCCACAAATCTTCAGCTTCCCCAGGGCCCCAGACAAACCCAATACCCAAACAAACAATCAATAAACCCCAGAGGGCACACCACACCAGACAGCAGATATACAGACAGTAATAATATCAGTAGGGGAATCCTGACTTTTCTCTAAGGGATCTAATAGCTACCCATGACTAATCTATTCAAACCCTAAGTCCTAAGGGAGAAAATTGAACTTCCTAAGTTGTCACCTAAAAACCCTAGTTCTGATCATGATATTCAAGCATTTATTAATCACCTAAAATTAACTCCTAAAAATGGGAAATAAAATATTTCTACAAGCTTAACATCTCATCTAAACAATATGAAAAGAATGATCAAAAAATATTAAAGCATGTGAGAGAACAAAAATCATAAAAATAATGCATGAAATGTAACTATTTATTATGCTATTTATTTAGAAAATATGTAAAAAATATGAAATAAAACTAAAAATGAAATTTTATTTTTCTATAATATTCTAGACATTTTCATGAAAATATGGTAAAAAGAATGAGTTAAAAAGCATTTTTTATGAATTTATTATGATTTTATGAAAATGATGAAAAATTAAAATGAAATAAGAAAAAATAAAATGAACTAAAATGAGCCAGAGGGGGTATGAAAAGAAATTCGCCCAGTTCATTATTGGATGGGCCAACAATAGGGGGCGCGCATAGCATTTTGGTTAAGCCCAGAATTCACTCAGAATTATAACAACGCGCTGGGGGTGAAGGAAGTAAGAAAGCCACGTTGAAATATTGGCTTTGGGCTCACACGGGGGTGGGAAAAGCAACACCAACTCAGGCCCGCCCGTTTCAATTAATGAAACGGTGCGTTTAGGGCCAGGGTAATCTCCCTCCAATTCAGATTGAATAACAGCCATTAGATCCTACCCTAAGTCAAAGGTCCAAGGCGCAATGAATGGCCCTGATTACGTCTTCTCCAAACGACCTGCAACCTAGGGTTTTATCTTCTCCATGGCAGCCATGCACGACCTACCTTCCACCTCTTCGTTCTCATCATACACGCAACCAATCCCCATGCTGTAAACATGAAATCTGTTCCAAATCTCTCCCTCTACAAGCTTAGGGCATCAATTCACTTTGAAATTCACCACATCAACAAATTCGATTGAGTCAACATCCTGCCTCCATTGAAATGCACTGGTATAGACCTTCACCATTCTTCCTCAGACTTAGCCTAAATTAAACTACACCTAATGGAGATTAACACATGCTATCAAGTTGCAATTATAACACCTTCATCCAAGAGATTCGAACACAAACAGTTCCTTACACCTGTCACTAACCATCACCAAAACTCTCCAAATTCATCTAACCTAATCTCCTAACCACCTAGATCAATTCTACACTAACAAAATCATGCCTAACTAACTGGATCAAGCAGTTTGATTGAAAACTTACCTTGTAAGAAATCTTGAGAAACAGCTATGGAGATGAAAGATCTGAGGCTTTCAAGTGTTGAATCCTGATCAATCCTTGAAGAACTTAATTCTGTATGCACAAACTTGGAGGTTCCTTGCTTGAATCATGCAATCCACTTGAACTTTTGATTTTGATGATCTTGAGAAAAGCACTCGAAAATGGATGATAACCACCAGAAACTTGCTTCAATTATGGTCTATGATGATGGTGGAGTGGAATTGAATTGATTATGATGAAAGTTGTTGAAGGTTTTGAGAGAATTGTAATGAAACTTTTATGGAAAAGTATGAGAGATTTTGTGGAATTCTTGGTGCAAATGAGGCCAACCCTTGATCAATGCACATCTCATGAATATATAGACCCCAAATGAACATTCTAGATCCATCTTGCACATTCCCTTGTTTTCAAATTTTGATCCATTTTGATTATGTTTCTTAAATGATAAGCAACCATGGATAACTTCATTTTTTCCTTCTAAACTCAAAAAAGTGTGTGAACCATTGTTCTTAGAATTGTTTTTCCATTCAAAATCATATATTGGAAGTCTCCATTTGGACTTGTAAAGCTCCCAAACCATTTTCCAACTTGAAATTATTCACTTTATAAGCCTTTTTAGTTCATATTTTGACCAATTGTGTAATTCCATGCTATGAGCTTCTCCAATAACTTGTGACCTTCTTTCTAGACTTAAAATCCCATTTGGAGCAAGTTTGATGTTGTAAGTTTTTCCATTTGAGGCCTCCTTGTATGAGTTTTGGGTATAGGTTAAAATGACCTGTAATTCCCAAATGCCCAAAATACCCTTTGCTTGTCAAGACCATAAGTTGAGTTCTCCACATCATATGAAGGCATACCATACCATTCTAGAAAGCTAAGACAATGAGGAACAATTCTTATGTTGACCAAGAATTCATTTGAAATCTCCTTGAGGGGCAAAACTAGCTTGGAAGTCAAGTCACTTTCACAGACAAAAATTCAGATACCCCAGATGACCTGTAACTTGCAAGGACCATAACTTGAGTTCTATAAATCTCCTTGAGGTCTTCCACCACTCAAATTAAAGGTCTTGAGATCCTCTACAAGTTTCATGTTGGCCAAGAAGCCATTTGAAACTAGCATTTTGACTTATCTTGCTTGGAAATTTGACCTAAACTAGGGGATTTTACAGAGAAACCCTAATTTAGTAACTCCTCTTCTCCTTGATTTCTCTTGAATTCTTCTTGTCATATCTCCATATCCTTCTTCATATGTCGAATGTTGATCCCCACATCTCTCCAATAGACTTGAATGCCCTCTTAAGTCAGTCAATTGACCTAGGGTTGACCTAGGGTTGACCCAGATGAAACCCTAGTTGACTGTCTTCAACTGTAGCTCTTGTGCCTTCATCAATGACTTGTTTTCTTCTCCAAATGACTTTATAAGTCTCTCAAGATGTCTAGATGCTCCCCATGCTTTCATTTCACAGCTCATAACCCTCTTGTTGATCCTCAGATACCCTCAGCTAAGAGATGGACTCAAGGCTTGATCTGCTGAACTCTTTGCTTTCAAATTCTTTCCTGATGACTTGAATGAGGTTGAATTATGATGATAACCTCTTGCTAGGCCTCTAGAGATGGAAGTAATGATTGGTCCCCTGTTGAATGACTTGCTATGCTTATGCTATGCAGATGATTAGACTATGCACATGACTCTATATGCAAATGCTAATGATATTGAAACATAAACCAATTGAATAAGGTTGGGCAAATTTTAGGGTGCAACAGCTGCCCCTATTCAAGCGACTTGGACCCGATTGGATGAAGAGCCCGGAGCCTTCAGACATTCGCGGTACGAGACGGTTGAATACTAGTGAAACCAGAAATTTGCCAACCGCAGAAATAAACTGCGCTCCTGCTTGAGGAATAACATTCGTCAGCTGAATCTGACTGTTAGAGTAACCCACTGATCTCGCGCGACCGTGCTGGGGGTTGTCTTCATCGTCCTGAAGAGGATTCTGTCATAACAGATTGCTTGCTTGTCCACGCTAGGACTCTGTCTGTCGTCAATACAAAGAAATCTCAACTAAAACCTGTCCACGTTAGGACTCCACTTGCTGTTATCCCAGAAAAATCTCGGCAACTCCGCTGGGGATAATTCGTCTGCATTTCCATAAACCGCATCGTCCACGTTAGGAATAAAACTCTTCCACGTTAGGAGTAACACCTGTCCACATTAGGAATCATTTTTTCTGCGTCTGTCCACGTCAGGACTAACCCTTTCATCTTTCCACGTCAGGAAACAATCTTCTTTCCGCGTTAGGAAAACTACATCAATCTATCCACGTAAGGACTCCAATACCACTTGCCATGTCCCCGTCAGGACTCCAGCCTTTCCACGTAAGGAATACAACTATTTCTGAACTTGTCCACGTAAGGACTCAACTTTTCTTGCACCTGTCCACGTTAGGACTAATTTCCTTCTTCTTCCACGTTAGGAATATCTTCTTCGATCTGTCCGCGTCAGGACTAAACTCTTCCACGTCAGGAATAGTCCACTTCTTTCCACGTCAGGAATCAATCTCGATACGTCCGCGTGAGGACTCAATCTTTCCACGTAAGGAATACAACTCGTCTTTCCACGTAATGAATTCACCTTGAGTTCTAAATCTGTCCACGTCAGGACTCAACTTCTCGAATCTGTCCACGTCAGGACCCCGATTTCTCCGCGTAAGGAATAAACTTCTTTTCCATCTGTCCGCGTCAGGACTAAACTTTCCACGTAAGGAATCAATCTCTTTTCCACGTAAGGAATCACCATTTTTCCACGTAAGGAATAAGACTTCGTCTGGATCTGTCCGCGTCAGGACTAAATTCTTCCACGTTAGGAATGCACTTGCCTCCCCGTAAGGAATCCATCTCGATATGTCCGCGTAAGGACTCAATCTTTCCACGTAAGGAATACCAACTTCTTTCCACGTAAGGAATAAATCTTGATATGTCCGCGTGAGGACTCAACCTTTCCCCGTAAGGAATAAACTCGTCTTTCCACGTAAGGAAACCATTTTTCTTCTACATAAGGAATGCTCTTGATATGTCCACGTAAGGACTCCGATCTTTCCACGTAAGGAATACCAACTTCTTTCTGATTTGTCCGCGTCAGGACTCATTTTTCCACGTAAGGAATGCCATCTTAATCTGTCCACGTAAGGACTCTCTTTTTTCCACGTTAGGAATACTGTCATTTCCACGTTAGGAATCACTTCTATTGATAGGTCCGCGTAAGGACTACATCTTTCCACGTTAGGAATCTCCGTCTTTCCACGTTAGGAATGATAATCTCTTTGATCTGTCCGCGTTAGGACACTGATCTCGTCTTGATTTGTCCACGTTAGGACTCAGGCGTCTTCGACTCACTGAGGAAATAAGACTTGTCCACGTAAGGACTCACACCTTCGACTCACTGGGGGAATAACTTGTCCACGTAAGGACTCACACGTCTTCTACTTGCTGGGGAAATAACTTGTCCACGTAAGGACTCACACGTCTTCTACTTGCTGGGGAAATAACCGCGTCAGGACTTACCCTTGTCAACAACACGAAGAAGGATAAATTTGTCCACGTCAGGATTCTTGTATCTTGTCATCACAAAGAACTACAAACTTGTCCACGTCAGGACGCACATTTCACCATTACGAATAAAGATATCTGCTGCAAACACATGATCCACGTCAGGACACCAACACGAAGAGTAACCAATCTTTGTCAACGTCATAACCTCCCTTTCTCCAAATTTCAAAAGACCGAATCTATCCGCGTCAGGATTAACACACCTTACCAATCTGGTAACACAAACCTGTCCACGTTAGGACGCCCACTTCTGAAGAGACCCCGTCATTCTAGGAGTAAATGGTCCACGTCAGGACTTAGTTCTTCAATGATCCTCACCCATAAACTTCTTAGCACTGACGTGACAGCGACTTTGAGGCGGACTCTACTGGGGATGTCTGAAAACCAACTATCGGACACCTGCTTCGAAATTCTGATTCATGCGACTCGTTGATGACAAACGAACTCTGCTTGGGAATAAGGAGATTCTTATCCTGGCCACTCTGGCTGGGGAAAATAAGATACATTTGCATGAATGATTCTGCTAGAGGCAAAGAGAGTTTTATCACGATAACTCTGTGGGGGGAATACCGCCGAAACTGACATTGTCATTGAATATCTCCTGCCGAGACCTTGACTGTTTGGTAATTTATTTGAGCAAGAGCTCTCTCCACCTGAACTACTAGAGTACAGAAACTGCTTCAGCAAAATAAATGCTGGAAGGATAACGCAGACTCGCCGGGGATAGCCTGATGCTACAAAATTATTCCAGCCAAAATAAGTGCTGGTAGGATGAAGTCGACCCTGCTGGGAATTTGGGAACTCAAACCACACGTCTTGTTGAAATAACCCCCTGCTGGGGAATATAACTCTGCTGGGGAATAGCAGATGCACCTGGTATGATTAATCTTTCTGCTGGAACATGAACTGATATCACCAGTATTCCTGCCAAAATAAATGACAGGACCCACCATCGACTCTGCGTTGGAGAGCCTTGACCTTCGAATTCCACTGGAAGGAAAGAACATTTACTGAAAAGAGAACTCCGCTGGGGATGACTGGATTCTCTTGGGGAAAATTAACTGACTCCACTGGGGGAGAGTACCTGACCCTGCGGGGGGAAATGAACCTGTCTGAATACAGCCTGACGATCTCGGAATCGCCAAACTCTGCTGAAGACGAGTAACTTCTCTGGAGCACGTCCTTTGGATAAGCTATGGCTAGCTGGGGAATTCTATCCTTCTTCAGGAAAAACATGCATGACCTGCGTGGGGATCAAGCTTTTCACTATTGCAATCTTTTGATCATCTTCCTCGTACGGTTATGAAACCTGCGACAACACAAACAAGACACGACAAGCCTATGCAATCAAATCAATTCAGGTTAGTGACGTTACACTCAGTTAATTCAAAGCTTTAACAATTGTTGGCAAGGGCCAGTGAGGTTATACTCATGCTAGCTTCAATAAACTTAGGCGTTTTATCATGCGCAAAAACAGTAAAGAACAGGCATCAAGTGCTGAATAACACATTTTCATTGATTGGGCCCCTGAATGGGCGGAGTTTTTGTACACGGGATGTAACTCCTGAAAAGAGGAAGCTACACAAAGCAAATATACAAGTATGCAAGTATTCACAAGAAGCATAAATATTGACAAATTAAATTTTGTACACATGTCGGCAACTGGATGCAGATGAGCACCACGAACTGATCCTCCCATGATTCGTCCGACTCTTATACTTTCCCGGTATCCGACTTCTGAAGAGGTTGTATTCGATAACTGACTCCTCAAACATATTCTCCCGCACTGATGCTCATTGAATTCGAATTCGGACCGCAGTCATTTGCTTTTCACATCCCTAACTTTTGCGTGAACCGCCCTTTACGGGTTTTCAGCTCACCGGGATACCCCTTTTTGCCGAAGCCGCCCAGTGTAGGTTTTCAACTTCGCGGGTGTACATTTTTTTCAATTTTATCCCTAACTTTTGCCCGAACCTTTCATTCTGTTTTTGGTTCGCCAGGATGCCCCATTTTTGCCTGGACTCTCTTTTTCTGTCCAGCGGGTCTATTTTAAGCAAAGTATTTTTTAACTGCGTCCGAATTCACAGGTGATGCAAAGTCTTCCCCGTCCATGGTGGACAACAATAAAGCTCCTCCTGAAAAGACCTTACTGACAACGTATGGCCCTTCGTAATTGGGGGTCCACTTGCCCCTGTGATCTGCTTGCGGCGGGAGAATCCTTTTCAGCACAAGGTCGCCCGTCTGAAAGCTTCGCGGAAGTATCTTCTTGTCGTACGCTTTCTTCATTCGTCTTTGGTACAAACGACCGTATGCCAGAGAAGCTAGCCTCTTCTCATCCATCAAACTCAGTTGGTTCAATCTATTCGTTACCCATTCTGCCTCGTCCAGCTGAACGTCTCGCAATACCCTCAGAGAAGGGATCTCAACTTCCAATGGTAATACCGCTTCCATTCCGTATACCAACGAGAACGGAGTTGCCCCGGTTGATGTGCGTACCGTCGTACGATACCCGTGCAAAGCGAAAGGTAGCATCTCGTGCCAATCCTTATACGTCACCACCATTTTCTGGACGATCTTCTTGATATTCTTATTGGCCGCTTCGACAGCGCCATTCATCTTGGGTCGGTAAGGGGAGGAGTTGTGATGTTCGATCTTGAAATTCTGACAGAGCTCCTTCATCATTTTGTTGTTCAGATTAGAACCATTATCCGTGATTATCCGCTCGGGAATTCCGTATCGGCAAATGATATCTCTTTTGATGAATCTAGCCACCACTTGCTTCGTTACATTTGCGTAAGACGCCGCTTCCACCCACTTGGTGAAATAATCGATTGCTACGAGAATGAACCGATGCCCGTTAGAAGCCGTCGGCTCAATCTTTCCGATCATATCGATTCCCCACATCGAGAATGGCCATGGAGATGACATCACATTCAGAGGACTCGGAGGCACATGTATTTTGTCAGCATAAATTTGGCACTTGTGGCACTTTCTTGCAAATTTGAAACAATCAGTTTCCATCGTCAGCCAAAAATAACCTGCCCGCAGCAGTTTTCTCGTCATAGCATGCCCACCAGCATGCGTACCGAATGCACCTTCGTGAATTTCCTCCATGAGAAGCTTTGCCTCTTTCTCGTCTACACAACGCAACAACACCAAGTCGTGGTTTCTTCTGTATAAGACGCCATCCGGGTTCAAATAGAAATTACCCGCTAATCTCCTGAGAGTCTTCTGATCTTGACTGGATGCCCCAGCCGGATACTCTTTATTCTTCAGGAAATTAAGGATATCAAAATACCACGGTTTGCCATCAGACGCTTCATCAATAGCAAATACATAAGCTGGCCTGTCCAACCGAGAGATAGTGATTTGGGGAGCTTCGTTCCAGAAATTGACCTTGTACATGGAAGACAAGGTGGCAAGGGCGTCAGCCATTTGATTTTCTGCCCGTGGCACGTGATGCAATTCAACTTTGTCGAAGAAAGGCAACAATCTCCTTGCATAATTCATGTAATGTATCAAATTGGGCTGCCGTGTCTCCCATTCCCCTTTGATCTGATTCACCACCAGAGCTGAGTCTCCGTATACGTCTAAATGTTTGATTCGCAAATCAATGGCTTCTTCAAGCCCCATTATACAAGCTTCGTATTCGGCCTCATTGTTGGTAACAGCAAAGGTCAATCGGGCAGTAAACGGGATGTGCGACCCGTGTGGCGTAGTGATAATTGCCCCTATTCCGCTACCGTAAGCATTCACAGCTCCGTCAAATATCATCTGCCATTTGGACCCCGGCTCTGGTCCTTCGTCTGGTAACGGCTCTTCACAATCCTTCATCTTGAGATACATGATATCCTCGTCAGGAAAGTCAAATCTCATCGATTGATACTCTTCAATAGGCTGCTCCGCCAGATACTCAGACAACACACTCCCCTTTATCGCCTTTTGCGAGACATATTGAATATCATATTCGGTCAAGATCATCTGCCACCTGGCAATTCTACCTGACAACGCCTGCTTTTCAAATATATATTTGATCGGATCCATCTTCGAGATGAGCATGGTTGTATGATTCAGCATGTACTGCCTCAAACGCTTGGCGGCCCAGGCTAGCGCGCAACAAGTTTTCTCCAGCATTGAGTATCGAGATTCGCAGTCTGTAAATTTCTTACTCAGATAATAGATCGCATGCTCTTTTCTCCCCGTCTCGTCGTGTTGACCGAGAACGCAACCCATGCTTCCCTCAAGAACCGTTAAATACATTATCAAGGGTCTCCCTGCCACCGGGGGTATCAAAATAGGAGGCTCCTGCAAGTACTTCTTTATTTTGTCGAACGCCTTTTGACAATTTTCGTTCCATGTCACAGCTTGATCTTTCTTTAGCAACTTGAATAATGGTTCGCACGTAGCAGTCAGGTGAGATATGAACCGAGCAATGTAGTTCAATCTCCCCAAAAACCCGCGCACCTCTTTCTCTGTTTTAGGCGTCGGCATTTCTTGAATCGCTTTTATTTTAGCAGGATCGACCTCTATTCCTCTTTCGCTTACTATGAAACCCAGGAGCTTACCCGATCTCACCCCGAAGGTGCATTTGTTAGGGTTCAGCCTCAGCCTGAACTTCCTAAGCCTTTTAAACAACTTCAACAGATTCACCAGATGCTCTTCCTCCGTCTGGGATTTGGCAATCATATCGTCAACATAAACTTCAATCTCTTTATGCATCATGTCATGAAAGAGAGTTGTCATCGCACGCTGATATGTTGCCCCAGCATTTTTCAAACCAAAGGGCATCACTTTATAGCAAAATGTTCCCCAAGGCGTTATGAAAGTAGTCTTCTCCATATCCTCTGGCGCCATTTTAATCTGATTATAGCCTGAAAAGCCATCCATGAAGGAGAATACAGAGTATTGAGCAGTATTGTCCACTAACACGTCAATGTGAGGAAGTGGAAAATCGTCTTTTGGGCTAGCTTTATTCAAATCTCTATAATCCACGCACATTCGAACCTTGCCATCTTTCTTTGGCACTGGTACGATGTTAGCAACCCATGAGGGATACTTCGTCACAGCCAGGAAACCAGCGTCCCACTGTTTCTGAACCTCCTCTTTGATCTTCATTGCCATATCTGGGCGAGTTCTGCGAAGTTTTTGTTTGACAGGCGGGCAGTCTTCTTTCAGTGGCAGACGATGCACAACCATATCTGTATCGAGCCCTGGCATATCTTGATACGACCAAGCGAATACATCATTATACTCTCGGAGCATTTCAACCAGTTTTCGCTTGATATCACTCTGCAGTGCGGCTCCGATACGAATATTCTTCTCAACCCCTTCCGACCCCAAATTGATAACCTCGATAACCTCGTCGTGAGGCAGAATGGCTCTTTCCTCTTGCTTCACCAACCAAGACAGTTCTTCAGGAACGTCGCTATCTTCGACAACCTCTTCTTCGGTCTGGAATACCGGGTGCTCGAAGTCGGGACGAGTCATAGGTGGTTCAAAGATGTCATCTGAAAATGGTATCCTGCAAAAGAAAGGGTTAAGTGCTTCAAAATGCGTATAAAGCGGATAACCACGTTGCCATTTTATTGAAAAATACAAAACAAGAAAGACGGGGATTACAGTATTTGCACATGAAAAAAAACGCCATTTATTTAATGATTAACGAAGCAATGTTTATAACAACACAGCCCTAAGCAAATCCTGATGCCCCGGGCAAGACATCAGATTATTCAACAATTAATAAAGCAAAGCATTACTGTTTAAAGGTCACAGGAACAAGCTCCTGAATGGACCAGTTGCACAGTCCTTGTCCTGGCGTGCTTGGCTGAATCCAGGCATCCATATCACAGTCGCTGTCCCCTTCGTCGGATTCTGAAGCAGCATTGACAGATTCATGGCATACTCCACTGGCAGAGATGGTGATTGACTTTCTGAAATGAGGGGCCCCCACGGAAGGAGTTGATGACGACGGTCGGTACCCCAGTCCGAACCGGTCCATTTTCACAGGAATGTCCAATACTTTGCCCCAGCCTTTGGCTTCTCCGGCTTCCACTAGAGCTCGAGCTTCTTTGTACGATGAGACAGCTATCTCTGGCACTTTGCTTGGCCCGGGACTCTTGTCCTTTATGCGCAAACCTTCGAACGCCTGGCATGGCGTCTCGTGGATCTCCCCGTCGACTTCCACATATTTGAACGAAGAAAGATGGCTGACCAGGATGTCTTCTTCTCCGCACACGGTGACTACACTGTCTCCGACCATATACTTTAGCTTCTGATGCAGGGTAGACGTGACTGCCCCTGCCCCGTGAATCCAAGGTCTTCCCAGCAAGCAGCTGTACGCAGGCTGTATATCCATGATATAAAATTCCGTTGCAAACACTTCCGGCCCCACTTGCAGAGGCAATGTGATCGATCCGAAGACTGTTCTCCGCGTGCCGTCAAACGCTCTGACTACCAAATCACTTGGTGTGCACAAAATTCCTCGAACATCCAGCTTCATCATAGCCTTCTTAGGCAGCACATTCAAAGACGACCCGGTGTCAACCAATACGTGCGACATTGTCGACCCTCTGCACTCAACAGATACATGTAATGCCATATTATGGTCCCTTCCTTTCGGAGTCAAGTCGAAATCAGTAAAGCCCAGACTGTGGCCTGCATTTACATGTGCCAATACTCCTTCTAGCTGGTTCACGGAGACATCCTGTGGTACAAAAGAAGTGTCCAAGACTTTCAGCAAAGCGTTTCGGTGAGCCTCTGAACACAACAGCAATGACAGAATAGATATTTTGGATGGCGTTTGCTGCAGATGCTCCACGATTTTATAATCACTTTTCCGAATTAAGCGCATGAATTCCTCTACGTCCTTCGACGCTGCTTCTTTTTCATTTGCTTGTACCGGAACATTCTCAACCGCTTTCCCTTTTCCTTTCGCTAGCCTTTCGGCTTCTACTTCAGGAGATATAAAGATCCTGCCGCTTCTCGTCATGCCTCCCGGGCCAACAACATTATCCACAATCTCCGCTGACTGCTTGTTAACATCGATTTTAATCCCGTCACAATACACCTCTAGCCCATATGACCATGGGACTGCTCTCGTGTTCTCATACGGGATTGGCCCGGCTTTAGTTATAGTAATCGGTGGTCGCTGAGCTGGTGCTGAAATAGTGATCGTCTTCCTAGGAATTGTCACTGTGGCAACATCACTCCGATTATCCACTACTGCCCCTGCCGGCTCATCAGTTGCTGTTCTATCAAACTGCAATACACCTTCATCAATCAAGGCCTGAATGCCTTTCTTCAGATCCTCACACCCCCCAGACAGGGCCCAACAATCTAAGCAGTACTCATTACAACCCGGGTAAACACCTCCTTGCAACAGTCGGCTTTTTATTTCGCTCAGCGGCGTCTTCAAATCCTCAACATTCATAATCAGATTCAGACCTTCCTCAGTCAGCACGGCATTCGCCCCATGATTAGGCATGGGTTTCTGGACTATATTCGCACCGGTCGTTCCGAAGTTGATAGACTTGTTGTCCAAGAGATCCTGCACAACGTGCTTAAAAGCATGACAACCTTCTATATCATGGCCCGGGGCCCCAGAATGAAACTCGCAGCGCCTATTTGCATCATAGCCGAACGGGGGAGTTCCCGTTCTCGGTGCCAAGGTTCTTTTCTCCACCAGATTCAATCCCAACAAGGTCTGCAATAAATCAGCATAGTTAGAGGGAGGCTTCTCGAACACCCTTCTCGGCTTACCACCCTGGAATTTTCTCTGAGTTTGCTGTGCCCCCTGCTGAGGCTGCTGCTGCTGTGGCATTGGTTGCTGCTGAACCTGTTGTTGTTGCTGAATTGGCTGCTGCTGATAAGGAATAGTGACACTCGACACTTGCTGCTGTTGACGATATTGATTTCTTCCCCTGCCTCGGCCTCGGCCTCGGCCTCCAAATACAGCACTAGCTTCGCCCTGACGGCGCCCACCATAAGCTTTCCTATTACTGCCAGATGCAGCTGATTCATCGACCTGGAACTTTCCTTGCTTAATGTTCCGCTCAATCTTTTCACCCATCAAAATCAAATCTGAAAAACTAGCCAGAGACGTATGAAACAGCATATCATGAAACAGCCCGGTGAATGTGCCAACAAACATGTCGTTCATTTCTTTATCTTCCACAGGGGGACGGACCCTGGCAGCCATATCGCGCCACCTTTGCGCGTATTCTTTAAAACTCTCCCCCTTCTTCTGCGAAAGCCCGGCCAACTGGACCCGATTGGGCGCCAGGTCGCTGTTATATTTGTAATGGGCTACGAACGCCTCTGCTAATTGCTTCCAAGTCTTGATATCAGTGGGCTCCAACCCCATGTACCACTCTAAGGAAGGACCCGATAGACTATCCTGAAAGAAATGCATGAGCATTCTTTCGTCAGTGGAGTATGCAGACATCTTTCTGTAATAAGCTCGTACATGCACCTTCGGGCATGTATCTCCTTTGTACTTATCGAACGCAGGCGCTTTGAATTTGATTGGCACCCTCAGCCCAGGTACCAAGCCCATTGTTGCCATGTCCAGACCCACAGCACTCTGGTTTAGGACTCCCTTCATTTGCTCTTCCAGCATTCTAATCTTTTGAGAATCATCCATCGGCCCTTCAAAGCCCCCTCCAGAGAAGGCGTCCTCCTGCTGATCCTCTTGCCACATACCGTTTCCAGCCCCGTATCCATCATACGCATTATTACGTCCAGCTCTGACTTGATTCATCCCTGGAACTCGGCCTCTGTTGCCGTACCCTTGAACACCTCCAACAGGACCTCCAGCCATAAAACCAGCACCGTTTCCGTTTCCAAAACCTCCGTAGCCCTGATTGACCATACCATAACCATCTTGCCCAAAGCCTTGAGCATTAAAGCCATACTTGCCAGTGTTGTCGAATCCCTGATCGTTGAATCCGAACCCAGCGTTGACAAAGCCATTGCCTCCGAGATTATCTCCCACATTGACATCACCCAGCCCAGCGTTGTGGACAGCAGTTTCATTTCCAGCTCCGACGTTACCATTCACAGCAGCGGTAGCGTTGTTGACGTTAGCAGCATTCACATTGACGACAGGCGGAGCCACTGGCGTTGGAGTGCCATCTCCATGAGCAGTATCAACCCGGACAGACTGATGATCTTCGTTACCATGACCAGCGTGGCGAGCCAACAGAGGCTGGACCATGGCCTGCAAATTCTCTTGCCCTTTTGCTATAGCCTCCATGGTCTGCATGAAAAGGGCGAGCTTCTCGCGTACATCCTGCATCTCATTCTGAATCTGGTCCATGACTTTCCGACAGTTGGATCGTGTAGAATAGCGGTGCGGATGTTGATCTGGAATCCTGTTAAGTACCTGAATCAAAGCAGGAGATAAGACACCATTCAAAGATTACCTGTTATGCAAGATGAATATGAATGCAATGCAATGTGTCTGTGCATTAGGGAAGTTCATTCCCCCAGTTCTAGTGCGAAGGTGCCGGTGCAGTGACAGTGTTGACAATAGGAATATCGGAGTTGAATCATAGAAAGCCTCGTATATAGCAGAGAGAATCAATAAGCCCAGGGTACGATATAAAGATGGCATGACCTCAACCAACAATCCTGGCGATGGTCAGCACTATGCAAATAAAGCATATAAGCTACTACGTGAAATGATCAAATCCTCCCAAAAGTATGGTACTCCTCTATCAACTTCTTGGTCTCCGGATGGCTTGGTCGATCAAGCAGCCCTTCAACAAGCTGGTTTCTCTTCTTAAGGACACGGCGTACGTCTTCAGCAGTTTCTTCCCATGCTGCTTCTCCGAAGCAATCTTCTAACTTTCGCTTCTGGGACACTGCTTCATCTCTGGATTTGATTGCCTTGTTCAGTGCATGCTGGACACTATACCGGTTCATCACTTCTTCCTCGCACTTCTTGATGCTAGCCTTCAACTTCTCTTCGAGGTCGGAAATTTGCTGCTTCAGCTTATCTTCCCTCTGCTTGTTGTTGGTGAGAGTAGCATTCCAAGTCTTATTGCAAGAAGATATCTCTCGGTGTGCCGCGTCGAGCGCCTTCTTTTTGGCTTCCAGCATGTCATGGGAGCTTCTGAACTCTTGCCCCAGACGTTCGCGCTTTTTCTTTTCCTCGGTCAACTCAGCTCCTAACCTGTTTACCAGCTCAATCTGTTGTTGGAAAGCATATACGGCCTTGTTCTTCTCACTGCGTGCTTGGGCTAACTCTTGCTCTAACCCTTCATTAATCTTCATTAAGGCTTCTTTCTCCTTCACAACCTGTTCATAGGCTTCTCTAGAAACAGTAGTCGGTTCTTCTACCGGAATAGGATCAAGAATTGGTGCATTTGGAAATGGCATCTTCAACTGACTAGCCCTCTCCTGAATCCAAACTCTATAAGGTGCATAGGCCTGACAGTCATTCTTTCCTAATAACGGCTTCCCTTTGCGGTTAATACGCGTCCAAGCATGTCGCAACTTGGCTAATAACTCCCCCTTCACGTCACCGGTGAAGTACAGAGATTCCTGTACTTCTTCCTCTTGAGGTGGGTTCTTCAGCGCATATCCAAACTGGCGAATGCATAGAGAAGGGTTGTAATTGATACACCCTTTCCTTCCAATTAATGGGACATTAGGGTAACCAGCACAGCTGAAGATGAGCTCAGATCCCAGCAGATCTCTATCAAACCACTCCATATCTTCCGACGATAGCCTCATCAAGCGTTTTGGCCACCCAACTGGAACTGTAGTCTCTGCAGCAGATCTTCTCTTAGGAAGGTGACTCTCAAACCACATACTCAATAAGGGTACACACAGGTGAACATTCTTCCCTCTTCCCTTCTCATTCTTATAATGCAGTGAGTGGTAGAGATCTCCGAGTAAAGTAGGCACAGGATTACCAGCGGCAAACAAGTAGAAAGCATCGAAATCCACGAAATCCGGTATATTGGGGAACAGTACTATGCCATAAATGCACAAGGCCAACACAGCGTTGAAAGCAACCCAGCACCCATTCTTGGCGTACTCTTGGGCTTTACCAACTAAGAACTGAAATGAGAAGCCTGGAACTCCACGGGAAACAGTAGTCACAAGTTCAGAAGCATCAACGTGCAAGGCTTTTGCCAATTCCTCCGGCTTGGGTTTGGCATCGTAATGGATGAATGGAACCTGGTTCTGCACGGGCAGCTCAACATACTCAGCGTATTCCTCCAGCGTCGGTCCCATAATAAAGTCAGAGAACGTGAAACACCTCAAAGCAGGGTCGTAGAATTGCATCAAAGCATACAGCCCATCCAACTCTACCTCTGTAGGTTTGCACACCAATCTCAATAATCTACCATAACTCATCCGGAAACTCCTACGAACACCCTCATCAGCAAGAGAGATCAACCCCAGCAAAGGAACAATATCAGGCGTAGGCAATTTGTAAGCAACCGTTCTCCGTAGGCTAGTCATGATCAAACACTCAGAAGTCTGGGCACTAGAACTAGGGAAATGCAAATGCACCTGCAGCACAGACATACGTTAGTGAAATGCAAATGGCAATGGATATGCAGTGATGCAATGCAAGTAACATGCAACAGGGACCAAAGCTGTAGCTGAATAGCCTGAACCCAATCAAGAAAGGTCTCAGATAGACCATCCAGAAGTCCTCAAGCCCTGGTCTCAGATATACCTCAAACAAAGCTCCAATATTGGTCTCTGACAGACCCCATAATCATAACCTTGAATGGTCTCTGGCAGATCTCAAATCACCTCCATAATTGGTCTCTGACAGACCTCATGACTCTCCAACTGGTCTTTGACAGACCTCAGAACACATCTCCAAATGGTCTCTGACAGACCTCCTAACTCTCCATAAATAACCAGGATCTCTGATCAAGAAATAACCGGTAGTCTGGAGGTCTAGTTACCTGCATAACCCTGAATCCCCTCACAGGTGGGTGGCCCTATAACTGGCACAAGGTACGGCATCCTATGCGGTCGTCGGCGTCACAGACTTTCAGGGTTGATGATACGATTCCCAGAAGGAGTGGCATCATCAATTCCTGAAGAGGCCTCACTCAGCCAATTTCCAAATGATCGGTCCTCAGAGTCGACAATCCAACTAACCAGCAACCCACGCCAACCAAAGGAAGGGGCAGGAGGCCAACCAGAGGAACCTCGTCTGAGTGTAGATTTCATGGGACACCAAAGCAAGCAAAGCAAGCGGGCGCCCACTAATTTCTACTCTAATTCTAGGTGCACTCAAGCCCAGGTCCGGCTTATCTCTCAATATCAGAACACCCGTCACACCCCAATACAGCAATAATAAACAATATATATAAAGCTGAAAAACACAGGGTTAGAAATATACAATAACTCCATACAAAATCCTCGACGGGAAAACAAGCGTTAGGATTGACTCTCTCAAGGGACGTTGGATCCCAAATGCATAAGAACCATCGCAGTCCTTAGCAGCCAGGGGACGTTGGATCCCCAGCAGAGTCGCCAGCTGTCGCTACTGCGAAAATCGGCGCCGGCTGAACAGAAGAGTCGCCACCGTGCGTTATTTATCCCACGGGAGGGAAAGGAAACGCTCAGAGTAAACCTCGCACAACACGGGAAAGGTATGGTCATCGCAACCAAAACCTGGATTCGGGAGTCGGTTACGCAAGGGGAAGGTATTAGCACCCCTCACGTCCGTCGTACTCGACGGGATCCACGCTTGTTTTCGGGTATGGATTGTTATTCTATCTAAACTATAGGTCAAGGGTTGAAAAGAAAAAAGAGAATGAAAATAAAAATGACTCGGCAAAGTATCGCACTTTATGCCTACGTATTCCCGTCTGGAACGAGAAATCAGAGTCAACGTAGTTCGCCTACCTACGGGAAAGGAGGGGAAGGTTGCTCGCTAGGATATCGCATCCTATGCCTACGTACTTCCACACTGCATGGGAGATCAGAGCAAACGTAGTTCGGGCCACGGAAGACACAAGCTTGTCTTGGTTGATTTTATTCCTTCTGAAAAAGGTTTTTCTGATTAACAGTCCAAGAGGACAAAAATGACGTCTTGATGAGTTCACATTCTTTTACGGAAGAAGTGTCTTTTATTGTGTTTGAAATCTTTATGTGTTTTTCTGTTTGTTTTGAGAAAGAAAGAGACAGAACTCTAACCTACGGTTGCGAAGGGAAACAAACTAACCTAATGTTATCATGCATGGGTTAAGACCTAGTGTCTATCATGCTCCTCTCTTGCACAGAGAGAAACAGAGATCCTACGGGATAGGCAGAAACATAAACAATAACAGATATATACAGTAAAGCAGTAAAATGCATGGATGCAACAATACAAGCGAGGCAAGGGAGTCCCACTCAACCTCGAACCTAGAAAACAATAGGCGAAAGTGAACAGGCTTCACTTTCAACCCAGCAGGGTAAACAGCAAACAATACAGTCCAGAAAACCAATCAATACATCAGCAATGAAATACAACAGCAAAAGAAGCAGCATCAGCAGCTCTGAATCAACAACTGGCTTCAAGCAATCTCCAATCAACTACAGGCTTCCGCAAGCATCAATCTCCATCTTCATGACCTTCAGGCAAGGGTTTTGATCATCAGTCTTCCATCTGCAATGGCTTTTCTTCAAGCTCAAACCTCCAGGATAAGGGATTAGTCACAAGAGTGAATTGAGTGTTAAGCAATCAGCTGACTACCAAAGGTGGTGAACAGACTGCTTCTAACACAAAGAGACATTTTCTCTCAAGAGTTCTATCTCACAGACACTATCACCAAGCCTTCCAAAGGAAGGGGGTGAGTGTCTTAGAGAGACTCTGAATCACAGAGAAGAATGGATGCAGACCAGGCAATCCATGTTTGAGAAACAATCATTCTAATCTAGAGCTCTGCCTAGCTCCTAAATCCTAGTCTCCTCAGCAACTGATAGCAGGAAACTCCTCCTCAACTCTGGCAGTTGATCTTCAGTCTTTGAATCTCCAATGGCTTCATCTCCACAAATCTTCAGCTTCCCCAGGGCCCCAGACAAACCCAATACCCAAACAAACAATCAATAAACCCCAGAGGGCACACCACACCAGACAGCAGATATACAGACAGTAATAATATCAGTAGGGGAATCCTGACTTTTCTCTAAGGGATCTAATAGCTACCCATGACTAATCTATTCAAACCCTAAGTCCTAAGGGAGAAAATTGAACTTCCTAAGTTGTCACCTAAAAACCCTAGTTCTGATCATGATATTCAAGCATTTATTAATCACCTAAAATTAACTCCTAAAAATGGGAAATAAAATATTTCTACAAGCTTAACATCTCATCTAAACAATATGAAAAGAATGATCAAAAAATATTAAAGCATGTGAGAGAACAAAAATCATAAAAATAATGCATGAAATGTAACTATTTATTATGCTATTTATTTAGAAAATATGTAAAAAATATGAAATAAAACTAAAAATGAAATTTTATTTTTCTATAATATTCTAGACATTTTCATGAAAATATGGTAAAAAGAATGAGTTAAAAAGCATTTTTTATGAATTTATTATGATTTTATGAAAATGATGAAAAATTAAAATGAAATAAGAAAAAATAAAATGAACTAAAATGAGCCAGAGGGGGTATGAAAAGAAATTCGCCCAGTTCATTATTGGATGGGCCAACAATAGGGGGCGCGCATAGCATTTTGGTTAAGCCCAGAATTCACTCAGAATTATAACAACGCGCTGGGGGTGAAGGAAGTAAGAAAGCCACGTTGAAATATTGGCTTTGGGCTCACACGGGGGTGGGAAAAGCAACACCAACTCAGGCCCGCCCGTTTCAATTAATGAAACGGTGCGTTTAGGGCCAGGGTAATCTCCCTCCAATTCAGATTGAATAACAGCCATTAGATCCTACCCTAAGTCAAAGGTCCAAGGCGCAATGAATGGCCCTGATTACGTCTTCTCCAAACGACCTGCAACCTAGGGTTTTATCTTCTCCATGGCAGCCATGCACGACCTACCTTCCACCTCTTCGTTCTCATCATACACGCAACCAATCCCCATGCTGTAAACATGAAATCTGTTCCAAATCTCTCCCTCTACAAGCTTAGGGCATCAATTCACTTTGAAATTCACCACATCAACAAATTCGATTGAGTCAACATCCTGCCTCCATTGAAATGCACTGGTATAGACCTTCACCATTCTTCCTCAGACTTAGCCTAAATTAAACTACACCTAATGGAGATTAACACATGCTATCAAGTTGCAATTATAACACCTTCATCCAAGAGATTCGAACACAAACAGTTCCTTACACCTGTCACTAACCATCACCAAAACTCTCCAAATTCATCTAACCTAATCTCCTAACCACCTAGATCAATTCTACACTAACAAAATCATGCCTAACTAACTGGATCAAGCAGTTTGATTGAAAACTTACCTTGTAAGAAATCTTGAGAAACAACTATGGAGATGAAAGATCTGAGGCTTTCAAGTGTTGAATCCTGATCAATCCTTGAAGAACTTAATTCTGTATGCACAAACTTGGAGGTTCCTTGCTTGAATCATGCAATCCACTTGAACTTTTGATTTTGATGATCTTGAGAAAAGCACTCGAAAATGGATGATAACCACCAGAAACTTGCTTCAATTATGGTCTATGATGATGGTGGAGTGGAATTGAATTGATTATGATGAAAGTTGTTGAAGGTTTTGAGAGAATTGTAATGAAACTTTTATGGAAAAGTATGAGAGATTTTGTGGAATTCTTGGTGCAAATGAGGCCAACCCTTGATCAATGCACATCTCATGAATATATAGACCCCAAATGAACATTCTAGATCCATCTTGCACATTCCCTTGTTTTCAAATTTTGATCCATTTTGATTATGTTTCTTAAATGATAAGCAACCATGGATAACTTCATTTTTTCCTTCTAAACTCAAAAAAGTGTGTGAACCATTGTTCTTATAATTGTTTTTCCATTCAAAATCATATATTGGAAGTCTCCATTTGGACTTGTAAAGCTCCCAAACCATTTTCCAACTTGAAATTATTCACTTTATAAGCCTTTTTAGTTCATATTTTGACCAATTGTGTAATTCCATGCTATGAGCTTCTCCAATAACTTGTGACCTTCTTTCTAGACTTAAAATCCCATTTGGAGCAAGTTTGATGTTGTAAGTTTTTCCATTTGAGGCCTCCTTGTATGAGTTTTGGGTATAGGTTAAAATGACCTGTAATTCCCAAATGCCCAAAATACCCTTTGCTTGTCAAGACCATAAGTTGAGTTCTCCACATCATATGAAGGCATACCATACCATTCTAGAAAGCTAAGACAATGAGGAACAATTCTTATGTTGACCAAGAATTCATTTGAAATCTCCTTGAGGGGCAAAACTAGCTTGGAAGTCAAGTCACTTTCACAGACAAAAATTCAGATACCCCAGATGACCTGTAACTTGCAAGGACCATAACTTGAGTTCTATAAATCTCCTTGAGGTCTTCCACCACTCAAATTAAAGGTCTTGAGATCCTCTACAAGTTTCATGTTGGCCAAGAAGCCATTTGAAACTAGAATTTTGACTTATCTTGCTTGGAAATTTGACCTAAACTAGGGGATTTTACAGAGAAACCCTAATTTAGTAACTCCTCTTCTCCTTGATTTCTCTTGAATTCTTCTTGTCATATCTCCATATCCTTCTTCATATGTCGAATGTTGATCCCCACATCTCTCCAATAGACTTGAATGCCCTCTTAAGTCAGTCAATTGACCTAGGGTTGACCTAGGGTTGACCCAGATGAAACCCTAGTTGACTGTCTTCAACTGTAGCTCTTGTGCCTTCATCAATGACTTGTTTTCTTCTCCAAATGACTTTATAAGTCTCTCAAGATGTCTAGATGCTCCCCATGCTTTCATTTCACAGCTCATAACCCTCTTGTTGATCCTCAGATACCCTCAGCTAAGAGATGGACTCAAGGCTTGATCTGCTGAACTCTTTGCTTTCAAATTCTTTCCTGATGACTTGAATGAGGTTGAATTATGATGATAACCTCTTGCTAGGCCTCTAGAGATGGAAGTAATGATTGGTCCCCTGTTGAATGACTTGCTATGCTTATGCTATGCAGATGATTAGACTATGCACATGACTCTATATGCAAATGCTAATGATATTGAAACATAAACCAATTGAATAAGGTTGGGCAAATTTTAGGGTGCAACAATTACGTTGAGCGTTCAGGCTCCGGTAAGTTTCGTTGGGTATCCAGACTCCGGTTATTACGTTGAGCGTTCAGGCTCCGGTCAGTTTCGTTGGGTATCCAGACTCTGGTTATTACGTTGAGCGTTCAGGCTCCGGTCATTTTCGTTGAGTATCCAGACTCCGGTTATTAAGTTGAGTGTCAGGCTCCGATTATTTTCGTTGAGTATCCAGACTCCGATTATTACGTTGAGCGTTCAGGATTCGATCAGTTTCGTTGAGTATCTTGACTCCAAATATTACGTTGAGCGTTCAGGCTCCGGTCAGTTTCATTGGGTATCCAGACTCCGGTGATTACGTTGATCATTCAGGCTCCGGTCATTTTCGTTGACTATCCAGACTCGGGTTATTACGTTAAGCGTTCAGGCTCCGGTCAGTTTCGTTGAGTATCCAGATTCCGATTATTACGTTGAGTGTTCAGGCTCCGGTCAGTTTCGATGGGTATCCAGACTCCGGTGATTACGTTGAGCGTTCAGGCTCCGGTCATTTACGTTGACTATCCAGACTCGGGTTATTACGTTAAGCGTCAGGCTCCGATCATTTTCGTTGAGTATCCAGACTCCGATTATTACGTTGAGCGTTCAGGCTTCGGTCAGTTTCGTTGGGTATCCAGACTCCGGTTTTTATGTTGAGCGTTCAGGCTCCGGTCATTTTCGTTGAGTATCCAGACTCCGGTTATTAAGTTGAGCGTCAGGCTCCGATCATTTTCGTTGAGTATCCAGACTCCGATTATTACGTTGAGCGTTCAGGCTCCGGTTATTTTCGTTGAGAATCCTGACTCCGGTTATTACGTTGAGGGTTCAGACTCCGGTCATTTTCATTGAGTATCTAGACTCCTGTCATTACATTGAACGTTTAGGCTCCGATCATTTTCGTTGAATATCCTTACTCCGGTCAATACCTTGAGCGATCAGGCTCCGGTCATTTTCGTTGAGTATCCAGACTCCGGTCATTACATTGAGCGTTCAGGATCCGGTCATTTTTGTTGAGTATCATAACTCCATTTATTACGTTTAGCGTTCAGGATCCGGTCACTTTCGTTGAGTATCCAGACTCCAAATATTACGTTGAGCGTTCAGGCTCCGGTCAGTTTCGTTGGGTATCCAGACTCCGGTGATTACGTTGATCGTTCAGGCTCCGGTCATTTTCGTTGACTCTCGAGACTCGGGTTATTACGTTGAGCGTTCAGGCTCCGGTCAGTTTTGTTGAGTATCCAGATTCCGATTATTACGTTGAGCGTTCAGGCTCCGGTCAGTTTTGTTGGGTATCCAGACTCCGGTTATTACGTTGAGCGTTCAGGCTCCGGTAAGTTTCGTTGGGTATCCAGACTCCGGTTATTACGTTGAGCGTTCAGGCTCCGGTCAGTTTCGTTGGGTATCCAGACTCTAGTTATTACGTTGAGCATTCAGGCTCCGGTCATTTTGGTTGAGTATCCAGACTCCGGTTATTAAGTTGAGTGTCAGGCTCCAATCATTTTCGTTGAGTAGCCAGACTCTGATTATTACGTTGAGCGTTCAGGATTCGATCAGTTTCGTTGAGTATCTTTACTCCAAATATTACGTTGAGCGTTCAGGCTCCAGTCAGTTTCATTGGGTATCCAGACTCCGGTGATTACGTTGATCATTCAGGCTCCGGTCAGTTTCGTTGGGTATCCAGACTCCGGTTATTACGTTGAGCGTTCAGGCTCCGGTAAGTTTCGTTGAGTATCCAGATTCCGATTATTACGTTGAGCGTTCAGGCTCCGGTCAGTTTCGATGGGTATCCAGACTCCGGTGATTATGTTGAGCGTTCAGGCTCCGGTCATTTTCGTTGACTATCCAGACTCGGGTTATTACGTTAAGCGTCAGGCTCCGATCATTTTCGTTGAGTATCCAGACTCCGATTATTACGTTGAGCGTTCAGTCTTCGGTCAGTTTCGTTGGGTGTCCAGACTCCGGTTTTTATGTTGAGCGTTCAGGCTCCGGTCATTTTCATTGAGTATCCAGACTCCGGTTATTAAGTTGAGCGTAAGGCTCCGATCATTTTCGTTGAGTATCCAGACTCCGATTATTACGTTGAGCGTTCAGGCTCCGGTTATTTTCGTTGAGTATCCTGACTCCGGTTATTACGTTGAGGGTTCAGACTCCGGTCATTTTCGTTGAGTATCTAGACTCCTGTCATTACGTTGAACGTTCAGGCTCCGGTCATTTTCGTTGAGTATCCATACTCCGGTCAATACGTTGAGCGATCAGGCTCCGGTCATTTTCGTTGAGTATCCAGACTCCGGTCATTACATTGAGCGTTCAGGATCCGGTCATTTTTGTTGAGTATCATAACTCCATTTATTACGTTTAGCGTTCAGGATCCGGTCACTTTCGTTGAGTATCCAGACTCCAAATATTACGTTGAGCGTTCAGGCTCCGGTCAGTTTCGTTGGGTATCCAGACTCCGGTGATTACGTTGATCGTTCAGGCTCCGGTCATTTTCGTTGACTCTCGAGACTCGGGTTATTACGTTGAGCGTTCAGGCTCCGGTCAGTTTTGTTGAGTATCCAGATTCCGATTATTACGTTGAGCGTTCAGGCTCCGGTCAGTTTTGTTGGGTATCCAGACTCCGGTTATTACGTTGAGCGTTCAGGCTCCGGTAAGTTTCGTTGGGTATCCAGACTCCGGTTATTACGTTGAGCGTTCAGGCTCCGGTCAGTTTCGTTGGGTATCCAGACTCTAGTTATTACGTTGAGCATTCAGGCTCCGGTCATTTTGGTTGAGTATCCAGACTCCGGTTATTAAGTTGAGTGTCAGGCTCCAATCATTTTCGTTGAGTAGCCAGACTCTGATTATTACGTTGAGCGTTCAGGATTCGATCAGTTTCGTTGAGTATCTTTACTTCAAATATTACGTTGAGCGTTCAGGCTCCAGTCAGTTTCATTGGGTATCCAGACTCCGGTGATTACGTTGATCATTCAGGCTCCGGTCAGTTTCGTTGGGTATCCAGACTCCGGTTATTACGTTGAGCGTTCAGGCTCCGGTAAGTTTCGTTGAGTATCCAGATTCCGATTATTACGTTGAGCGTTCAGGCTCCGGTCAGTTTCGATGGGTATCCAGACTCCGGTGATTATGTTGAGCGTTCAGGCTCCGGTCATTTTCGTTGACTATCCAGACTCGGGTTATTACGTTAAGCGTCAGGCTCCGATCATTTTCGTTGAGTATCCAGACTCCGATTATTACGTTGAGCGTTCAGTCTTCGGTCAGTTTCGTTGGGTGTCCAGACTCCGGTTTTTATGTTGAGCGTTCAGGCTCCGGTCATTTTCATTGAGTATCCAGACTCCGGTTATTAAGTTGAGCGTCAGGCTCCGATCATTTTCGTTGAGTATCCAGACTCCGATTATTACGTTGAGCGTTCAGGCTCCGGTTATTTTCGTTGAGTATCCTGACTCCGGTTATTACGTTGAGGGTTCAGACTCCGGTCATTTTCGTTGAGTATCTAGACTCCTGTCATTACGTTGAACGTTCAGGCTCCGGTCATTTTCGTTGAGTATCCATACTCCGGTCAATACGTTGAGCGATCAGGCTCCGGTCATTTTCGTTGAGTATCCAGACTCCGGTCATTACATTGAGCGTTCAGGATCCGGTCATTTTCGTTGAGTATCATAACTCCATTTATTACGTTGAGCGTTCAGGATCCGGTCAGTTTCGTTGAGTATCCAGACTCCAAATATTACGTTGAGCGTTCAGGCTCCGGTCAGTTTCGTTGGGTATCCAGACTCCGGTGATTACGTTGATCGTTCAGGCTCCGGTCATTTTCGTTGACTATCCAGACTCGGGTTATTACGTTGAGCGTTCAGGCTCCGGTCAGTTTTGTTGAGTATCCAGATTCCGGTTATTACGTTGAGAGTTCAGGCTCCGGTCAGTTTCGTTGGGTATCCAGACTCCGGTTATTACGTTGAGCGTTCAGGCTCCGGTAAGTTTCGTTGGGTATCCAGACTCCGGTTATTACGTTGAGCGTTCAGGCTCCGGTCAGTTTCGTTGGGTATCCAGACTCTAGTTATTACGTTGAGCGTTCAGGCTCCGGTCATTTTCGTTGAGTATCCAGACTCCGGTTATTAAGTTGAGTGTCAGGCTCCGATTATTTTTGTTGAGTATCCAGACTCCGATTATTACGTTGAGCGTTCAGGATTCGATCAGTTTCGTTGAGTATCTTGACTCCAAATATTACGTTGAGCGTTCAGGCTCCGGTCAGTTTCATTGGGTATCCAGACTCCGGTGATTACGTTGATCATTCAGGCTCCGGTCATTTTCGTTGACTATCCAGACTCGGGTTATTACGTTAAGCGTTCAGGCTCCGGTCAGTTTCGTTGAGTATCCAGATTCCGATTATTACGTTGAGTGTTCAGGCTCCGGTCAGTTTCGATGGGTATCCAGACTCCGGTGATTACGTTGAGCGTTCAGGCTCCGGTCATTTACGTTGACTATCCAGACTCGGGTTATTACGTTAAGCGTCAGGCTCCGATCATTTTCGTTGAGTATCCAGACTCCGATTATTACGTTGAGCGTTCAGGCTTCGGTCAGTTTCGTTGGGTATCCAGACTCCGGTTTTTATGTTGAGCGTTCAGGCTCCGGTCATTTTCGTTGAGTATCCAGACTCCGGTTATTAAGTTGAGCGTCAGGCTCCGATCATTTTCGTTGAGTATCCAGACTCCGATTATTAAGTTGAGCGTTCAGACTCCGGTTATTTTCGTTGAGAATCCTGACTCCGGTTATTACGTTGAGGGTTCAGACTCCGGTCATTTTCATTGAGTATCTAGACTCCTGTCATTACATTGAACGTTTAGGCTCCGATCATTTTCGTTGAATATCCATACTCCGGTCAATACCTTGAGCGATCAGGCTCCGGTCATTTTCGTTGAGTATCCAGACTCCGGTCATTACATTGAGCGTTCAGGATCCGGTCATTTTTGTTGAGTATCATAACTCCATTTATTACGTTTAGCGTTCAGGATCCGGTCACTTTCGTTGAGTATCCAGACTCCAAATATTACGTTGAGCGTTCAGGCTCCGGTCAGTTTCGTTGGGTATCCAGACTCCGGTGATTACGTTGATCGTTCAGGCTCCGGTCATTTTCGTTGACTCTCGAGACTCGGGTTATTACGTTGAGCGTTCAGGCTCCGGTCAGTTTTGTTGAGTATCCAGATTCCGATTATTACGTTGAGCGTTCAGGCTCCGGTCAGTTTCGTTGGGTATCCAGACTCCGGTTATTACGTTGAGCGTTCAGGCTCCGGTAAGTTTCGTTGGGTATCCAGACTCCGGTTATTACGTTGAGCGTTCAGGCTCCGGTCAGTTTCGTTGGGTATCCAGACTCTAGTTATTACGTTGAGCATTCAGGCTCCGGTCATTTTGGTTGACTATCCAGACTCCGGTTATTAAGTTGAGTGTCAGGCTCCAATCATTTTCGTTGAGTAGCCAGACTCTGATTATTACGTTGAGCGTTCAGGATTCGATCAGTTTCGTTGAGTATCTTTACTCCAAATATTACGTTGAGCGTTCAGGCTCCAGTCAGTTTCATTGGGTATCCAGACTCCGGTGATTACGTTGATCATACAGGCTCCGGTCATTTTCGTTGACTATCCAGACTCGGGTTATTACGTTAAGCGTTCAGGCTCCGGTCAGTTTCGTTGAGTATCCAGATTCCGATTATTACGTTGAGCGTTCAGGCTCCGGTCAGTTTCGATGGGTATCCAGACTCCGGTGATTATGTTGAGCGTTCAGGCTCCGGTCATTTTCGTTGACTATCCAGACTCGGGTTATTACGTTAAGCGTCAGGCTCCGATCATTTTCGTTGAGTATCCAGACTCCGATTATTACGTTGAGCGTTCAGTCTTCGGTCAAATTCGTTGGGTGTCCAGACTCCGGTTTTTATGTTGAGCGTTTAGGCTCCGGTCATTTTCATTGAGTATCCAGACTCCGGTTATTAAGTTGAGCGTCAGGCTCCGATCATTTTCGTTGAGTATCCAGACTCCGATTATTACGTTGAGCATTCAGGCTCCGGTTATTTTCGTTGAGTATCCTGACTCCGGTTCTTACGTTGAGGGTTCAGACTCCGGTTATTTTCGTTGAGTATCTAGACTCCTGTCATTACGTTGAACGTTCAGGCTCCGATCATTTTCGTTGAATATCCATACTCCGGTCAATACCTTGAGCGATCAGGCTCCGGTCATTTTCGTTGAGTATCCAGACTCCGGTCATTACATTGAGCGTTTAGGATCCGGTCATTTTCGTTGAGTATCATAACTCCATTTATTACGTTTAGCGTTCAGGATCCGGTCACTTTCGTTGAGTATCCAGACTCCAAATATTACGTTGAGCGTTCAGGCTCCGGTCAGTTTCGTTGGGTATCCAGACTCCGGTGATTACGTTGATTGTTCAGGCTCCGGTCATTTTCGTTGACTATCTAGACTCGGGTTATTACGTTGAGCGTTCAGGCTCCGGTCAGTTTTGTTGAGTATCTAGATTCCGATTATTACGTTGAGCGTTCAGGCTCCGGTCAGTTTTGTTGGGTATCCAGACTCCGGTTATTACGTTGAGCGTTCAGGCTCCGGTAAGTTTCGTTGGGTATCCAGACTCCGGTTATTACGTTGAGCGTTCAGGCTCCGGTCAGTTTCGTTGGGTATCCAGACTCTAGTTATTACGTTGAGCATTCAGGCTCCGGTCATTTTCGTTGAGTATCTAGACTCTAGTTATTACGTTGATCATTTAGACTCCTGTCATTTTTGTTGAGTATCATAACTCCATTTATTACGTTGAGCGTTCAGGATCCGGTCAGATTCGTTGAGTATCCAGACTCCAAATATTACGTTGAGCATTCAAGCTCCGGTCAGCTTCGTTGGGTATCCAGACTCCGGTGATTACGTTGATCGTTCAGGCTCCGGTCATTTTCGTTGACTATCCAGACTCGGGTTATTACGTTAAGCGTTCAGGCTCCGGTCAGTTTCGTTGAGTATATAGATTCTGATTATTACGTTGAGCGTCCAGGCTCTGGTCAGTTTCGTTGGGTATCCAGACTCCGGTTATTACATTGAGCGTTCAGGCTCCGGTCATTTTTGTTGAGTATCCAGATTCCGGTTATTAAGTTGAGCGTCAGGCTCCGATCATTTTCGTTGAGTATCCAGACTCCGATTATTACGTTGAGCGTTCAGGCTCCGGTTATTTTCGTCGACTATCCTGACTCCGGTTATTACGTTGAGGGTTCAGACTCCGGTCATTTTCGTTGAGTATCTAGACTCCTGTCATTACGTTGAACGTTTAGGCTCCGATCATTTTTGTTGAGTATCCATACTCCGGTCATTACATTGAGCGTTCAGGCTCCGGTCATTTTCGTTGAGTATCCATACTCCGGTCAATACGTTGAGCGATCAGGCTCCGGTCATTTTCGTTGAGTATCCAGACTCCGGTCATTACATTGAGCGTTCTGGATCCGGTCATTTTCGTTGAGTATCATAACTCCATTTATTACGTTGAGCATTCAGGATTCGGTCAGTTTCGTTGAGTATCCAGACTCCAAATATTACGTTGAGCGTTCAGGCTCCAGTCAGTTTCGTTGGGTATCCAGACTCCGGTGATTACGTTGATCGTTCAGGCTCCGGTCATTTTTGTTGACTATCCAGATTCTGGTTATTACATTAAGCGTTCAGGCTCCGATCAGTTTCATTGGGTATCCAGACTCCGGTTATTACGTTGAGCGTTCAGGCTCCGGTAAGTTTCGTTTGGTATCCAGACTCCGGTTATTACGTTGAGCGTTCAGGCTCCGGTCAGTTTCGTTGGGTATCCAGACTCTAGTTATTACGTTGAGCGTTCAGGCTCCGGTCATTTTCGGTGAGTATCCAGACTCCGGTTATTAAGTTGAGTGTTAGGGTCCGATCATTTTCGTTGAGTATCCAGACTCCGATTATTACGTTGAGCGTTCAGGATTCGATCAGTTTCGTTGAGTATCTTGACTCCAAATATTACGTTGAGCATTCAGGCTCCGGTTATTACGTTGATCGTTCAGGCTCCGGTTATTTTCGTTGACTGTCCAGACTCGATTTATTACGTTAAGCGTTCAAGCTCCGGTCAGTTTCGTTTAGTATCCAGATTCCGAATATTACGTTGAGCGTTCAGGCTCCGGTCAGTTTCGTTGGGTATCCAGACTCCGGTTTTTATGTTGAGCGTTCAGGCTCCGGTCATTTTCATTGAGTATCCAGACTCCGGTTATTAAGTTGAGCGTCAGGCTCTGATCATTTTCGTTGAGTATCCAGACTCTGATTATTACGTTGAGCGTTCAGGCTCCGATTATTTTCGTTGAGTATCTTGACTCCGGTTATTACGTTGAGGGTTCAGACTCCGGTCATTTTCGTTGAGTATCTAGACTCTAGTTATTACGTTGATCATTTAGACTCCTGTCATTTTTGTTGAGTATCATAACTCCATTTATTACGTTGAGCGTTCAGGATCCGGTCAGTTTCGTTGAGTATCCAGACTCCAAATATTACGTTGAGCATTCAAGCTCCGGTCAGCTTCGTTGGGTATCCAGACTCCGGTGATTACGTTGATCGTTCAGGCTCCGGTCATTTTCGTTGACTATCCAGACTCGGGTTATTACGTTAAGCGTTCAGGCTCCGGTCAGTTTCGTTGAGTATATAGATTCTGATTATTACGTTGAGCGTCCAGGCTCTGGTCAGTTTCGTTGGGTATCCAGACTCCGGTTATTACATTGAGTGTTCAGGCTCCGGTCATTTTTGTTGAGTATCCAGATTCCGGTTATTAAGTTGAGCGTCAGGCTCCGATCATTTTCGTTGAGTATCCAGACTCCGATTATTACGTTGAGCGTTCAGGCTCCGGTTATTTTCGTCGACTATCCTGACTCCGGTTATTACGTTGAGGGTTCAGACTCCGGTCATTTTCGTTGAGTATCTAGACTCCTGTCATTACGTTGAACGTTTAGGCTCCGATCATTTTTGTTGAGTATCCATACTCCGGTCATTACATTGAGCGTTCAGGCTCCGGTCATTTTCGTTGAGTATCCATACTCCGGTCAATACGTTGAGCGATCAGGCTCCGGTCATTTTCGTTGAGTATCCAGACTCCGGTCATTACATTGAGCGTTCTGGATCCGGTCATTTTCGTTGAGTATCATAACTCCATTTATTATGTTGAGCGTTCAGGATTCGGTCAGTTTCGTTGAGTATCCAGACTCCAAATATTACGTTGAGCGTTCAGGCTCCAGTCAGTTTCGTTGGGTATCCAGACTCCGGTGATTACGTTGATCGTTCAGGCTCCGGTCATTTTTGTTGACTATCCAGATTCTGGTTATTACATTAAGCGTTCAGGCTCCGATCAGTTTCATTGGGTATCCAGACTCCGGTTATTACGTTGAGCGTTCAGGCTCCGGTAAGTTTCGTTTGGTATCCAGACTCCGGTTATTACGTTGAGCGTTCAGGCTCCGGTCAGTTTCGTTGGGTATCCAGACTCTAGTTATTACGTTGAGCGTTCAGGCTCCGGTCATTTTCGGTGAGTATCCAGACTCCGGTTATTAAGTTGAGTGTTAGGGTCCGATCATTTTCGTTGAGTATCCAGACTCCGATTATTACGTTGAGCGTTCAGGATTCGATCAGTTTCGTTGAGTATCTTGACTCCAAATATTACGTTGAGCATTCAGGCTCCGGTTATTACGTTGATCGTTCAGGCTCCGGTTATTTTCGTTGACTGTCCAGACTCGGTTTATTACGTTAAGCGTTCAAGCTCCGGTCAGTTTCGTTTAGTATCCAGATTCCGAATATTACGTTGAGCGTTCAGGCTCCGGTCAGTTTCGTTGGGTATCCAGACTCCGGTTTTTATGTTGAGCGTTCAGGCTCCGGTCATTTTCATTGAGTATCCAGACTCCGGTTATTAAGTTGAGCGTCAGGCTCTGATCATTTTCGTTGAGTATCCAGACTCTGATTATTACGTTGAGCGTTCAGGCTCCGATTATTTTCGTTGAGTATCTTGACTCCGGTTATTACGTTGAGGGTTCAGACTCCGGTCATTTTCGTTGAGTATCTAGACTCCTGTCATTACATTGAACGTTCAGGCTCCGGTCATTTTCGTTGAGTATCCATACTCCGGTCAATACGTTGAGCGATCAGGCTCCGGTCATTTTCGTTGAGTATCCAGACTCCGGTCATTACATTGAGCGTTAAGGATCCGGTCATTTTCGTTGAGTATCATAACTCCATTTATTACGTTGAGCGTTCAGGATCCGGTCAGTTTCGTTAAGTATCCAGACTCCAAATATTACGTTGAGCGTTCAGGCTCTGGTCAGTTTCGTTGGGTATCCAGACTCCGGTGATTACGTTGATCGTTCAGGCTCCGGTCATTTTCGTTGACTATCCAGACTCGGGTTATTACGTTAAGCGTTCAGGCTCCGGTCAGTTTCGCTGAGTATCCAGATTCCGATTATTACGTTGAGCTTTAGGCTCCGGTCAGTTTCGTTGGGTATCCAGACTCCGGTTATTACGTTGAGCGTTCAGGCTCCGGTAAGTTTCGTTGGGTATCCAGACTCTGGTTATTACGTTGAGCGTTCAGGCTCCGGTCAGTTTCGTTGGGTATCCAGACTCTAGTTATTACGTTGAGCGTTCAGGCTCCGGTCATTTTCGTTGAGTATCCAGACTCCGGTTATTAAGTTGAGTGTCAGGCTCCGATCATTTTCGTTGAGTATCCAGACTCCCATTATTACGTTGAGCGTTCAAGATTCGATCAGTTTCGTTGAGTATCTTGACTCCAAATATTACGTTGAGCGTTCAGGCTCCGGTCAGTTTCATTGGGTATCCAGACTCTGGTGATTACGTTGATCGTTCAGGCTCCGGTCATTTTCGTTGACTATCCAAACTCGGGTTATTACGTTAAGCGTTCAGGCTCCGGTCAGTTTCGTTGAGTATCCAGATTCCGATTATTACGTTGAGCGTTCAGGCTCCGGTCAGTTTCGTTGGGTATCCAGACTCCGGTTTTTATGTGGAGCGTTCAGGCTCTGGTCATTTTCGTTGAGTATCCAGACTCCGGTTATTAAGTTGAGCGTCAGGCTCCGATCATTTTCGTTGAGTATCCAGACTCTGATTATTACGTTGAGCGTTCAGGCTCCGGTTATTTTCGTTGAGTATCCTGACTCCGGTTATTACGTTGAGGGTTCAGACTCCAGTCATTTTCGTTGAGTATCTAGACTCCTGTCATTACGTTGAACGTTCAGGCTCCGGTCATTTTTGTTGAGTATCCATACTCCGGTCAATACGTTGAGCGATCAGGCTCCGGTCATTTTCGTTGAGTATCCAGACTCCGGTCATTACATTGAGCGTTCAGGATCCGGTCATTTTCGTTGAGTATCATAACTCCATTTATTACGTTGAGCGTTCAGGATCTGGTCAGTTTCGTTGAGTATCCAGACTCCAAATATTACGTTGAGCGTTCAGGCTCCGGTCAGTTTCGTTGGGTATCCAGACTCCGGTGATTATGTTGATCGTTCAAGCTCCGGTCATTTTCGTTGACTATCCAGACTCAGGTTATTGCGTTGAGCGTTCAGGCTCCGGTCAGTTTTGTTGAGTATCCAGATTACGGTTATTACGTTGAACGTTCAGGCTCCGGTCAGTTTCGTTGGGTATCCAGACTCCGGTTATTACGTTGAGCGTTCAGGCTCCGGTAAGTTTCGTTGGGTATCTAGACTCCGGTTATTACGTTGAGCGTTCAGGCTCCGGTCAGTTTCGTTGGGTATCCAGACTCTAGTTATTACGTTGAGCGTTCAAGCTCCTGTCATTTTCGTTGGGTATGCAGACTCCGGTTATTAAGTTGAGTGTCAGGCTTCGATCATTTTCGTTGAGTATCCAGACTCCGATTATTACGTTGAGCGTTCAGGATTCGATCAGTTTCGTTGAGTATCTTGACTCCAAATATTACGTTGAGCATTCAGGCTCCGGTTATTACGTTGATCGTTCAGGCTCCGGTTATTTTCGTTGACTATCCAGACTCGGTTTATTACGTTAAGCGTTCAAGCTCCGGTCAGTTTCGTTGAGTATCCAGATTCCGAATATTACGTTGAGCGTTCAGGCTCCGGTCAGTTTCGTTGGGTATCCAGACTCCGGTTTTTATGTTGAGCATTCAGGCTCCGGTCATTTTCATTGAGTATCCAGACTCCGGTTATTAAGTTGAGCGTCAGGCTCTGATCATTTTCGTTGAGTATCCAGACTCTGATTATTACGTTGAGCGTTCAGGCTCCGATTATTTTCGTTGAGTATCTTGACTCCGGTTATTACGTTGAGGGTTCAGACTCTGGTCATTTTCGTTGAGTATCTAGACTCCTGTCATTACATTGAACGTTCAGGCTCCGGTCATTTTCGTTGAGTATCCATACTCCGGTCAATACGTTGAGCGATCAGGCTCCGGTCATTTTCGTTGAGTATCCAGACTCCGGTCATTACATTGAGCGTTAAGGATCCGGTCATTTTCGTTGAGTATCATAACTCCATTTATTACGTTGAGCGTTCAGGATCCGGTCAGTTTCGTTAAGTATCCAGACTCCAAATATTACGTTGAGCGTTCAGGCTCCGGTCAGTTTCGTTGGGTATCCAGACTCCGGTGATTACGTTGATCGTTCAGGCTCCGGTCATAGTCGTTGACTATCCAGACTCGGGTTATTACGTTAAGCGTTCAGGCTCCGGTCAGTTTCGCTGAGTATCCAGATTCCGATTATTACGTTGAGCTTTAGGCTCCGGTCAGTTTCGTTGGGTATCCAGACTCCGGTTATTACGTTGAGCGTTCAGGCTCCGGTAAGTTTCGTTGGGTATCCAGACTCCGGTTATTACGTTGAGCGTTCAGGCTCCGGTCAGTTTCGTTGGGTATCCAGACTCTAGTTATTACGTTGAGCGTTCAGGCTCCGGTCATTTTCGTTGAGTATCCAGACTCCGGTTATTAAGTTGAGTGTCAGGCTCCGATCATTTTCGTTGAGTATCCAGACTCCCATTATTACGTTGAGCGTTCAAGATTCGATCAGTTTCGTTGAGTATCTTGACTCCAAATATTACGTTGAGCGTTCAGGCTCCGGTCAGTTTCATTGGGTATCCAGACTCTGGTGATTACGTTGATCGTTCAGGCTCCGGTCATTTTCGTTGACTATCCAAACTCGGGTTATTACGTTAAGCGTTCAGGCCCCGGTCAGTTTCGTTGAGTATCCAGATTCCGATTATTACGTTGAGCGTTCAGGCTCCGGTCAGTTTCGTTGGGTATCCAGACTCCGGTTTTTATGTGGAGCGTTCAGGCTCTGGTCATTTTTGTTGAGTATCCAGACTCCGGTTATTAAGTTGAGCGTCAGGCTCCGATCATTTTCGTTGAGTATCCAGACTCTGATTATTACGTTGAGCGTTCAGGCTCCGGTTATTTTCGTTGAGTATCCTGACTCCGGTTATTACGTTGAGGGTTCAGACTCCGGTCATTTTCGTTGAGTATCTAGACTCCTGTCATTACGTTGAACGTTCAGGCTCCAGTCATTTTTGTTGAGTATCCATACTCCAGTCAATACGTTGAGCGATCAGGCTCCGGTCATTTTCGTTGAGTATCCAGACTCCGGTCATTACATTGAGCGTTCAGGATCCGGTCATTTTCGTTGAGTATCATAACTCCATTTATTACGTTGAGCGTTCAGGATCTGGTCAGTTTCGTTGAGTATCCAGACTCCAAATATTACGTTGAGCGTTCAGGCTCCGGTCAGTTTCGTTGGGTATCCAGACTCCGGTGATTATGTTGATCGTTCAAGCTCCGGTCATTTTCGTTGACTATCCAGACTCAGGTTATTGCGTTGAGCGTTCAGGCTCCGGTCAGTTTTGTTGAGTATCCAGATTACGGTTATTACGTTGAGCGTTCAGGCTCCGGTTAGTTTCGTTGGGTATCCAGACTCCGGTTATTACGTTGAGCGTTCAGGCTCCGGTAAGTTTCGTTGGGTATCTAGACTCCGGTTATTACGTTGAGCGTTCAGGCTCCGGTCAGTTTCGTTGGGTATCCAGACTCTAGTTATTACGTTGAGCGTTCAGGCTCCTGTCATTTTCGTTGGGTATGCAGACTCCGGTTATTAAGTTGAGTGTCAGGCTTCGATCATTTTCGTTGAGTATCCAGACTCCGATTATTACGTTGAGCGTTCAGGATTCGATCAGTTTCGTTGAGTATCTTGACTCCAAATATTACGTTGAGCATTCAGGCTCCGGTTATTACGTTGATCGTTCAGGCTCCGGTTATTTTCGTTGACTATCCAGACTCGGTTTATTACGTTAAGCGTTCAAGCTCCGGTCAGTTTCGTTGAGTATCCAGATTCCGAATATTACGTTGAGCGTTCAGGCTCCGGTCAGTTTCGTTGGGTATCCAGACTCCGGTTTTTATGTTGAGCATTCAGGCTCCGGTCATTTTCATTGAGTATCCAGACTCCGGTTATTAAGTTGAGCGTCAGGCTCTGATCATTTTCGTTGAGTATCCAGACTCTGATTATTACGTTGAGCGTTCAGGCTCCGATTATTTTCGTTGAGTATCTTGACTCCGGTTATTACGTTGAGGGTTCAGACTCTGGTCATTTTCGTTGAGTATCTAGACTCCTGTCATTACATTGAACGTTCACGCTCCGGTCATTTTCGTTGAGTATCCATACTCCGGTCAATACGTTGAGCGATCAGGCTCCGGTCATTTTCGTTGAGTATCCAGACTCCGGTCATTACATTGAGCGTTAAGGATCCGGTCATTTTCGTTGAGTATCATAACTCCATTTATTACGTTGAGCGTTCAAGATCCGGTCAGTTTCGTTAAGTATCCAGACTCCAAATATTACGTTGAGCGTTCAGGCTCCGGTCAGTTTCGTTGGGTATCCAGACTCCGGTGATTACGTTGATCGTTCAGGCTCCGGTCATTTTCGTTGACTATCCAGACTCGGGTTATTACGTTAAGCGTTCAGGCTCCGGTCAGTTTCGCTGAGTATCCAGATTCCGATTATTACGTTGAGCTTTAGGCTCCGGTCAGTTTCGTTGGGTATCCAGACTCCGGTTATTACGTTGAGCGTTCAGGCTCCGGTAAGTTTCGTTGGGTATCCAGACTCCGGTTATTACGTTGAGCGTTCAGGCTCCGGTCAGTTTCGTTGGGTATCCAGACTCTAGTTATTACGTTGAGCGTTCAGGCTCCGGTCATTTTCGTTGAGTATCCAGACTCCGGTTATTAAGTTGAGTGTCAGGCTCCGATCATTTTCGTTGAGTATCCAGACTCCCATTATTACGTTGAGCGTTCAAGATTCGATCAGTTTCGTTGAGTATCTTGACTCCAAATATTACGTTGAGCGTTCAGGCTCCGGTCAGTTTCATTGGGTATCCAGACTCTGGTGATTACGTTGATCGTTCAGGCTCCGGTCATTTTCGTTGACTATCCAAACTCGGGTTATTACGTTAAGCGTTCAGGCTCCGGTCAGTTTCGTTGAGTATCCAGATTCTGATTATTACGTTGAGCGTTCAGGCTCCGGTCAGTTTCGTTGGGTATCCAGACTCCGGTTTTTATGTGGAGCGTTCAGGCTCTGGTCATTTTTGTTGAGTATCCAGACTCCGGTTATTAAGTTGAGCGTCAGGCTCCGATCATTTTCGTTGAGTATCCAGACTCTGATTATTACGTTGAGCGTTCAGGCTCCGGTTATTTTCGTTGAGTATCCTGACTCCGGTTATTACGTTGAGGGTTCAGACTCCGGTCATTTTCGTTGAGTATCTAGACTCCTGTCATTACGTTGAACGTTCAGGCTCCGGTCATTTTTGTTGAGTATCCATACTCCGGTCAATACGTTGAGCGATCAGGCTCCGGTCATTTTCGTTGAGTATCCAGACTCCGGTCATTACATTGAGCGTTCAGGATCCGGTCATTTTCGTTGAGTATCATAACTCCATTTATTACGTTGAGCGTTCAGGATCTGGTCAGTTTCGTTAAGTATCCAGACTCCAAATATTACGTTGAGCGCTCAGGCTCCGGTCAGTTTCGTTGGGTATCCAGACTCCGGTGATTATGTTGATCGTTCAAGCTCCGGTCATTTTCGTTGACTATCCAGACTCAGGTTATTGCGTTGAGCGTTCAGGCTCCGGTCAGTTTTGTTGAGTATCCAGATTACGGTTATTACGTTGAGCGTTCAGGCTCCGGTCAGTTTCGTTGGGTATCCAGACTCCGGTTATTACGTTGAGCGTTCAGGCTCCGGTAAGTTTCGTTGGGTATCTAGACTCCGGTTATTACGTTGAGCGTTCAGGCTCCGGTCAGTTTCGTTGGGTATCCAGACTCTAGTTATTACGTTGAGCGTTCAGGCTCCTGTCATTTTCGTTGGGTATGCAGACTCCGGTTATTAAGTTGAGTGTCAGGCTCCGATCATTTTCGTTGAGTATCCAGACTCCGATTATTACGTTGTGCGTTCAGGATTCGATCAGTTTCGTTGAGTATCTTGACTCCAAATATTACGTTGAGCATTCAGGCTCCGGTTATTACGTTGATCGTTCAGGCTCCGGTTATTTTTGTTGACTATCCAGACTCGGTTTATTACGTTAAGCGCTCAAGCTCCGGTCAGTTTCGTTGAGTATCCAGATTCCGAATATTACGTTGAGCGTTCAGGCTCCGGTCAGTTTCGTTGGGTATCCAGACTCCGGTTTTTATGTTGAGCGTTCAGGCTCCGGTCATTTTCATTGAGTATCCAGACTCCGGTTATTAAGTTGAGCGTCAGGCTCTGATCATTTTCGTTGAGTATCTAGACTCTGATTATTACGTTGAGCGTTCAGGCTCCGATTATTTTCGTTGAGTATCTTGACTTTGGTTATTACGTTGAGGGTTCAGACTCCGGTCATTTTCGTTGAGTATCTAGACTCCTGTCATTACATTGAACGTTCAGGCTCCGGTCATTTTCGTTGAGTATCCATACTCCGGTCAATACGTTGAGCGATCAGGCTCCGGTCATTTTCGTTGAGTATCCAGACTCCGGTCATTACATTGAGCGTTAAGGATCCGGTCATTTTCGTTGAGTATCATAACTCCATTTATTACGTTGAGCGTTCAGGATCCGGTCAGTTTCGTTAAGTATCCAGACTCCAAATATTACGTTGAGCGTTCAGGCTCCGGTCAGTTTCGTTGGGTATCCAGACTCCGGTTTTTATGTGGAGCGTTCAGGCTCTGGTCATTTTTGTTGAGTATCCAGACTCCGGTTATTAAGTTGAGCGTCAGGCTCCGATCATTTTCGTTGAGTATCCAGACTCTGATTATTACGTTGAGCGTTCAGGCTCCGGTTATTTTCGTTGAGTATCCTGACTCCGGTTATTACGTTGAGGGTTCAGACTCCGGTCATTTTCGTTGAGTATCTAGACTCCTGTCATTACGTTGAACGTTCAGGCTCCGGTCATTTTTGTTGAGTATCCATACTCCGGTCAATACGTTGAGCGATCAGGCTCCGGTCATTTTCGTTGAGTATCCAGACTCCGGTCATTACATTGAGCGTTCAGGATCCGGTCATTTTCGTTGAGTATCATAACTCCATTTATTACGTTGAGCGTTCAGGATCTGGTCAGTTTCGTTGAGTATCCAGACTCCAAATATTACGTTGAGCGTTCAGGCTCCGGTCAGTTTCGTTGGGTATCCAGACTCCGGTGATTATGTTGATCGTTCAAGCCCCGGTCATTTTCGTTGACTATCCAGACTCAGGTTATTGCGTTGAGCGTTCAGGCTCCGGTCAGTTTTGTTGAGTATCCAGATTACGGTTATTACATTGAGCGTTCAGGCTCTGGTCAGTTTCGTTGGGTATCCAGACTCCGGTTATTACGTTGAGCGTTCAGGCTCCGGTAAGTTTCGTTGGGTATCTAGACTCCGGTTATTACGTTGAGCGTTCAGGCTCCGGTCAGTTTCGTTGGGTATCCAGACTCTAGTTATTACGTTGAGCGTTCAGGCTCCTGTCATTTTCGTTGGGTATGCAGACTCCGGTTATTAAGTTGAGTGTCAGGCTCCGATCATTTTCGTTGAGTATCCAGACTCCGATTATTACGTTGTGCGTTCAGGATTCGATCAGTTTCGTTGAGTATCTTGACTCCAAATATTACGTTGAGCATTCAGGCTCCGGTTATTACGTTGATCGTTCAGGCTCCGGTTATTTTCGTTGACTATCCAGACTCGGTTTATTACGTTAAGCGCTCAAGCTCCGGTCAGTTTCGTTGAGTATCCAGATTCCGAATATTACGTTGAGCGTTCAGGCTCCGGTCAGTTTCGTTGGGTATCCAGACTTCGGTTTTTATGTTGAGCGTTCAGGCTCCGGTCATTTTCATTGAGTATCCATACTCCGGTTATTAAGTTGAGCGTCAGGCTCTGATCATTTTCGTTGAGTATCTAGACTCTGATTATTACGTTGAGCGTTCAGGCTCCAATTATTTTCGTTGAGTATCTTGACTTTGGTTATTACGTTGAGGGTTCAGACTCCGGTCATTTTCGTTGAGTATCTAGACTCCTGTCATTACATGGAACGTTCAGGCTCCGGTCATTTTCGTTGAGTATCCATACTCCGGTCAATACGTTGAGCGATCAGGCTCCGGTCATTTTCGTTGAGTATCCAGACTCCGGTCATTACATTGAGCGTTAAGGATCCGGTCATTTTCGTTGAGTATCATAACTCCATTTATTACGTTGAGCGTTCAGGATCCGGTCAGTTTCGTTAAGTATCCAGACTCCAAATATTACGTTGAGCGTTCAGGCTCCGGTCAGTTTCGTTGGGTATCCAGACTCCGGTGATTACGTTGATCGTTCAGGCTCCGGTCATTTTCGTTGACTATCCAGACTCGGGTTATTACGTTAAGCGTTCAGACTCCGGTCAGTTTCGTTGAGTATCCAGATTCCGATTATTACGTTGAGCGTTCAGGCTCCGGTCAGTTTCGTTGGGTATCCAGACTCCGGTTATTACGTTGAGCGTTCAGGCTCCGGTAAGTTTCGTTGGGTATCCAGACTCTGGTTATTACGTTGAGCGTTCAGGCTCCGGTCAGTTTCGTTGGGTATCCAGACTCTAGTTATTACGTTGAGCATTCAGGCTTCGGTCATTTTCGTTGAGTATCCAGACTCCGGTTATTAAGTTGAGTGTCAGGCTCCGATCATTTTCGTTGAGTATCCAGACTCCCATTATTACGTTGAGCGTTCAGGATTCGATCAGTTTCGTTGAGTATCTTGACTCCAAATATTACGTTGAGCGTTCAGGCTCCGGTCAGTTTCATTGGGTATCCAGACTCTGGTGATTACGTTGATCGTTCAGGCTCCGGTCATTTTCGTTGACTATCCAGACTCGGGTTATTACGTTAAGCGTTCAGGCTCCGGTCAGTTTCATTGAGTATCCAGATTCCGATTATTACGTTGAGCGTTCAGGCTCCGGTCAGTTTCGTTGGGTATCCAGACTCCGGTTTTTATGTGGAGCGTTCAGGCTCTGGTCATTTTCGTTGAGTATCCAGACTCCGATTATTAAGTTGAGCGTCAGGCTCCGATCATTTTCGTTGAGTATCCAGACTCTGATTATTACGTTGAGCATTCAGGCTCCGGTTATTTTCGTTGAGTATCCTGACTCCGGTTATTACGTTGAGGGTTCAGACTCCGGTCATTTTCGTTGAGTATCTAGACTCCTGTCATTACGTTGAACGTTCAGGCTCCGGTCATTTTTGTTGAGTATCCATACTCCGGTCAATACGTTGAGCGATCAGGCTCCGGTCATTTTCGTTGAGTATCCAGACTCCGGTCATTACATTGAGCATTCAGGATCCGGTCATTTTCGTTGAGTATCATAACTCCATTTATTACGTTGAGCGTTCAGGATCTGGTCAGTTTCGTTGAGTATCCAGACTCCAAATATTACGTTGAGCGTTCAGGCTCCGGTCAGTTTCGTTGGGTATCCAGACTCCGGTGATTATGTTGATCGTTCAGGCTCCGGTCATTTTCGTTGACTATCCAGACTCAGGTTATTCCGTTGAGCGTTCAGGCTCCGGTCAGTTTTGTTGAGTATCCAGATTACGGTTATTACGTTGAGCGTTCAGGCTCCGGTCAGTTTCGATGGGTATCCAGACTCCGGTTATTACGTTGAGCGTTCAGGCTCCGGTAAGTTTCGTTGGGTATCCAGACTCCGGTTATTACGTTGAGCGTTCAGGCTACGGTCAGTTTCGTTGGGTATCCAGACTCTAGTTATTACGTTGAGCGTTCAGGCTCCTGTCATTTTCGTTAGGTATGCAGACTCCGGTTATTAAGTTGAGTGTCAGGCTCCGATCATTTTCGTTGAGTATCCAGACTCTGATTATTACGTTGAGCGTTCAGGATTCGATCAGTTTTGTTGAGTATCTTGACTCCAAATATTACGTTGATCGTTCAGGGTCCGGTCATTTTCGTTGACTATCCAGACTCGGGTTATTACATTGAGCGTTCAGGCTCCGATCAGTTTTGTTGAGTATCCAGATTCCGGTTATTACGTTGAGCGTTCAGGTTCGGTCAGTTTCGTTGGGTATCCAGACTCCGGTTATTATGTTGAGCGTTCAGGCTCTGGTAAGTTTCGTTGGGTATCCAGACTCCGGTTATTACGTTGAGCGTTTAGGCTCCGGTCGGTTTGGTTGGGTATCCAAACTCTAGTTATTACATTGAGCGTTCAGGCTCCGGTCATTTTCGTTGAGTATCCAGACTCCGGTTATTAAGTTGAGTGTCAAGCTCCGATCATTTTTGTTGAGTATCCAGACTCCGATTATTACGTTGAGCGTTCAGGATTCGATCAGTTTCGTTGAGTATCTTGACTCCAAATATTACATTGAGCGTTCAGGCTCCGGTCAGTTTCATTGGGTATCCAGACTCCGGTGATTACGTTGATCGTTCAGGCTCCGGTCATTTTTGTTGACTATCCAGACTCGGGTTTTTACGTTAAGCGTTTAGGCTCCGGTCAGTTTCGTTGAGTATCCAGATTCTGATTATTACGTTGAGCGTTCAGGCTCCGGTCATTGTCGTTGGGTATCCAGACTCCGGTTTTTATTTTGAACGTTTAGGCTCCGGTCATTTTCGTTGAGTATCCAGACTCCGGTTATTAAGTTGAGCGTCAGGCTCCGATCATTTTCATTGAGTATCCAGACTCAGATTATTACGTTGAGCGTTCAGGCTCCGGTTATTTTCGTTGAGTATCCTGACTCCGATTATTACGTTGAGGGTTCAGACTCCGGTCATTTTCGTTGAGTATCTAGACTCCTGTCATTACGTTGAACGTTCAGGCTCCGGTCATTTTCGTTGAGTATCCATACTCCGATCAATACGTTGAGCGATCAGGCTCCAGTCATTTTCATTGAGTATCCAGACTCCGGTCATTACATTGAGCGTTCAGGATCCAGTCATTTTCGTTGAGTATCATAACTCCATTTATTACGTTTAGCGTTCAGGATCCGGTCACTTTCGTTGAGTATCCAGACTCCAAATATTACGTTGAGCGTTTAGGCTCCGGTCAGTTTCGTTGGGTATCCAGACTCCGGTGATTACGTTGATCGTTCAGGCTCCGGTCATTTTCGTTGACTATCTAGACTCGGGTTTTTACGTTGAGCGTTCAGGCTCCGGTCAGTTTTGTTGAGTATCCAGATTCCGGTTATTACGTTGAGCGTTCAGGCTCCGGTCAGTTTCGTTGGGTATCCAGACTCCGGTTATTACGTTGAGCGTTCAGGCTCTGGTAAGTTTCGTTGGGTATCCAGACTCCGGTTATTACGTTGAGCGTTCAGGCTCCGGTCAGTTTCGTTGGGTATCCAGACTCTAGTTATTACGTTGAGCGTTCAGGCTCCGGTCATTTTCGTTGAGTATCCAGACTCCGGTTATTAAGTTGAGTGTCAGGCTCCGATCTTTTTCGTTGAGTATCCAGACTCTGATTATTACGTTTAGCGTTCAGGATTCGATCAGTTTTGTTGAGTATCTTGACTCCAAATAATACGTTGATCGTTCAGGCTCCGGTCATTTTCGTTGACTATCCAGACTCGGGTTATTACATTGAGCGTTCAGGCTCCGGTCAACTTTGTTGAGTATCCAGATTCCGGTTATTACGTTGAGCGTTCAGGTTTGGTCAGTTTCGTTGGGTATCCAGACTCCGGTTATTATGTTGAGCGTTCAGGCTCCGGTAAGTTTCGTTGGGTATCCAGACTCCGGTTATTACGTTGAGCGTTCAGGCTCCGGTCAGTTTCGTTGGGTATCCAGACTCTAGTTATTACGTTGAGCGTTCAGGCTCCGGTCATTTTCGTTGAGGATCCAGACTCCGGTTACTAAGTTGAGTGTCAAGCTCCGATCATTTTCGTTGAGTATCCAGACTCCGATTATTACGTTGAGCGTTCAGGATTCGATCAGTTTCGTTGAGTATCTTGACTCCAAATATTACGTTGAGTGTTCAGGCTCCGGTCAGTTTCATTGGGTATCCAGACTCCGGTGATTACGTTGATCGTTCAGGCTCCGGTCATTTTCGTTGACTATCCAGACTCGGGTTATTACGTTAAGCGTTCAGGCTCCGGTCAGTTTCGTTGAGTATCTGTTGCACCCTAAAATTTGACCAACCGGTGCCACTTTCAGTTTATGCTTCGACGCATTTTCGCATTCGCATTTGCATACTGCATACAGTGCATTTCCTCAATCATGGTGATTTTATTGGGATTACAGCCCTGCTGTCGCATTTCAGGTGTCTCAGACTGGTTCGGGTAATCGGAGTTTGTTTTGGGAAGTCGCGCGCTTCCTGGGTGTTTTCAGTTTATGCAGTGATTTTTGAGATTCTTGGTATCTGGATTTACCGTTTTGCTTCGATCTGGTCTCGTGCTCTCTTTTATGTTGGTTATTTGCATTTGTCTGCATTTTTTAGGATTTAATATATTTTTTAATATTTTTAATAGTTTTAAATCATTTTTAGAATTTTATAGAATTTTTAATAGGTTTTAATAGTTTTTTAATAGTTTTAATAGAATATAATGGATTTTTCTTTTATTAGTTTTAAATAGAATTTTAATAGATTAGTAGAATAATAGTTAATAGATATTATAGGATTTAATAGTTTTAGATATGTTTTAATATAGGATTTAATAGTTTTATTAAATAGTATAGATTTTATTAGAGATTTAATAGGAATTTAGTAAAATTTTAAATAGAAGTTATTAGAGTTTTTATTTTTTAGTGGTTTAGGGATTAGTGGAATTATTAGAGATTATTAGAGTTTTTTTCTATTGTCATTAGTCTAGTGATTAGCATAGATTAGATGTTAATTCTTTTTTTAGGCTTAATAGAGATTAATTAGGATTTTAATCTTTTGTTTAGATTTTAATTAGAGTTTGTTAGAATTAATTAGATTAGATTAGCCTTAATTTTAGGATTAATTAGTTGAGTATTAACTAGTTAATTAGGTTTAGTCCTTGTTTAGTTTAATTGGGTTTAATCATTTTAATTCAGATTTTTTTGGGTTTATTGTATCACTTTTCGTGGGCCCAGAGTAGTGCTTTTTGGAGGCCCAGATCTATCAGTCCGTTTTGTCCATTTTTTTGTCCGTGCAATGCCATGTGTCCCCTATATAATTCAGCCACGCGTGCTCATGAGAGGGCCCACCTCATTTTTCCCACACTCTCAGAACTGTACACGTGTTTCCCAATATCTCTCCCCAGCTCCACGCGTCTTCCATGCAGGCCCTCACCGTGACAAGTGTCCTCCCCTAAGCATCACCGGTTGCAAGGCCGGCGGCCATGCAACCACCGCCCCCAACAGTCGCCGGCCACCGCCAACCAACTCCGGTCATCTTCCAACTTCTTCCGACCACCGCCCTCCGCCGTAACCACCTTCGCCGGAGATTGTTTTTTCCAGAAATCTTTCTAATCTTCATCTCTCACCTCTAACACTCATCTTTCTCCGATCATCATTGACACCATTAACGTTCATCAACGTTGCCAGAAATCACACCAATAATCGTCTCCGATCCAAATCCATCCAACATTCGTCAAGTTCATCACGTTCTCCAGATTCCTTCGTCAAAGTCTTCAAGAATCTCATGTGTTCTTCATATTGTTCATGCAAATCTCCCTCCGATCATCAACGATCACCAAAACTTTTCCAGAAACTCTCCAGAATTCATCAGATCACCAGATTCCAAGATTTGTCCGTTCATCAATATCCCCCAGAATCATCAAGATCTTCCCCAATCTTCATCAGAATTCATCAAATCCAAGAACTTCACGTGTTCTTCGCCGATTCCCCAGAAGATTCATCGCGTTCGAGATTCAACCGTGTTCATCGTGTTCGTCAGAACCTTCATACAGTTCATCAATCGTTTTCCAGAAACCTCCATGAAGCTTCTCCGGTGTTCATTAAACGTCCGACAACACTCTTCCATCAACGCCTACCAAGCTCTTCAATTAGTTTCAAGATCCTCCGTGAATCAATGTTCTTGAGTGTCATCAAGCTTCATCGTTTCCAGATATTACCATCGTTCATCCAGGTCAAGAATTCAAGCTCCATAAAACAAGCCTTCAAGAACATTCATCAAGACTCCTTCATCGCATCTTCAACGAGTCTCCAGAAGTGTTCGTGAGTTTCATCTATTCACCAGCAACTCAAGATCGCCCGTCCAACACACCTTCAGATCCACACAAATCTCCATCAATGTTCATCGTCACGAATCTTCAAGAACATCAAAGGAACCGATTGTGGGTCCAGATCGTAACAATTTGTGGTCGTTTTTGTTCATGTGTTGTGAAGGTTGTAACACGAGAGTGAGAGAGAGAGTCAGAGAGAAGGAAAGGGAAACGGCGTGTGAACAGTGCTACAAAGGGAATTAGGTTTTGGTTCAGAATGAATGAGAAAGGGCGAAGGCTGTTGGATTGGGCCTTGGGCCCATTGGTAACTTCTCCCAACACCCCCGTTTTGGCCGAGACACCCCCCATGGCTGGCTTTTGGTTATTGCTTGACTGGGCTGGGCCCATTTGCCACACGCACCCTCCGTATACTTCCTGCATCCCCCGTTCCCCATTTTCCTGAGCTGAAGCTACTTAGTGGGCTGGGCCCAGTCTCCTTTATGTTTTTTTTCTGCTAGCTCCCTCTTGTAACAGCTGTACCCCCCTCCCCTTGTATTTTCTTCATTTTTATTTTTGTTCTCTTTATGAAAAAGAATAAAGAAGTGTTGAGAAAAAAAGAAGAAGAAAAAAATAAAGAGAAAATATTGGAAAAAGAAATGAGAAAAATAAATATATGGAAAAAGAAATACAATAAAAAGAATGTTGAGAAAAAAAAGAAAAAGAAGAGAAAATATTGAAAAAGAAATATTTTGGAAAAGAAATATGAAGAAGAATATAGAGAAAAAGGATGTAAAATATGAGCTTCACTTTAATTCTTAGAATATATTTTTAGGGAGATTTATATTTTCATTTAGGGAAATAGTTTAATTTTCTTTTAGAGAATTTAGGTAATAGTGTTTAGCATAAATTCTTGTAATTTTCATAGGAGTTTATTTTACCTTTTAGAGATAGTTTTGTTAAAAGGTCCACTTGTTAGGGGACTATTTTCCATTTGATTTTTTTTCAAGATAATTGAATAGGATAGGGTTTTAGGAGTTTATTTTCCAGTATTCAATCATTGTAACCATTTTTCAGAATGTTAATAAAACGAGATTTGAGCTGTGGTCCCGAAAGTAGCCGAACTACAGCTGCTCTGATTTCTCGTACCAGACGAGAATATGTAGGCATAGGATGCGATATCCTAGCGAGCACACTAACAACTAACCTTTTGTTCTCTCGCTGCTGTGCGATCGAGACTTTCCCGCTGACGACTGATGTTATCCCTTTCTCTTGCCCGAGTGCATTTGAGACCAGACCGTAGTTTTTCCCATAGGTTCCCGAACCTGTAAAACCAGTTTGATTTCTCACTGCTGTGTGAGAGCACCCTGTTTAGCCGTAGTTAGTCTGAACTACGTAAGCTCTGATCTTCCATGCTGTGTGGAAGTACGTAGGCATAAGACGCGAGGTCTTGGCGAGCCATTTTCTCCGTAGTCCCGAACTACGTTGACTCTGACTTTCTCTCTTGAGAATACGTAGGCATAGAGTGCGACGCTCTATCGAGTCAATTCCCTTCCGTTTAGATTTAGCAGCCGTAGATAGATTGTTTTGCATCCTTTAGACAAACCAAGCAAGCGTGGATCCCGTCGAGTACGACGGACGTGAGGGGTGCTAATACCTTCCCCTTGCGTAACCGACTCCCGAATCCAGGTTTTGGTTGCGATGACCATACATTTCCCGTTTTTTGCGAGGTTTACTTCGAGCGTTTCCTTTCCCTCCGTTGGGATAAATAACGCACGGTGGCGACTCTTCTGTCAGCCGGCGCCGATTTTTGCAGTAGCGACAGTATCCAGATTCCGATTATTACGTTGAGCGTTCAGGCTCCGGTCAGTTTCGTTGGGTATCCAGACTCCGGTTTTTATGTTGAGCGTTCAGGCTCCGGTCATTTTCGTTGAGTATCCAGACTCCGGTTATTAAGTTGAGCGTCAGGCTCCGATCATTTTCGTTGAGTATCCAGACTCTGATTATTACGTTGAGCGTTCAGGCTCCGGTTATTTTTGTTGAGTATCCTGACTCCGGTTATTACGTTGAGGGTTCAGACTCCGGTCATTTTCGTTGAGTATCTAGACTCCTGTCATTACGTTGAACGTTCAGGCTCCGGTCATTTTCGTTGAATATCCATACTCTGGTCAATATGTTGAGCAATCAGGCTCCGGTCATTTGCGTTGAGTATCCAGACTCCGGTGATTACATTGAGCGTTCAGGATCCGGTCATTTTCGTTGAGTATCATAACTCCATTTATTACGTTGAGCGTTCAGGATCCGGTCACTTTCGTTGAGTATCCAGACTCCAGATATTACGTTGAGCGTTTAGGCTCGGTCAGTTTCGTTGGGTATCCATACTCCGGTGATTACGTTGATCGGTCAGGCTCCGGTCATTTTCGTTGACTATCAGGACTCGGGTTATTACGTTGAGCGTTCAGGCTCCGGTCAGTTTCGTTGAGTATCCAAATTCCGGTTATTACGTTGAGCGTTCAGGCTCCGGTCAGTTTCGTTGGGTATCCAGACTCCGGTTATTACGTTGAGCGTTCAGGCTCCGGTAAGTTTCGTTGGGTATCCAGTCTCCGGTTATTACGTTGAGCGTTCAGGCTCTGGTCAGTTTCGTTGGGTATCCAGGCTCCGGTGATTACGTTGATCGTTCAGGCTCCGGTCATTTTCGTTGACTATCCAGACTCGGGTTATTACGTTGAGCGTTCAGGCTCCGGTCAGTTTTGTTGAGTATCCAGATTCCGGTTATTACATTGAGCGTTCAGGCTCCGGTCAGTTTCGTTGGGTATCCAGACTCCGGTTATTACGTTGAGCGTTCAGGCTCTGGTAAGTTTCATTGGGTATCCAGACTCCGGTTATTACGTTGAGCGTTCAGGCTCCGGTCAGTTTCGTTGGGTATCCAGACTCTAGTTATTACGTTGAGCATTCAGGCTCCGGTCATTTTCGTTGAGTATCCAGACTCCGGTTATTAAGTTGAGTGTCAGGCTCCGATCATTTTCGTTGAGTATCCAGACTCCGATTATTACGTTGAGCGTTCAGGATTCGATCAGTTTCGTTGAGTATCTTGACTCCAAATATTACGTTGAGCGTTCAGGCTCCGGTCAGTTTCATTGGGTATCCAGACTCCGGTGATTATGTTGATCATTCAGGCTACGTTCATTTTCGTTGACTATCCAGACTCGGGTTTTTACGTTAAGCGTTCAGGCTCCGGTCAGTTTCGTTGAGTATCCAGATTCTGATTATTACGTTGAGCGTTCAGGCTCCGGTCAGTTTCGATGGGTATCCAGACTCCGGTGATTACGTTGAGCGTTCAGGCTCCGGTCATTTTCATTGACTATCCATACTCGGGTTATTACGTTAAGCGTCAGGCTCCGATCATTTTCGTTGAGTATCCAGACTCCGATTATTACGTTGAGCGTTCAGGCTCCGGTCAGTTTCGTTGGGTATCCAGACTCCGGTTTTTATGTTGAGCGTTCAGGCTCCGGTCATTTTCGTTGAGTATCCAGATTCCGGTTATTAAGTTGAGCGTCAGGCTCCGATCATTTTCGTCGAGTATCCAGACTCCGATTATTACGTTGAGCGTTCAGGCTCCGGTTATTTTCATCGAGTATCCTGACTCCGGTTATTATGTTGAGGGTTCAGACTCCGGTCATTTTCGTTGAGTATCTAGACTCCTGTCATTATGTTGAACGTTCAGGCTCCGATCATTTTCGTTGAGTGTCCATACTTCGGTCAATACGTTGAGCGATCAGGCTCAAGTCATTTTCGTTGAGTATCCAGACTCCGGTCATTACATTGAGCGTTCAGGATCCAGTCATTTTCGTTGAGTATCATAACTCCATTTATTACGTTGAGCGTTCAGGATCCGGTCAGTTTCGTTGAGTATCCAGACTCCAAATATTACGTTGAGCGTTCAGGCTCCGGTCAGTTTCGTTGGGTATCCATACTCCGGTGATTACGTTGATCGGTCAGGCTCCGGTCATTTTCGTTGACTATCAGGACTCGGGTTATTACGTTGAGCGTTCAGGCTCCGGTCAGTTTCGTTGGGTATCCAGACTCCGGTTATTACGTTGAGCGTTCAGGCTCCGGTAAGTTTCGTTGGGTATCCAGTCTCCGGTTATTACGTTGAGCGTTCAGGCTCTGGTCAGTTTCGTTGGGTATCCAGACTCTAGTTATTATATTGAGCGTTCAGGCTCCAGTTATTTTCGTTGAGTATCCAGACTCGGGTGATTAAGTTGAGCCTCAGGCTCCGATCATTTTCGTTGAGTATCCAGACTCTGATTGTTACGTTGAGCCTTCAGGCTCCGGTTATTTTCGTTGAGTATCCTGACTCCGTTTATTACGTTGAGGGTTCAGACTCCGGTCATTTTCGTTGAGAATCTAGACTCCTGTCATTACGTTGAACGTTCAGGCTCCGATCATTTTTGTTGAGTATCCATACTCCGGTCAATACGTTGAGCGATCAGGCTCCGGTCTTTTTCGTTGAGTATCCAGACTCCGGTCATTACATTGAGCGTTCAGGATCCAGTCATTTTCGTTGAGTATCATAACTCCATTTATTACATTGAGCGTTCAGGATTCGGTCAGTTTCGTTGAGTATCCAGACTCCAAATATTACGTTGAGCGTTCAGGATCCGGTCAGTTTCGTTGGGTATCCATACTCCGGTGATTACGTTGATCGTTCAGGCTCCGGTCATTTTCATTGACTATCAGGACTAGGGTTATTACATTGAGCGTTCAGGCTCCGGTCAGGTTCGTTGGGTATCCAGATTCCGGTTATTACGTTGAGCGTTCAGGCTCCGGTCAGTTTCGTTGGGTATCCAGACACCGGTTATTATGTTGAGCATTCAGGCTCCGGTAAGTTTCGTTGGGTATCCAGACTCCGGTTATTACGTTGAGTGTTCAGGCTCCGGTCAGTTTCGTTGGGTATACAAACTCTAGTTATTACGTTGAGCATTCAGGCTCCGGTCATTTTCGTTGAGTATCCAGACTCCGGTTATTAAGTTGAGTGTCAGGCACCGATCATTTTCGTTGAGTATCCAGACTTCGATTATTACGTTAAGCGTTTAGGATCCGATCAGTTTCATTGAGTATCCAGACTCCAAATATTACGTTGAGCGTTCAGGCTCCGGTCAGTTTCATTGGGTATCAAGACTCCGGTGATTACGTTGATCGTTCAGGCTCCAGTCATTTTCGTTGACTATCCACACTCGGGTTATTACGTTAAGCGTTCAGGCTCCGGTCAGTTTCGTTGAGTATCCAGATTCCGATTATTACGTTGAGCGTTCAGGCTACGGTCAGTTTCGTTGGGTATCCAGACTCCGGTTTTTACGTTGAGCATTCAGGCTCCCGTCAGTTTCATTGAGTATCCAGATTCCGGTTATTACGTTGGGCGTTCAGGCTCCGGTCAGTTTCATTGGGTATCCAGACTCCGGTTATTACGTTGAGCGTTCAGGCTCCGGTAAGTTTTGTTGGGTATCCAGACTCCGGTTATTACGTTGAGCGTTCAGGCTTCGGTCAGTTTGGTTGGGTATCCAGACTCTAGTTATTACGTTGAGCGTTCAGGCTCCGGTCATTTTCGTTGAGTATCCAGACTCCGGTTATTAAGTTGAGTGTCAGGCTCCGATCATTTTCGTTGAGTATCGAGACTTCGATTATTACGTTGAGCGTTCAGGCTCCGGTCAATTTGGTTGAGTATCCAGATTCCGGTTATTACGTTAGGCGTTCAGGCTCCGGTCAGTTTCGTTGGGTATCCAGACTCCGGTTATTACGTTGAGCATTCAGGCTCCGGTAAGTTTCATTGGGTATCCAGACTCCGGTTATTACGTTGAGCGTTCAGGCTTCGGTCAGTTTTGTTGGGTATCCAGATTCCGATTATTACGTTGAGCGTTCAGGCTCCGGTCAGTTTCGTTGGGTATCCAGACTCATGTTATTACGTTGAGCGTTCAGGCTCCGGTCATTTTCGTTGAGTATCCAGACTCCGGTTATTAAGTTGAGCGTGAGGCTCCGATCATTTTCGTTGAGTATCCAGTCTCCGATTATTAAGTTGAGCGTTCAGGCTTCGGTTATTTTCGTTGAGTATCTTGACTCCGGTTATTACGTTGAGGGTTCAGACTTCGGTCATTTTCGTTGAGTATCTAGACTCCTGTCATTATGTTGAACGTTTAGGCTCCGATCATTTTCGTTGAGTATCCATACTCCGGTCAATACGTTGAGCGACCAGGCTCCGGTCATTTTCGTTTAGTATCCAGACTCCGGTCATTACATTGAGCGTTCAGGATCCAGTCATTTTCGTTGAGTATCATAACTCCATTTATTACGTTGAGCGTTCAGGATCCGGTCAGTTTCGTTGAGTATCCAGATTCCAAATATTACGTTGAGCGTTCAGGCTCCGGTCAGTTTCGTTGGGTATCCATACTCCGGTGATTACGTTGATCGTTCAGGCTCCGGTCATTTTCGTTGACTATCAGGACTCTGGTTATGACGTTGAGCGTTCAGGCTCCGGTCAGTTTCGTTGAGTATCCAGATTCTGGTTATTACGTTGAGCGTTCAGGCTCCGGTCAGTTTCGCTGGGTATCCAGACTCCGGTTATTACGTTGAGCGTTCAGGCTCCGGTAAGTTTCGTTGGGTATCCAGACTCCGGTTATTACGTTGACCGTTCAGGCTCCGGTCAGTTTCGTTGGGTATCCACACTCTAGTTATTATGTTGAGCGTTCAGGCTCCGGTTATTTTTGTTGAGTATCCAGACTCCGGTTATTAAGTTGAGCGTCAGGCTCCGATCATTTTCGTTGTGTATCCAGACTCCGATTATTACGTTGAGCGTTCAGGCTCCGGTTATTTTCGTTGAGTATCCTGACTCCGATTATTACGTTGAGGGTTCTGACTCCGGTCATTTTCGTTGAGTATCTAGACTTCTATCATTATGTTGAAGGTTCAGGCTCTGATCATTTTCGTTGAGTATCCATACTCCGGTCAATACGTTGAGCGATCAGGCTCCGGTCATTTTCGTTGAGTATCCAGACTCTGGTCATTACATTGAGCGTTCAGGATCCAATCATTTTCGTTGAGTATCATAACTCCATTTATTACGTTGAGCGTTCAGGATTCGGTCAGTTTCGTTGAGTATCCAGACTCCAAATATTACGTTGAGCGTTCAGGATCCGGTCAGTTTCGTTGGGTATCCATACTCTAGTGATTACGTTGATCGTTCAGGCTCCGGTCATTTTCGTTGACTATCAGGACTCGGGTTATTACGTTGAGCGTTCAAGCTCCGGTCAGTTTCGTTGAGTATCCAGATTCCGGTTATTACGTTGAGCGTTCAGGCTCCGGTCAGTTTCGATGGGTATCCAGACTCCGGTTATTATGTTGAGCATTCGTGCTCCGGTAAGTTTCGTTGGGTATCCAGACTCCAGTTATTACGTTGAGCGTTCAGGCTCCGGTCAGTTTCGTTGGGTATCCAGACTCTAGTTATTACATTGAGCGTTCAGGCTCCGGTCATTTTCGTTGAGTATCCAGACTCCAGTTATTAAGTTGAGTGTCAAGCTCCGATCATTTTCGTTGAGTATCCAGACTTCGATTATTACGTTAAGCGTTCAGGATCCGATCAGTTTCATTGAGTATCCAGACTCCAAATATTACGTTGAGCGTTCAGGCTCCGGTCAATTTCATTGGGTATCCAGACTCCGGTGATTACGTTGATCGTTCAGGCTCCGGTCATTTTTGTTGACTATCCAGACTCGGGTTATTATGTTAAGCGTTCAGGCTCCGGTCAGTTTCGTTGAGTATCCTGATTCCGATTATTACGTTGAGCGTTCAGGCTCCGGTCATTTTCGTTTAGTATCCAGACTCCGGTTATTAAGTTGAGCGTCAGGCTCCGATCATTTTCGTTGAGTATCCAGACTCCGATTATTACGTTGAGCGTTCAGGCTCCGGTTATTTTCGTTGAGTATCCTGACTCCGGTTATTACGTTGAGGGTTCAGACTCCGATCATTTTTGTTGAGTATCTAGACTTCTGTCATTACGTTGAACGTTCAGGCTCCGATCATTTTCGTTGAGTATCCAAACTCCGGTCAATACGTTGAGCGATCAGGCTCCGGTCATTTTCGTTGAGTATCCAGACTACGGTCATTACATTGAGCGTTCAGGATCCAGTCATTTTCGTTGAGTATCTTAACTCCATTTATTACGTTGAGCATTCAGGATTCGGTCAGTTTCGTTGAGTATCCAGACTCCAAATATTACGTTGAGCGTTCAGGATCCGGTCAGTTTCGTTGGGTATCCATATTCCGGTGATTACGTTGATCGTTCAGGCTCCGGTCATTTTCGTTGACTATCAGGACTCGGGTTATTACGTTGAGCGTTCAGGCTCCGGTCAGTTTCGTTTAGTATCTAGATTCCGGTTATTACGTTGAGCGTTCAGGCTCCGGTCAGTTTCGTTGGGTATCCAGACTCCGGTTATTACGTTGAGCATTCAGGCTCCGGTAAGTTTCGTTGGGTATCCAGACTCCGGTTATTACGTTGAGCGTTCAGGCTCCGGTCAGTTTCGTTGGGTATCCAGACTCTAGTTATTACGTTGAGCGTTCAGGCTCCGATCATTTTCATTGAGTATCCAGACTTCGATTATTACGTTAAGCGTTCAGGATCCGATCAGTTTCATTGAGTATCCAGACTCCAAATATTACGTTGAGCGTTCAGGCTCCGGTCAGTTTCATTGGGTATCCAGATTCCGGTAAGTACGTTGATCATTCAGGCTCTGGTCATTTTCTTTGACTATCCAGACTCGGGATATTACGTTAAGCGTTCAGGCTCTTGTCAGTTTCGTTGAGTATCCAGATTCCGATTATTATGTTGAGCGTTCAGGCTCCGGTCAGTTTTGTTGGGTATCCAGACTTCGGTTTTTACGTTGAGCGTTCAGGCTCCGGTCATTTTCGTTTAGTATCCAGACTCTAGTTAGTAAGTTGAGCGTCAGGCTCCGATCATTTTCGTTGAGTATCCAGACTCCGATTATTACGTTGAGCGTTCAGGCTCCGGTTATTTTCGTTGAGTATCCTGACTCCGGTTATTACGTTGAGGGTTCAGAGTCCGGTCATTTTCGTTGAGTATCTAGACTCCTGTCATTACTTTGAACGTTCAGGCTCCGATCATTTTCGTTGAGTATCATAACTCCATTTATTACGTTGAGCGTTTAGGATCCGGTCAGTTTCGTTGAGTATCCAGACTCCAAATATTACGTTGAGCGTTCAGGCTCCAGTCAGTTTCGTTGGGTATCCATACTCCGGTGATTACGTTGATCGTTCAGGCTCCGGTCATTTTCGTTGACTATCAGGACTCGGGTTATTACGTTGAGCGTTCAGGCTCCGGTCAGATTCGTTGAGTATCCAGATTCCGGTTATTACGTTGAGCGTTCAGGCTCCGGTCAGTTTCGTTGGGTATCCAGACTCCGGTTATTACGTTGAGCGTTCAGGCTCCGGTAAGTTTCGTTGGGTATCCAGACTCCGGTTATTACGTTGACCGTTCAGGCTCCGGTCAGTTTCGTTGGGTATCCACACTCTAGTTATTATGTTGAGCGTTCAGGCTCCGGTTATTTTCGTTGAGTATCCAGACTCCGGTTATTAAGTTGAGCGTCAGGCTCCGATCATTTTCGTTGTGTATCCAGACTCCGATTATTACGTTGAGCGTTCAGGCTCCGGTCATTTTCGTTGAGTATCTAGACTTCTATCATTACGTTGAACGTTCAGGCTCCGATAATTTTCGTTGAGTATCCATACTCCGGTCAATACGTTGAGCGATCAGGCTCCGGTCATTTTCGTTGAGTATCCAGACTCTGGTCATTACATTGAGCGTTCAGGATCCAATCATTTTCGTTGAGTATCATAACTCCATTTATTACGTTGAGCGTTCAGGATTCGATCAGTTTCGTTGAGTATCCAGACTCCAAATATTACGTTGAGCGTTCAGGATCCGGTCAGTTTCGTTGGGTATCCATACTCCGGTGATTACGTTGATCGTTCAGGCTCCGGTCATTTTCGTTGACTATCTGGACTCGGGTTATTACGTTGAGCGTTCAGGCTCCGGTCAGTTTCATTGAGTATCCAGATTCCGGTTATTACGTTGAGCGTTCAGGCTCCGGTCAGTTTCGTTGGGTATCCAGACTCCGGTTATTATGTTGAGCATTCGTGCTCCGGTAAGTTTCGTTGGGTATCCAGACTCCGGTTATTACGTTGAGCGTTCAGGCTCCGGTCAGTTTCGTTGGGTATCCAGACTCTAGTTATTACGTTGAGCGTTCAGGCTTCGGTCATTTTCGTTGAGTATCCAGACTCCGGTTATTAAGTTGAGTGTCAAGCTCCGATCATTTTCGTTGAGTATCCAGACTTCGATTATTACGTTAAGCGTTCAGGATCCGATCAGTTTCATTGAGTATCCAGACTCCAAATATTACGTTGAGCGTTCAGGCTCCGGTCAATTTCATTGGGTATCCAGACTCCGGTGATTACGTTGATCGTTCAGGTTCCGGTCATTTTTGTTGACTATCCAGACTCGGGTTATTACGTTAAGCGTTCAGGCTCCGGTCAGTTTCGTTGAGTATCCTGATTCCGATTATTACGTTGAGCGTTCAGGCTCCGGTCAGTTTCGTTGGGTATCCAGACTTTGGTTTTTACATTGAGCGTTCAGGCTCCGGTCATTTTCGTTTAGTATCCAGACTCTAGTTAGTAAGTTGAGCGTCAGGCTCCGATCATTTTCGTTGAGTATCCAGACTCCGATTATTACGTTGAGCGTTCAGGCTCCGGTTATTTTCGTTGAGTATCCTGACTCCGGTTATTACGTTGAGGGTTCAGAGTCCGGTCATTTTCGTTGAGTATCTAGACTCCTGTCATTACTTTGAACGTTCAGGCTCCGATCATTTTCGTTGAGTATCATAACTCCATTTATTACGTTGAGCGTTTAGGATCCGGTCAGTTTCGTTGAGTATCCAGACTCCAAATATTACGTTGAGCGTTCAGGCTCCAGTCAGTTTCGTTGGGTATCCATACTCCGGTGATTACGTTGATCGTTCAGGCTCCGGTCATTTTCGTTGACTATCAGGACTCGGGTTATTACGTTGAGCGTTCAGGCTCCGGTCAGATTCGTTGAGTATCCAGATTCCGGTTATTACGTTGAGCGTTCAGGCTCCGGTCAGTTTCGTTGGGTATCCAGACTCCGGTTATTACGTTGAGCGTTCAGGCTCCGGTAAGTTTCGTTGGGTATCCAGACTCCGGTTATTACGTTGACCGTTCAGGCTCCGGTCAGTTTCGTTGGGTATCCACACTCTAGTTATTATGTTGAGCGTTCAGGCTCCGGTTATTTTCGTTGAGTATCCAGACTCCGGTTATTAAGTTGAGCGTCAGGCTCCGATCATTTTCGTTGTGTATCCAGACTCCGATTATTACGTTGAGCGTTCAGGCTCCGGTCATTTTCGTTGAGTATCTAGACTTCTATCATTACGTTGAACGTTCAGGCTCCGATAATTTTCGTTGAGTATCCATACTCCGGTCAATACGTTGAGCGATCAGGCTCCGGTCATTTTCGTTGAGTATCCAGACTCTGGTCATTACATTGAGCGTTCAGGATCCAATCATTTTCGTTGAGTATCATAACTCCATTTATTACGTTGAGCGTTCAGGATTCGATCAGTTTCGTTGAGTATCCAGACTCCAAATATTACGTTGAGCGTTCAGGATCCGGTCAGTTTCGTTGGGTATCCATACTCCGGTGATTACGTTGATCGTTCAGGCTCCGGTCATTTTCGTTGACTATCTGGACTCGGGTTATTACGTTGAGCGTTCAGGCTCCGGTCAGTTTCATTGAGTATCCAGATTCCGGTTATTACGTTGAGCGTTCAGGCTCCGGTCAGTTTCGTTGGGTATCCAGACTCCGGTTATTATGTTGAGCATTCGTGCTCCGGTAAGTTTCGTTGGGTATCCAGACTCCGGTTATTACGTTGAGCGTTCAGGCTCCGGTCAGTTTCGTTGGGTATCCAGACTCTAGTTATTACGTTGAGCGTTCAGGCTTCGGTCATTTTCGTTGAGTATCCAGACTCCGGTTATTAAGTTGAGTGTCAAGCTCCGATCATTTTCGTTGAGTATCCAGACTTCGATTATTACGTTAAGCGTTCAGGATCCGATCAGTTTCATTGAGTATCCAGACTCCAAATATTACGTTGAGCGTTCAGGCTCCGGTCAATTTCATTGGGTATCCAGACTCCGGTGATTACGTTGATCGTTCAGGTTCCGGTCATTTTTGTTGACTATCCAGACTCGGGTTATTACGTTAAGCGTTCAGGCTCCGGTCAGTTTCGTTGAGTATCCTGATTCCGATTATTACGTTGAGCGTTCAGGCTCCGGTCAGTTTCGTTGGGTATCCAGACTTTGGTTTTTACATTGAGCGTTCAGGCTCCGGTCATTTTCGTTTAGTATCCAGACTCTAGTTAGTAAGTTGAGCGTCAGGCTCCGATCATTTTCGTTGAGTATCCAGACTCCGATTATTACGTTGAGCGTTCAGGCTCCGGTTATTTTCGTTGAGTATCCTGACTCCGGTTATTACGTTGAGGGTTCAGACTCCGGTCATTTTCGTTGAGTATCTAGACTCCTGTCATTACTTTGAACGTTCAGGCTCCGATCATTTTCGTTGAGTATCATAACTCCATTTATTACGTTGAGCGTTTAGGATCCGGTCAGTTTCGTTGAGTATCCAGACTCCAAATATTACGTTGAGCGTTCAGGCTTCGGTCAGTTTCGTTGGGTATCCAGACTCCGGTGATTACGTTGATCGTTCAGGCTCCGGTCATTTTCGTTGACTATCCAGACTCGGGTTATTACGTTGAGCGTTCAGGCTCCGGTCAGTTTTGTTGAGTATCCAGATTCCGGTTATTACCTTGAGCGTTCAGGCTCCGGTCAGTTTTGTTGGGTATCCAGAATCCGGTTATTACGTTGAGCGTTCAGGCTCCGGTAAGTTTCATTGGGTATCCAGACTCCGGTTATTACGTTGAGCGTTCAGGCTCCGGTCAGTTTCGTTGGGTATCCAGACTCTAGTAATTACGTTGAGCGTTCAGGCTCCGGTCATTTTTGTTGAGTATCCAGACTCCGGTTATTAAGTTGAGTGTCAGGCTCTGATCATTTTCGTTGAGTATCCAGACTCCGATTATTACGTTGAGCGTTCAGGATCCGATCAGTTTCGTTGAGTATCCAGACTCCAAATATTACTTTGAGCGTTCAGGCTCCGGTCAGTTTCATTGGGGATCCAGACTCCGGTGATTACGTTGATCGTTCAAACTCCGGTCATTTTCGTTGACTATCCAGACTCGGGTTATTAAGTTAAGCGTTCAGGCTCCGGTCAGTTTTGTTGAGTATCCAGATTCCGATTATTACGTTGAGCGTTCAGGCTCCGCTAAGTTTCGTTGGGTGTCCAGACTCTGGTTTTTACGTTGAGCGTTCAGGCTCCGGTCAGTTTCATTGAGTATCGAGATTCCGATTATTACGTTGAGCGTTCAGGCTCCGGTCTGTTTCGTTGGGTATCCAGACTCTGGTTATTACGTTGAGCGTTCAGGCTCCGGTAAGTTTCGTTGGGTATCCAGACTCCGGTTATTACGTTGAGCGTTCAGGCTTCGGTCAGTTTCGTTGGGTATCCAGACTCTAGTTATTACGTTGAGCGTTCAGGCTCCGGTCAGTTTTGTTGGGTATTCAGACTCCGGTTATTACGTTGAGCGTTCAGGCTCCGGTAAGTTTCGTTGGGTATCCAGACTCCGGTTATTACGTTGAGCGTTCAGGCTCCGGTCAGTTTCGTTGGGTATCCAGACTCTAGTTATTACGTTGAGCGTTCAGGCTCCGATCATTTTCATTGAGTATCCAGACTTCGATTATTACGTTAAGCGTTCAGGATCCGATCAGTTTCATTGAGTATCCAGACTCCAAATATTACGTTGAGCGTTCAGGCTCCGGTCAGTTTCATTGGGTATCCAGATTCCGGTAAGTACGTTGATCATTCAGGCTCTGGTCATTTTCTTTGACTATCCAGACTCGGGATATTACGTTAAGCGTTCAGGCTCTTGTCAGTTTCGTTGAGTATCCAGATTCCGATTATTATGTTGAGCGTTCAGGCTCCGGTCAGTTTTGTTGGGTATCCAGACTTCGGTTTTTACGTTGAGCGTTCAGGCTCCGGTCATTTTCGTTTAGTATCCAGACTCTAGTTAGTAAGTTGAGCGTCAGGCTCCGATCATTTTCGTTGAGTATCCAGACTCCGATTATTACGTTGAGCGTTCAGGCTCCGGTTATTTTCGTTGAGTATCCTGACTCCGGTTATTACGTTGAGGGTTCAGAGTCCGGTCATTTTCGTTGAGTATCTAGACTCCTGTCATTACTTTGAACGTTCAGGCTCCGATCATTTTCGTTGAGTATCATAACTCCATTTATTACGTTGAGCGTTTAGGATCCGGTCAGTTTCGTTGAGTATCCAGACTCCAAATATTACGTTGAGCGTTCAGGCTCCAGTCAGTTTCGTTGGGTATCCATACTCCGGTGATTACGTTGATCGTTCAGGCTCCGGTCATTTTCGTTGACTATCAGGACTCGGGTTATTACGTTGAGCGTTCAGGCTCCGGTCAGATTCGTTGAGTATCCAGATTCCGGTTATTACGTTGAGCGTTCAGGCTCCGGTCAGTTTCGTTGGGTATCCAGACTCCGGTTATTACGTTGAGCGTTCAGGCTCCGGTAAGTTTCGTTGGGTATCCAGACTCCGGTTATTACGTTGACCGTTCAGGCTCCGGTCAGTTTCGTTGGGTATCCACACTCTAGTTATTATGTTGAGCGTTCAGGCTCCGGTTATTTTCGTTGAGTATCCAGACTCCGGTTATTAAGTTGAGCGTCAGGCTCCGATCATTTTCGTTGTGTATCCAGACTCCGATTATTACGTTGAGCGTTCAGGCTCCGGTCATTTTCGTTGAGTATCTAGACTTCTATCATTACGTTGAACGTTCAGGCTCCGATAATTTTCGTTGAGTATCCATACTCCGGTCAATACGTTGAGCGATCAGGCTCCGGTCATTTTCGTTGAGTATCCAGACTCTGGTCATTACATTGAGCGTTCAGGATCCAATCATTTTCGTTGAGTATCATAACTCCATTTATTACGTTGAGCGTTCAGGATTCGATCAGTTTCGTTGAGTATCCAGACTCCAAATATTACGTTGAGCGTTCAGGATCCGGTCAGTTTCGTTGGGTATCCATACTCCGGTGATTACGTTGATCGTTCAGGCTCCGGTCATTTTCGTTGACTATCTGGACTCGGGTTATTACGTTGAGCGTTCAGGCTCCGGTCAGTTTCATTGAGTATCCAGATTCCGGTTATTACGTTGAGCGTTCAGGCTCCGGTCAGTTTCGTTGGGTATCCAGACTCCGGTTATTATGTTGAGCATTCGTGCTCCGGTAAGTTTCGTTGGGTATCCAGACTCCGGTTATTACGTTGAGCGTTCAGGCTCCGGTCAGTTTCGTTGGGTATCCAGACTCTAGTTATTACGTTGAGCGTTCAGGCTTCGGTCATTTTCGTTGAGTATCCAGACTCCGGTTATTAAGTTGAGTGTCAAGCTCCGATCATTTTCGTTGAGTATCCAGACTTCGATTATTACGTTAAGCGTTCAGGATCCGATCAGTTTCATTGAGTATCCAGACTCCAAATATTACGTTGAGCGTTCAGGCTCCGGTCAATTTCATTGGGTATCCAGACTCCGGTGATTACGTTGATCGTTCAGGTTCCGGTCATTTTTGTTGACTATCCAGACTCGGGTTATTACGTTAAGCGTTCAGGATCCGGTCAGTTTCGTTGAGTATCCTGATTCCGATTATTACGTTGAGCGTTCAGGCTCCGGTCAGTTTCGTTGGGTATCCAGACTTTGGTTTTTACATTGAGCGTTCAGGCTCCGGTCATTTTCGTTTAGTATCCAGACTCTAGTTAGTAAGTTGAGCGTCAGGCTCCGATCATTTTCGTTGAGTATCCAGACTCCGATTATTACGTTGAGCGTTCAGGCTCCGGTTATTTTCGTTGAGTATCCTGACTCCGGTTATTACGTTGAGGGTTCAGAGTCCGGTCATTTTCGTTGAGTATCTAGACTCCTGTCATTACTTTGAACGTTCAGGCTCCGATCATTTTCGTTGAGTATCATAACTCCATTTATTACGTTGAGCGTTTAGGATCCGGTCAGTTTCGTTGAGTATCCAGACTCCAAATATTACGTTGAGCGTTCAGGCTCCAGTCAGTTTCGTTGGGTATCCATACTCCGGTGATTACGTTGATCGTTCAGGCTCCGGTCATTTTCGTTGACTATCAGGACTCGGGTTATTACGTTGAGCGTTCAGGCTCCGGTCAGATTCGTTGAGTATCCAGATTCCGGTTATTACGTTGAGCGTTCAGGCTCCGGTCAGTTTCGTTGGGTATCCAGACTCCGGTTATTACGTTGAGCGTTCAGGCTCCGGTAAGTTTCGTTGGGTATCCAGACTCCGGTTATTACGTTGACCGTTCAGGCTCCGGTCAGTTTCGTTGGGTATCCACACTCTAGTTATTATGTTGAGCGTTCAGGCTCCGGTTATTTTCGTTGAGTATCCAGACTCCGGTTATTAAGTTGAGCGTCAGGCTCCGATCATTTTCGTTGTGTATCCAGACTCCGATTATTACGTTGAGCGTTCAGGCTCCGGTCATTTTCGTTGAGTATCTAGACTTCTATCATTACGTTGAACGTTCAGGCTCCGATAATTTTCGTTGAGTATCCATACTCCGGTCAATACGTTGAGCGATCAGGCTCCGGTCATTTTCGTTTAGTATCCAGACTCTGGTCATTACATTGAGCGTTCAGGATCCAATCATTTTCGTTGAGTATCATAACTCCATTTATTACGTTGAGCGTTCAGGATTCGATCAGTTTCGTTGAGTATCCAGACTCCAAATATTACGTTGAGCGTTCAGGATCCGGTCAGTTTCGTTGGGTATCCATACTCCGGTGATTACGTTGATCGTTCAGGCTCCGGTCATTTTCGTTGACTATCTGGACTCGGGTTATTACGTTGAGCGTTCAGGCTCCGGTCAGTTTCATTGAGTATCCAGATTCCGGTTATTACGTTGAGCGTTCAGGCTCCGGTCAGTTTCGTTGGGTATCCAGACTCCGGTTATTATGTTGAGCATTCGTGCTCCGGTAAGTTTCGTTGGGTATCCAGACTCCGGTTATTACGTTGAGCGTTCAGGCTCCGGTCAGTTTCGTTGGGTATCCAGACTCTAGTTATTACGTTGAGCGTTCAGGCTTCGGTCATTTTCGTTGAGTATCCAGACTCCGGTTATTAAGTTGAGTGTCAAGCTCCGATCATTTTCGTTGAGTATCCAGACTTCGATTATTACGTTAAGCGTTCAGGATCCGATCAGTTTCATTGAGTATCCAGACTCCAAATATTACGTTGAGCGTTCAGGCTCCGGTCAATTTCATTGGGTATCCAGACTCCGGTGATTACGTTGATCGTTCAGGTTCCGGTCATTTTTGTTGACTATCCAGACTCGGGTTATTACGTTAAGCGTTCAGGCTCCGGTCAGTTTCGTTGAGTATCCTGATTCCGATTATTACGTTGAGCGTTCAGGCTCCGGTCAGTTTCGTTGGGTATCCAGACTTTGGTTTTTACATTGAGCGTTCAGGCTCCGGTCATTTTCGTTTAGTATCCAGACTCTAGTTAGTAAGTTGAGCGTCAGGCTCCGATCATTTTCGTTGAGTATCCAGACTCCGATTATTACGTTGAGCGTTCAGGCTCCGGTTATTTTCGTTGAGTATCCTGACTCCGGTTATTACGTTGAGGGTTCAGACTCCGGTCATTTTCGTTGAGTATCTAGACTCCTGTCATTACTTTGAACGTTCAGGCTCCGATCATTTTCGTTGAGTATCATAACTCCATTTATTACGTTGAGCGTTTAGGATCCGGTCAGTTTCGTTGAGTATCCAGACTCCAAATATTACGTTGAGCGTTCAGGCTTCGGTCAGTTTCGTTGGGTATCCAGACTCCGGTGATTACGTTGATCGTTCAGGCTCCGGTCATTTTCGTTGACTATCCAGACTCGGGTTATTACGTTGAGCGTTCAGGCTCCGGTCAGTTTTGTTGAGTATCCAGATTCCGGTTATTACCTTGAGCGTTCAGGCTCCGGTCAGTTTTGTTGGGTATCCAGAATCCGGTTATTACGTTGAGCGTTCAGGCTCCGGTAAGTTTCATTGGGTATCCAGACTCCGGTTATTACGTTGAGCGTTCAGGCTCCGGTCAGTTTCGTTGGGTATCCAGACTCTAGTAATTACGTTGAGCGTTCAGGCTCCGGTCATTTTTGTTGAGTATCCAGACTCCGGTTATTAAGTTGAGTGTCAGGCTCTGATCATTTTCGTTGAGTATCCAGACTCCGATTATTACGTTGAGCGTTCAGGATCCGATCAGTTTCGTTGAGTATCCAGACTCCAAATATTACTTTGAGCGTTCAGGCTCCGGTCAGTTTCATTGGGGATCCAGACTCCGGTGATTACGTTGATCGTTCAAACTCCGGTCATTTTCGTTGACTATCCAGACTCGGGTTATTAAGTTAAGCGTTCAGGCTCCGGTCAGTTTTGTTGAGTATCCAGATTCCGATTATTACGTTGAGCGTTCAGGCTCCGCTAAGTTTCGTTGGGTGTCCAGACTCTGGTTTTTACGTTGAGCGTTCAGGCTCCGGTCAGTTTCATTGAGTATCGAGATTCCGATTATTACGTTGAGCGTTCAGGCTCCGGTCTGTTTCGTTGGGTATCCAGACTCTGGTTATTACGTTGAGCGTTCAGGCTCCGGTAAGTTTCGTTGGGTATCCAGACTCCGGTTATTACGTTGAGCGTTCAGGCTTCGGTCAGTTTCGTTGGGTATCCAGACTCTAGTTATTACGTTGAGCGTTCAGGCTCCGGTCAGTTTTGTTGGGTATTCAGACTCCGGTTATTACGTTGAGCGTTCAGGCTCCGGTAAGTTTCGTTGGGTATCCAGACTCCGGTTATTACGTTGAGCGTTCAGGCTCCGGTCAGTTTCGTTGGGTATCCAGACTCTAGTTATTACGTTGAGCGTTCAGGCTCCGGTCAGTTTTGTTGAGTATCCAGACTCCGGTTATTAAGTTGAGTGTCAGGCTCTGATCATTTTCGTTGAGTATCCAGACTCCGATTATTACGTTGAGCGTTCAGGATCCGATCAGTTTCGTTGAGTATCCAGACTCCAAATATTACGTTGAGCGTTCAGGCTCCGGTCAGTTTCATTGGGTATCCAGACTCCGATGATTACGTTGATTGTTCAGGCTCCGGTCATTTTTGTTGACTATCCAGACTCGAGTTATTACGTTAAGCGTTCAGGCTCCGGTCAGTTTTGTTGAGTATCCAGATTCCGATTATTACGTTGAGCGTTCAGGCTCCGATCAGTTTCGTTGGGTATCCAGACTCCGGTTTTTACGTTGAGCGTTCAGGCTCCGGTCAGTTTCATTGAGTATCCAGATTCCGGTTATTACGTTGAGCGTTCAGGCTCCGGTCAGTTTCGTTGGGTATCCAGACTCTGGTTATTACGTTGAGCGTTCAGGCTCCGGTAAGTTTTGTTGGGTATCCAGACTCCGGTTATTACGTTGAGTGTTCAGGCTTCGGTCAGTTTCGTTGGGTATCCAGACTCTAGTTATTACGTTGAGCATTCAGGCTCCGGTCATTTTCGTTGAGTATCCAGACTCCGGTTATTAAGTTGAGTGTCAGGCTCCGATCATTTTCGTTGAGTATCCAGACTTTGATTATTACGTTGAGCGTTCAGGATCCGATCAGTTTCGTTGAGTATCCATACTCCAAATATTACGTTGAGCGTTCAGGCTCTAGTCAGTTTCATTGGGTATCCAGACTCCGGTGATTACGTTGATCGTTCAGGCTCCGGTCATTTTCGTTGACTATCTAGACTCGGGTTATTATGTTAAGTATTCAGGCTCCGGTCATTTTCGTTGAGTATCCAGATTCTGATTATTACTTTGAGCGTTCAGGCTCCGGTCAATTTCGTTGGGTATCCAGACTCCGGTTTTTACGTTGAGTGTTCAGGCTCTGGTCATTTTCGTTGAGTATCCAGCCTCCGGTTATTAAGTTGAGCGCCAGGCTCCGATCATTTTCGTTAAGTATCCAGACTCCAATTATTACGTTGAGCGTTCAGGCTCCGGTTATTTTCGTTGAGTATCCTGACACCGGTTATTACGTTGTGGGTTCAGACTCCGGTCATTTTCGTTGAGTATCTAGACTCCTGTCATTACGTTGAACGTTCAGGCTCCGATCATTTTCGTTGAATATCCATACTCCGGTCAATATGTTGAGCGATCAGGCTCCGGTCATTTTCGTTGAGTATCTTGACTCCGGTTATTACGTTGAGGGTTCAGACTCCGGTCATTTTCGTTGAGTATCTAGACTCCTGTCATTATGTTGAACGTTCAGGCTCCGATCATTTTCGTTGAGTGTCCATACTCCGGTCAATACGTTGAGCGATCAGGCTCCAGTCATTTTCGTTGAGTATCCAGACTCCGGTCATTACATTGAGCGTTCAGGATCCAGTCATTTTCGTTGAGTATCATAACTCCATTTATTACGTTGAGCGTTCAGGATCCGGTCAGTTTCGTTGAGTATCCAGACTCCAAATATTACGTTGACCGTTCAGGCTCCGGTCAGTTTCGTTGGGTATCCATACTCCGGTGATTACGTTGATCGTTCAGGCTCCGGTCATTTTCGTTGACTATCAGGACTCGGGTTATTACGTTGAGCGTTCAGGCTCCGGTCAGTTTCATTGAGTATCCAGATTCCGGTTATTACGTTGAGCGTTCAGGCTCTGGTCAGTTTCGTTGGGTATCCAGACTCCGGTTATTATGTTGAGCATTCGTGCTCCGGTAAGTTTCGTTGGGTATCCAGACTCCGGTTATTACGTTGAGCGTTCAGGCTCCGGTCAGTTTCGTTGGGTATCCAAACTCTAGTTATTACGTTGAGCGTTCAGGCTTCGGTCATTTTCGTTGAGTATCCAGACTCCGGTTATTAAGTTGAGTGTCAAGCTCCGATCATTTTCGTTGAGTATCCAGACTTCGATTATTACGTTAAGCGTTCAGGATCCGATCAGTTTCATTGAGTATCCAGACTCCAAATATTACGTTGAGCGTTCAGGCTCCGGTCAATTTCATTGGGTATCCAGACTCCGGTGATTACGTTGATCGTTCAGGCTCCGGTCATTTTTGTTGACTATCCAGACTCGGGTTATTACGTTAAGCGTTCAGGCTCCGGTCAGTTTCGTTGAGTATCCTGATTCCGATTATTACGTTGAGCGTTCAGGCTCCGGTCAGTTTCGTTGGGTATCCAGACTTTGGTTTTTACATTGAGCGTTCAGGCTCCGGTCATTTTCGTTTAGTATCCAGACTCTAGTTAGTAAGTTGAGCGTCAGGCTCCGATCATTTTCGTTGAGTATCCAGACTCCGATTATTACGTTGAGCGTTCAGGCTCCGGTTATTTTCGTTGAGTATCCTGACTCCGGTTATTACGTTGAGGGTTCAGACTCCGGTCATTTTCGTTGAGTATCTAGACTCCTGTCATTACTTTGAACGTTCAGGCTCCGATCATTTTCGTTGAGTATCATAACTCCATTTATTACGTTGAGCGTTTAGGATCCGGTCAGTTTCGTTGAGTATCCAGACTCCAAATATTACGTTGAGCGTTCAGGCTTCGGTCAGTTTCGTTGGGTATCCAGACTCCGGTGATTACGTTGATCGTTCAGGCTCCGGTCATTTTCGTTGACTATCCAGACTCGGGTTATTACGTTGAGCGTTCAGGCTTCGGTCAGTTTTGTTGAGTATCCAGATTCCGGTTATTACCTTGAGCGTTCAGGCTCCGGTCAGTTTTGTTGGGTATCCAGAATCCGGTTATTATGTTGAGCGTTCAGGCTCCGGTAAGTTTCATTGGGTATCCAGACTCCGGTTATTACGTTGAGCGTTCAGGCTCCGGTCAGTTTCGTTGGGTATCCAGACTCTAGTTATTACGTTGAGCGTTCAGGCTCCGGTCATTTTTGTTGAGTATCCAGACTCCGGTTATTAAGTTGAGTGTCAGGCTCTGATCATTTTCGTTGAGTATCCAGACTCCGATTATTACGTTGAGCGTTCAGGATCCGATCAGTTTCGTTGAGTATCCAGACTCCAAATATTACTTTGAGCGTTCAGGCTCCGGTCAGTTTCATTGCGGATCCAGACTCCGGTGATTACGTTGATCGTTCAGGCTCCGGTCATTTTCGTTGACTATCCAGACTCGGGTTATTACGTTAAGCGTTCAGGCTCCGGTCAGTTTTGTTGAGTATCCAGATTCCGATTATTACGTTGAGCGTTCAGGCTCCGGTCAGTTTCGTTGGGTGTCCAGACTCCGGTTTTTACGTTGAGCGTTCAGGCTCTGGTCAGTTTCATTGAGTATCCAGATTCCGATTATTACGTTGAGCGTTCAGGCTCCGGTCTGTTTCGTTGGGTATCCAGACTCTGGTTATTACGTTGAGCGTTCAGGCTCCGGTAAGTTTCGTTGGGTATCCAGACTCCGGTTATTACGTTGAGCGTTCAGGCTTCGGTCAGTTTCGTTGGGTATCCAGACTCTAGTTATTACGTTGAGCGTTCAGGCTCCGGTCAGTTTTGTTGGGTATTCAGACTCCGGTTATTACGTTGAGCGTTCAGGCTCCGGTAAGTTTCGTTGGGTATCCAGACTCCGGTTATTACGTTGAGCGTTCAGGCTCCGGTCAGTTTCGTTGGGTATCCAGACTCTAGTTATTACGTTGAGCGTTCAAGCTCCGGTCAGTTTTGTTGAGTATCCAGACTCCGGTTATTAAGTTGAGTGTCAGGCTCTGATAATTTTCGTTGAGTATCCAGACTCCGATTATTACGTTGAGCGTTCAGGATCCGATCAGTTTCGTTGAGTATCCAGACTCCAAATATTACGTTGAGCGTTCAGGCTCCGGTCAGTTTCATTGGGTATCCAGACTCCGGTGATTACGTTGATTGTTCAGGCTCCGGTCATTTTTGTTGACTATCCAGACTCGGGTTATTACGTTAAGCGTTCAGGCTCCGGTCAGTTTTGTTGAGTATCCAGATTCCAATTATTACGTTGAGCGTTCAGGCTCCGATCAGTTTCGTTGGGTATCCAGACTCCGGTTTTTACGTTGAGCGTTCAGGCTCCGGTCAGTTTCATTGAGTATCCAGATTCCGGTTATTACGTTGAGCGTTCAGGCTCCGGTCAGTTTCGTTGGGTATCCAGACTCTGGTTATTACGTTGAGCGTTCAGGCTCCGGTAAGTTTTGTTGGGTATCCAGACTCCGGTTATTACGTTGAGTGTTCAGGCTTCGGTCAGTTTCGTTGGGTATCCAGACTCTAGTTATTACGTTGAGCATTCAGGCTCCGGTCATTTTCGTTGAGTATCCAGACTCCGGTTATTAAGTTTAGTGTCAGGCTCCGATCATTTTCGTTGAGTATCCAGAGTTCGATTATTACGTTGAGCGTTCAGGATCCGATCAGTTTCGTTGAGTATCCATACTCCAAATATTACGTTGAGCGTTCAGGCTCCAGTCAGTTTCATTGGGTATCCAGACTCCGGTGATTACGTTGATCGTTCAGGCTCCGGTTATTTTCGTTGAGTATCCTGACTCCGGTTATTACGTTGAGGGTTCAGACTCCGGTCATTTTCGTTGAGTATCTAGACTCCTGTCATTACTTTGAACGTTCAGGCTCCGATCATTTTCGTTGAGTATCATAACTCCATTTATTACGTTGAGCGTTTAGGATCCGGTCAGTTTCGTTGAGTATCCAGACTCCAAATATTACGTTGAGCGTTCAGGCTTCGGTCAGTTTCGTTGGGTATCCAGACTCCGGTGATTACGTTGATCGTTCAGGCTCCGGTCATTTTCGTTGACTATCCAGACTCGGGTTATTACGTTGAGCGTTCAGGCTTCGGTCAGTTTTGTTGAGTATCCAGATTCCGGTTATTACCTTGAGCGTTCAGGCTCCGGTCAGTTTTGTTGGGTATCCAGAATCCGGTTATTATGTTGAGCGTTCAGGCTCCGGTAAGTTTCATTGGGTATCCAGACTCCGGTTATTACGTTGAGCGTTCAGGCTCCGGTCAGTTTCGTTGGGTATCCAGACTCTAGTTATTACGTTGAGCGTTCAGGCTCCGGTCATTTTTGTTGAGTATCCAGACTCCGGTTATTAAGTTGAGTGTCAGGCTCTGATCATTTTCGTTGAGTATCCAGACTCCGATTATTACGTTGAGCGTTCAGGATCCGATCAGTTTCGTTGAGTATCCAGACTCCAAATATTACTTTGAGCGTTCAGGCTCCGGTCAGTTTCATTGCGGATCCAGACTCCGGTGATTACGTTGATCGTTCAGGCTCCGGTCATTTTCGTTGACTATCCAGACTCGGGTTATTACGTTAAGCGTTCAGGCTCCGGTCAGTTTTGTTGAGTATCCAGATTCCGATTATTACGTTGAGCGTTCAGGCTCCGGTCAGTTTCGTTGGGTGTCCAGACTCCGGTTTTTACGTTGAGCGTTCAGGCTCTGGTCAGTTTCATTGAGTATCCAGATTCCGATTATTACGTTGAGCGTTCAGGCTCCGGTCTGTTTCGTTGGGTATCCAGACTCTGGTTATTACGTTGAGCGTTCAGGCTCCGGTAAGTTTCGTTGGGTATCCAGACTCCGGTTATTACGTTGAGCGTTCAGGCTTCGGTCAGTTTCGTTGGGTATCCAGACTCTAGTTATTACGTTGAGCGTTCAGGCTCCGGTCAGTTTTGTTGGGTATTCAGACTCCGGTTATTACGTTGAGCGTTCAGGCTCCGGTAAGTTTCGTTGGGTATCCAGACTCCGGTTATTACGTTGAGCGTTCAGGCTCCGGTCAGTTTCGTTGGGTATCCAGACTCTAGTTATTACGTTGAGCGTTCAAGCTCCGGTCAGTTTTGTTGAGTATCCAGACTCCGGTTATTAAGTTGAGTGTCAGGCTCTGATAATTTTCGTTGAGTATCCAGACTCCGATTATTACGTTGAGCGTTCAGGATCCGATCAGTTTCGTTGAGTATCCAGACTCCAAATATTACGTTGAGCGTTCAGGCTCCGGTCAGTTTCATTGGGTATCCAGACTCCGGTGATTACGTTGATTGTTCAGGCTCCGGTCATTTTTGTTGACTATCCAGACTCGGGTTATTACGTTAAGCGTTCAGGCTCCGGTCAGTTTTGTTGAGTATCCAGATTCCAATTATTACGTTGAGCGTTCAGGCTCCGATCAGTTTCGTTGGGTATCCAGACTCCGGTTTTTACGTTGAGCGTTCAGGCTCCGGTCAGTTTCATTGAGTATCCAGATTCCGGTTATTACGTTGAGCGTTCAGGCTCCGGTCAGTTTCGTTGGGTATCCAGACTCTGGTTATTACGTTGAGCGTTCAGGCTCCGGTAAGTTTTGTTGGGTATCCAGACTCCGGTTATTACGTTGAGTGTTCAGGCTTCGGTCAGTTTCGTTGGGTATCCAGACTCTAGTTATTACGTTGAGCATTCAGGCTCCGGTCATTTTCGTTGAGTATCCAGACTCCGGTTATTAAGTTTAGTGTCAGGCTCCGATCATTTTCGTTGAGTATCCAGAGTTCGATTATTACGTTGAGCGTTCAGGATCCGATCAGTTTCGTTGAGTATCCATACTCCAAATATTACGTTGAGCGTTCAGGCTCCAGTCAGTTTCATTGGGTATCCAGACTCCGGTGATTACGTTGATCGTTCAGGCTCCGGTCATTTTCGTTGACTATCTAGACTCGGGTTATTATGTTAAGTGTTCAGGCTCCGGTCATTTTCGTTGAGTATCCAGATTCTGGTTATTACTTTGAGCGTTCAGGCTCCGGTCAGTTTCGTTGGGTATCCAGACTCCGGTTTTTACGTTGAGTGTTCAGGCTCCGGTCATTTTCGTTGAGTATCCAGCCTCCGGTTATTAAGTTGAGCGCCAGGCTCCGATCATTTTCGTTAAGTATCCAGACTCCGATTATTACGTTGAGCGTTCAGGCTCCGGTTATTTTCGTTGAGTATCCTGACACCGGTTATTACGTTGTGGGTTCAGACTCCGGTCATTTTCGTTGAGTATCTAGACTCCTGTCATTACGTTGAACGTTCAGGCTCCGATCATTTTCGTTGAATATCCATACTCCGGTCAATATGTTGAGCGATCAGGCTCCGGTCATTTTCGTTGAGTATCCTGACTCCGGTTATTACGTTGAGGGTTCAGACTCCGGTCATTTTCGTTGAGTATCTAGACTCCTGTCATTATGTTAAACGTTCAGGCTCTGATCATTTTCGTTGAGTGTCCATACTCCGGTCAATACGTTGAGCGATCAGGCTCCAGTCATTTTCGTTGAGTATCCAGACTCCGGTCATTACATTGAGCGTTCAGGATCCAGTCATTTTCGTTGAGTATCATAACTCCATTTATTACGTTGAGCGTTCAGGATCCGGTCAGTTTCGTTGAGTATCCAGACTCCAAATATTACGTTGACCGTTCAGGCTCCGGTCAGTTTCGTTGGGTATCCATACTCCGGTGATTACGTTGTTCGTTCAGGCTCCGGTCATTTTCGTTGACTATCAGGACTCGGGTTATTACGTTGAGCGTTCAGGCTCCGGTCAGTTTCGTTAAGTATCCAGATTCCAGTTATTACGTTGAGCGTTCAGGCTCCGGTCAGTTTCGTTGGGTATCCAGACTCCGGTTATTACGTTGAGCGTTCAGGCTCCGGTAAGTTTCATTGGGTATCCAGTCTCCGGTTATTACGTTGAGCGTTCAGGCTCCGGTCAGTTTCGTTGGGTATCCAGACTCTAGTTATTATGTTGAGCGTTCAGGCTTCGGTCATTTTCGTTGAGTATCCAGACTCCGGTTATTAAGTTGAGTGTCAAGCTCCGATCATTTTCGTTGAGTATCCAGACTTCGATTATTACGTTAAGCGTTCAGGATCCGATCAGTTTCATTGAGTATCCAGACTCCAAATATTACGTTGAGCGTTCAGGCTCCGGTCAATTTCATTGGGTATCCAGACTCCGGTGATTACGTTGATCGTTCAGGCTCCGGTCATTTTTGTTGACTATCCAGACTCGGGTTATTACGTTAAGCGTTCAGGCTCCGGTCAGTTTCGTTGAGTATCCTGATTCCGATTATTACGTTGAGCGTTCAGGCTCCGGTCAGTTTCGTTGGGTATCCAGACTTTGGTTTTTACATTGAGCGTTCAGGCTCCGGTCATTTTCGTTTAGTATCCAGACTCTAGTTAGTAAGTTGAGCGTCAGGCTCCGATCATTTTCGTTGAGTATCCAGACTCCGATTATTACGTTGAGCGTTCAGGCTCCGGTTATTTTCGTTGAGTATCCTGACTCCGGTTATTACGTTGAGGGTTCAGACTCCGGTCATTTTCGTTGAGTATCTAGACTCCTGTCATTACTTTGAACGTTCAGGCTCCGATCATTTTCGTTGAGTATCATAACTCCATTTATTACGTTGAGCGTTTAGGATCCGGTCAGTTTCGTTGAGTATCCAGACTCCAAATATTACGTTGAGCGTTCAGGCTTCGGTCAGTTTCGTTGGGTATCCAGACTCCGGTGATTACGTTGATCGTTCAGGCTCCGGTCATTTTCGTTGACTATCCAGACTCGGGTTATTACGTTGAGCGTTCAGGCTTCGGTCAGTTTTGTTGAGTATCCAGATTCCGGTTATTACCTTGAGCGTTCAGGCTCCGGTCAGTTTTGTTGGGTATCCAGAATCCGGTTATTATGTTGAGCGTTCAGGCTCCGGTAAGTTTCATTGGGTATCCAGACTCCGGTTATTACGTTGAGCGTTCAGGCTCCGGTCAGTTTCGTTGGGTATCCAGACTCTAGTTATTACGTTGAGCGTTCAGGCTCCGGTCATTTTTGTTGAGTATCCAGACTCCGGTTATTAAGTTGAGTGTCAGGCTCTTATCATTTTCGTTGAGTATCCAGACTCCGATTATTACGTTGAGCGTTCAGGATCCGATCAGTTTCGTTGAGTATCCAGACTCCAAATATTACTTTGAGCGTTCAGGCTCCGGTCAGTTTCATTGCGGATCCAGACTCCGGTGATTACGTTGATCGTTCAGGCTCCGGTCATTTTCGTTGACTATCCAGACTCGGGTTATTACGTTAAGCGTTCAGGCTCCGGTCAGTTTTGTTGAGTATCCAGATTCCGATTATTACGTTGAGCGTTCAGGCTCCGGTCAGTTTCGTTGGGTGTCCAGACTCCGGTTTTTACGTTGAGCGTTCAGGCTCTGGTCAGTTTCATTGAGTATCCAGATTCCGATTATTACGTTGAGCGTTCAGGCTCCGGTCTGTTTCGTTGGGTATCCAGACTCTGGTTATTACGTTGAGCGTTCAGGCTCCGGTAAGTTTCGTTGGGTATCCAGACTCCGGTTATTACGTTGAGCGTTCAGGCTTCGGTCAGTTTCGTTGGGTATCCAGACTCTAGTTATTACGTTGAGCGTTCAGGCTCCGGTCAGTTTTGTTGGGTATTCAGACTCCGGTTATTACGTTGAGCGTTCAGGCTCCGGTAAGTTTCGTTGGGTATCCAGACTCCGGTTATTACGTTGAGCGTTCAGGCTCCGGTCAGTTTCGTTGGGTATCCAGACTCTAGTTATTACGTTGAGCGTTCAAGCTCCGGTCAGTTTTGTTGAGTATCCAGACTCCGGTTATTAAGTTGAGTGTCAGGCTCTGATAATTTTCGTTGAGTATCCAGACTCCGATTATTACGTTGAGCGTTCAGGATCCGATCAGTTTCGTTGAGTATCCAGACTCCAAATATTACGTTGAGCGTTCAGGCTCCGGTCAGTTTCATTGGGTATCCAGACTCCGGTGATTACGTTGATTGTTCAGGCTCCGGTCATTTTTGTTGACTATCCAGACTCGGGTTATTACGTTAAGCGTTCAGGCTCCGGTCAGTTTTGTTGAGTATCCAGATTCCAATTATTACGTTGAGCGTTCAGGCTCCGATCAGTTTCGTTGGGTATCCAGACTCCGGTTTTTACGTTGAGCGTTCAGGCTCCGGTCAGTTTCATTGAGTATCCAGATTCCGGTTATTACGTTGAGCGTTCAGGCTCCGGTCAGTTTCGTTGGGTATCCAGACTCTGGTTATTACGTTGAGCGTTCAGGCTCCGGTAAGTTTTGTTGGGTATCCAGACTCCGGTTATTACGTTGAGTGTTCAGGCTTCGGTCAGTTTCGTTGGGTATCCAGACTCTAGTTATTACGTTGAGCATTCAGGCTCCGGTCATTTTCGTTGAGTATCCAGACTCCGGTTATTAAGTTTAGTGTCAGGCTCCGATCATTTTCGTTGAGTATCCAGAGTTCGATTATTACGTTGAGCGTTCAGGATCCGATCAGTTTCGTTGAGTATCCATACTCCAAATATTACGTTGAGCGTTCAGGCTCCAGTCAGTTTCATTGGGTATCCAGACTCCGGTGATTACGTTGATCGTTCAGGCTCCGGTCATTTTCGTTGACTATCTAGACTCGGGTTATTATGTTAAGTGTTCAGGCTCCGGTCATTTTCGTTGAGTATCCAGATTCTGGTTATTACTTTGAGCGTTCAGGCTCCGGTCAGTTTCGTTGGGTATCCAGACTCCGGTTTTTACGTTGAGTGTTCAGGCTCCGGTCATTTTCGTTGAGTATCCAGCCTCCGGTTATTAAGTTGAGCGCCAGGCTCCGATCATTTTCGTTAAGTATCCAGACTCCGATTATTACGTTGAGCGTTCAGGCTCCGGTTATTTTCGTTGAGTATCCTGACACCGGTTATTACGTTGTGGGTTCAGACTCCGGTCATTTTCGTTGAGTATCTAGACTCCTGTCATTACGTTGAACGTTCAGGCTCCGATCATTTTCGTTGAATATCCATACTCCGGTCAATATGTTGAGCGATCAGGCTCCGGTCATTTTCGTTGAGTATCCTGACTCCGGTTATTACGTTGAGCGTTCAGGCTCCGGTCTGTTTCGTTGGGTATCCAGACTCTGGTTATTACGTTGAGCGTTCAGGCTCCGGTAAGTTTCGTTGGGTATCCAGACTCCGGTTATTACGTTGAGCGTTCAGGCTTCGGTCAGTTTCGTTGGGTATCCAGACTCTAGTTATTACGTTGAGCGTTCAGGCTCCGGTCAGTTTTGTTGGGTATTCAGACTCCGGTTATTACGTTGAGCGTTCAGGCTCCGGTAAGTTTCGTTGGGTATCCAGACTCCGGTTATTACGTTGAGCGTTCAGGCTCCGGTCAGTTTCGTTGGGTATCCAGACTCTAGTTATTACGTTGAGCGTTCAAGCTCCGGTCAGTTTTGTTGAGTATCCAGACTCCGGTTATTAAGTTGAGTGTCAGGCTCTGATAATTTTCGTTGAGTATCCAGACTCCGATTATTACGTTGAGCGTTCAGGATCCGATCAGTTTCGTTGAGTATCCAGACTCCAAATATTACGTTGAGCGTTCAGGCTCCGGTCAGTTTCATTGGGTATCCAGACTCCGGTGATTACGTTGATTGTTCAGGCTCCGGTCATTTTTGTTGACTATCCAGACTCGGGTTATTACGTTAAGCGTTCAGGCTCCGGTCAGTTTTGTTGAGTATCCAGATTCCAATTATTACGTTGAGCGTTCAGGCTCCGATCAGTTTCGTTGGGTATCCAGACTCCGGTTTTTACGTTGAGCGTTCAGGCTCCGGTCAGTTTCATTGAGTATCCAGATTCCGGTTATTACGTTGAGCGTTCAGGCTCCGGTCAGTTTCGTTGGGTATCCAGACTCTGGTTATTACGTTGAGCGTTCAGGCTCCGGTAAGTTTTGTTGGGTATCCAGACTCCGGTTATTACGTTGAGTGTTCAGGCTTCGGTCAGTTTCGTTGGGTATCCAGACTCTAGTTATTACGTTGAGCATTCAGGCTCCGGTCATTTTCGTTGAGTATCCAGACTCCGGTTATTAAGTTTAGTGTCAGGCTCCGATCATTTTCGTTGAGTATCCAGAGTTCGATTATTACGTTGAGCGTTCAGGATCCGATCAGTTTCGTTGAGTATCCATACTCCAAATATTACGTTGAGCGTTCAGGCTCCAGTCAGTTTCATTGGGTATCCAGACTCCGGTGATTACGTTGATCGTTCAGGCTCCGGTCATTTTCGTTGACTATCTAGACTCGGGTTATTATGTTAAGTGTTCAGGCTCCGGTCATTTTCGTTGAGTATCCAGATTCTGGTTATTACTTTGAGCGTTCAGGCTCCGGTCAGTTTCGTTGGGTATCCAGACTCCGGTTTTTACGTTGAGTGTTCAGGCTCCGGTCATTTTCGTTGAGTATCCAGCCTCCGGTTATTAAGTTGAGCGCCAGGCTCCGATCATTTTCGTTAAGTATCCAGACTCCGATTATTACGTTGAGCGTTCAGGCTCCGGTTATTTTCGTTGAGTATCCTGACACCGGTTATTACGTTGTGGGTTCAGACTCCGGTCATTTTCGTTGAGTATCTAGACTCCTGTCATTACGTTGAACGTTCAGGCTCCGATCATTTTCGTTGAATATCCATACTCCGGTCAATATGTTGAGCGATCAGGCTCCGGTCATTTTCGTTGAGTATCCTGACTCCGGTTATTACGTTGAGGGTTCAGACTCCGGTCATTTTCGTTGAGTATCTAGACTCCTGTCATTATGTTAAACGTTCAGGCTCTGATCATTTTCGTTGAGTGTCCATACTCCGGTCAATACGTTGAGCGATCAGGCTCCAGTCATTTTCGTTGAGTATCCAGACTCCGGTCATTACATTGAGCGTTCAGGATCCAGTCATTTTCGTTGAGTATCATAACTCCATTTATTACGTTGAGCGTTCAGGATCCGGTCAGTTTCGTTGAGTATCCAGACTCCAAATATTACGTTGACCGTTCAGGCTCCGGTCAGTTTCGTTGGGTATCCATACTCCGGTGATTACGTTGTTCGTTCAGGCTCCGGTCATTTTCGTTGACTATCAGGACTCGGGTTATTACGTTGAGCGTTCAGGCTCCGGTCAGTTTCGTTAAGTATCCAGATTCCAGTTATTACGTTGAGCGTTCAGGCTCCGGTCAGTTTCGTTGGGTATCCAGACTCCGGTTATTACGTTGAGCGTTCAGGCTCCGGTAAGTTTCATTGGGTATCCAGTCTCCGGTTATTACGTTGAGCGTTCAGGCTCCGGTCAGTTTCGTTGGGTATCCAGACTCTAGTTATTATGTTGAGCGTTCAGGCTCCAGTTATTTTCGTTGAGTATCCAGACTCCGGTTATTAAGTTGAGCCTCAAGCTCCGATCATTTTCGTTGAGTATCCAGACTCCGATTATTACGTTGAGCGTTCAGGCTCCGGTTATTTTCGTTGAGTATCCTGACTCCGTTTATTACGTTGAGGGTTCAGACTCCGGTCATTTTCGTTGAGTATCTAGACTCCTGTCATTACGTTGAACGTTCAGGCTCCGATCATTTTCGTTGAGTATCCATACTCCGGTCAATACGTTGAGCGATCAGGCTCCGGTCTTTTTCGTTGAGTATCCAGACTCCGGTCATTACATTGAGCGTTCAGGATCCAGTCATTTTCGTTGAGTATCATAACTCCGTTTATTACGTTGAGCGTTCAGGATTCGGTCAGTTTCGTTGAGTATCCAGACTCCAAATATTACGTTGAGCGTTCAGGATCCGGTCAGTTTCATTGGGTATCCATACTCCGGTGATTACGTTCATCGTTCAGGCTCCGGTCATTTTCGTTGACTATCAGGACTAGGGTTATTACATTGAGCGTTCAGGCTCCGGTTAGTTTCGTTGAGTATCCAGATTCCGGTTATTACGTTGAGCGTTCAGGCTCCGGTCAGTTTCGTTTGGTATCCAGACTCCGATTATTATGTTGAGCATTCAGGCTCCGGTAAGTTTCGTTGGGTATCCAGACTCCGGTTATTACGTTGAGTGATCAGGCTCCGGTCAGTTTCGTTGGGTATACAGACTCTAGTTATTACCTTGAGCATTCAGGCTCCGGTCATTTTCGTTGAGTATCCAGACTCCGGTTATTAAGTTGAGTGTCAGGCACCGATCATTTTCGTTGAGTATCCAGACTTTGATTATTACGTTAAGCGTTCAGGATCCGATCAGTTTCATTGAGTATCCAGACTCCAAATATTACGTTGAGCGTTCAGGCTCCGGTCAGTTTCATTGGGTATCCAGACTCCGGTGATTACGTTGATCGTTCAGGCTCCGGTCATTTTCGGTTACTATCCAGACTCGGGTTATTACGTTAAGCGTTCAGGCTCCGGTCAGTTTCGTTGAGTATCCAGATTCCGATTATTACATTGAGCATTCAGGCTACGGTCAGTTTTGTTGGGTATCCAGACTTCGGTTTTTACGTTGAGCATTCAGGCTCCGGTCAGTTTCATTGAGTATCCAGATTCCGGTTATTACGTTGAGCGTTCAGGCTCCTGTCAGTTTCGTTGGGTATCCAGACTCCGGTTATTACGTTGAGCGTTCAGGCTCCGGTAAGTTTTGTTGGGTATCCATACTCCGGTTATTACGTTGAGCATTCAGGCTTCGGTCAGTTTGGTTGGGTATCCAGACTCTAGTTATTACGTTGAGCGTTCAGGCTCCGGTCATTTTCGTTGAGTATCCAGACTCCGGTTATTAAGTTGAGTGTCAGGCTCCGATCATTTTCGTTGAGTATCGAGACTTCGATTATTACGTTGAGCGTTCAGGCTCCGGTCAGTTTGGTTGAGTATCCAGATTCTGGTTATTACGTTAGGCGTTCAGGCTCCGGTCAGTTTCGTTTGGTATCCAGACTCCGGTTATTACGTTGAGCATTCAGGCTCCGGTAAGTTTCATTGGGTATCCAGACTCCGGTTATTACGTTGAGCGTTCAGGCTTCGGTCAATTTCGTTGGGTATCCAGACTCTAGTAATTACGTTGAGCGTTCAGGCTCCGGTTATTTTCGTTGAGTATCCAGACTCCGGTTATTAAGTTGAGTGTCGGGCTCCAATCATTTTCGTTGAGTATCTAGACTCCGATTATTACGTTGAGCATTCAGGATCCGATCAGTTTCGATGAGTATCCAGACTCCAAATATTACGTTGAGCGTTCAGGCTCCGGTCAGTTTCGTTGGGTATCCAGACTCCGGTGATTACGTTGATCGTTCAGGCTCCGGTCATTTTCGTTGACTATCCAGACTCGGGTTATTACGTTAAGCGTTCAGGCTCCGGTCAGTTTCGTTGAGTATCCAGATTCTGATTATTACGTTGAGCGTTCAGGCTCCGGTCAGTTTCGTTGGGTATCCAGACTCATGTTATTACGTTGAGCGTTCAGGCTCCGGTCATTTTCGTTGAGTATCCAGACTCCGGTTATTAAGTTGAGCGTGAGGCTCCGATCATTTTCGTTGAGTATCCAGACTCCGATTATTACGTTGAGCGTTTAGGCTCCGGTTATTTTCGTTGAGTATCTTGACTCCGGTTATTACGTTGAGGGTTCAGACCCCGGTCATTTTCGTTAAGTATCTAGACTCCTGTCATTATGTTGAACGTTCAAGCTCCGATCATTTTCGTTGAGTATCCATACTCCGGTCAATACGTTGAGCAATCAGGCTCCGGTCATTTTCGTTGAGTATCCAGACTCCGGTCATTACATTGAGCGTTCAGGATCCAGTCATTTTCGTTGAGTATCATAACTCCATTTATTACGTTGAGCGTTCAGGATCTGGTCAGTTTCGTTGAGTATCCAGACTCCAAATATTACGTTGAGCGTTCAGGCTCCGGTCAGTTTCGTTGGGTATCCATACTCCGGTGATTACGTTGATCGTTCAGGCTCCGGTCATTTTCGTTGACTATCAGGACTCGGGTTATTACGTTGAGTGTTCAGGCTCCGGTCAGTTTCGTTGAGTATCCAGATTCCGGTTATTACGTTGAGCGTTCAGGCTCCAGTCAGTTTCGTTGGGTATCCAGACTCCGGTTATTACGTTGAGCGTTCAGGCTCCGGTAAGTTTTGTTGGGTATCCAGACTCCGGTTATTACGTTGAGCGTTCAGGCTCCGGTCAGTTTCGTTGGGTATCCAGACTCTAGTTATTATGTTGAGCGTTCAGGCTCCGGTTATTTTCGTTGAGTATCCAGACTCCGGTTATTAAGTTGAGCGTCAGGCTCCGATCATTTTCGTTGAGTATCCAGAATCCGATTATTACGTTGAGCGTTCAGGCTCCGGTTATTTTCGTTGAGTATCCTGACTCCGGTTATTACGTTGAGGGTTCAGACTCCGGTCATTTTCGTTGAGTATCTAGACTTCTGTCATTATGTTGAACGTTCAGGCTCCGATCATTTTCGTTGAGTATCCATACTCCGGTCAATACGTTGAGCGATCAGGCTCCGGTCATTTTCGTTGAGTATCCAGACTCCGGTCATTACATTGAGCGTTCAGGATCCATTCATTTTCGTTGAGTATCATAACTCCATTTATTACGTTGAGCGTTCAGGATCCGGTCAGTTTCGTTGAGTATCCAGACTCCAAATATTACGTTGAGCGTTCAGGCTCCGGTCAGTTTCGTTGGGTATCCATACTCCGGTGATTACGTTGATCGTTCAGGCTCCGGTCATTTTCGTTGACTATCAGGACTCGGGTTATTACGTTGAGTGTTCAGGCTCCGGTCAGTTTCGTTGAGTATCCAGATTCCGGTTATTACGTTGAGCGTTCAGGCTCCAGTCAGTTTCGTTGGGTATCCAGACTCCGGTTATTACGTTGAGCGTTCAGGCTCCGGTAAGTTTTGTTGGGTATCCAGACTCCGGTTATTACGTTGAGCGTTCAGGCTCCGGTCAGTTTCGTTGGGTATCCAGACTCTAGTTATTATGTTGAGCGTTCAGGCTCCGGTTATTTCGTTGAGTATCCAGACTCCGGTTATTAAGTTGAGCGTCAGGCTCCGATCATTTTCGTTGAGTATCCAGAATCCGATTATTACGTTGAGCGTTCAGGCTCCGGTTATTTTCGTTGAGTATCCTGACTCCGGTTATTACGTTGAGGGTTCAGACTCCGGTCATTTTCGTTGAGTATCTAGACTTCTGTCATTATGTTGAACGTTCAGGCTCCGATCATTTTCGTTGAGTATCCATACTCCGGTCAATACGTTGAGCGATCAGGCTCCGGTCATTTTCGTTGAGTATCCAGACTCCGGTCATTACATTGAGCGTTCAGGATCCATTCATTTTCGTTGAGTATCATAACTCCATTTATTACGTTGAGCGTTCAGGATCCGGTCAGTTTCGTTGAGTATCCAGACTCCAAATATTACGTTGAGCGTTCAGGCTCCGGTCAGTTTCCTTGGGTATCCATACTCCGGTGATTACGTTGATCGTTCAGGCTCCGGTCATTTTCGTTGACTATCAGGACTCGGGTTATTACGTTGAGCGTTCAGGCTCCGGTCAGTTTCGTTGAGTATCCAGATTCTAGTTATTACGTTGAGCGTTCAGGCTCCGGTCAGTTTCGTTGGGTATCCAGACTCCGGTTATTACGTTGAGCATTCGTGCTCCGGTCAGTTTCGTTGGGTATCCAGACTCCGGTTATTACGTTGAGCGTTCAGGCTCCGGTAAGTTTCGTTGGGTATCCAGACTCCGGTTATTACGTTGAGCGTTCAGGCTCCGGTCAGTTTCGTTGGGTATCCAGACTCTAGTTATTATGTTGAGCGTTCAGGCTCCGGTTATTTTCGTTGAGTATCCAGACTCCGGTTATTAAGTTGAGCGTCAGGCTCCGATCATTTTCGTTGAGTATCCAGACTCCGATTATTACGTTGAGCGTTTAGGCTCTGGTTATTTTCGTTGAGTATCCTGACTCCGGTTATTACATTGAGGGTTCAGAATCCGGTCATTTTCGTTGAGTATCTAGACTTCTGTCATTACGTTGAACGTTCAGGCTCCGATCATTTTCGTTGAGTATCCATACTCCGGTCAATACGTTGAGCGATCAGGCTCCGGTCATTTTCGTTGAGTATCCAGACTCCGGTCATTACATTGAGCGTTCAGGATCCAGTCATTTTCATTGAGTATCATAACTCCATTTATTACGTTGAGCGTTCAGGATTCGGTCAGTTTCGTTGAGTATCCAGACTCCAAATATTACGTTGAGCGTTCAGGCTCCGGTCATTTTCGTTGACTATCAGGACTCGGGTTATTACGTTGAGCGTTCAGGCTCCGGTCAGTTTCGTTGAGTATCCAGATTCCGGTTATTACGTTGAGCGTTCAGGCTCCGGTCAGTTTCGTTGGGTATCCAGACTCTGGTTATTACGTTGAGCGTTCGTGCTCCGGGAAGTTTCGTTGGTTATCCAGACTCCGGTTATTACGTTGAGTGTTCAGGCTCCGGTCAGTTTCGTTGGGTATCCAGACTCTAGTTATTACGTTGAGCGTTCAGACTCCGGTTATTAAGTTGAGTGTCAGGCTCCGATCATTTTCGTTGAGTATCAAGACTTCGATTATTACGTTAAGCGTTCAGGATCCGATCAGTTTCGTTGAGTATCCATACTCCAAATATTACGTTGAGCGTTCAGGCTCCAGTCAGTTTCATTGGGTATCCAGACTCCGGTGATTATGTTGATCGTTCAGGCTCCGATCATTTTCGTTGAGTATCCAGACTCCGATTATTACGTTGAGCGTTTAGGCTCCGGTTATTTTCGTTGAGTATCTTGACTCCGGTTATTACGTTGAGGGTTCAGACCCCGGTCATTTTCGTTGAGTATCTAGACTCCTGTCATTATGTTGAACGTTCAAGCTCCGATCATTTTCGTTGAGTATCCATACTCCGGTCAATACGTTGAGCAATCAGGCTCCGGTCATTTTCGTTGAGTATCCAGACTCCGGTCATTACATTGAGCGTTCAGGATCCAGTCATTTTCGTTGAGTATCATAACTCCATTTATTACGTTGAGCGTTCAGGATCTGGTCAGTTTCGTTGAGTATCCAGACTCCAAATATTACGTTGAGCGTTCAGGCTCCGGTCAGTTTCGTTGGGTATCCATACTCCGGTGATTACGTTGATCGTTCAGGCTCCGGTCATTTTCGTTGACTATCAGGACTCGGGTTATTACGTTGAGTGTTCAGGCTCCGGGCAGTTTCGTTGAGTATCCAGATTCCGGTTATTACGTTGAGCGTTCAGGCTCCAATCAGTTTCGTTGGGTATCCAGACTCCGGTTATTACGTTGAGCGTTCAGGCTCCGGTAAGTTTTGTTGGGTATCCAGACTCCGGTTATTACGTTGAGCGTTCAGGCTCCGGTCAGTTTCGTTGGGTATCCAGACTCTAGTTATTATGTTGAGCGTTCAGGCTCCGGTTATTTTCGTTGAGTATCCAGACTCCGGTTATTAAGTTGAGCGTCAGGCTCCGATCATTTTCGTTGAGTATCCAGAATCCGATTATTACGTTGAGCGTTCAGGCTCCGGTTATTTTCGTTGAGTATCCTGACTCCGGTTATTACGTTGAGGGTTCAGACTCCGGTCATTTTCGTTGAGTATCTAGACTTCTGTCATTATGTTGAACGTTCAGGCTCCGATCATTTTTGTTGAGTATCCATACTCCGGTCAATACGTTGAGCGATCAGGCTCCGGTCATTTTCGTTGAGTATCCAGACTCCGGTCATTACATTGAGCGTTCAGGATCCATTCATTTTCGTTGAGTATCATAACTCCATTTATTACGTTGAGCGTTCAGGATCCGGTCAGTTTCGTTGAGTATCCAGACTCCAAATATTACGTTGAGCGTTCAGGCTCCGGTCAGTTTCGTTGGGTATCCATACTCCGGTGATTACGTTGATCGTTCAGGCTCCGGTCATTTTCGTTGACTATCAGGACTCGGGTTATTACGTTGAGCGTTCAGGCTCCGGTCAGTTTCGTTGAGTATCCAGATTCTAGTTATTACGTTGAGCGTTCAGGCTCCGGTCAGTTTCGTTGGGTATCCAGACTCCGGTTATTACGTTGAGCATTCGTGCTCCGGTCAGTTTCGTTGGGTATCCAGACTCCGGTTATTACGTTGAGCGTTCAGGCTCCGGTAAGTTTCGTTGGGTATCCAGACTCCGGTTATTACGTTGAGCGTTCAGGCTCCGGTCAGTTTCGTTGGGTATCCAGACTCTAGTTATTATGTTGAGCGTTCAGGCTCCGGTTATTTTCGTTGAGTATCCAGACTCCGGTTATTAAGTTGAGCGTCAGGCTCCGATCATTTTCGTTGAGTATCCAGACTCCGATTATTACGTTGAGCGTTTAGGCTCTGGTTATTTTCGTTGAGTATCCTGACTCCGGTTATTACATTGAGGGTTCAGAATCCGGTCATTTTCGTTGAGTATCTAGACTTCTGTCATTACGTTGAACGTTCAGGCTCCGATCATTTTCGTTGAGTATCCATACTCCGGTCAATACGTTGAGCGATCAGGCTCCGGTCATTTTCGTTGAGTATCCAGACTCCGGTCATTACATTGAGCGTTCAGGATCCAGTCATTTTCATTGAGTATCATAACTCCATTTATTACGTTGAGCGTTCAGGATTCGGTCAGTTTCGTTGAGTATCCAGACTCCAAATATTACGTTGAGCGTTCAGGCTCCGGTCATTTTCGTTGACTATCAGGACTCGGGTTATTACGTTGAGCGTTCAGGCTCCGGTCAGTTTCGTTGAGTATCCAGATTCCGGTTATTACGTTGAGCGTTCAGGCTCCGGTCAGTTTCGTTGGGTATCCAGACTCTGGTTATTACGTTGAGCGTTCGTGCTCCGGGAAGTTTCGTTGGTTATCCAGACTCCGGTTATTACGTTGAGTGTTCAGGCTCCGGTCAGTTTCGTTGGGTATCCAGACTCTAGTTATTACGTTGAGCGTTCAGACTCCGGTTATTAAGTTGAGTGTCAGGCTCCGATCATTTTCGTTGAGTATCAAGACTTCGATTATTACGTTAAGCGTTCAGGATCCGATCAGTTTCGTTGAGTATCCATACTCCAAATATTACGTTGAGCGTTCAGGCTCCAGTCAGTTTCATTGGGTATCCAGACTCCGGTGATTACGTTGATCGTTCAGGCTCCGGTCATTTTCGTTGACTATCCAGACTCGGGTTATTACGTTAAGTGTTCAGGCTCCGGTCATTTTCGTTGAGTATCCAGATTCCGATTATAACGCTGAGCGTTCAGGCTCCGGTCAGTTTTGTTGGGTATCCAGACTTCGGTTTTTACGTTGAGCGTTCAGGCTCCGGTCATTTTCGTTTAGTATCCAGACTCCGGTTATTAAGTTGAGCGTCAGGCTCCGATTATTTTCGTTGAGTATCCAGACTCCGATTATTACGTTGAGCGCTCAGGCTCCGGTTATTTTCGTTGAGTATCCTGACTCCGGTTATTACGTTAAGGGTTCAAACTCCGGTCATTTTCGTTGAGTATCTAGACTTCTGTCATTACGTTGAACGTTTAGGCTCCGATCATTTTCGTTGAGTATCCATACTCCGGTCAATACGTTGAGCGATCAGGCTCCGGTCATTTTCGTTGAGTATCCAGACTCCGGTCATTACATTGAGCGTTCAGGATCCAGTCAGTTTCGTTGAGTATCATAACTCCATTTATTACGTTGAGCGTTCAGGAATCGGTCAGTTTCATTGAGTATCTAGACTCCAAATATTACGTTGAGCGTTCAGGATCCGGTCAGTTTCGTTTGGTATCCATACTCCGGTGATTACGTTGATTGTTTAGGCTCCGGTCATTTTCGTTGACTATCAGGACTCGGGTTATTACATTGAGCGTTCAGGCTCCGGTCAGTTTCGTTGAGTATCCAGATTCCGGTTATTACGTTGAGCGTTCAGGCTCCGGTCATATTCGTTGGGTATCCAGACTCCGGTTATTACGTTGAGCGTTCAGGCTCCGGTAAGTTTCGTTGGGTATCCAGACTCCGGTTATTACGTTGAGCGTTCAGGCTCCGGTCAGTTTCGTTGGGTATCCAGACTCTAGTTATTATGTTGAGCGTTCAGGCTCCGGTTATTTTCGTTGAGTATCCAGACTCCGGTTATTAAGTTGAGCGTCAGGCTCCGATCATTTTCGTTGAGTATCCAGAATCCGATTATTACGTTGAGCGTTCAGGCTCCGGTTATTTTCGTTGAGTATCCTGACTCCGGTTATTACGTTGAGGGTTCAGACTCCGGTCATTTTCGTTGAGTATCTAGACTTCTGTCATTATGTTGAACGTTCAGGCTCCGATCATTTTTGTTGAGTATCCATACTCCGGTCAATACGTTGAGCGATCAGGCTCCGGTCATTTTCGTTGAGTATCCAGACTCCGGTCATTACATTGAGCGTTCAGGATCCATTCATTTTCGTTGAGTATCATAACTCCATTTATTACGTTGAGCGTTCAGGATCCGGTCAGTTTCGTTGAGTATCCAGACTCCAAATATTACGTTGAGCGTTCAGGCTCCGGTCAGTTTCGTTGGGTATCCATACTCCGGTGATTACGTTGATCGTTCAGGCTCCGGTCATTTTCGTTGACTATCAGGACTCGGGTTATTACGTTGAGCGTTCAGGCTCCGGTCAGTTTCGTTGAGTATCCAGATTCTAGTTATTACGTTGAGCGTTCAGGCTCCGGTCAGTTTCGTTGGGTATCCAGACTCCGGTTATTACGTTGAGCATTCGTGCTCCGGTCAGTTTCGTTGGGTATCCAGACTCCGGTTATTACGTTGAGCGTTCAGGCTCCGGTAAGTTTCGTTGGGTATCCAGACTCCGGTTATTACGTTGAGCGTTCAGGCTCCGGTCAGTTTCGTTGGGTATCCAGACTCTAGTTATTATGTTGAGCGTTCAGGCTCCGGTTATTTTCGTTGAGTATCCAGACTCCGGTTATTAAGTTGAGCGTCAGGCTCCGATCATTTTCGTTGAGTATCCAGACTCCGATTATTACGTTGAGCGTTTAGGCTCTGGTTATTTTCGTTGAGTATCCTGACTCCGGTTATTACATTGAGGGTTCAGAATCCGGTCATTTTCGTTGAGTATCTAGACTTCTGTCATTACGTTGAACGTTCAGGCTCCGATCATTTTCGTTGAGTATCCATACTCCGGTCAATACGTTGAGCGATCAGGCTCCGGTCATTTTCGTTGAGTATCCAGACTCCGGTCATTACATTGAGCGTTCAGGATCCAGTCATTTTCATTGAGTATCATAACTCCATTTATTACGTTGAGCGTTCAGGATTCGGTCAGTTTCGTTGAGTATCCAGACTCCAAATATTACGTTGAGCGTTCAGGCTCCGGTCATTTTCGTTGACTATCAGGACTCGGGTTATTACGTTGAGCGTTCAGGCTCCGGTCAGTTTCGTTGAGTATCCAGATTCCGGTTATTACGTTGAGCGTTCAGGCTCCGGTCAGTTTCGTTGGGTATCCAGACTCTGGTTATTACGTTGAGCGTTCGTGCTCCGGGAAGTTTCGTTGGTTATCCAGACTCCGGTTATTACGTTGAGTGTTCAGGCTCCGGTCAGTTTCGTTGGGTATCCAGACTCTAGTTATTACGTTGAGCGTTCAGACTCCGGTTATTAAGTTGAGTGTCAGGCTCCGATCATTTTCGTTGAGTATCAAGACTTCGATTATTACGTTAAGCGTTCAGGATCCGATCAGTTTCGTTGAGTATCCATACTCCAAATATTACGTTGAGCGTTCAGGCTCCAGTCAGTTTCATTGGGTATCCAGACTCCGGTGATTACGTTGATCGTTCAGGCTCCGGTCATTTTCGTTGACTATCCAGACTCGGGTTATTACGTTAAGTGTTCAGGCTCCGGTCATTTTCGTTGAGTATCCAGATTCCGATTATAACGCTGAGCGTTCAGGCTCCGGTCAGTTTTGTTGGGTATCCAGACTTCGGTTTTTACGTTGAGCGTTCAGGCTCCGGTCATTTTCGTTTAGTATCCAGACTCCGGTTATTAAGTTGAGCGTCAGGCTCCGATTATTTTCGTTGAGTATCCAGACTCCGATTATTACGTTGAGCGCTCAGGCTCCGGTTATTTTCGTTGAGTATCCTGACTCCGGTTATTACGTTAAGGGTTCAAACTCCGGTCATTTTCGTTGAGTATCTAGACTTCTGTCATTACGTTGAACGTTTAGGCTCCGATCATTTTCGTTGAGTATCCATACTCCGGTCAATACGTTGAGCGATCAGGCTCCGGTCATTTTCGTTGAGTATCCAGACTCCGGTCATTACATTGAGCGTTCAGGATCCAGTCAGTTTCGTTGAGTATCATAACTCCATTTATTACGTTGAGCGTTCAGGAATCGGTCAGTTTCATTGAGTATCTAGACTCCAAATATTACGTTGAGCGTTCAGGATCCGGTCAGTTTCGTTTGGTATCCATACTCCGGTGATTACGTTGATTGTTTAGGCTCCGGTCATTTTCGTTGACTATCAGGACTCGGGTTATTACATTGAGCGTTCAGGCTCCGGTCAGTTTCGTTGAGTATCCAGATTCCGGTTATTACGTTGAGCGTTCAGGCTCCGGTCATATTCGTTGGGTATCCAGACTCCGGTTATTACGTTGAGCGTTCAGGCTCCGGTAAGTTTCGTTGGGTATCCAGACTCCGGTTATTACGTTGAGCGTTCAGGCTCCGGTCAGTTTCGTTGTGTATCCAGACTCTAGTTATTACGTTGAGCGTTCAGGCTCCGATCATTTTCATTGAGTATCCAGACTCCGGTTATTAAGTTGAGTGTCAGGCTCCGATCATTTTTGTTGAGTATCCAGACTTCGATTATTACGTTAAGCGTTCAGGATCCGATCAGTTTCATTGAGTATCCAGACTCCAAATATTACGTTGAGCGTTCAGGCTCCGGTCAGTTTCATTGGGTATCCAGACTCCGGTGATCACGTTGATCGTTCAGGCTCCGGTCATTTTCGTTGACTATCCAGACTCGGGTTATTACGTTAAGCATTCAGGCTCCGGTCAATTTCGTTGAGTATCCAGATTCCGATTATTACATTGAGCGTTCAGGCTCCGGTCAGTTTTGTTGGGTATCCAGACTTCGGTTTTTACGTTGAGCGTTCAGGCTCCGGTCATTTTCGTTTAGTATCCAGACTCCGGTTATTAAGTTGAGCGTCAGGCTCCGATCATTTTCGTTGAGTATCCAGACTCCGATTATTACGTTGAGCGTTCAGGCTCCGGTTATTTTCGTTGAGTATCCAGACTCCGGTTATTAAGTTGAGCGTCAGGCTCCGATCATTTTCGTTGAGTATCCAGACTCCGATTATTACGTTGAGCGTTTAGGCTCTGGTTATTTTCGTTGAGTATCCTGACTCCGGTTATTACGTTGAGGGTTCAGACTCCGGTCATTTTCGTTGAGTATCTAGACTTCTGTCATTACGTTGAACGTTCAGGCTCCGATCATTTTCGTTGAGTATCCATACTCCGGTCAATACGTTGAGCGATCAGGCTCCGGTCATTTTCGTTGAGTATCCAGACTCCGGTCATTACATTGAGCGTTCAGGATCCAGTCATTTTCATTGAGTATCATAACTCCATTTATTACGTTGAGCGTTCAGGATTCGGTCAGTTTCGTTGAGTATCCAGACTCCAAATATTACGTTGAGCGTTCAGGCTCTGGTTATTTTCGTTGACTATCAGGACTCGGGTTATTACGTTGAGCGTTCAGGCTCCGGTCAGTTTCGTTGAGTATCCAGATTCCGGTTATTACGTTGAGCGTTCAGGCTCCGGTCAGTTTCGTTGGGTATCCAGACTCTGGTTATTACGTTGAGCGTTCGTGCTTCGGTAAGTTTCGTTGGTTATCCAGACTCCGGTTATTACGTTGAGTGTTCAGGCTCCGGTCAGTTTCGTTGGGTATCCAGACTCTAGTTATTACGTTGAGCGTTCAGACTCCGGTTATTAAGTTGAGTGTCAGGCTCCGATCATTTTCGTTGAGTATCAAGACTTCGATTATTACGTTAAGCATTCAGGATCCGATCAGTTTCGTTGAGTATCCATACTCCAAATATTACGTTGAGCGTTCAGGCTCCAGTCAGTTTCATTGGGTATCCAGACTCCGGTGATTACGTTGATCGTTCAGGCTCCGGTCATTTTCGTTGACTATCCAGACTCGGGTTATTACGTTAAGTGTTCAGGCTCCGGTCATTTTCGTTGAGTATCCAGATTCCGATTATAACGCTGAGCGTTCAGGCTCCGGTCAGTTTTGTTGGGTATCCAGACTTCGGTTTTTACGTTGAGCGTTCAGGCTCCGGTCATTTTCGTTTAGTATCCAGACTCCGGTTATTAAGTTGAGCGTCAGGCTCCGATTATTTTCGTTGAGTATCCAGACTCCGATTATTACGTTGAGCGCTCAGGCTCCGGTTATTTTCGTTGAGTATCCTGACTCCAGTTATTACGTTAAGGGTTCAGACTCCGGTCATTTTCGTTGAGTATCTAGACTTCTGTCATTACGTTGAACGTTCAGGCTCCGATCATTTTCGTTGAGTATCCATACTCCGGTCAATACGTTGAGCGATCAGGCTCCGGTCATTTTCGTTGAGTATCCAGACTCCGGTCATTACATTGAGCGTTCAGGATCCAGTCATTTTCGTTGAGTATCATAACTCCATTTATTACGTTGAGCGTTCAGGATTCGGTCAGTTTCATTGAGTATCCAGACTCCAAATATTACGTTGAGCGTTCAGGATCCGGTCAGTTTCGTTGGGTATCCATACTCCGGTGATTACGTTGATTGTTTAGGCTCCGGTCATTTTCGTTGACTATCAGGACTCGGGTTATTACATTGAGCGTTCAGGCTCCGGTCAGTTTCGTTGACTATCCAGATTCTGGTTATTAATTTGAGCGTTCAGGCTCCGGTCATATTCGTTGGGTATCCAGACTCCGGTTATTACGTTGAGCGTTCAGGCTCCGGTAAGTTTCGTTGGGTATCCAGACTCCGGTTATTACGTTGAGCGTTCAGGCTCCGGTCAGTTTCGTTGGGTATCCAGACTCTAGTTATTACGTTGAGCGTTCAGGCTCCGGTCATTTTCGTTGAGTATCCAGACTCCGGTTATTAAGTTGAGTGTCAGGCTCCGATCATTTTTGTTGAGTATCCAGACTTCGATTATTACGTTAAGCGTTCAGGATCCGATCAGTTTCATTGAGTATCCAGACTCCAAATATTACGTTGAGCGTTCAGGCTCCGGTCAGTTTCATTGGGTATCCAGACTCCGGTGATTACGTTGATCGTTCAGGCTCCGGTCATTTTCGTTGACTATCCAGACTCGGGTTATTACGTTAAGCATTCAGGCTCCGGTCAATTTCGTTGAGTATCCAGATTCCGATTATTACATTGAGCGTTCAGGCTCCGGTCAGTTTTGTTGGGTATCCAGACTTCGGTTATTAAGTTGAGCGTCAGGCTCCGATTATTTTCGTTGAGTATCCAGACTCCGATTATTACGTTGAGCGCTCAGGCTCCGGTTATTTTCGTTGAGTATCCTGACTCCAGTTATTACGTTAAGGGTTCAGACTCCGGTCATTTTCGTTGAGTATCTAGACTTCTGTCATTACGTTGAACGTTCAGGCTCCGATCATTTTCGTTGAGTATCCATAGTCCGGTCAATACGTTGAGCGATCAGGCTCCGGTCATTTTTGTTGAGTATCCAGACTCCGGTCATTACATTGAGCGTTCAGGATCCAGTCATTTTCGTTGAGTATCATAACTCCATTTATTACGTTGAGCGTTCAGGATTCGGTCAGTTTCATTGAGTATCCAGACTCCAAATATTACGTTGAGCGTTCAGGATCCGGTCAGTTTCGTTGGGTATCCATACTCCGGTGATTACGTTGATTGTTTAGGCTCCGGTCATTTTCGTTGACTATCAGGACTCGGGTTATTACATTGAGCGTTCAGGCTCCGGTCAGTTTCGTTGAGTATCAAGATTCCGGTTATTACGTTGAGCGTTCAGGCTCCGGTCATATTCGTTGGGTATCCAGACTCCGGTTATTACGTTGAGCGTTCAGGCTCCGGTAAGTTTCGTTGGGTATCCAGACTCCGGTTATTACGTTGAGCGTTCAGGCTCCGGTCAGTTTCGTTGGGTATCCAGACTCTAGTTATTACGTTGAGCGTTCAGGCTCCGGTCATTTTCGTTGAGTATCCAGACTCCGGTTATTAAGTTGAGTGTCAGGCTCCGATCATTTTTGTTGAGTATCCAGACTTCGATTATTACGTTAAGCGTTCAGGATCCGATCAGTTTCATTGAGTATCCAGACTCCAAATATTACGTTGAGCGTTCAGGCTCCGGTCAGTTTCATTGGGTATCCAGACTCCGGTGATTACGTTGATCGTTCAGGCTCCGGTCATTTTCGTTGACTATCCAGACTCGGGTTATTACGTTAAGCATTCAGGCTCCGGTCAATTTCGTTGAGTATCCAGATTCCGATTATTACATTGAGCGTTCAGGCTCCGGTCAGTTTTGTTGGGTATCCAGACTTCGGTTTTTACGTTGAGCGTTCAGGCTCCGGTCATTTTCGTTTAGTATCCAGACTCCGGTTATTAAGTTGAGCGTCAGGCTCCGATCATTTTCGTTGAGTATCCAGACTCCGATTATTACATTGAGCGCTCAGGCTCCGGTTATTTTCGTTGAGTATCCTGACTCCGGTTATTACGTTGAGGGTTCAGACTCCGGTCATTTTCGTTGAGTATCTAGACTTCTGTCATTACGTTGAACGTTCAGGCTCCGATCATTTTCGTTGAGTATCCATACTCCGGTCAATACGTTGAGCGATCAGGCTCCGGTCATTTTCGTTGAGTATCCAGACTCCGGTCATTACATTGAGCGTTCAGGATCCAGTCATTTTCGTTGAGTATCATAACTCCATTTATTACGTTGAGCGTTCAGGATTCGGTCAGTTTCATTGAGTATCCAGACTCCAAATATTACGTTGAGCGTTCGGGATCCGGTCAGTTTCGTTTGGTATCCATACTCCGGTGATTACGTTGATCGTTTAGGGTCCGGTCATTTTCGTTGACTATCAGGACTCGGGTTATTACATTGAGCGTTCAGGCTCTGGTCAGTTTCGTTGAGTATCCAGATTCCGGTTATTACGTTGAGCGTTCAGGCTCCGGTCAGTTTCGTTGGGTATCCAGACTCCGGTTATTACGTTGAGCATTCAGGCTTCGGTAAGTTTCGTTGGGTATCCAGACTCCGGTTATTACGTTGAGCGTTCAGGCTCCGGTCAGTTTTGTTGGGTATCCAGACTCTAGTTATTACGTTGAGCGTTCAGGCTCCGGTCATTTTCGTTGAGTATCCAGACTCCGGTTATTAAATTGAGTGTCAGCTCCGATCATTTTCGTTGAGTATCTAGACTTCGATTATTACGTTAAGCGTTCAGGATCCGATCAGTTTCATTGAGTATCCAGATTCCAAATATTACGTTGAGCGTTCAGGCTCCGGTCAGTTTCATTGGGTATCCAGACTCCGGCGATTACGTTGATCGTTCAAGCTCCGGTCATTTTTGTTGACTATCCAGACTCGGGTTATTACGTTAAGCATTCAGGCTCCGGTCAGTTTCGTTGAGTATCCTGATTCCGATTATTACGTTGAACGTTCAGGCTCTGGTCAGTTTTGTTGGGTATCCAGACTTCGGTTTTTATGTTGAGCGTTCAGGCTCCGGTCATTTTCGTTTAGTATCCAGACTCCGGTTATTAAGTTGAGCGTCAGGCTCCGATCATTTTCGTTTAGTATCCAGACTCCGATTATTACGTTGAGCATTCAGGCTCCAGTTATTTTCGTTGAGTATCCTGACTCCGGTTATTACGTTGAGGGTTCAGACTCCGATCATTTTCGTTGAGTATCTAGACTTCTGTTATTACGTTGAACGTTCAGGCTCCGATCATTTTCGTTGAGTATCCATACTCCGGTCAATACGTTGAGCGATCAGGCTCCGGTCATTTTCATTGAGTATCTAGACTACGGTCATTACATTGAGCGTTCAGGATCCAGTCATTTTCGTTGAGTATCATAACTCCATTTATTACGTTGAGCGTTCAGGATTCGGTCAGTTTCGTTGAGTATCCAGACTCCAAATATTACGTTGAGCGTTCAGGATCCGGTCAGTTTCGTTGGGTATCCATACTCCGGTGATTACGTTGATCGTTCAGGCTCCGGTCATTTTCGTTGACTATCAGGACTCGGGTTATTACGTTGAGCGTTCAGGCTCCGGTCAGTTTCGTTGAGTATCCAGATTCCGGTTATTACGTTGAGCGTTCAGGCTCCGGTCAGTTTCGTTGGGTATCAAGATTCCGGTTATTACGTTGAGCATTCAGGCTCCGGTAAGTTTCATTGGGTATCCAGACTCCGGTTATTACGTTGAGCGTTCAGGCTCCGGTCAGTTTCGTTGGGTATCCAGACTCTAGTTATTACATTGAGCGTTCAGGCTCCGATCATTTTCATTGAGTATCCAGATTTCGATTATTACGTTAAGCGTTCAGGATCCGATCAGTTTCATTGAGTATCCAGACTCCAAATATTACGTTGAGCGTTCAGGCTCCGGTCAATTTCATTGGGGATCCAGACTCCGGTGATTACGTTGATCGTTCAGGCTCCGGTCATTTTCGTTGACTATCCAGACTCGGGTTATTACGTTAAGCGTTCAGGCTCCGGTCAGTTTTGTTGAGTATCCAGATTCCGATTATTACGTTGAGCGTTCAGGCTCCGGTCAGTTTCGTTGGGTATCCAGACTTCGGTTTTTACGTTGAGCGTTCAGGCTCCGGTCATTTTCGTTTAGTATCCAGACTCCAGTTAGTAAGTTGAGCGTCAGGCTCCAATCATTTTCGTTGAGTATCCAGACTCCGATTATTACGTTGAGCGTTCAGGCTCCGGTTATTTTCGTTGAGTATCCTGACTCCGGTTATTACGTTGAGGGTTCAGACTCCGGTCATTTTCGTTGAGTATCTAGACTCCTGTCATTACTTTGAACGTTCAGGCTCCGATCATTTTCGTTGAGTATCATAACTCCATTTATTACGTTGAGCGTTCAGGATCCAGTCAGTTTCGTTGAGTATCCAGACTCCAAATATTACGTTGAGCGTTCAGGCTTCGGTCAGTTTCGTTGGGTATCCAGACTCCGGTGGTTACGTTGATCGTTCAGGCTCCGGTCATTACGTTGAGTATCCAGACTCCGATTATTACGTTGAGCGTTCAGGCTCCGGTCAGTTTCGTTGAGTATCCAGATTCCGGTTATTACGTTGAGCGTTTAGGCTCCGGTCAGTTTTGTTGGGTATCTAGACTCCGGTTATTACGTTGAGCGTTCAGGCTCCGGTAAGTTTCATTGGGTATCCAGACTCCGGTTATTACGTTGAGCGTTCAGGCTCCGGTCAGTTTCGTTGGGTATCCAGACTCTAGTTATTACGTTGAGCGTTCAGGCTCCGGTCATTTTTGTTGAGTATCCAGACTCCGGTTATTAAGTTGAGTGTCAGGCTCTGATCATTTTCGTTGAGTATCCAGACTCCGATTATTACGTTGAGCGTTCAGGATCCAATCAGTTTCGTTGAGTATCCAGACTCCAAATATTATGTTGAGCGTTCAGGCTCCGGTCAGTTTCATTGGGGATCCAGACTCCGGTGATTACGTTGATCGTTCAGGCTCCGGTCATTTTCGTTGACTATCCAGACTCGGGTTATTACGTTAAGCGTTCAGGCTCCGGTCAGTTTTGTTGAGTATCCAGATTCCGATTATTACGTTGAGCGTTCAGGCTCCGGTCAGTTTCGTTGGGTATCCAGACTCCGGTTTTTACGTTGAGCGTTCAGGCTCCGGTCAGTTTCATTGAGTATCCAGATTCCGATTATTACGTTGAGCGTTCAGGCTCCGATCAGTTTCGTTGGGTATCCAGACTCTGGTTATTACGTTGAGCGTTCAGGCTCCGGTAAGTTTCGTTGGGTATCCAGACTCCGGTTATTACGTTGAGCGTTCAGGCTTCGGTCAGTTTCGTTGGGTATCCAGACTCTAGTTATTACGTTGAGCATTCAGGCTCCGGTCAGTTTTGTTGGGTATCCAGACTCCAGTTATTACGTTGAGCGTTCAGGCTCCGGTAAGTTTCGTTGGGTATCCAGACTCCGGTTATTACGTTGAGCGTTCAGGCTCCGGTCAGTTTCGTTGGGTATCCAGACTCTAGTTATTACGTTGAGCGTTCAGGCTCCGGTCAGTTTTGTTGAGTATCCAGACTCCGGTTATTAAGTTGAGTGTCAGGCTCTGATCATTTTCGTTGAGTATCCAGACTCCGATTATTACGTTGAGCATTCAGGATCCGATCAGTTTCGTTGAGTATCCAGACTCCAAATATTACGTTGAGCGTTCAGGCTCCGGTCAGTTTCATTAGGTATCCAGACTCCGGTGATTACGTTGATTGTTCAGGCTCCGGTCATTTTTGTTGACTATCCAGACTCGGGTTATTACGTTAAGCGTTCAGGCTCCGGTCAGTTTTGTTGAGTATCCAGATTCCGATTATTACGTTGAGCGTTCAGGCTCCGATCAGTTTTGTTGGGTATCCAGACTCCGGTTTTTACGTTGAGCGTTCAGGCTCCGGTCAATTTCATTGAGTATCCAGATTCCGGTTATTACGTTGAGCGTTCAGGCTCCGGTCAGTTTCGTTGGGTATCCAGACTCTGGTTATTACGTTGAGCGTTCAGGCTCCGGTAAGTTTTGTTGGGTATCCAGACTCCGGTTATTACGTTGAGTGTTCAGGCTTCGGTCAATTTCGTTGGGTATCCAAACTCTAGTTATTACGTTGAGCGTTCAGGCTCCGGTCATTTTCGTTGAGTATCCAGACTCCGGTTATTAAGTTGAGTGTCAGGCTCCGATCATTTTCGTTGAGTATCCAGACTTCGATTATTACGTTGAGCGTTCAGGATCCGATCCGTTTCGTTGAGTATCCATACTCCAAATATTACGTTGAGCGTTCAGGCTCCGGTCAGTTTCATTGGGTATCCAGACTCCGGTGATTACGTTGATCGTTCAGGCTCCGGTCATTTTCGTTGACTATCTAGACTCGGGTTATTACGTTAAGTGTTCAGGCTCCAGTCATTTTCGTTGAGTATCCAGGTTCTGATTATTACTTTGAGCGTTCAGGCTCCGGTCACTTTCGTTGGGTATCCAGACTCCGGTTTTTACGTTGAGCGTTCAGGCTCCGGTTATTTTCGTTGAGTATCCTGACACCGGTTATTACGTTGTGGGTTCAGACTCCGGTCATTTTCGTTGAGTATCTAGACTCCTGTCATTACGTTGAACGTTCAGGCTCCGATCATTTTCGTTGAATATCCATACTCCGGTCAATATGTTGAGCGATCAGGCTCCGGTCATTTTCGCTGAGTATCCAGACTTCGGTCATTACATTGAGCGTTTAGGATCTAGTCATTTTTGTTGAGTATCATAACTCCATTTATTACGTTGAGCGTTCAAGATCCGGTCAGTTTCGTTGAGTATCGAGACTCCAAATATTACGTTGAGCGTTCAGGCTCCGGTCAGTTTCGTTGGGTATCCATACTCCGGTGATTACGTTAATCGTTCAGGCTCCGGTCATTTTCATTGACTATCAGGACTCGGGTTATTACGTTGAGCGTTCAGGCTCCGGTCAGTTTCGTTGAGTATCCAGATTCCGGTTATTACGTTGAGCGTTCAGGCTCCGGTCAGTTTCGTTGGGTATCCAGACTCCGGTTATTACGTTGAGCGTTCAGGCTCTGGTAAGTTTCGTTGGGTTTCCAGACTCCGGTTATTACGTTGAGCGTTCAGGCTCCGGTCAGTTTCGTTGGGTATCCAGACTCTAGTTATTACGTTGAGCGTTCAGGCTCCGGTTATTTTCGTTGAGTATCCAGACTCCGGTTATTAAGTTGAGCGTCAGGCTCCGATCATTTTCGTTGAATATCCATACTCCGGTCAATACGTAGAGCGATCATGCTCCGGTCATTTCGTTGAGTATCCAGACTCCGGTCATTACATTGAGCGTTCAGGATCCAGTCATTTTCGTTGAGTATCATAACTCCATTTATTACGTTGAGCGTTCAGGATCCGGTCAGTTTCGTTGAGTATCCAGACTCCAAATATTACCTTGAGCGTTCAGGATCCGGTCAGTTTCGTTGGGTATCCATACTCCGGTGATTACGTTGATCGTTCAGGCTCCGGTCATTTTTGTTGACTATCAGGACTCTGGTTATTACGTTGAGCGTTCAGGCTCCGGTCAGTTACGTTGAGTATCCAGATTCCGGTTATTACGTTGAGCGTTCAGGCTCCGGTCAGTTTCGTTGGGTATCCAGACTCCGGTTATTACGTTGAGCGTTCAGGCTCCGGTAAGTTTCGTTGGGTATCCAGACTCCGGTTATTACGTTGAGCGTTCAGGCTCCGGTCAGTTTCGTTGGGTATCCAGACTCTAGTTATTACGTTGAGCGTTCAGGCTCCGGTCATTTTCTTTGAGTATCCAGACTCCGGTTATTAAGTTGAGTGTCAGGCTCCGATCATTTTCGTTGAGTATCCAGACTTCGATTATTACGTTAAGCGTTCAGAATCCGATCAGTTTCGTTGAGTATCCAGACTCCAAATATTACATTGAGCGTTCAGGTTCCAGTCAGTTTCATTGGGTATCCAGACTCTGGTGATTATGTTGATCGTTCAGGCTCCGGTCATTTTCGTTGACTATCCAGACTCGGGTTATTACGTTAAGTGTTCAGGCTCCGGTCAGTTTCGTTGAGTATCCAGATTCCGATTATTACGTTGAGCGTTCAGGCTCCGGTCAGTTTCGTTGGGTATCCAGACTTCGGCTTTTACGTTGAGCGTTTAGGCTCCGGTTATTTTCGTTTAGTATCCAAACTCCGGTTATTAAGTTGAGCGTCAGGCTCCGATCATTTTCGTTGAGTATCCAGACTCCGATTACTTTGTTGAGCATTCAGGCTCCGGTTATTTTCTTTGAGTATCCTGACTCCGGTTATTACGTTAAGGGTTCAGACTCCGGTCATTTTCGTTGAGTATCTAGACTCCTGTCATTACGTTGACCGTTCAGGCTCCGATCATTTTCGTTGAATATCCATACTCCGGTCAATATGTTGAGCGATCAGGCTCCGGTCATTTTCGTTGAGTATCCAGACTCCGGTCATTACATTGAGCATTCAGGATCCAGTCATTTTCGTTGAGTATCATAACTCCATTTATTACGTTGAGCGTTCAGGATCCGGTCAGTTTCGTTGAGTATCCAGACTCCAAATATTACGTTGAGCGTTCAGGCTCCGGTCAATTTTGTTGGGTATCCAGACTCCGGTGATTACGTTGATCATTCAGGCTCCTGTCATTTTTGTTGACTATCTAGACTCGGGTTATTACGTTGAGCGTTCAGGCTCCGGTCAATTTCGTTGAGTATCCAGATTCCGGTTATTACGTTGAGCGTTCAGGCTCCGGTCAGTTTTGTTGGGTATACAGACTCCGGTTATTACGATGAGCGTTCAGGCTCCGGTAAGTTTCGTTGGGTATCCAGACTCCGGTTATTACGTTGAGCGTTCAGGCTCCGGTCAGTTTCGTTGGGTATCCAGACTCTAGTTATTACGTTGAGCGTTCAGGCTCCGGTCGTTTTTGTTGAGTATCCAGACTCCGGTTATTAAGTTGAGTGTCAGGCTCTGATCATTTTCGTTTAGTATCCAGACTCCGATTATTACGTTGAGCGTTCAGGATCCGATCAGTTTCGTTGAGTATCCAGACTCCAAATATTACGTTGAGCGTTCAGGCTCCGGTCAGTTTCATTGGGTATCCAGACTCCAGTGATTACGTTGATCGTTCAGGCTCCGGTAAATTTCGTTGACTACCCAGACTCGGGTTATTACATTAAGCGTTCAGGCTCCGGTCAGTTTTGTTGAGTAACCAGATTTCGATTATTACGTTGAGCGTTCAGGCTCCGGTCAGTTTCGTTGGGTATCCAGACTCCGGTTTTTACGTTGAGCGTTCAGGCTCCGGTCAGTTTCATTGAGTATCCAGATTCCGGTTATTACATTGAACGTTCAGGCTCCGGTCAGTTTCGTTGGGTATCCAGATTCCGGTTATTACGTTGAGCGTTCAGGCTCCGGTCAGTTTCGTTGGGTATCCAGACTCCGGTTATTACGTTGAGCGTTCAGGCTCCGGTAAGTTTTGTTGGGTATCCAGACTCCGGTTATTACGTTGAGCGTTCAGGCTTCTGTCAGTTTCGTTGGGTACCCAGACTCTAGTTATCACGTTGAACGTTCAGGCTCCGGTCATTTTTGTTGAGTATCCAGACTCCGGTTATTAAGTTGAGTGTCAGGCTCCGATCATTTTCGTTGAGTATCCAGACTACGATAATTACGTTGAGCGTTCAGGATCCGATCAGTTTCGTTGAGTATCCAGACTCCAAATATTACGTTGAGCGTTCAGGCTCCGGTCAGTTTCATTGGGTATCCAGACTCTGGTGATTACGTTGATCGTTCAGGCTCCGGTCATTTTCGTTGACTATCCAGACTCGGGTTATTACGTTAAGTGTTCAGGCTCCGGTCAGTTTCGTTGAGTATCCAGATTCCGATTATTACGTTGAGCGTTCAGGCTCTGGTCAGTTTCGTTGGGTATCCAGACTTCGGTTTTTACGTTGAGCGTTTAGGCTCCGGTTATTTTCGTTTAGTATCCAAACTCCGGTTATTAAGTTGAGCGTCAGGCTCCGATCATTTTCGTTGAGTTTCCAGACTCCGATTATTACGTTGAGCATTCAGGCTCCGGTTATTTTCTTTGAGTATCCTGACTCCGGTTATTACGTTAAGGGTTCAGACTCCGGTCATTTTTGTTGAGTATCTAGACTCCTGTCATTACGTTGACCGTTCAGGCTCCGATCATTTTCGTTGAATATCCAAACTCCGGTCAATATGTTGAGCGATCAGGCTCCGGTCATTTTCGTTGAGTATCCAGACTCCGGTCATTACATTGAGCATTCAGGATCCAGTCATTTTCGTTGAGTATCATAACTCCATTTATTACAGTGAGCGTTCAGGATCCGGTCAGTTTCGTTGAGTATCCAGAATCCAAATATTACGTTGAGCGTTCAGGCTCCGGTCAGTTTTGTTGGGTATCCAGACTCCGGTGATTACGTTGATCGTTCAGGCTCCTGTCATTTTTGTTGACTATCCAGACTCGGGTTATTACGTTGAGCGTTCAGGCTCCGGTCAATTTCGTTGAGTATCCAGATTCCGGTTATTACGTTGAGCGTTCAGGCTCCGGTCAGTTTTGTTGGGTATACAGACTCCGGTTATTATGTTGAGCGTTCAGGCTCCGGTAAGTTTCGTTGGGTATCCAGACTCCGGTTATTACGTTGAGCGTTCAGGCTACGGTCAGTTTCGTTGGGTATCCAGACTCTAGTTAATACGTTGAGCGTTCAGGCTCCGGTCGTTTTTGTTGAGTATCCAGACTCCGGTTATTAAGTTGAGTGTCAGGCTCTGATCATTTTCGTTGAGTATCCAGACTCCGATTATTACGTTGAGCGTTCAGGATCCGATCAGTTTCGTTGAGTATCCAGACTCCAAATATTACGTTGAGCGTTCAGGCTCCGGTCAGTTTCATATGGTATCCAGACTCCAGTGATTACATTGATCGTTCAGGCTCCGGTCATTTTCGTTGACTATCCAGACTCGGGTTATTACGTTAAGCGTTCAGGCTCCAGTCTGTTTTGTTGAGTAACCAGATTTCGATTATTACGTTGAGCGTTCAGGCTCCGGTCAGTTTCGTTGGGTATCCAGACTCCGGTTTTTACGTTGAGCGTTCAGGCTCCGGTCAGTTTCATTGAGTATCCAGATTCCGGTTATTACGTTGAGCGTTCAGGCTCCGGTCAGTTTCGTTGGGTATCCAGACTCCGGTTATTACGTTGAGCGTTCAGGCTCCGGTAAGTTTTGTTGGGTATCCAGACTCCGGTTATTACGTTGAGAGTTCAGGCTTCTGTCAGTTTCGTTGGGTACCCAGACTCTAGTTATCACGTTGAGCGTTCAGGCTCCGGTCATTTTCGTTGAGTATCTAGACTCCGGTTATTAAGTTGAGTGTCAGGCTCCGATCATTTTCGTTGAGTATCCAGACTACGATTATTACGTTGAGCGTTCAGGATCCGATCAGTTTCGTTGAGTATCCAGACTCCGAATATTATGTTGAGCGTTCAGGCTCCGGTCAGTTTCATTGGGTATCCAGACTCTGGTGATTACGTTGATCGTTCAGGCTCCGGTCATTTTTGTTGACTATCCAGACTCGGGTTATTACGTTAAGTGTTCAGGCTCCGGTCAGTTTCGTTGAGTATCCAAATTCCGATTATTACGTTGAGCGTTCAGGCTCCGGTCAGTTTCGTTGGGTATCCAGACTTCGGTTTTTATGTTGAGCGTTTAGGCTCCGGTTATTTTCGTTTAGTATCCAAACTCTGGTTATTAAGTTGAGCGTCAGGCTCCGATCATTTTCGTTGAGTATCCAGACTCCGATTATTACGTTGAGCATTCAGGCTCCGGTTATTTTCTTTGAGTATCCTGACTCCGGTTATTACGTTAAGGGTTCAGACTCCGGTCATTTTCGTTGAGTATCTAGACTCCTGTCATTACGTTGAACGTTCAGGCTCCGATCATTTTCGTTGAATATCCATACTCTGGTCAATATGTTGAGCGATCAGCCTCTGGTCATTTTCGTTGAGTATCCAGACTTCGGTCATTACATTGAGCGTTTAGGATCCAGTCATTTTCGTTGAGTATCATAACTCCATTTATTACGTTGAGCGTTCAGGATCCGGTCAGTTTCGTTGAGTATCCAGACTCCAAATATTACGTTGAGCGTTCAGGCTCCGGTCAGTTTCGTTGGGTATCCATACTCCGGTGATTACGTTGATCGTTCAGGCTCCGGTCATTTTCGTCGACTATCAGGACTCGGGTTATTACGTTGAGCGTTCAGGCTCCGGTCAGTTTCGTTGAGTATCCAGATTCCGGTTATTACGTTGAGCGTTCAGGCTCCGGTCAGTTTCGTTGGGTATCCAGACTCCGGTTATTACGTTGAGCATTCAGGCTCCGGTAAGTTTCGTTGGGTTTCCAGACTCCGGTTATTACGTTGAGCGTTCAGGCTCCGGTCAGTTTCGTTGGGTATCCAGACTCTAGTTATTACGTTGAGCGTTCAGGCTCCGGTTATTTTCGTTGAGTATCCAGACTCCGGTTATTAAGTTGAGCGTCAGGCTCCGATCATTTTCGTTGAATATCCAGACTCCGATTATTACGTTGAGCGTTCAGGCTCCGGTTATTTTTGTGTAGTATCCTGACTCCGGTTATTACGTTGAGGGTTCAGACTCCGGTCATTTTCGTTGAGTATCTAGACTCCTGTCATTACGTTGAACGTTCAGGCTCCGATCATTTTCGTTGAATATCCATACTCCGGTCAATATGTTGTGCGATCAGGCTCCGGTCATTTTCGTTGAGTATCCAGACTTCGGTCATTACATTGAGCGTTTAGGATCCAGTCATTTTCGTTGAGTATCATAACTCCATTTATTACGTTGAGCGTTCAGGATCCGGTCAGTTTCGTTGAGTATCCAGACTCCAAATATTACGTTGAGCGTTCAGGCTCCGGTCATTTTCGTTGGGTATCCATACTCCGGTGATTACGTTGATCGTTCAGGCTCCGGTCATTTTCGTGGACTATCAGGACTCGGGTTATTACGTTGAGCGTTCAGGCTCCGGTCAGTTTCGTTGAGTATCCAGATTCCGGTTATTACGTTGAGCGTTCAGGCTCCTGTCATTTTCGTTGGGTATCCAGACTCCAAATATTACGTTGAGCATTCAGGCTCCTGTCATTTTTGTTGGGTATCCAGACTCCGGTGATTACGTTGAGCGTTCAGGCTCCTGTCATTTTCGTTGGGTATCAAGACTCTAGTTATTACGTTGAGCGTTCAGGCTCCGGTCAATTTTGTTGAGTATCCAGACTCCGGTTATTAAGTTGAGCGTCAGGCTCCGATCATTTTTGTTGAGTATCCAGACTCCGATTATTACGTTGAGCGTTCAGGCTCCGGTTATTTTTGTTGAGTATCCTGACTCCGGTTATTACGTTGAGGGTTCAGACTCCAGTCATTTTCGTTAAGTATCTAGACTCCTGTCATTACGTTGAACGTTCAGGCTCCGATCATTTTCGTTGAATATCCATACTCCGGTCAATATGTTGAGCGATCAGGCTCCGGTCATTTTCGTTGAGTATCCAGACTTCGGTCATTACATTGAGCGTTTAGGATCTAGTCATTTTTGTTGAGTATCATAACTCCATTTATTACGTTGAGCGTTCAGGATCCGGTCAGTTTTGTTGAGTATCCAGACTCCAAATATTACGTTGAGCGTTCAGGCTTCGGTCATTTTCGTTGGGTATCCATACTCCGGTGATTACGTTGATCGTTCAGGCTCCGATCATTTTAGTTGACTATCAGGACTCGGGTTATTACGTTGAGCGTTCAGGCTCCGGTCAGTTTCGTTGAGTATCCAGATTCCGGTTATTACGTTGAGCGTTCAGGCTCCGGTCAGTTTCGTTTGGTATCCAGACTCCGGTTATTACGTTGAGCGTTCAGGCTCCGGTAAGTTTCGTTGGGTATCCAGACTCCGGTTATTACGTTGAGCGTTCAGGCTCCGGTCAGTTTTGTTGGGTATCCAGACTCTAGTTATTACGTTGAGCGTTCAGGCTCCGGTCATTTTCTTTGAGTATCCAGACTCCGGTTATTAAGTTGAGTGTCAAGCTCCGATCATTTTCGTTGAGTATCCAGACTTCGATTATTACGTTAAGCGTTCAGAATCCGATCAGTTTCGTTGAGTATCCAGACTCCAAATATTACGTTGAGCGTTCAGGCTCCGGTCAGTTTCATTGGGTATCCAGACTCTGGTGATTACGTTGATCGTTCAGGCTCCGGTCATTTTCGTTGACTATCCAGACTCGGGGCCTTACGTTAAGCGTTCAGGCTCCAGTCAGTTTCGTTGAGTATCCAGATTCCGATTATTACGTTGAGCGTTCAGGCTCCGGTCAGTTTCGTTGGGTATCCAGACTTCGGTTTTTACGTTGAGCGTTTAGGCTCCGGTCATTTTCGTTTAGTATCCAAACTCCGGTTATTAAGTTGAGCGTCAGGCTCCGATCATTTTCGTTGAGTATCCAGACTCCGATTATTACGTTGAGCATTCAGGCTCCGGTTATTTTCTTTGAGTATCCTGACTCCGGTTATTACGTTAAGGGTTCAGACTCCGGTCATTTTCGTTGAGTATCTAGACTCCTGTCATTACGTTGACCGTTCAGGCTCCGATCATTTTCGTTGAATATCCATACTCCAGTCAATATGTTGAGCGATCAGGCTCCGGTCATTTTCGTTGAGTATCCAGACTCCTGTCATTACATTGAGCATTCAGGATCCAGTCATTTTCGTTGAGTATCATAACTCCATTTATTACATTGAGCGTTAAGGATCCGGTCAATTTCATTGAGTATCCAGACTCCAAATATTACGTTGAGCGTTCAGGCTCCGGTCAGTTTCATTGGGTATCCAGACTCCGGTGATTACGTTGATCGTTCAGGCTCCGGTCAATTTCGTTGAGTATCCAGATTCCGGTTATTACGTTGAGCGTTCAGGCTCCGGTCAGCTTTGTTGGGTATACAGACGCCGGTTATTACGTTGAGCGTTCAGGCTCCGGTAAGTTTCGATGGGTATCCAGACGCCGGTTATTACGTTGAGCGTTCAGGCTACGGTCAGTTTCGTTGGGTATCCAGACTCTAGTTATTACGTTGAGCGTTCAGGCTCTGGTCATTTTTGTTGAGTATCCAGACTCCGGTTATTAAGTTGAGTGTCAGGCTCTGATCATTTTCGTTGAGTATCCAGACTCCGATTATTACGTTGAGCGTTCAGGATCCGATCAGTTTCGTTGAGTATCTAGTCTCCAAATATTACGTTGAGCGTTCAGGCTCCGGTCAGTTTCATTGGGTATCCAGACTCCAGTAATTACGTTGATCGTTCAGGCTCTGGTCATTTTCGTTGACTATCCAGACTCGGGTTATTACGTTAAGTGTTCAGGCTCCGGTCAGTTTTGTTGAGTATCCAGATTTCGATTATTACGTTGAGCGTTCAGGCTCCGGTCAGTTTCGTTGGGTATCCAGACTCCGGTTTTTACGTTGAGCGTTCAGGCTCCGGTCAGTTTCATTGAGTATCCAGATTCCGGTTATTACGTTAAACGTTCAGGCTCCGGTCATTTTCGTTGGGTATCCATACTCCGGTGATTACGTTGATCGTTCAGGCTCCGGTCATTTTCGTTGACTATCAGGACTCGGGTTATTACGTTGAGCGTTCAGGCTCCGGTCAGTTTCGTTGAGTATCCAGATTCCGGTTATTACGTTGAGCGTTCAGGCTCCGGTCAGTTTCGTTGGGTATCCAGACTCCGGTTATTACGTTGAGCGTTCAGGCTCTGGTAAGTTTCGTTGGGTATCCAGACTCCGGTTATTACGTTGAGCGTTCAGGCTCCGGTCAGTTTCGTTGGGTATTCAGACTCTAGTTATTACATTGAGCGTTCAGGCTCCGGTCATTTTCTTTGAGTATCCAGACTCCGGTTATTAAGTTGAGTGTCAGGCTCCGATCATTTTCGTTGAGTATCCAGACTTCGATTATTACGTTAAGCGTTCAGAATCCGATCAATTTCGTTGAGTATCCAGACTCCAAATATTACGTTGAGCGTTCAGGCTCCGGTCAGTTTCATTGGGTATCCAAACTCTGGTGATTACGTTGATCGTTCAGGCTCCGGTCTATTTCGTTGACTATCCAGACTATGGGCCTTACGTTAAGCGTTCAGGCTCCGGTCAGTTTCGTTGAGTATCCAGATTCCGATTATTACGTTGAGCGTTCAGGCTCCGGTCAGTTTCGTTGGGTATCCAGACTTCGGTTTTTACGTTGATCGTTTAGGCTCCGGTCATTTTCGTTTAGTATCCAAACTCCGGTTATTAAGTTGAGCGTCAGGCTCCGATCATTTTCGTTGAGTATCCAGACTCCGATTATTACGTTGAGCATTCAGGCTCCGATTATTTTCTTTGAGTATCCTGACTCCGGTTATTACGTTAAGGGTTCAGACTCCGGTCATTTTCGTTGAGTATCTAGACTTCTGTCATTACGTTGAACGTTCAGGCTCCGATCATTTTCGTTGAATATCCATACTCTGGTCAATATGTTGAGCGATCAGCCTCCGGTCATTTTCGTTGAGTATCCAGACTTCGGTCATTACATTGAGCGTTTAGGATCCAGTCATTTTCGTTGAGTATCATAACTCCATTTATTACGTTGAGCGTTCAGGATCCGGTCAGTTTCGTTGAGTATCCAGATTCCGATTATTACGTTGAGCGTTCAGGCTCCGGTCAGTTTCGTTGGGTATCCAGACTTCGGTTTTTACGTTGAGCGTTTAGGCTCCGGTCATTTTCGTTTAGTATCCAAACTCCGGTTATTAAGTTGAGCGTCAGGCTCCGATCATTTTCGTTGAGTATCCAGACTCCGATTATTACGTTGAGCATTCAGGCTCCGGTTATTTTCTTTGAGTATCCTGACTCCGGTTATTACGTTAAGGGTTCAGACTCCGGTCATTTTCGTTGAGTATCTAGACTCCTGTCATTACGTTGACCGTTCAGGCTCCGATCATTTTCGTTGAATATCCATACTCCAGTCAATATGTTGAGCGATCAGGCTCCGGTCATTTTCGTTGAGTATCCAGACTCCTGTCATTACATTGAGCATTCAGGATCCAGTCATTTTCGTTGAGTATCATAACTCCATTTATTACATTGAGCGTTAAGGATCCGGTCAATTTCATTGAGTATCCAGACTCCAAATATTACGTTGAGCGTTCAGGCTCCGGTCAGTTTCATTGGGTATCCAGACTCCGGTGATTACGTTGATCGTTCAGGCTCCGGTCAATTTCGTTGAGTATCCAGATTCCGGTTATTACGTTGAGCGTTCAGGCTCCGGTCAGCTTTGTTGGGTATACAGACGCCGGTTATTACGTTGAGCGTTCAGGCTCCGGTAAGTTTCGATGGGTATCCAGACGCCGGTTATTACGTTGAGCGTTCAGGCTACGGTCAGTTTCGTTGGGTATCCAGACTCTAGTTATTACGTTGAGCGTTCAGGCTCTGGTCATTTTTGTTGAGTATCCAGACTCCGGTTATTAAGTTGAGTGTCAGGCTCTGATCATTTTCGTTGAGTATCCAGACTCCGATTATTACGTTGAGCGTTCAGGATCCGATCAGTTTCGTTGAGTATCTAGTCTCCAAATATTACGTTGAGCGTTCAGGCTCCGGTCAGTTTCATTGGGTATCCAGACTCCAGTAATTACGTTGATCGTTCAGGCTCTGGTCATTTTCGTTGACTATCCAGACTCGGGTTATTACGTTAAGTGTTCAGGCTCCGGTCAGTTTTGTTGAGTATCCAGATTTCGATTATTACGTTGAGCGTTCAGGCTCCGGTCAGTTTCGTTGGGTATCCAGACTCCGGTTTTTACGTTGAGCGTTCAGGCTCCGGTCAGTTTCATTGAGTATCCAGATTCCGGTTATTACGTTAAACGTTCAGGCTCCGGTCATTTTCGTTGGGTATCCATACTCCGGTGATTACGTTGATCGTTCAGGCTCCGGTCATTTTCGTTGACTATCAGGACTCGGGTTATTACGTTGAGCGTTCAGGCTCCGGTCAGTTTCGTTGAGTATCCAGATTCCGGTTATTACGTTGAGCGTTCAGGCTCCGGTCAGTTTCGTTGGGTATCCAGACTCCGGTTATTACGTTGAGCGTTCAGGCTCTGGTAAGTTTCGTTGGGTATCCAGACTCCGGTTATTACGTTGAGCGTTCAGGCTCCGGTCAGTTTCGTTGGGTATTCAGACTCTAGTTATTACATTGAGCGTTCAGGCTCCGGTCATTTTCTTTGAGTATCCAGACTCCGGTTATTAAGTTGAGTGTCAGGCTCCGATCATTTTCGTTGAGTATCCAGACTTCGATTATTACGTTAAGCGTTCAGAATCCGATCAATTTCGTTGAGTATCCAGACTCCAAATATTACGTTGAGCGTTCAGGCTCCGGTCAGTTTCATTGGGTATCCAAACTCTGGTGATTACGTTGATCGTTCAGGCTCCGGTCTATTTCGTTGACTATCCAGACTATGGGCCTTACGTTAAGCGTTCAGGCTCCGGTCAGTTTCGTTGAGTATCCAGATTCCGATTATTACGTTGAGCGTTCAGGCTCCGGTCAGTTTCGTTGGGTATCCAGACTTCGGTTTTTACGTTGATCGTTTAGGCTCCGGTCATTTTCGTTTAGTATCCAAACTCCGGTTATTAAGTTGAGCGTCAGGCTCCGATCATTTTCGTTGAGTATCCAGACTCCGATTATTACGTTGAGCATTCAGGCTCCGATTATTTTCTTTGAGTATCCTGACTCCGGTTATTACGTTAAGGGTTCAGACTCCGGTCATTTTCGTTGAGTATCTAGACTTCTGTCATTACGTTGAACGTTCAGGCTCCGATCATTTTCGTTGAATATCCATACTCTGGTCAATATGTTGAGCGATCAGCCTCCGGTCATTTTCGTTGAGTATCCAGACTTCGGTCATTACATTGAGCGTTTAGGATCCAGTCATTTTCGTTGAGTATCATAACTCCATTTATTACGTTGAGCGTTCAGGATCCGGTCAGTTTCGTTGAGTATCCAGACTCCAAATATTACGTTGAGCGTTCAGGCTCCGGTCAGTTTCGTTGGGTATCCATACTCCGGTGATTACGTTGATCGTTCAGGCTCCGGTCATTTTCGTCGACTATCAGGACTCGGGTTATTACGTTGAGCGTTCAGGCTCCGGTCAGTTTCGTTGAGTATCCAGATTCCGGTTATTACGTTGAGCGTTCAGGCTCCTGTCAGTTTCGTTGGGTATCCAGACTCCGGTTATTACGTTGAGCATTCAGGCTCCGGTAAGTTTCGTTGGGTTTCCAGACTCCGGTTATTACGTTGAGCGTTCAGGCTCCGGTCAGTTTCGTTGGGTATCCAGACTCTAGTTATTACGTTGAGCGTTCAGGCTCCGGTTATTTTCGTTGAGTATCCAGACTCCGGTTATTAAGTTGAGCGTCAGGCTCCGATCATTTTCGTTGAATATCCAGACTCCGATTATTACGTTGAGCGTTCAGGCTCCGGTTATTTTTGTGTAGTATCCTGACTCCGGTTATTACGTTGAGGGTTCAGACTCCGGTCATTTTCGTTGAGTATCTAGACTCCTGTCATTACGTTGAACGTTCAGGCTCCGATCATTTTCGTTGAATATCCATACTCCGGTCAATATGTTGTGCGATCAGGCTCCGGTCATTTTCGTTGAGTATCCAGACTTCGGTCATTACATTGAGCGTTTAGGATCCAGTCATTTTCGTTGAGTATCATAACTCCATTTATTACGTTGAGCGTTCAGGATCCGGTCAGTTTCGTTGAGTATCCAGACTCCAAATATTACGTTGAGCGTTCAGGCTCCGGTCATTTTCGTTGGGTATCCATACTCCGGTGATTACGTTGATCGTTCAGGCTCCGGTCATTTTCGTGGACTATCAGGACTCGGGTTATTACGTTGAGCGTTCAGGCTCCGGTCAGTTTCGTTGAGTATCCAGATTCCGGTTATTACGTTGAGCGTTCAGGCTCCTGTCATTTTCGTTGGGTATCCAGACTCCAAATATTACGTTGAGCATTCAGGCTCCTGTCATTTTTGTTGGGTATCCAGACTCCGGTGATTACGTTGAGCGTTCAGGCTCCTGTCATTTTCGTTGGGTATCCAGACTCTAGTTATTACGTTGAGCGTTCAGGCTCCGGTCAATTTTGTTGAGTATCCAGACTCCGGTTATTAAGTTGAGCGTCAGGCTCCGATCATTTTTGTTGAGTATCCAGACTCCGATTATTACGTTGAGCGTTCAGGCTCCGGTTATTTTTGTTGAGTATCCTGACTCCGGTTATTACGTTGAGGGTTCAGACTCCGGTCATTTTCGTTAAGTATCTAGACTCCTGTCATTACGTTGAACGTTCAGGCTCCGATCATTTTCGTTGAATATCCATACTCCGGTCAATATGTTGAGCGATCAGGCTCCGGTCATTTTCGTTGAGTATCCAGACTTCGGTCATTACATTGAGCGTTTAGGATCTAGTCATTTTTGTTGAGTATCATAACTCCATTTATTACGTTGAGCGTTCAGGATCCGGTCAGTTTTGTTGAGTATCCAGACTCCAAATATTACGTTGAGCGTTCAGGCTTCGGTCATTTTCGTTGGGTATCCATACTCCGGTGATTACGTTGATCGTTCAGGCTCCGGTCATTTTCGTTGACTATCAGGACTCGGGTTATTACGTTGAGCGTTCAGGCTCCGGTCAGTTTCGTTGAGTATCCAGATTCCGGTTATTACGTTGAGCGTTCAGGCTCCGGTCAGTTTCGTTTGGTATCCAGACTCCGGTTATTACGTTGAGCGTTCAGGCTCCGGTAAGTTTCGTTGGGTATCCAGACTCCGGTTATTACGTTGAGCGTTCAGGCTCCGGTCAGTTTTGTTGGGTATCCAGACTCTAGTTATTACGTTGAGCGTTCAGGCTCCGGTCATTTTCTTTGAGTATCCAGACTCCGGTTATTAAGTTGAGTGTCAGGCTCCGATCATTTTCGTTGAGTATCCAGACTTCGATTATTACGTTAAGCGTTCAGAATCCGATCAGTTTCGTTGAGTATCCAGACTCCAAATATTACGTTGAGCGTTCAGGCTCCGGTCAGTTTCATTGGGTATCCAGACTCTGGTGATTACGTTGATCGTTCAGGCTCCGGTCATTTTCGTTGACTATCCAGACTCGGGGCCTTACGTTAAGCGTTCAGGCTTCAGTCAGTTTCGTTGAGTATCCAGATTCCGATTATTACGTTGAGCGTTCAGGCTCCGGTCAGTTTCGTTGGGTATCCAGACTTCGGTTTTTACGTTGAGCGTTTAGGCTCCGGTCATTTTCGTTTAGTATCCAAACTCCGGTTATTAAGTTGAGCGTCAGGCTCCGATCATTTTCGTTGAGTATCCAGACTCCGATTATTACGTTGAGCATTCAGGCTCCGGTTATTTTCTTTGAGTATCCTGACTCCGGTTATTACGTTAAGGGTTCAGACTCCGGTCATTTTCGTTGAGTATCTAGACTCCTGTCATTACGTTGACCGTTCAGGCTCCGATCATTTTCGTTGAATATCCATACTCCAGTCAATATGTTGAGCGATCAGGCTCCGGTCATTTTCGTTGAGTATCCAGACTCCTGTCATTACATTGAGCATTCAGGATCCAGTCATTTTCGTTGAGTATCATAACTCCATTTATTACATTGAGCGTTAAGGATCCGGTCAATTTCATTGAGTATCCAGACTCCAAATATTACGTTGAGCGTTCAGGCTCCGGTCAGTTTCATTGGGTATCCAGACTCCGGTGATTACGTTGATCGTTCAGGCTCCGGTCAATTTCGTTGAGTATCCAGATTCCGGTTATTACGTTGAGCGTTCAGGCTCCGGTCAGCTTTGTTGGGTATACAGACGCCGGTTATTACGTTGAGCGTTCAGGCTCCGGTAAGTTTCGATGGGTATCCAGACGCCGGTTATTACGTTGAGCGTTCAGGCTACGGTCAGTTTCGTTGGGTATCCAGACTCTAGTTATTACGTTGAGCGTTCAGGCTCTGGTCATTTTTGTTGAGTATCCAGACTCCGGTTATTAAGTTGAGTGTCAGGCTCTGATCATTTTCGTTGAGTATCCAGACTCCGATTATTACGTTGAGCGTTCAGGATCCGATCAGTTTCGTTGAGTATCTAGTCTCCAAATATTACGTTGAGCGTTCAGGCTCCGGTCAGTTTCATTGGGTATCCAGACTCCAGTAATTACGTTGATCGTTCAGGCTCTGGTCATTTTCGTTGACTATCCAGACTCGGGTTATTACGTTAAGCGTTCAGGCTCCGGTCAGTTTTGTTGAGTATCCAGATTTCGATTATTACGTTGAGCGTTCAGGCTCCGGTCAGTTTCGTTGGGTATCCAGACTCCGGTTTTTACGTTGAGCGTTCAGGCTCCGGTCAGTTTCATTGAGTATCCAGATTCCGGTTATTACGTTAAACGTTCAGGCTCCGGTCATTTTCGTTGGGTATCCATACTCCGGTGATTACGTTGATCGTTCAGGCTCCGGTCATTTTCGTTGACTATCAGGACTCGGGTTATTACGTTGAGCGTTCAGGCTCCGGTCAGTTTCGTTGAGTATCCAGATTCCGGTTATTACGTTGAGCGTTCAGGCTCCGGTCAGTTTCGTTGGGTATCCAGACTCCGGTTATTACGTTGAGCGTTCAGGCTCCGGTAAGTTTCGTTGGGTATCCAGACTCCGGTTATTACGTTGAGCGTTCAGGCTCCGGTCAGTTTCGTTGGGTATTCAGACTCTAGTTATTACATTGAGCGTTCAGGCTCCGGTCATTTTCTTTGAGTATCCAGACTCCGGTTATTAAGTTGAGTGTCAGGCTCCGATCATTTTCGTTGAGTATCCAGACTTCGATTATTACGTTAAGCGTTCAGAATCCGATCAATTTCGTTGAGTATCCAGACTCCAAATATTACGTTGAGCGTTCAGGCTCCGGTCAGTTTCATTGGGTATCTAAACTCTGGTGATTACGTTGATCGTTCAGGCTCCGGTCATTTTCGTTGACTATCCAGACTATGGGCCTTACGTTAAGCGTTCAGGCTCCGGTCAGTTTCGTTGAGTATCCAGATTCCGATTATTACGTTGAGCGTTCAGGCTCCGGTCAGTTTCGTTGGGTATCCAGACTTCGGTTTTTACGTTGATCGTTTAGGCTCCGGTCATTTTCGTTTAGTATCCAAACTCCGGTAATTAAGTTGAGCGTCAGGCTCCGATCATTTTCGTTGAGTATCCAGACTCCGATTATTACGTTGAGCATTCAGGCTCCGGTTATTTTCTTTGAGTATCCTGACTCCGGTTATTACGTTAAGGGTTCAGACTCCGGTCATTTTCGTTGAGTATCTAGACACCTGTCATTACGTTGACCGTTCAGGCTCCGATCATTTTCGTTGAATATCCATACTCCGGTCAATATGTTGAGCGATCAGGCTCCGGTCATTTTCGTTGAGTATCCATACTCCGGTCATTACATTGAGCATTCAGGATCCAGTCATTTTCGTTGAGTATCATAACTCTATTTATTACGTTGAGCGTTCAGGATCCGGTCAGTTTCGTTGAGTATCCAGACTCCAAATATTACGTTGACCGTTCAGGCTCCGGTCAGTTTCGTTGGGTATCCAAACTCCGGTGATTACGTTGATCGTTCAGGCTCCGGCCAATTTCGTTGAGTATCCAGATTCCGGTTATTACGTTGAGCGTTCAGGCTCCGGTCAGCTTTATTGGGTATACAGACGCCGGTTATTACGTTGAGCGTTCAGGCTCCGGTAAGTTTCGATGGGTATCCAGACGCCGGTTATTACGTTGAGCGTTCAGGCTACGGTTAGTTTCGTTGGGTATCCAGACTCTAGTTATTACGTTGAGCGTTCAGGCTCTGGTCATTTTTGTTGAGTATCCAGACTCCGGTTATTAAGTTGAGTGTCAGGCTTTGATCATTTTCGTTGAGTATCCAGACTCCGATTATTACGTTGAGCGTTCAGGATCCGATCAGTTTCGTTGAGTATCTAGACTCCAAATATTACGTTGAGCGTTCAGGCTCCGGTCAGTTTCATTGGGTATCCAGACTCCAGTAATTACGTTGATCGTTCAGGCTCTGGTCATTTTCGTTGACTATCCAGACTCGGGTTATTACGTTAAGCGTTCAGGCTCCGGTCAGTTTTGTTGAGTATCCAGATTTCGATTATTACGTTGAGCGTTCAGGCTCCGGTCAGTTTCGTTGGGTATCCAGACTCCGGTTTTTACGTTGAGCGTTCAGGCTCCGGTCAGTTTCATTGAGTATCCAGATTCCGGTTATTACGTTGAACGTTCAGGCTCCGGTCATTTTTGTTGGGTATCCATACTCCGGTGATTACGTTGATCGTTCAGGCTCCGGTCATTTTCGTTGACTATCAGGACTCGGGTTATTACGTTGAGCGTTCAGGCTCCGGTCAGTTTCGTTGAGTATCCAGATTCCGGTTATTACGTTGAGCGTTCAGGCTCCGGTCAGTTTCGTTGGGTATCCAGACTCCGGTTATTACGTTGAGCGTTCAGGCTCCGGTAAGTTTCGTTGGGTATCCAGACTCCGGTTATTACGTTGAGCGTTCAGGCTCCGGTCAGTTTCGTTGGGTATTCAGACTCTAGTTATTACATTGAGCGTTCAGGCTCCGGTCATTTTCTTTGAGTATCCAGACTCCGGTTATTAAGTTGAGTGTCAGGCTCCGATCATTTTCGTTGAGTATCCAGACTTCGATTATTACGTTAAGCGTTCAGAATCCGATCAATTTCGTTGAGTATCCAGACTCCAAATATTACGTTGAGCGTTCAGGCTCCGGTCAGTTTCATTGGGTATCCAGACTCTGGTGATTACGTTGATCGTTCAGGCTCCGGTCATTTTCGTTGACTATCCAGACTCGGGGCCTTACGTTAAGCGTTCAGGCTCCGGTCAGTTTCGTTGAGTATCCAGATTCCGATTATTACGTTGAGCGTTCAGGCTCCGGTCAGTTTCGTTGGGTATCCAGACTTCGGTTTTTACGTTGAGCGTTTAGGCTCCGGTCATTTTCGTTTAGTATCCAAACTCCGGTTATTAAGTTGAGCGTCAGGCTCCTATCATTTTCGTTGAGTATCCAGACTCCGATTATTACGTTGAGCATTCAGGCTCCGGTTATTTTCTTTGAGTATCCTGACTCCGGTTATTACGTTAAGGGTTCAGACTCCGGTCATTTTCGTTGAGTATCTAGACTCCTGTCATTACGTTGACCGTTCAGGCTCCGATCATTTTCGTTGAATATCCATACTCCGGTCAATATGTTGAGCGATCAGGCTCCGGTCATTTTCGTTGAGTATCCATACTCCGGTCATTACATTGAGCATTCAGGATCCAGTCATTTTCGTTGAGTATCATAACTCCATTTATTACGTTGAGCGTTCAGGATCCGGTCAGTTTCGTTGAGTATCCAGACTCCAAATATTACGTTGAGCGTTCAGGCTCCGGTCAGTTTCGTTGGGTATCCAAACTCCGGTGATTACGTTGATCGTTCAGGCTCTGGCCAATTTCGTTGAGTATCCAGATTCCGGTTATTACGTTGAGCGTTCAGGCTCCGGTCAGTTTTGTTGGGTATACAGACTCCGGTTATTACGTTGAGCGTTTAGGCTCCGGTAAGTTTCGATGGGTATCCAGCCTCCGGTTATTACGTTGAGCGTTCAGGCTCCGGTCAGTTTCGTTGGGTATCCAGACTCTAGTTATTACGTTGAGCGTTCAGGCTCCGTTCATTTTTGTTGAGTATCCAGACTCCGGTTATTAAGTTGAGTGTCAGGCTCTGATCATTTTCGTTGAGTATCCAGACTCCGATTATTACGTTGAGCGTTCAGGATCCGATCAGTTTCGTTGAGTATCCAGACTCCAAATATTACGTTGAGCGTTCAGGCTCCGGTCAGTTTCATTGGGTATCCAGACTCCAGTGATTACGTTGATCTTTTAGGCTCCGGTCATTTTCGTTGACTATCCAGACTCGGGTTATTACGTTAAGCGTTCAGGCTCCGGTCAGTTTTGTTGAGTATCCAGATTTCGATTATTACGTTGAGCGTTCAGGCTCCGGTCAGTTTCGTTGGGTATCCAGACTCCGGTTTTTACGTTGAGCGTTCAGGCTCCGGTCAGTTTCATTGAGTATCCAGATTCCGGTTATTACGTTGAGCGTTCAGGCTCCGGTCATTTTCGTTGCGTATCCATACTCCGGTGATTACGTTGATCGTTCAGGCTCCGGTCATTTTCGTTGACTATCAGGACTCGGGTTATTACGTTGAGCGTTCAGGCTCCGGTCAGTTTCGTTGAGTATCCAGATTCCGGTTATTACGTTGAGCGTTCAGGCTCCGGTCAGTTTCGTTGGGTATCCAGACTCCGGTTATTACGTTGAGCGTTCAGGCTCCGGTAAGTTTCGTTGGGTATCCAGACTCCGGTTATTACGTTGAGCGTTCAGGCTCCGGTCAGTTTCGTTGGGTATCCAGACTCTAGTTATTACGTTGAGCGTTCAGGCTCCGGTCATTTTCTTTGAGTATCCAGACTCCGGTTATTCAGTTGAGTGTCAGGCTCCGATCATTTTCGTTGAGTATCCAGACTTCGATTATTACGTTAAGCGTTCAGAATCCGATCAATTTCGTTGAGTATCCAGACTCCAAATATTACGTTGAGCGTTCAGGCTCCGGTCAGTTTCATTGGGTATCCAGACTCTGGTGATTACGTTGATCGTTCAGGCTCCGATCATTTTCGTTGACTATCCAGACTCGGGGCCTTACGTTAAGCGTTCAGGCTCCGGTCAGTTTCATTGAGTATCCAGATTCCGATTATTACGTTGAGCGTTCAGGCTCCGGTCAGTTTCGTTGGGTATCCAGACTTCGGTTTTTACGTTGAGCGTTTAGGCTCCGGTCATTTTCGTTTAGTATCCAAACTCTGGTTATTAAGTTGAGCGTCAGGCTCCGATCATTTTCGTTGAGTATCCAGACTCCGATTATTACGTTGAGCATTCAGGCTTCGGTTATTTTCTTTGAGTATCCTGACACCGGTTATTACGTTAAGGGTTCAGACTCCGATCATTTTCGTTGAGTATCTAGACTCCTGTCATTACGTTGACCGTTCAGGCTCCGATCATTTTCGTTGAATATCCATACTCCGGTCAATATGTTGAGCGATCAGGCTCCGGTCATTTTCGTTGAGTATCCATACTCCGGTCATTACATTGAGCATTCAGGATCCAGTCATTTTCGTTGAGTATCATAACTCCATTTATTACGTTAAGCGTTCAGGATCCGGTCAGTTTCGTTGAGTATCCAGACTCCAAATATTACGTTGAGCGTTCAGGCTCCGGTCAGTTTCGTTGGTATCCAAACTCCGGTGATTACGTTGATCGTTCAGGCTCCGGCCAATTTCGTTGAGTTTCCAGATTCCGGTTATTACGTTGAGCGTTCAGGCTCCGGTCAGTTTTGTTGGGTATACAGACTCCGGTTATTACGTTGAGCGTTTAGGCTCCGGTAAGTTTCGATGGGTATCCAGACGCCGGTTATTACGTTGAGCGTTCAGGCTACGGTTAGTTTCGTTGGGTATCCAGACTCTAGTTATTACGTTGAGCGTTCAGGCTGCGGTCATTTTTGTTGAGTATCCAGACTCCGGTTATTAAGTTGAGTGTCAGGCTCTGATCATTTTTGTTGAGTATCCAGACTCCGATTATTACGTTGAGCATTCAGGCTCCGGTTATTTTCTTTGAGTATCCTGACACCAAATATTACGTTGAGCGTTCAGGCTCCGGTCAGTTTCATTGGATATCCAGACTCCAGTGATTACGTTGATCGTTCAGGCTCTGGTCATTTTCGTTGACTATCCAGACTCGGGTTATTACGTTAAGCGTTCAGGCTCCATTCTGTTTTGTTGAGTATCCAGATTTCGATTATTACGTTGAGCGTTCAGGCTCCGGTCAGTTTCGTTGGGTATCCAGACTCCGGTTTTTATGTTGAGCGTTCAGGCTACGGTCAGTTTCATTGAGTATCCAGATTCCGGTTATTACGTTGAGCGTTCAGGCTCCGGTCAGTTTCGTTGGGTATCCAGACTTCGGTTATTACGTTGAGCGTTCAGGCTCCGGTAAGTTTTGTTGGGTATCCAGACTTCGGTTATTACGTTGAGCATTCAGGCTTCGGTCAGTTTCGTTGGATACCCAGACTCTAGTTATTACGTTGAGCATTCAGGCTCCAGTCATTTTCGTTGAGTATCCAGACTCCGGTTATTACGTTGAGCGTTCAGGCTCCGGTAAGTTTCGTTGGGTATCCAGACTCCGGTTATTACGTTGAGCGTTCAGGCTCCGGTCAGTTTTGTTGGGTATCCAGACTCTAGTTATTACGTTGAGTGTTCAGGCTCCGGTCAGTTTCATTGGGTATCCAGACTTCGGTTATTAAGTTGAGTGTCAGGCTCCGGTCATTTTCGTTGAGTATCCAGACTCGGGTTATTACGTTAAGCGTTCAGGATCCGATCAGTTTCGTTGAGTATCTAAACTCCAAATATTACGTTGAGCGTTCAGGCTCCGATCAGTTTCGTTGGGTATCCAGACTCCGGTTTTTACGTTGAGCGTTCAGGCTCCGGTCATTTTCGTTGAGTATCCTGCCTCCGGTTATTAAGTTGAGTGTCAGGCTCCGATCATTTTCGTTGAGTATCAAGACTCCGATTATTACGTTGAGCGTTCAGGCTCCGGTTATTTTCGTTGAGTATCCTGACTCCGGTTATTACGTGGAGGGTTCAGACTCCGGTCATTTTCGTTGAGTATCTAGACTCCTGTCATTACGTTGAACGTTAAGGCTCCGATCATTTTCGTTGAATATCCATACTTCGGTCAATATGTTGAGCGATCAGGCTCCGATCATTTTCGTTGAGTATCTTGACTTCGGTCATTACATTGAGCGTTTAGGATCCAGTCATTTTCGTTGAGTATCATAACTCCATTTATTACGTTGAGCGTTCAGGATCCGGTTAGTTTCGTTGAGTATCCAGACTCCAAATATTACGTTGAGCGTTCAGGCTCCGGTCAGTTTCGTTGGGTATCCCTACTCCGGTGATTACATTGATCGTTCAGGCTCCGGTCATTTTCATTGACTATCAGGACTCGGGTTATTACGTTGAGCGTTCAGGCTCCGTTCAGTTTCGTTGAGTATCCAGATTCCGGTTATTACGTTGAACGTTCAGGCTCCGGTCAGTTTCGTTGGGTATCCAGACTCCGGTTATTACGTTGAGCATTCAGGCTCTGGTAAGTTTCGTTGGGTTTCCAGACTCTGGTTATTACGTTGAGCGTTCAGGCTCCGGTCAGTTTCGTTGGGGATCCAGACTCTAGTTATTACGTTGAGCGTTCAGGCTCCGGTTATTTTCGTTGAGTATCCAGACTCCGGTTATTAAGTTGAGCGTCAGGCTCCGATCATTTTCGTTAAGTATCCAGACTCCGATTATTACGTTGAGCATTCAGGCTCCAATTATTTTCGTTGAGTATCCTGACTCCAGATATTACGTTGAGCGTTCAGGCTCCGGTCAGTTTCATTGGGTATCCAGACTCTGGTGATTACGTTGATCGTTCAGGCTCCGGTCATTTTCGTTGACTATCCAGACTCGGGGCCTTACGTTAAGCGTTCAGGCTCCGGTCAGTTTCGTTGAGTATCCAGATTCCGATTATTATGTTGAGCGTTCAGGCTCCGGTCAGTTTCTTGGGTATCCAGACTTCGGTTTTACGTTGAGCGTTTAGGCTCCGGTCATTTTCGTTTAGTATCCAAACTCCGGTTATTAAGTTGAGCGTCAGGCTCCGATCATTTTCGTTGAGTATCCAGACTCCGATTATTACGTTGAGCATTCAGGCTCCGGTTATTTTCTTTGAGTATCCTGACTCCGGTTATTACGTTAAGGGTTCAGACTCCGGTCATTTTCGTTGAGCATCTAGACACCTGTCATTACGTTGACCGTTCAGGCTCCGATCATTTTCGTTGAATATCCATACTCCGGTCAATATGTTGAGCGATCAGGCTCCGGTCATTTTTGTTGAGTATCCATACTCCGGTCATTACATTGAGCATTCAGGATCCAGTCATTTTCGTTGAGTATCATAACTCCATTTATTACGTTAAGCGTTCAGGATCCGGTCAGTTTCGTTGAGTATCCAGACTCCAAATATTACGTTGAGCGTTCAGGCTCCGGTCAGTTTTGTTGGGTATCCAAACTCCGGTGATTACGTTGATCGTTCAGGCTCCGGCCAATTTCGTTGAGTATCCAGATTCCGGTTATTACGTTGAGCGTTCAGACTCCGGTCAGTTTTGTTGGGTATACAGACTCCGGTTATTACGTTGAGCGTTTAGGCTCCGGTAAGTTTCGATGGGTATCCAGACTCCGGTTATTACGTTGAGCGTTCAGGCTCCGGTCAGTTTCGTTGGGTATCCAGACTCTAGTTATTACGTTGAGCGTTCAGGCTCCGGTCATTTTTGTTGAGTATCCAGACTCCGGTTATTAAGTTGAGTGTCAGGCTCTGATCATTTTCGTTTAGTATCCAGACTCCTATTATTACGTTGAGCATTCAGGATCCGATCAGTTTCGTTGAGTATCCAGACTCCAAATACTACGTTGAGCGTTCAGGCTCCGGTCAGTTTCATTGGGTATCCAGACTCCAGTGATTACGTTGATCGTTCAGGCTCCGGTCATTTTCGTTGACTATCCAGACTCGGGTTATTACGTTAAGCGTTCAGGCTCCGGTCAGTTTTGTTGAGTATCCAGATTTTGATTATTACGTTGAGCGTTCAGGCTCCGGTCAGTTTCGTTGGGTATCCAGACTCCGGTTTTTATGTTGAGCGTTCAGGCTCCGGTCAGTTTCATTGAGTATCCAGATTCCGGTTATTACGTTGAGCGTTCAGGCTCCGGTCAGTTTCGTTGGGTATCCAGACTCCGGTTATTACGTTGAGCGTTCAGGCTCCGGTAAGTTTTGTTGGGTATCCAGACTCCGGTTATTACGTTGAGCATTCAGGCTTCGGTCAGTTTCGTTGGGTACCCAGACTCTAGTTATTACGTTGAGCGTTCAGGCTCCGGTCATTTTCGTTGGGTATCCAGACTCCGGTTATTACGTTGAGCGTTCAGGCTCCGGTAAGTTTTGTTGGGTATCCAGACTCCGGTTATTACGTTGAGCGTTCAGGCTCCGGTCAGTTTTGTTGGGTATCCAGACTCTAGTTATTACGTTGAGCGTTCAGGCTCTGGTCAGTTTCATTGGGTATCCAGACTTCGGTTATTAAGTTGAGTGTCAGGCTCCGGTCATTTTCGTTGAGTATCCAGACTCGGGTTATTACGTTAAGCGTTCAGGATCCGATCAGTTTCGTTGAGTATCTAGACTCCAAATATTACGTTGAGCGTTCAGGCTCCGGTCAGTTTCGTTGGGTATCCAGACTCCGGTTTTTACGTTGAGCGTTCAGGCTCCGGTCATTTTCGTTGAGTATCCAGCCTCCGGTTATTAAGTTGAGTGTCAGGCTCCGATCATTTTCGTTGAGTATCAAGACTCCGATTATTACGTTGAGCGTTCAGGCTCCGGTTATTTTCGTTGAGTATCCTGACTCCGGTTATTACGTGGAGGGTTCAGACTCCGGTCATTTTCGTTGAGTATCTAGACTCCTGTCATTACGTTGAACGTTCAGGCTCCGATCATTTTCGTTGAATATGCATATTTCGGTCAATATGTTGAGCGATCAGGCTCCGATCATTTTTGTTGAGTATCCAGACTTCGGTCATTACATTGAGCGTTTAGGATCCAGTCATTTTCGTTGAGTATCATAACTCCATTTATTACGTTGAGCGTTCAGGATCCGGTTAGTTTCGTTGAGTATCCAGACTCCAAATATTACGTTGAGCGTTCAGGCTCCGGTCAGTTTCGTTGGGTATCCATACTCCGGTGATTACGTTGATCGTTCAGGCTCCGGTCATTTTCATTGACTATCAGGACTCGGGTTATTACGTTGAGCGTTCAGGCTCCGTTCAGTTTCTTTGAGTATCCAGATTCCGGTTATTACGTTGAACGTTCAGGCTCCGGTCAGTTTCGTTGGGTATCCAGACTCCGGTTATTACGTTGAGCATTCAGGCTCTGGTAAGTTTCGTTGGGTTTCCAGACTCTGGTTATTACGTTAAGCGTTCAGGCTCCGGTCAGTTTCGTTGGGTATCCAGACTCTAGTTATTACGTTGAGCGTTCAAGCTCCGGTCATTTTCTTTGAGTATCTAGACTCCGGTTATTAAGTTGAGTGTCAGGCTCCGATCATTTTCGTTGAGTATCCAGACTTCGATTATTACGTTAAGCGTTCAGAATCCGATCAGTTTCGTTGAGTATCCAGACTCCAAATATTACGTTGAGCGTTCAGGCTCCGGTCAGTTTCATTGGGTATCCAGACTCTGGTGATTACGTTGATCGTTCAGGCTCCGGTCATTTTCGTTGACTATCCAGACTCGGGGCCTTACGTTAAGCGTTCAGGCTCCGGTCAGTTTCGTTGAGTATCCAGACTTCGGTCATTACATTGAGCGTTTAGGATCCAGTCATTTTCGTTGAGTATCATAACTCCATTTATTACGTTGAGCGTTCAGGATCCGGTCAGTTTTGTTTAGTATCCAGACTCCAAATATTACGTTGAGCGTTCAGGCTCCGGTCATTTTCGTTGTGTATCCATACTCCGGTGATTACGTTGATCGTTCAGGCTCCGGTCATTTTCGTTGACTATCAGGACTCGGGTTATTACGTTGAGCGTTCAGGCTCCGGTCAGTTTCGTTGAGTATCCAGATTCCGGTTATTACGTTGAGCGTTCAGGCTCCGGTCAGTTTCGTTGGGTATCCAGACTCCGGTTATTACGTTGAGCGTTCAGGCTCCGGTAAGTTTCGTTGCGTATCCAGACTTCGGTTATTACGTTGAGCGTTCAGGCTCCGGTCAGTTTCGTTGGGTATCCAGACTCTAGTTATTACGTTGAGCGTTCAGGCTCCGGTCATTTTCTTTGAGTATCCAGACTCCGGTTATTAAGTTGAGTGTCAGGCTCCGATCATTTTCGTTGAGTATCCAGACTTCGATTATTACCTTAAGCGTTCAGAATCCGATCAGTTTCGTTGAGTATCCAGACTCCAAATATTACGTTGAGCGTTCAGGCTCCGGTCAGTTTCATTGGGTATCCAGACTCTGGTGATTACGTTGATCGTTCAGGCTCCGGTCATTTTCGTTGATTATCCAGATTCGGGGCCTTACGTTAAGCGTTCAGGCTCCGGTCAGTTTCGTTGAGTATCCAGACTTCGGTCATTACGTTGAGCGTTCAGGCTCCGGTCAGTTTCGTTGAGTATCATAACTCCATTTATTACGTTGAGCGTTCAGGATCCGGTCAGTTTTGTTGAGTATCCAGACTCCAAATATTACATTGAGCGTTCAGGCTCCGGTCATTTTCGTTGTGTATCCATACTCCGGTGATTACGTTGATCGTTCAGACTCCGGTCATTTTCGTTGACTATCAGGACTCGGGTTATTACGTTGAGCGTTCAGGCTCCGGTCAGTTTCGTTGAGTATCCAGATTCTGGTTATTACGTTGAGCGTTCAGGCTCCGGTCAGTTTCGTTGGGTATCCAGACTCCGGTTATTACGTTGATCGTTCAGGCTCCGGTAAGTTTCGTTGGGTATCCAGACTCCGGTTATTACGTTGAGCGTTCAGGCTCCGGTCAGTTTCGTTGGGAATCCAGACTCTAGTTATTACGTTGAGCGTTCAGGCTCTGGTCATTTTCTTTGAGTATCCAGACTCCGGTTATTAAGTTGAGCGTCAGGCTCCGATCATTTTCGTTGAGTATCCAGACTTTGATTATTACGTTAAGCGTTCAGAATCCGATCAGTTTCGTTGAGTATCCAGACTCCGGTTATTAAGTTGAGGGTTCAGACTCCGGTCATTTTCATTGAGTATCTAGACTCCTGTCATTACGTTGAACGTTCAGGCTCCGATCATTTTCGTTGAGAATCCATACTCCGGTCAATACATTGAGCGATCAGGCTCCGGTCATTTTCGTTGAGTATCAGGACTCGGGTTATTACGTTGAGCGTTCAGGCACCGGTCAGTTTCGTTGAGTATCCAGATTCCGGTTATTACGTTGAGCGTTCAGGCTCCTGTCAGTTTCATTGGGTATCCAGACTCCGGTTATTACGTTGAGCGTTCAGGCTCCGGTAAGTTTCGTTGGGTATCCAGACTCCGGTTATTACGTTGAGCATTCAGTCTCCGGTCAGTTTCGTTGGGTATCCAGACTCTAGTTATTACGTTGAGCGTTCAGGCTCCGGTCATTTTCTTTGAGTATCCAGACTCCGGTTATTAAGTTGAGTGTCAGGCTCCGATCATTTTCGTTGAGTATCCATACTTCGGTTATTACGTTAAGCATTCAGGATTCGATCAGTTTCGTTGAGTATCCAGACTCCAAATATTACGTTGAGCGTTCAGGCTCCGGTCAGTTTCATTGGGTATCCAGACTCCAGTGATTACGTTGATCGTTCAGGCTCCGGTCATTTTCGTTGACTATCCAGACTCGGGTTATTACGTTAAGCGTTCAGGCTCCGGTCAGTTTCGTTGAGTATCCAGATTCCGATTATTACATTGAGCGTTCAGGCTCCGGTCAGTTTCGTTGGGTATCCAGACTTCGGTTCTTACGTTGAGCGTTTAGGCTCCGGTCATTTTCGTTTAGTATCCAAACTCCGATTATTATGTTGAGCGTCAGGCTCCGATCATTTTCGTTGAGTATCCAGACTCCGATTATTACGTTGAGCATTCAGGCTCCGGTTATTTTCGTTGAGTATCCTGACTCTGGTTATTACGTTGAGGGTTCAGACTCCAGTCATTTTGGTTGAGTATCTAGACTCCTGTCATTACGTTGACCGTTCAGGCTCCGATCATTTTCGTTGAATATCCATACTCCGGTCAATATGTTGAGCGATCAGGCTCCGGTCATTTTCGTTGAATATCCAAACTCCGGTCATTACATTGAGCATTCAGGATCCAGTCATTTTTGTTGAGTATCATAACTCCATTTATTACTTTGAGCGTTCAGGATCCGGTCAGTTTCGTTGAGTATCCAGACTCCAAATATTACGTTGAGCGTTCAGGCTCCGGTCAGTTTCGTTGGGTATCCAGAATCCAGTGATTACGTTGATCGTTCAAGCTCCAGTCATTTTCGTTGACTATCCAGACTCGGGTTATTACATTGAGCGTTCAGGCTCCGGTCAGTTTTGTTGAGTATCCAGATTCCGGTTATTACGTTGAGTGTTCAGGCTCCGGTCAGTTTTGTTGGGTATCCAGACTCCGGTTATTACGTTGAGTGTTCAGGCTCCGGTAAGTTTCGTTGGGTATCCAGACTCCGGTTACTATGTTGAGCGTTCAAGCTCCGGTCAGTTTCGTTGGGTTTCCAGACTCTAGTTATTACGTTGAGCGTTCAGGCTCCAGTCATTTTCGTTGAGTATTCAGACTCCGGTTATTAAGTTGAGTGTCAGGCTCTGATCATTGTCGTTGAGTCTCCAGACTCCCATTATTACGTTGAGTGTTCAGGCTCCGGTCAGTTTCGTTGGGTATCCAGACTCCGGTGATTACATTGATCGTTCAGGCTCCGGTCATTTTCGTTGACTATCCAAACTCGGGTTATCACGTTAAGCGTTCTGGCTCCGGTCAGTTTCGTTGAGTATCCAGATTCCGATTATTACGTTGGGCGTTCAGGCTCCGGTCAGTTTCGTTGGGTATCCAGACTCCGGTTTTTACGTTGAGCGTTCAGGCTCCGATCAGTTTCGTTGAGTATCCAAATTCTAGTTATTACGTTGAGCGTTCAGGCTCCGATCAGTTTCGTTGAGTATCCAAATTCCGATTATTACGTTGAGTGTTCAGGCTCCGGTCAGTTTTGTTGGGTATCCAGACTGCGGTTTTTACGTTGAGCGTTCAGGCTCTGGTCAGTTTCGTTGAGTATCCAAATTCTGGTTATTACGTTGAGCGTTCAGGCTCCGGTCAGTTTCGTTGGGTATCCAGACTCCGGTTTTTACGTTGAGCGTTCAGGCTCCGGTCATTTTCGTTGAGTATCCTGACTCCGGTTATTACGTTGAGGGTTCAGACTCCGGTCATTTTCGTTGAGTATCTAGACTCCTGTCATTACGTTGAACGTTCAGGCTCCGATCATTTTCGTTGAATATCCATACTCCGGTCAATATGTTGAGCGATCAGGCTCCGGTCATTTTCGTTGAGTATTCAGACTCCGGTCATTACATTGAGCATTCAGGATCCAGTCATTTTCGTTGAGTATCATAACTCCATTTATTACGTTGAGCGTTCAGGATCCGGTCAGTTTCGTTGAGTATCCAGACTCCAAATATTACGTTGAGCGTTCAGGCTCCGGTCAGTTTCGTTGGGTATCCATACTCCGGTGATTATGTTGATCGTTCAGGCTCCGGTCATTTTCATTGACTATCAGGACTCGAGTTATTACGTTGAGCATTCAGGCACCGGTCAGTTTCATTGAGTATCCAGATTCCGGTTATTACGTTGAGCGTTCAGGCTCCAGTCAGTTTCGTTGGGTATCCAGACTCCGGTTATTACGTTGAGCGTTCAGGCTCCGGTAAGTTTCGTTGGGCATCCAGACTCCGGTTATTACGTTGAGCGTTCAGTCTCCGGTCAGTTTCGTTGGGTATCCAGACTCTAGTTATTACGTTGAGCGTTCAGGCTCCGCTCATTTTCTTTGAGTATCCAGACTCCGGTTATTAGGTTGAGTGTCAGGCTCCGATCATTTTCGTTGAGTATCCAGACTTCGATTATTACGTTAAGCGTTCAGGATTCGATCAGTTTCGTTGAGTATCTAGACTCCAAATATTACGTTGAGCGTTCAGGCTCCGGTCAGTTTCATTGGGTATCCAGACTCCGGTGATTACGTTAATCGTTCAGGCTCCGGTCATTTTCGTTGACTATCCAGACTCGGGTTATTACGTTAAGCGTTCAGGCTCCGGTCAGTTTCGTTGAGTATCCAGATTCCGATTATTACGTTGAGCGTTCAGGCTCCGGTCAGTTTCGTTGGGTATCCAGACTTCGGTTTTTACGTTGAACGTTTAGGCTCCGGTCATTTTTGTTTAGTATCCAAACTCTGATTATTATGTTGAGCGTCAGGCTCCGATCATTTTCGTTGAGTATCCAGACTCCGATTATTACGTTGAGCATTCAGGCTCCGGTTATTTTCGTTGAGTATGCTGACTCTGGTTATTACGTTGAGGGTTCAGACTCCGGTCATTTTGGTTGAGTAACTAGACTCCTGTCATTACGTTGACCGTTCAGGCTCCGATCATTTTCGTTGAATATCCATACTCCGGTCAATATGTTGAGCGATCAGGCTCCGGACATTTTCGTTGAATATCCAAACTCCGATCATTACATTGAGCATTCAGGATCCAGTCATTTTTGTTGAGTATCATAACTCCATTTATTACTTTGAGCGTTCAGGATCCGGTCAGTTTCGTTGAGTATCCAGACTCCAAATATTACGTTGAGTGTTCAGCCTCCGGTCAGTTTCGTTGGGTATCCAGACTCTAGTGATTACGTTGATCGTTCAGGCTCCGGTCATTTTCGTTGACTATCCAGACTCGGGTTATTACATTGAGCGTTCAGGCTCTGGTCAGTTTCGTTGAGTATCCAGATTCTGGTTATTACGTTGAGCGTTCAGGCTCCGGTCAGTTTTGTTGGGTATCCAGACTCCGGTTATTACGTTGAGCGTTAGGGCTCCGGTAAGTTTCGTTGGGTATCCAGACTCCGGTTATTACGTTGAACGTTCAGGCTCCGGTCAGTTTCGTTGGGTTTCCAAACTCTAGTTATTACGTTGAGCGTTCAGGCTCCGGTCATTTTCGTTGAGTATCTAGACTCCGGTTATTAAGTTGAGTGTCAGGCTCTGATCATTGTCGTTGAGTATCCAGACTCCCATTATTACGTTGAGCGTTCAGGATCCGATCAGTTTCGTTGAGTATCCAGACTCCAAATATTACGTTGAGCGTTCAGGCTCCGGTCAGTTTCATTGGGTATCCAGACTCCGGTGATTACGTTGATCGTTCAGGCTCCGGTCATTTTCGTTGACTATCCAAACTCGGGTTATTACGTTAAGCGTTCAGGCTCCGATCAGTTTCGTTGAGTATCCAAATTCCGATTATTACGTTGAGTGTTCAGGCTCCGGTCAGTTTTGTTGGGTATCCAGACTGCGGTTTTTACGTTGAGCGTTCAGGCTCTGGTCAGTTTCGTTGAGTATCCAAATTCTGGTTATTACGTTGAGCGTTCAGGCTCCGGTCAGTTTCGTTGGGTATCCAGACTCCGGTTTTTACGTTGAGCGTTCAGGCTCCGGTCATTTTCGTTGAGTATCCTGACTCCGGTTATTACGTTGAGGGTTCAGACTCCGGTCATTTTCGTTGAGTATCTAGACTCCTGTCATTACGTTGAACGTTCAGGCTCCGATCATTTTCGTTGAATATCCATACTCCGGTCAATATGTTGAGCGATCAGGCTCCGGTCATTTTCGTTGAGTATTTAGACTCCGGTCATTATATTGAGCATTCAGGATCCAGTCATTTTCGTTGAGTATCATAACTCCATTTATTACGTTGAGCGTTCAGGATCCGGTCAGTTTCGTTGAGTATTCAGACTCTAAATATTACGTTGAGCGTTCAGGCTCCGGTCAGTTTCGCTGGGTATCCATACTCCGGTGATTATGTTGATCGTTCAGGCTCCGGTCATTTTCGTTGACTATCAGGACTCAGGTTATTACGTTGAGCGTTCAGGCACCGGTCAGTTTCGTTGAGTATCCAGATTCCGGTTATTACGTTGAGCGTTCAGGCTCCGGTCAGTTTCGTTGGGTATCCAGACTCCGGTTATTACGTTGAGCGTTCAGGCTCCGGTAAGTTTCGTTGGGTATCCAGACTCCGGTTATTACGTTGAGCGTTCAGTCTCCGGTCAGTTTCGTTGGGTATCCAGACTCTAGTTATTACGTTGAGCGTTCAGGCTCCGGTCATTTTCTTTGAGTATCCAGACTCCGGTTATTAAGTTGAGTATCAGGCTCCGATCATTTTCGTTGAGTATCCAGACTTCGATTATTACGTTAAGCGTTCAGGATTCGATCAGTTTCGTTGAGTATCCAGACTCCAAATATTACGTTGAGCGTTCAGGCTCCGGTCAGTTTCATTGGGTATCCAGACTCCGGTGATTACGTTGATCGTTCAGGCTCCGGTCATTTTCGTTGACTATCCAGACTCGGGTTATTACGTTAAGCGTTCAGGCTCCGGTCAGTTTCGTTGAGTATCCAGATTCCGATTATTACGTTGAGCGTTCAGGCTCTGGTCAGTTTCGTTGGGTATCCAGACTTCGGTTTTTACGTTGAGCGTTTAGGCTCCGGTCATTTTCGTTTAGTATCCAAACTCTGATTATTATGTTGAGCGTCAGGCTCCGATCATTTTCGTTGAGTATCCAGACTCCGGTCATTACATTGAGCATTCAGGATCCAGTCATTTTTGTTGAGTATCATAACTCCATTTATTACTTTGAGCGTTCAGGATCCGGTCAGTTTCATTGAGTATCCAGACTCCAAATATTATGTTGAGCGTTCAGGCTCCGGTCAGTTTCGTTGGGTATCTAGACTCTAGTGATTACGTTGATTGTTCAGGCTCCGGTGATTTTCGTTGACTATCCAGACTCGGGTTATTACATTGAGCGTTCAGGCTCCGGTCAGTTTCGTTGAGTATCCAAATTTCGGTTATTACGTTGAGCGTTCAGGCTCCGGTCAGTTTCGTTGGGTATCCAGACTCCGGTTATTACGTTGAGCGTTCAGGCTCCGGTATGTTTCGTTGGGTATCCAGGCTCCGGTTATTACGTTGAACGTTCAGGCTCCGGTCAGTTTCGTTGGGTTTCCAGACTCTAGTTATTACGTTGAGCGTTCAGACTCCGGTCATTTTCGTTGAGTATCCAGACTCCGGTTATTAAGTTGAGTGTCAGGCTCTGATCATTGTCGTTGAGTATCCAGACTCCCATTATTACGTTGAGCGTTCAGGATCCGATCAGTTTCGTTGAGTATCCAGACTCCAAATATTACGTTGAGCGTTCAGGCTCCGGTCAGTTTCATTGGGTATCCAGACTCCGGTGATTACGTTGATCGTTCAGGCTCCGGTCATTTTTGTTGACTATCCAAACTCGGGTTATTACGTTAAGCGTTCAGGCTCCGGTCAGTTTCGTTGAGTATCCAGATTCCGATTATTACGTTGAGTGTTCAGGCTCCGGTCAGTTTCGTTGGGTATCCAGACTCCGGTTTTTACGGTGAGCGTTCAGGCTCCGGTCAGTTTCGTTGAGTATCCAAATTCTGGTTATTACGTTGTGCGTTCAGGCTCCGGTCAGTTTCGTTGGGTATCCAGACTCCGGTTTTTACGTTGAGCGTTCAGGCTCCGGTCATTTTCGTTGAGTATCCTGACTCCGGTTATTACGTTGAGGGTTCAGACTCCGGTCATTTTCGTTGAGTATCTAGACTCCTGTCATTACGTTGAACGTTCAGGCTCCGATCATTTTCGTTGAATATCCATACTCCGGTCAATATGTTGAGCGATCAGGCTCCGGTCATTTTCGTTGAGTATTTAGACTCCGGTCATTACATTGAGCATTCAGGATCCATTCATTTTCGTTGAGTATCATAACTCCATTTATTACGTTGAGCGTTCAGGATCCGGTCAGTTTCGTTGAGTATCCAGACTCTAAATATTACATTGAGCGTTCAGGCTCCGGTCAGTTTCGTTGGGTATCCATACTCCGGTGATTATGTTGATCGTTCAGGCTCCGGTCATTTTCGTTGACTATCAGGACTCAGGTTATTACGTTGAGCGTTCAGGCACCGGTCAGTTTCGTTGAGTATCCAGATTCCGGTTATTACGTTGAGCGTTCAGGCTCCGGTCAGTTTCGTTGGGTATCCAGACTCCGGTTATTACGTTGAGCGTTCAGGCTCTGGTAAGTTTCGTTGGGTATCCAGACTCCGGTTATTACGTTGAGCGTTCAGTCTCCGGTCAGTTTCGTTGGGTATCAAGACTCTAGTTATTACGTTGAGCGTTCAGGCTCCGGTCATTTTCTTTGAGTATCCAGACTCCGGTTATTCAGTTGAGTATCAGGCTCCGATCATTTTCGTTGAGTATCCAGACTTCGATTATTACGTTAAGCGTTCAGGATTCGATCAGTTTCGTTGAGTATCCAGACTCCAAATATTACGTTGAGCGTTCAGGCTCCGGTCAGTTTCATTGGGTATCCAGACTCCGGTGATTACGTTGATCGTTCAGGCTCCGGTCATTTTCGTTGACTATCCAGACTCGGGTTATTACGTTAAGCGTTCAGGCTCCGGTCAGTTTCGTTGAGTATCCAGATTCCGATTATTACGTTGAGCGTTCAGGCTCTGGTCAGTTTCGTTGGGTATCCAGACTTCGGTTTTTACGTTGAGCGTTTAGGCTCCGGTCATTTTCGTTTAGTATCCAAACTCCGATTATTATGTTGAGCGTCAGGCTCCGATCATTTTCGTTGAGTATCCAGACTCCGATTATTATGTTGAGCATTCAGGCTCCGGTTATTTTCGTTGAGTATCCTGACTCTGGTTATTACGTTGAGGGTTCAGACTCCGGTCATTTTGGTTGAGTATCTAGACTCCTGTCATTACGTTGACCGTTCAGGCTCCGATCAATTTCGTTGAATATCCATACTCCGGTCAATATGTTGAGCGATCAGGCTCCGGTCATTTTCGTTGAATATCCAGACTCCGTTCATTACATTGAGCATTCAGGATCCAGTCATTTTTGTTGAGTATCATAACTCCATTTATTACTTTGAGCGTTCAGGATCCGGTCAGTTTCGTTGAGTATCCAGACTCCAAATATTATGTTGAGCGTTCAGGCTCCGGTCAGTTTCGTTGGGTATCCAGACTCTAGTGATTACGTTGATTGTTCAGGCTCCGGTGATTTTCGTTGACTATCCAGACTCGGGTTATTACATTGAGCGTTCAGGCTCCGGTCAGTTTCGTTGAGTATCCAGATTCCGGTTATTACGTTGAGCGTTCAGGCTCCGGTCAGTTTTGTTGGGTATCCAGACTCCGGTTATTACGTTGAGCGTTCAGGCTCCGGTAAGTTTCGTTGGGTATCCAGACTCCGGTTATTACGTTGAACGTTCAGGCTCCGGTCAGTTTCGTTGGGTTTCCAGACTCTAGTTATTACGTTGAGCGTTCAGACTCCGGTCATTTTTGTTGAGTATCCAGACTCCGAATATTAAGTTGAGTGTCAGGCTCTGATCATTGTCGTTGAGTATCCAGACTCCCATTATTACGTTGAGCGTTCAGGATCCGATCAGTTTCGTTGAGTATCCAGACTCCAAATATTACGTTGAGCGTTCAGGCTCCGGTCAGTTTCATTGGGTATCCAGACTCCGGTGATTACGTTGATCGTTCAGGCTCCGGTCATTTTCGTTGACTATCCAAACTCGGGGTATTACGTTAAGCGTTCAGGCTCTGGTCAGTTTCGTTGAGTATCCAGATTCCGATTATTACGTTGAGTGTTCAGGCTCCGGTCAGTTTCGTTGGGTATCCAGACTCCGGTTTTTACGGTGAGCGTTCAGGCTCCGGTCAGTTTCGTTGAGTATCCAAATTCTGGTTATTACGTTGTGCGTTCAGGCTCCGGTCAGTTTCGTTGGGTATCCAGACTCCGGTTTTTACGTTGAGCGTTCAGGCTCCGGTCATTTTCGTTGAGTATCCTGACTCCGGTTATTACGTTGAGGGTTCAGACTCCAGTCATTTTCGTTGAGTATCTAGACTCCTGTCATTACGTTGAACGTTCAGGCTCCGATCATTTTCGATGAATATCCATACTCCGGTCAATATGTTGAGCGATCAGGCTCCGGTCATTTTCGTTGAGTATTTAGACTCCGGTCATTACATTGAGCATTCAGGATCCAGTCATTTTCGTTGAGTATCATAACTCCATTTATTACGTTGAGCGTTCAGGATCCGGTCAGTTTCGTTGAGTATCCAGACTCCAAATATTACGTTGAGCGTTCAGGCTCCGGTCAGTTTCGTTGGGTATCCATACTCCGGTGATTATGTTGATCGTTCAGGCTCCGGTCATTTTCGTTGACTATCAGGACTCAGGTTATTACATTGAGCGTTCAGGCACCGGTCAGTTTCGTTGAGTATCCAGATTCCAGTTATTACGTTGAGCGTTCAGGCTCCGGTCAGTTTCGTTGGGTATCCAGACTCCGGTTATTACGTTGAGCGTTCAGGCTCTGGTAAGTTTCGTTGGGTATCCAGACTCCGGTTATTACGTTGAGCGTTCAGTCTCCGGTCAGTTTCGTTGGGTATCCAGACTCTAGTTATTACGTTGAGCGTCCAGGCTCCGGTCATTTTCTTTGAGTATCCAGACTCCGGTTATTAAGTTGACTATCAGGCTCCGATCATTTTCGTTGAGTATCCAGACTTCGATTATTACGTTAAGCGTTCAGGATTCGATCAGTTTCGTTGAGTATCCAGACTCCAAATATTACATTGAGCGTTCAGGCTCCGGTCAGTTTCATTGGGTATCCAGACTCCGGTGATTACGTTGATCGTTCAGGCTCCGGTCATTTTCGTTGACTATCCAGACTCGGGTTATTACGTTAAGCGTTCAGGCTCCGGTCAGTTTCGTTTAGTATCCAGATTCCGATTATTACGTTGAGCGAAAAGGCTCTGGTCAGTTTCGTTGGGTATCCAGACTTCGGTTTTTACGTTGAACGTTTAGGCTCCGGTCATTTTTGTTTAGTATCCAAACTCCGATTATTATGTTGAGCGTCAGGCTCCGATCATTTTCGTTGAGTATCCAGACTCCGATTATTACGTTGAGCATTCAGGCTCCGGTTATTTTCGTTGAGTATGCTGACTCTGGTTATTACGTTGAGGGTTCAGACTCCGGTCATTTTGGTTGAGTATCTAGACTCCTGTCATTACGTTGACCGTTCAGGCTCCGATCATTTTCGTTGAATATCCATACTCCGGTCAATATGTTGAGCGATCAGGCTCCGGTCATTTTCGTTGAATATCCAGACTCCGGTCATTACATTGAGCATTCAGGATCCAGTTATTTTTGTTGAGTATCATAACTCCATTTATTACTTTGAGCGTTCAGGATCCGGTCAGTTTCGTTGAGTATCCAGACTCCAAATATTATGTTGAGCGTTCAGGCTCCGGTCAGTTTCGTTGGGTATCTAGACTCTAGTGATTACGTTGATCGTTCAGGCTCCGGTCATTTTCGTTGACTATCCAGACTCGGGTTATTACATTGAGCGTTCAGGCTCCGGTCAGTTTCGTTGAGTATCCAGATTCCGGTTATTACGTTGAGCATTCAGGCTCCGGTCAGTTTTGTTGGGTATCCAGACTCCGGTTATTACGTTGAGCGTTCAGGCTCCGGTCAGTTTCGTTGGGTATCCAGACTCCGGTTATTACGTTGAACGTTCAGACTCTGGTCATTTTCGTTGAGTATCCAGACTCCGGTTATTATGTTGAGTGTCAGGCTCTGATCATTGTCGTTGAGTATCCAGACTCCCATTATTACGTTGAGCGTTCAGGATCCGATCAGTTTCGTTGAGTATCCAGACTCCAAATATTACGTTGAGCGTTCAGGCTCCGGTCAGTTTCATTGGGTATCCAGACTCCGGTGATTACGTTGATCGTTCAGGCTCCGGTCATTTTTGTTGACTATCCAAACTTGGGTTATTACGTTAAGCGTTCAGGCTCCGGTCAGTTTCATTGAGTATCCAGATTCCGATTATTACGTTGAGTGTTCAGGCTCCGGTCAGTTTCGTTGGGTATCCAGACTCCGGTTTTTACGTTGAGCGTTCAGGCTCCGGTCAGTTTCGTTGAGTATCCAAATTCTGGTTATTACGTTGAGCGTTCAGGCTCCGGTCAGTTTCGTTGGGTATCCAGACTCCGGTTATTACGTAGAGCGTTCAGGCTCTGGTAAGTTTTGTTGGGTATCCAGACTCCGGTTATTACGTTGAGCGTTCAGGCTCCGGTCAGTTTCGTTGGGTATCCAGACTCTAGTTATTACGTTGAGCGTTCAGGCTCCGGTCATTTTCGTTGAGTATCCAGACTCCGGTTATTAAGTTGAGTGTCAGGCTCCGATCATTTTCATTGAGTATCCATATTCTGATTATTACGTTGAGCGTTCAGGCTCCGGTCAGTTTCGTTGGGTATCCAGACTCCGGTTTTTACGTTGAGCGTTCAGGCTCCGGTCATTTTCGTTGAGTATCCTGACTCCGGTTATAACGTTGAGGGTTCAGACTCCGGTCATTTTCGTTGAGTATCTAGACTCCTGTCATTACGTTGAACGTTCAGGCTCCGATCATTTTCGTTGAATATCCATACTCCGGTCAATATGTTGAGCGGTCAGGCTCCGGTCATTTTCGTTGAGTATTCAGACTCCGGTCATTACATTGAGCATTCAGGATCCAGTCATTTTCGTTGAGTATCATAACTCCATTTATTACGTTGAGCGTTCAGGATCCGGTCAGTTTCGTTGAGTATCCAGACTCCAAATATTACGTTGAGCGTTCAGGTTCCGGTCAGTTTCGTTGGGTATCCAGACTCCGGTGATTACGTTGATCGTTCAGGCTCCGGTCATTTTCGTTGACTATCCAGACTCGGGTTATTACATTCAGCGTTCAGGCTCCAGTCAGTTTCGTTGAGTATCCAGATTCTGGTTATTACGTTGAGCGTTCAGGCTCCGAACAGTTTTGTTGGGTATCCAGACTCCGATTATTACGTTGAGCGTTCAGGCTCCGGTAAGTTTCGTTGGGTATCCAGACTCCGGTTATTACGTTGAGCGTTCAGGCTCCGGTCAGTTTCGTTGGGTATCCAGACTCTAGTTATTACGTTGAACGTTCAGGCTCTGGTCATTTTCGTTGAGTATCCAGACTCCGGTTATTAAGTTGAGTGTCAGAATCTGATGTATTTCGTTGAGTATCCAGACTCTGATTATTACGTTGAGCGTTCAGGATCCGATCAGTTTCGTTGAGTATCCAGACTCCAAATATTACATTGAGCGTTCAGGCTACGGTCAGTTTCATTGGGTATCCAGACTCCGGTGATTACGTTGATCGCTCAGGCTCCGGTCATTTTCGTTGACTATCCAGACTCAGGTTATTACGTTAAGCGTTCAGGCTCCGGTCAGTTTCGTTGAGTATCCAGATTCCGATTATTACGTTGAGCGTTCAGGCTCCGGTCAGTTTCGTTGGGTATCCAGACTCCGGTTTTTACGTTGAGCGTTCAGGCTCCGGTCAGTTTCGTTGAGTATCCAAATTTCGGTTATTACGTTGAGCGTTCAGGCTCTGGTCAGTTTCGTTGGGTATCCAGACTCCGGTTATTACGTTGAGCGTTCAGGCTCCGGTATGTTTCGTTGGGTATCCAGGCTCCGGTTATTACGTTGAACGTTCAGGCTCCGGTCAGTTTCGTTGGGTTTCCAGACTCTAGTTATTACGTTGAGCGTTCAGACTCCGGTCATTTTCGTTGAGTATCCAGACTCCGGTTATTAAGTTGAGTGTCAGGCTCTGATCATTGTCGTTGAGTATCCAGACTCCCATTATTACGTTGAGCGTTCAGGATCCGATCAGTTTCGTTGAGTATCCAGACTCCAAATATTACGTTGAGCGTTCAGGCTCCGGTCAGTTTCATTGGGTATCCAGACTCCGGTGATTACGTTGATCGTTCAGGCTCCGGTCATTTTTGTTGACTATCCAAACTCGGGTTATTACGTTAAGCGTTCAGGCTCCGGTCAGTTTCGTTGAGTATCCAGATTCCGATTATTACGTTGAGTGTTCAGGCTCCGGTCAGTTTCGTTGGGTATCCAGACTCCGGTTTTTACGGTGAGCGTTCAGGCTCCGGTCAGTTTCGTTGAGTATCCAAATTCTGGTTATTACGTTGTGCGTTCAGGCTCCGGTCAGTTTCGTTGGGTATCCAGACTCCGGTTTTTACGTTGAGCGTTCAGGCTCCGGTCATTTTCGTTGAGTATCCTGACTCCGGTTATTACGTTGAGGGTTCAGACTCCGGTCATTTTCGTTGAGTATCTAGACTCCTGTCATTACGTTGAACGTTCAGGCTCCGATCATTTTCGTTGAATATCCATACTCCGGTCAATATGTTGAGCGATCAGGCTCCGGTCATTTTCGTTGAGTATTTAGACTCCGGTCATTACATTGAGCATTCAGGATCCATTCATTTTCGTTGAGTATCATAACTCCATTTATTACGTTGAGCGTTCAGGATCCTGTCAGTTTCATTGAGTATCCAGACTCTAAATATTACATTGAGCGTTCAGGCTCCGGTCAGTTTCGTTGGGTATCCATACTCCGGTGATTATGTTGATCGTTCAGGCTCCGGTCATTTTCGTTGACTATCAGGACTAAGGTTATTACGTTGAGCGTTCAGGCACCGGTCAGTTTCGTTGAGTATCCAGATTCCGGTTATTACGTTGAGCGTTCAGGCTCCGGTCAGTTTCGTTGGGTATCCAGACTCCGGTTATTACGTTGAGCGTTCAGGCTCTGGTAAGTTTCGTTGGGTATCCAGACTCCGGTTATTACGTTGAGCGTTCAGTCTCCGGTCAGTTTCGTTGGGTATCAAGACTCTAGTTATTACGTTGAGCGTTCAGGCTCCGGTCATTTTCTTTGAGTATCCAGACTCCGGTTATTAAGTTGAGTATCAGGCTCCGATCATTTTCGTTGAGTATCCAGACTTCAATTATTACGTTAAGCGTCCAGGATTCGATCAGTTTCGTTGAGTATCCAGACTCCAAATATTACGTTGAGCGTTCAGGCTCCGGTCAGTTTCATTGGGTATCCAGACTCCGGTGATTACGTTGATCGTTCAGGCTCCGGTCATTTTCGTTGACTATCCAGACTCGGGTTATTACGTTAAGCGTTCAGGCTCCGGTCAGTTTCGTTGAGTATCCAAATTCCGATTATTACGTTGAGCGTTCAGGCTCTGGTCAGTTTCGTTGGGTATCCAGACTTCGGTTTTTACGTTGAGCGTTTAGGCTCCGGTCATTTTCGTTTAGTATCCAAACTCCGATTATTATGTTGAGCGTCAGGCTCCGATCATTTTCGTTGAGTATCCAGACTCCGATTATTATGTTGAGCATTCAGGCTCCGGTTATTTTCGTTGAGTATCCTGACTCTGGTTATTACGTTGAGGGTTCAGACTCCGGTCATTTTGGTTGAGTATCTAGACTCCTGTCATTACGTTGACCGTTCAGGCTCCGATCATTTTCGTTGAATATCCATACTCCGGTCAATATGTTGAGCGATCAGGCTCCGGTCATTTTCGTTGAATATCCAGACTCCGTTCATTACATTGAGCATTCAGGATCCAGTCATTTTTGTTGAGTATCATAACTCCATTTATTACTTTGAGCGTTCAGGATCCGGTCAGTTTCGTTGAGTATCCAGACTCCAAATATTATGTTGAGCGTTCAGGCTCCGGTCAGTTTCGTTGGGTATCCAGACTCTAGTGATTACGTTGATTGTTCAGGCTCCGGTGATTTTCGTTAACTATCCAGACTCGGGTTATTACATTGAGCGTTCAGGCTCCGGTCAGTTTCGTTGAGTATCCAGATTCCGGTTATTACGTTGAGCGTTCAGGCTCCGGTCAGTTTTGTTGGGTATCCAGACTCCAGTTATTACATTGAGCGTTCAGGCTCCGGTAAGTTTCGTTGGGTATCCAGACTCCGGTTATTACGTTGAACGTTCAGGCTCCGGTCAGTTTCGTTGGGTTTCCAGACTCTAGTTATTACGTTGAGCGTTCAGACTCCGGTCATTTTCGTTGAGTATCCAAACTCCGGTTATTAAGTTGAGTGTCAGGCTCTGATCATTGTCGTTGAGTATCCAGACTCCCATTATTACGTTGAGCGTTCAGGATCCGATCAGTTTCGTTGAGTATCCAGACTCCAAATATTACGTTGAGCGTTCAGGCTCCGGTCAGTTTCATTGGGTATCCAGACTCCGGTGATTACGTTGATCGTTCAGGCTCCGGTCATTTTCGTTGACTATCCAAACTCGGGTTATTACGTTAAGCGTTCAGGCTCCGGTCAGTTTCGTTGAGTATCCAGATTCCGATTATTACGTTGAGTGTTCAGGCTCCGGTCAGTTTCGTTGGGTATCCAGACTCCGGTTTTTACGGTGAGCGTTCAGGCTCCGGTCAGTTTCGTTGAGTATCCAAATTCTGGTTATTACGTTGTGCGTTCAGGCTCCGGTCAGTTTCGTTGGGTATCCAGACTCCGGTTTTTACGTTGAGCGTTCAGGCTCCGGTCATTTTCGTTGAGTATCCTGACTCCGGTTATTACGTTGAGGGTTCAGACTCCGGTCATTTTCGTTGAGTATCTAGACTCCTGTCATTACGTTGAACGTTCAGGCTCCGATCATTTTCGATGAATATCCATACTCCGGTCAATATGTTGAGCGATCAGGCTCCGGTCATTTTCGTTGAGTATTTAGACTCCGGTCATTACATTGAGCATTCAGGATCCAGTCATTTTCGTTGAGTATCATAACTCCATTTATTACGTTGAGCGTTCAGGATCCGGTCAGTTTCGTTGAGTATCCAGACTCCAAATATTACGTTGAGCGTTCAGGCTCCGGTCAGTTTCGTTGGATATCCATACTCCGGTGATTATGTTGATCGTTCAGGCTCCGGTCATTTTCGTTGACTATCAGGACTCAGGTTATTACGTTGAGCGTTCAGGCACCGGTCAGTTTCGTTGAGTATCCAGATTCCAGTTATTACGTTGAGCGTTCAGACTCCGGTCATTTTCGTTGAGTATCCAAACTCCGGTTATTAAGTTGAGTGTCAGGCTCTGATCATTGTCGTTGAGTATCCAGACTCCCATTATTACGTTGAGCGTTCAGGATCCGATCAGTTTCGTTGAGTATCCAGACTCCAAATATTACGTTGAGCGTTCAGGCTCCGGTCAGTTTCATTGGGTATCCAGACTCCGGTGATTACGTTGATCGTTCAGGCTCCGGTCATTTTCGTTGACTATCCAGACTCGGGTTATTACGTTAAGCGTTCAGGCTCCGGTCAGTTTCGTTGAGTATCCAGATTCCGATTATTACGTTGAGTGTTCAGGCTCCGGTCAGTTTCGTTGGGTATCCAGACTCCGGTTTTTACGGTGAGCGTTCAGGCTCCGGTCAGTTTCGTTGAGTATCCAAATTCTGGTTATTACGTTGTGCGTTCAGGCTCCGGTCAGTTTCGTTGGGTATCCAGACTCCGGTTTTTACGTTGAGCGTTCAGGCTCCGGTCATTTTCGTTGAGTATCCTGACTCCGGTTATTACGTTGAGGGTTCAGACTCCGGTCATTTTCGTTGAGTATCTAGACTCCTGTCATTACGTTGAACGTTCAGGCTCCGATCATTTTCGATGAATATCCATACTCCGGTCAATATGTTGAGCGATCAGGCTCCGGTCATTTTCGTTGAGTATTTAGACTCCGGTCATTACATTGAGCATTCAGGATCCATTCATTTTCGTTGAGTATCATAACTCCATTTATTACGTTGAGCGTTCAGGATCCGGTCAGTTTCGTTGAGTATCCAGACTCTAAATATTACATTGAGCGTTCAGGCTCCGGTCAGTTTCGTTGGGTATCCATACTCCGGTGATTATGTTGATCGTTCAGGCTCCGGTCATTTTCGTTGACTATCAGGACTCAGGTTATTACGTTGAGCGTTCAGGCACCGGTCAGTTTCGTTGAGTATCCAGATTCCGGTTATTACGTTGAGCGTTCAGGCTCCGGTCAGTTTCGTTGGGTATCCAGACTCCGGTTATTACGTTGAGCGTTCAGGCTCTGGTAAGTTTCGTTGGGTATCCAGACTCCGGTTATTACGTTGAGCGTTCAGTCTCCGGTCAGTTTCGTTGGGTATCAAGACTCTAGTTATTACGTTGAGCGTTCAGGCTCCGGTCATTTTCTTTGAGTATCCAGACTCCGGTTATTAAGTTGAGTATCAGGCTCCGATCATTTTCGTTGAGTATCCAGACTTCGATTATTACGTTAAGCGTTCAGGATTCGATCAGTTTCGTTGAGTATCCAGACTCCAAATATTACGTTGAGCGTTCAGGCTCCGGTCAGTTTCATTGGGTATCCAGACTCCGGTGATTACGTTGATCGTTCAGGCTCCGGTCATTTTCGTTGACTATCCAGACTCGGGTTATTACGTTAAGCGTTCAGGCTCCGGTCAGTTTCGTTGAGTATCCAGATTCCGATTATTACGTTGAGCGTTCAGGCTCTGGTCAGTTTCGTTGGGTATCCAGACTTCGGTTTTTACGTTGAGCGTTTAGGCTCCGGTCATTTTCGTTTAGTATCCAAACTCCGATTATTATGTTGAGCGTCAGGCTCCGATCATTTTCGTTGAGTATCCAGACTCCGATTATTATGTTGAGCATTCAGGCTCCGGTTATTTTCGTTGAGTATCCTGACTCTGGTTATTACGTTGAGGGTTCAGACTCCGGTCATTTTGGTTGAGTATCTAGACTCCTGTCATTACGTTGACCGTTCAGGCTCCGATCATTTTCGTTGAATATCCATACTCCGGTCAATATGTTGAGCGATCAGGCTCCGGTCATTTTCGTTGAATATCCAGACTCCGTTCATTACATTGAGCATTCAGGATCCAGTCATTTTTGTTGAGTATCATAACTCCATTTATTACTTTGAGCGTTCAGGATCCGGTCAGTTTCGTTGAGTATCCAGACTCCAAATATTATGTTGAGCGTTCAGGCTCCGGTCAGTTTCGTTGGGTATCCAGACTCTAGTGATTACGTTGATTGTTCAGGCTCCGGTGATTTTCGTTGACTATCCAGACTCGGGTTATTACATTGAGCGTTCAGGCTCCGGTCAGTTTCGTTGAGTATCCAGATTCCGGTTATTACGTTGAGCGTTCAGGCTCCGGTCAGTTTTGTTGGGTATCCAGACTCCAGTTATTACGTTGAGCGTTCAGGCTCCGGTAAGTTTCGTTGGGTATCCAGACTCCGGTTATTACGTTGAACGTTCAGGCTCCGGTCAGTTTCGTTGGGTTTCCAGACTCTAGTTATTACGTTGAGCGTTCAGACTCCGGTCATTTTCGTTGAGTATCCAAACTCCGGTTATTAAGTTGAGTGTCAGGCTCTGATCATTGTCGTTGAGTATCCAGACTCCCATTATTACGTTGAGCGTTCAAGATCCGATCAGTTTCGTTGAGTATCCAGACTCCAAATATTACGTTGAGCGTTCAGGCTCCGGTCAGTTTCATTGGGTATCCAGACTCCGGTGATTACGTTGATCGTTCAGGCTCCGGTCATTTTCGTTGACTATCCAAACTCGGGTTATTACGTTAAGCGTTCAGGCTCCGGTCAGTTTCGTTGAGTATCCAGATTCCGATTATTACGTTGAGTGTTCAGGCTCCGGTCAGTTTCGTTGGGTATCCAGACTCCGGTTTTTACGGTGAGCGTTCAGGCTCCGGTCAGTTTCGTTGAGTATCCAAATTCTGGTTATTACGTTGTGCGTTCAGGCTCCGGTCAGTTTCGTTGGGTATCCAGACTCCGGTTTTTACGTTGAGCGTTCAGGCTCCGGTCATTTTCGTTGAGTATCCTGACTCCGGTTATTACGTTGAGGGTTCAGACTCCGGTCATTTTCGTTGAGTATCTAGACTCCTGTCATTACGTTGAACGTTCAGGCTCCGATCATTTTCGATGAATATCCATACTCCGGTCAATATGTTGAGCGATCAGGCTCCGGTCATTTTCGTTGAGTATTTAGACTCCGGTCATTACATTGAGCATTCAGGATCCATTCATTTTCGTTGAGTATCATAACTCCATTTATTACGTTGAGCGTTCAGGATCCGGTCAGTTTCGTTGAGTATCCAGACTCTAAATATTACATTGAGCGTTCAGGCTCCGGTCAGTTTCGTTGGGTATCCATACTCCGGTGATTATGTTGATCGTTCAGGCTCCGGTCATTTTCGTTGACTATCAGGACTCAGGTTATTACGTTGAGCGTTCAGGCACCGGTCAGTTTCGTTGAGTATCCAGATTCCGGTTATTACGTTGAGCGTTCAGGCTCCGGTCAGTTTCGTTGGGTATCCAGACTCCGGTTATTACGTTGAGCGTTCAGGCTCTGGTAAGTTTCGTTGGGTATCCAGACTCCGGTTATTACGTTGAGCGTTCAGTCTCCGGTCAGTTTCGTTGGGTATCAAGACTCTAGTTATTACGTTGAGCGTTCAGGCTCCGGTCATTTTCTTTGAGTATCCAGACTCCGGTTATTAAGTTGAGTATCAGGCTCCGATCATTTTCGTTGAGTATCCAGACTTCGATTATTACGTTAAGCGTTCAGGATTCGATCAGTTTCGTTGAGTATCCAGACTCCAAATATTACGTTGAGCGTTCAGGCTCCGGTCAGTTTCATTGGGTATCCAGACTCCGGTGATTACGTTGATCGTTCAGGCTCCGGTCATTTTCGTTGACTATCCAGACTCGGGTTATTACGTTAAGCGTTCAGGCTCCGGTCAGTTTCGTTGAGTATCCAGATTCCGATTATTACGTTGAGCGTTCAGGCTCTGGTCAGTTTCGTTGGGTATCCAGACTTCGGTTTTTACGTTGAGCGTTTAGGCTCCGGTCATTTTCGTTTAGTATCCAAACTCCGATTATTATGTTGAGCGTCAGGCTCCGATCATTTTCGTTGAGTATCCAGACTCCGATTATTATGTTGAGCATTCAGGCTCCGGTTATTTTCGTTGAGTATCCTGACTCTGGTTATTACGTTGAGGGTTCAGACTCCGGTCATTTTGGTTGAGTATCTAGACTCCTGTCATTACGTTGACCGTTCAGGCTCCGATCATTTTCGTTGAATATCCATACTCCGGTCAATATGTTGAGCGATCAGGCTCCGGTCATTTTCGTTGAATATCCAGACTCCGTTCATTACATTGAGCATTCAGGATCCAGTCATTTTTGTTGAGTATCATAACTCCATTTATTACTTTGAGCGTTCAGGATCCGGTCAGTTTCGTTGAGTATCCAGACTCCAAATATTATGTTGAGCGTTCAGGCTCCGGTCAGTTTCGTTGGGTATCCAGACTCTAGTGATTACGTTGATTGTTCAGGCTCCGGTGATTTTCGTTGACTATCCAGACTCGGGTTATTACATTGAGCGTTCAGGCTCCGGTCAGTTTCGTTGAGTATCCAGATTCCGGTTATTACGTTGAGCGTTCAGGCTCCGGTCAGTTTTGTTGGGTATCCAGACTCCAGTTATTACGTTGAGCGTTCAGGCTCCGGTAAGTTTCGTTGGGTATCCAGACTCCGGTTATTACGTTGAACGTTCAGGCTCCGGTCAGTTTCGTTGGGTTTCCAGACTCTAGTTATTACGTTGAGCGTTCAGACTCCGGTCATTTTCGTTGAGTATCCAAACTCCGGTTATTAAGTTGAGTGTCAGGCTCTGATCATTGTCGTTGAGTATCCAGACTCCCATTATTACGTTGAGCGTTCAAGATCCGATCAGTTTCGTTGAGTATCCAGACTCCAAATATTACGTTGAGCGTTCAGGCTCCGGTCAGTTTCATTGGGTATCCAGACTCCGGTGATTACGTTGATCGTTCAGGCTCCGGTCATTTTCGTTGACTATCCAAACTCGGGTTATTACGTTAAGCGTTCAGGCTCCGGTCAGTTTCGTTGAGTATCCAGATTCCGATTATTACGTTGAGTGTTCAGGCTCCGGTCAGTTTCGTTGGGTATCCAGACTCCGGTTTTTACGGTGAGCGTTCAGGCTCCGGTCAGTTTCGTTGAGTATCCAAATTCTGGTTATTACGTTGTGCGTTCAGGCTCCGGTCAGTTTCGTTGGGTATCCAGACTCCGGTTTTTACGTTGAGCGTTTAGGCTCCGGTCATTTTCGTTGAGTATCCTGACTCCGGTTATTACGTTGAGGGTTCAGACTCCGGTCATTTTCGTTGAGTATCTAGACTCCTGTCATTACGTTGAACGTTCAGGCTCCGATCATTTTCGATGAATATCCATACTCCGGTCAATATGTTGAGCGATCAGGCTCCGGTCATTTTCGTTGAGTATTTAGACTCCGGTCATTACATTGAGCATTCAGGATCCAGTCATTTTCGTTGAGTATCATAACTCCATTTATTACGTTGAGCGTTCAGGATCCGGTCAGTTTCGTTGAGTATCCAGACTCCAAATATTACGTTGAGCGTTCAGGCTCCGGTCAGTTTCGTTGGGTATCCATACTCCGGTGATTATGTTGATCGTTCAGGCTCCGGTCATTTTCGTTGACTATCAGGACTCAGGTTATTACGTTGAGCGTTCAGGCACCGGTCAGTTTCGTTGAGTATCCAGATTCCAGTTATTACGTTGAGCGTTCAGGCTCCGGTCAGTTTCGTTGGGTATCCAGACTCCGGTTATTACGTTGAGCGTTCAGGCTCTGGTAAGTTTCGTTGGGTATCCAGACTCCGGTTATTACGTTGAGCGTTCAGTCTCCGGTTAGTTTCGTTGGGTATCCAGACTCTAGTTATTACGTTGAGCGTCCAGGCTCCGGTCATTTTCTTTGAGTATCCAGACTCCGGTTATTAAGTTGACTATCAGGCTCCGATCATTTTCGTTGAGTATCCAGACTTCGATTATTACGTTAAGCGTTCAGGATTCGATCAGTTTCGTTGAGTATCCAGACTCCAAATATTACATTGAGCGTTCAGGCTCCGGTCAGTTTCATTGGGTATCCAGACTCCGGTGATTACGTTGATCGTTCAGGCTCCGGTCATTTTCGTTGACTATCCAGACTCGGGTTATTACGTTAAGCGTTCAGGCTCCGGTCAGTTTCGTTTAGTATCCAGATTCCGATTATTACGTTGAGCGAAAAGGCTCTGGTCAGTTTCGTTGGGTATCCAGACTTCGGTTTTTACGTTGAACGTTTAGGCTCCGGTCATTTTTGTTTAGTATCCAAACTCCGATTATTATGTTGAGCGTCAGGCTCCGATCATTTTCGTTGAGTATCCAGACTCCGATTATTACGTTGAGCATTCAGGCTCCGGTTATTTTCGTTGAGTATGCTGACTCTGGTTATTACGTTGAGGGTTCAGACTCCGGTCATTTTGGTTGAGTATCTAGACTCCTGTCATTACGTTGACCGTTCAGGCTCCGATCATTTTCGTTGAATATCCATACTCCGGTCAATATGTTGAGCGATCAGGCTCCGGTCATTTTCGATGAATATCCAGACTCCGGTCATTACATTGAGCATTCAGGATCCAGTTATTTTTGTTGAGTATCATAACTCCATTTATTACTTTGAGCGTTCAGGATCCGGTCAGTTTCGTTGAGTATCCAGACTCCAAATATTATGTTGAGCGTTCAGGCTCCGGTCAGTTTCGTTGGGTATCTAGACTCTAGTGATTACGTTGATCGTTCAGGCTCCGGTCATTTTCGTTGACTATCCAGACTCGGGTTATTACATTGAGCGTTCAGGCTCCGGTCAGTTTCGTTGAGTATCCAGATTCCGGTTATTACGTTGAGCATTCAGGCTCCGGTCAGTTTTGTTGGGTATCCAGACTCCGGTTATTACGTTGAGCGTTCAGGCTCCGGTCAGTTTCGTTGGGTATCCAGACTCCGGTTATTACGTTGAACGTTCAGACTCTGGTCATTTTCGTTGAGTATCCAGACTCCGGTTATTATGTTGAGTGTCAGGCTCTGATCATTGTCGTTGAGTATCCAAACTCCCATTATTACGTTGAGCGTTCAGGATCCGATCAGTTTCGTTGAGTATCCAGACTCCAAATATTACGTTGAGCGTTCAGGCTCCGGTCAGTTTCATTGGGTATCCAGACTCCGGTGATTACGTTGATCGTTCAGGCTCCGGTCATTTTTGTTGACTATCCAAACTTGGGTTATTACGTTAAGCGTTCAGGCTCCGGTCAGTTTCATTGAGTATCCAGATTCCGATTATTACGTTGAGTGTTCAGGCTCCGGTCAGTTTCGTTGGGTATCCAGACTCCGGTTTTTACGTTGAGCGTTCAGGCTCCGGTCAGTTTCGTTGAGTATCCAAATTCTGGTTATTACGTTGAGCGTTCAGGCTCCGGTCAGTTTCGTTGGGTATCCAGACTCCGGTTATTACGTAGAGCGTTCAGGCTCTGGTAAGTTTTGTTGGGTATCCAGACTCCGGTTATTACGTTGAGCGTTCAGGCTCCGGTCAGTTTCGTTGGGTATCCAGACTCTAGTTATTACGTTGAGCGTTCAGGCTCCGGTCATTTTCGTTGAGTATCCAGACTCCGGTTATTAAGTTGAGTGTCAGGCTCCGATCATTTTCATTGAGTATCCAGATTCTGATTATTACGTTGAGCGTTCAGGCTCCGGTCAGTTTCGTTGGGTATCCAGACTCCGGTTTTTACGTTGAGCGTTCAGGCTCCGGTCATTTTCGTTGAGTATCCTGACTCCGGTTATAACGTTGAGGGTTCAGACTCCGGTCATTTTCGTTGAGTATCTAGACTCCTGTCATTACGTTGAACGTTCAGGCTCCGATCATTTTCGTTGAATATCCATACTCCGGTCAATATGTTGAGCGGTCAGGCTCCGGTCATTTTCGTTGAGTATTCAGACTCCGGTCATTACATTGAGCATTCAGGATCCAGTCATTTTCGTTGAGTATCATAACTCCATTTATTACGTTGAGCGTTCAGGCTCCGAACAGTTTTGTTGGGTATCCAGACTCCGATTATTACGTTGAGCGTTCAGGCTCCGGTAAGTTTCGTTGGGTATCCAGACTCCGGTTATTACGTTGAGCGTTCAGGCTCCGGTCAGTTTCGTTGGGTATCCAGACTCTAGTTATTACGTTGAACGTTCAGGCTCTGGTCATTTTCGTTGAGTATCCAGACTCCGGTTATTAAGTTGAGTGTCAGGATCTGATGTATTTCGTTGAGTATCCAGACTCTGATTATTACGTTGAGCGTTCAGGATCCGATCAGTTTCGTTGAGTATCCAGACTCCAAATATTACATTGAGCGTTCAGGCTACGGTCAGTTTCATTGGGTATCCAGACTCCGGTGATTACGTTGATCGCTCAGGCTCCGGTCATTTTCGTTGACTATCCAGACTCAGGTTATTACATTAAGCGTTTAGGCTCCGGTCAGTTTCGTTGAGTATCCAGATTCCGATTATTACGTTGAGCGTTCAGGCTCCGGTCAGTTTCGTTGGGTATCCAGACTCCGGTTTTTACGTTGAGCGTTCAGGCTCCGGTCAGTTTCGTTGAGTATCCAAATTTCGGTTATTACGTTGAGCGTTCAGGCTCTGGTCAGTTTCGTTGGGTATCCAGACTCCGGTTATTACGTTGAGCGTTCAGGCTCCGGTATGTTTTGTTGGGTATCCAGACTCCGGTTATTACGTTGAGCGTTCAGGCTCCGGTCAGTTTCGTTGGGTATCCAGACTCTAGTTATTACGTTGGGCGTTCAGGATCTGGTCATTTTCGTTGAGTATCCAGACTCCGGTTATTAAGTTGAGTGTCAGGCTCCGATCATTTTCGTTGAGTATCCAGACTTCGATTATTATGTTGAGCGTTCAGGATCCGATCAGTTTCGTTGAGTATCTAGACTCCAAATATTACGTTGAGCGTTCAGGCTCCTGTCAGTTTCATTGGGTATCCAGACTCTGGTGATTACGTAGATCATTCAGGCTCCGGTCATTTTCGTTGACTATCCAGACTCGGGTTATTACGTTGAGCGTTCAGGCTCCGGTCAATTTCGTTGGGTATCCAGACTCCGGTTTTTACGTTGAGCGTTTAGGCTCCGGTCATTTTCGTTGAGTATCCAGACTCCGGTTATTAAGTTGAGCGTCAGGCTCGTATCATTTTCGTTGAGTATCCATACTCCGATTATTACGCTGAGCGTTCAGGCTCCGGTTATTTTCGTTGAGTATCCTGACTCCGGTTATTACGTTGAGGGTTCAGACTCCGGTCATTTTCGTTGAGTATCTAGACTCTTGTCATTACGTTGAACGTTCAGGCTCCGATCATTTTCGTTGAATATCTATACTCGGTCAATATGTTGAGCGATCAGGCTCCGGTCATTTTCGTTGAGTATCCTGACTCCGGTCATTACATTGAGCATTCAGGATCCAGTCATTTTCGTTAGGTATCATAACTCCATTTATTACGTTGAGCGTTCAGGATCCGGTCAGTTTCGTTGAGTATCCAGACTCCAAATATTACGTTGAGCGTTCAGGCTCCGGTCAGTTTCGTTGGGTATCCAGACTCCAGTGATTACGTTGATCGTTCAGGCTCCGGTCATTTTCGTTGACTATCCCGACTCGGGTTATTACGTTGAGCGTTCAGGCTCCGGTCAGTTGCATTGAGTATCTAGATTCCGGTTATTACGTTGAGCATTCAGGCTCCGGTCAGTTTTGTTGGGTATCCAAACTCCAGTTATTACGTTGAGCGTTCAGGCTCCGGTAAGTTTCGTTGGGTATCCAGACTCCGGTTATTACATTGAGCGTTCAGGCTCCGGTAAGTTTCGTTGGGTATCCAGACTCTAGTTATTACGTTGAGCGTTCAGGCTCCGGTCATTTTAGTTGAGTATCTAGACTCCGGTTATTAAGTTGAGTGTCAGGCTCTGATCATTTTCGTTAAGTATCCAGACTCCGATTATTACGTTGAGCGTTCAGGATCCGATCAGTTTCGTTGAGTATCCAGACTCCGGTTTTTACGTTGAGCGTTGAGGCTCCGGTCAGTTTCATTGAGTATCAAAATTCCGATTATTACGTTGAGCGTTCAGGCTCCGGTCAGTTTCGTTGGGTATCCAGACTCCGGTTATTACGTTGAGTGTTCAGGCACCGGTAAGTTTTGTTGGGTATCCAGACTCCGGTTATTACGTTGAGCGTTCAGGCTCCGGTCAGTTTCGTTGGGTATCCAGACTCTAGTTATTACGTTGAGCGTTCAGGCTCCGGTCATTTCCATTGAGTATCCAGACTCCGGTCATTACATTGAGCGTTCAGGATCCATTCATTTTTGTTGAGTATCATAACTCCATTTATTACGTTGAGCGTTCAGGATCCGATCAGTTTCGTTGGGTATCCAGACTCCGAAGATTACGTTGATCGTTCAGGCTCCGGTCATTTTCGTTTAGTATCCAGACTCCGGTTATTAAGTTGAGCGTCAGGCTCCGATCATTTTCGTTGAGTATCCAGACTCTGATTATTACGTTGAGCGTTCAGGCTCCGGTTATTTTCGTTGAGTATCCTGACTCCGGTTATTACATTGAGGGTTCAGACTCCGGTCATTTTCGTTGAGTATCTAGACTCCTGTCACTATGTTGAAAGTTCAGGCTCCGATCATTTTCGTTGAATATCCATACTCCGGTCAATATATTGAGCGATCAGGCTCCGGTCATTTTCGTTAAGTATCCAGACTCCGGTTATTACATTGAGCATTCAGGATCCAATCATTTTCGTTGAGTATCATAACTCCATTTATTACGTTGAGCGTTTAGGATCCAGTCAGTTTCGTTGAGTATCCAGACTCCAAATATTAAGTTGAGCGTTCAGGCTCCGGTCAGTTTCGTTGGGTATCCAGACTCCGAAGATTACGTTGATCGTTCAGGCTCCGGTCATTTTCGTTGACTATACAGACTCGGGTTATTACGTTGAGTGTTCAGGCTCCGGTCAGTTTCGTTGAGTATTCAGATTCCGGTTATTACGTTGAGCGTTCAGCCTTCGGTCAGTTTTGTTGGGTATCCAGACTCCGGTTATTACGTTGAGCGTTCAGGCTCCGGTAAGTTTCGTTGGGTATCCAGACACCGATTATTATGTTGAGCGTTCAGGCTCCGGTCAGTTTCGTTGGGTATCCAGACTCTAGTTATTACTTTGAGCGTTCAGGCTCCGGTCATTTTCGTTGAGTATCCAGACTCCGGTTATTAAGTTGAGTGTCAGGCTCCGATCATTTTCATTGAGTATCCAGACTCCGATTATTACGTTGAGCGTTCAGTATCCGATCAGTTTCGTTGAGTATCCAGACTCCAAATATTACGTTGAGCATTCAGGCTCTCGTCAGTTTCATTAGGTATCCAGACTCCGGTCATTTTCGTTGACTATCCAGACTCGGGTTATTACGTTGAGCGTTCAGGCTCCGGTCAATTTCGTTGAGTATCCAGATTCCGATTATTACATTGAGCGTTCAGGCTCCTGTCAGTTTCGTTGGGTATCCAGATTCCAATTATTACTTTGAGCGTTCAGGCTCCGGTCAGTTTCGTTGGGTATCCAGACTCCGGTTTTTACGTTGAGCGTTCAGGCTCCGGTCATTTTCGTTGAGTATCCAGACTCCGGTTATTAAGTTGAGCGTCAGGCTCCGATCATTTTTGTTGAGTATCCAGACTCCGATTATTACGTTGAGCGTTCAGGCTCCGGTTATTTTCGTTGAGTATCCTGACTCCGGTTATTACTTTGAGGGTTCAGACTCCGGTCATTTTCGTTGAGTATCTAGACTCCTGCCATTACGTTGAACGTTCAGGCTCCGATCATTTTCGTTGAATATCCATACTCCGGTCAATATGTTGTGCGATCAGGCTCCGGTCATTTTTGTTGAGTATCCAGACTCCGGTCATTACATTGAGCGTTTAGGATCCAGTCATTTTCGTTGAGTATCATAACTCCATTTATTACGTTGAGCGTTCAGGATCCGGTCAGTTTCGTTTAGTATCCAGACTCCAAATATTACGTTGAGTGTTCAGGCTCCGGTCATTTTCGTTGAGTATCCAGATTCCGATTATTACGTTGAGCGTTCAGGCTCCGGTCAGTTTCCTTGGGTATCCAGACTCCGGTTTTTACGTTGAGCGTTGAGGCTCCGGTCAGTTTCATTGAGTATCAAAATTCCGGTTATTACGTTGAGGGTTCAGACTCCGGTCATTTTCGTTGAGTATCTAGACTCCTGTCATTACGTTGAACGTTCAGGCTCCGATCATTTTCGTTGAATATCCATACTCCGGTCAATATGTTGAGCGATCAGGCTCCGGTCATTTTCGTTAGGTATCCAGACTCCGGTCATTACATTGAGCATTCAGGATCCAGTCATTTTCGTTGAGTATCATAACCCCATTTATTACGTTGAGCGTTCAGGATCCGATCAGTTTGTTGAGTATCCAGACTCCAAATATTACGTTGAGCGTTCAGGCTCCGGTCCGTTTCGTTGGGTATCCAGACTCCGAAGATTACGTTGATCGTTCAGGCTCCGGTCATTTTCGTTTAGTATCCAGACTCCGGTTATTAAGTTGAGCGTCAGGCTCCGATCATTTTCGTTGAGTATCCAGACTCTGATTATTACGTTGAGCGTCAGGCTCCGGTTATTTTCGTTGAGTATCCTGACTCCGGTTATTACATTGAGGGTTCAGACTCCGGTCATTTCCGTTGAGTATCTAGACTCCTGTCATTACGTTGAACATTCAGGCTCCGATCATTTTCGTTGAATATCCATACTCCGGTCAATATGTTGAGCGATCAGGCTCCGGTCATTTTCGTTAGGTATCCAGACTCCGGTCATTACATTGAGCATTCAGGATCCAATCATTTTCGTTGAGTATCATAACTCCATTTATTACGTTGAGCGTTTAGGATCCGATCAGTTTCGTTGAGTATCCAGACTCCAAATATTAAGTTGAGCGTTTAGCCTCCGGTCAGTTTCGTTGGGTATCCAGACTCCGAAGATTACGTTGATCGTTCAGGCTCCGGTCATTTTCGTTGACTATACAGACTCGGGTTATTAAGTTGAGTGTTCAGGCTCCGGTCAGTTTCGTTGAGTATTCAGATTCCGGTTATTACGTTGAGCGTTCAGCCTCCGGTCAGTTTTGTTGGGTATCCAAACTCCGGTTATTACGTTGAGCGTTCAGGCTCCGGTAAGTTTCGTTGGGTATCCAGACACCGATTATTATGTTGAGCGTTCAGGCTCCGGTCAGTTTCGTTGGGTATCCAGACTCTAGTTATTACTTTGAGCGTTCAGGCTCCGGTCATTTTCGTTGAGTATCCAGACTCCGGTTATTAAGTTGAGTGTCAGGCTCCGATCATTTTCGTTGAGTATCCAGACTCCGATTATTACGTTGAGTGTTCAGGATCCGATCAGTTTCGTTGAGTATCCAGACTCCGGTCATTACATTGAGCGTTCAGGATCCATTCATTTTTGTTGAGTATCATAACTCCATTTATTACGTTGAGCGTTCAGGATCTGATCAGTTTCGTTGAGTATCTAGACTCCAAATATTACGTTGAGCGTTCAGGCTCCGGTCAGTTTCATTGGGTATCCAGACTCCGTTGATTACGTTGATCGTTCAGGCTCCGGTCATTTTCGTTGACTATCCAGATTCGGGTTATTACGTTAAGTGTTCAGGCTCCGGTCATTTTCGTTGAGTATCCAGATTCTGATTATTACGTTGAGCGTTCAGGATCCAGTCAGTTTCGTTGGGTATCCAGACTCCGGTTTTTACGTTGAGCGTTCTGGCTCCGGTCATTTTCGTTGAGTATCCAGACTCCGGTTATTAAGTTAAGCATCAGGCTCCGATCATTTTCATTGAGTATCCAGACTCCGATTATTACGTTGAGCGTTCAGGCTCCGGTTATTTTCGTTGAGTATCCTGACTCCGGTTATTACGTTTAGGGTTCAGACTCCGGTCATTCTCGTTGAATATCTAGACTCCTGTCTTTACGTTGAACGTTCAGGCTCCGATCATTTTCGTTGAATATCCATACTCCGGTCAATATGTTGAGCGATCAGGCTCCGGTCATTTTCGTTGAGTATCATAACTCCATTTATTACGTTGAGCGTTCAGGATCCGGTCAGTTTCGTTGAGTATCCAGACTCCAAATATTACGTTGAGCGTTCAGGCTCCGGCCAGTTTCGTTGGGTATCCATACTCCGGTGATTACGTTGATCGTTCAGGCTCCGGTCATTTTTGTTGACTATCAGGACTCGGGTTATTACGTTGAGCGTTCAGGCTCCGGTCAGTTTCGTTGAGTATCCAGATTCCGGTTATTACGTTGAGCGTTCAGGCTCCGATCAGTTTCGTTGGGTATCCAGACTCCGGTTATTACGTTGAGCATTCAGGCTCCGGTCAGTTTCGTTGGGTATCCCGACTCTAGTTATTACGTTGAGCGTTCAGGCTCCGGTCATTTTCGTTGAGTATCCAGACTCCGGTTATTAAGTTGAGTGTCAGGCTCCGATCATTTTCGTTGAGTTTCCAGACTTCGATTATTATCTTGAGCGTTCAGGATCCAATCAGTTTGGTTGAGTATCCAAACTCCAAATATTACGTTGAGCGTTCAGGCTCCGGTCAGTTTCATTGGGTATCCAGACTCCGGTGATTACGTTGATCGTTCAGGCTCCGGTCATTTTCGTTGACTATCCAGACTCGGGTTATTACGTTAAGCGTTCAGGCTCCGGTCAGTTTCGTTGAGTATCCAGATTCCGATTATTACGTTGAGCATTCAGGCTCCGGTCAGTTTCGTTGGGTATACAGACTCCGGTTTTTACGTTGAGCGTTCAGGCTCCGGTCATTTTCGTTTAGTATCCAGACTCCGGTTATTAAGTTGAGCGTCAGGCTCCGATCATTTTCGTTGAGTATCCAGACTCCGATTATTACGTTGAGTGTTCAGGCTCCGGTTATTTTCGTTGAGTATCCTGACTCCAGTTATTACGTTGAGGGTTCAGACTCCGGTCATTTTCGTTGAGTATCTAGACTCTTGTCATTACGTTGAACGTTCAAGCTCCGATCATTTTCGTTGAATATCCATACTCCGGTCAATATGTTGAGCGATCAGGCTCCGGTCATTTTCGTTAGGTATCCAGACTCCGGTCATTACATTGAGCATTCAGGATCCAATCATTTTCGTTGAGTATCATAACTCCATTTATTACGTTGAGCGTTCAGGATCCGATCAGTTTTGTTGAGTATCCAGACTCCAAATATTACGATGAGTGTTCAGGATCCGGTCAGTTTCGTTGAGTATCCAGACTCCAAATATTACGTTGAGCGTTCAGGCTCCGGCCAGTTTCGTTGGGTATCCATACTCCGGTGATTACGTTGATCGTTCAGGCTCCGGTCATTTTTGTTGACTATCAGGACTCGGGTTATTACGTTGAGCGTTCAGGCTCCGGTCAGTTTCGTTGAGTATCCAGATTCCGGTTATTACGTTGAGCGTTCAGGCTCCGATCAGTTTCGTTGGGTATCCAGACTCCGGTTATTACGTTGAGCATTCAGGCTCCGGTCAGTTTCGTTGGGTATCCAGACTCTAGTTATTACGTTGAGCGTTCAGGCTCCGGTCATTTTCGTTGAGTATCCAGACTCCGGTTATTAAGTTGAGTGTCAGGCTCCGATCATTTTCGTTGAGTTTCCAGACTTCGATTATTATCTTGAGCGTTCAGGATCCAATCAGTTTTGTTGAGTATCCAAACTCCAAATATTACGTTGAGCGTTCAGGCTCCGGTCAGTTTCATTGGGTATCCAGACTCCGGTGATTACGTTGATCGTTCAGGCTCCGGTCATTTTCGTTGACTATCCAGACTCGGGTTATTACGTTAAGCGTTCAGGCTCCGGTCAGTTTCGTTGAGTATCCAGATTCCGATTATTACGTTGAGCATTCAGGCTCCGGTCAGTTTCGTTGGGTATACAGACTCCGGTTTTTACGTTGAGCGTTCAGGCTCCGGTCATTTTCGTTTAGTATCCAGACTCCGGTTATTAAGTTGAGCGTCAGGCTCCGATCATTTTCGTTGAGTATCCAGACTCCGATTATTACGTTGAGCGTTCAGGCTCCGGTTATTTTCGTTGAGTATCCTGACTCCAGTTATTACGTTGAGGGTTCAGACTCCGGTCATTTTCGTTGAGTATCTAGACTCCTGTCATTACGTTGAACGTTCAGGCTCCGATCATTTTCGTTGAATATCCATACTCCGGTCAATATGTTGAGCGATCAGGCTCCGGTCATTTTCGTTAGGTATCCAGACTCCGGTCATTACATTGAGCATTCAGGATCCAATCATTTTCGTTGAGTATCATAACTCCATTTATTACGTTGAGCGTTCATGATCCGATCAGTTTTGTTGAGTATCCAGACTCCAAATATTACGATGAGTGTTCAGGCTCCGGTCAGTTTCGTTGAGTATCCAGACTCCGATTATTACGTTGAGCGTTCAGGCTCCGGTTATTTTCGTTGAGTATCCTGACTCCGGTTATTACGTTGAGGGTTCAGACTCCGGTCATTTTCGTTGAGTATCTAGACTCCTGTCATTACGTTGAACGTTCAGGCTCCGATCATTTTCGTTGAATATCCATACTCCGGTCAATATGTTGAGCGATCAGGCTCCGGTCATTTTCGTTAGGTATCCAGACTCCGGTCATTACATTGATCATTCAGGATCCAGTCATTTTCGTTGAGTATCATAACCCCATTTATTACGTTGAGCGTTCAGGATCCGATCAGTTTTGTTGAGTATCCAGACTCCAAATATTACGTTGAGCATTCAGGCTCCGATCCGTTTCGTTGGGTATCCAGACTCCGAAGATTACGTTGATCGTTCAGGCTCCGGTCATTTTCGTTTAGTATCCAGACTCCGGTTATTAAGTTGAGCGTCAGGCTCCGATCATTTTCGTTGAGTATCCAGACTCTGATTATTACGTTGAGCGTTCAGGCTCCGGTTATTTTCGTTGAGTATCCTGACTCCGGTTATTACATTGAGGGTTCAGACTCCGGTCATTTTCGTTGAGTATCTAGACTCCTGTCATTACGTTGAACGTTCAGGCTCCGATCATTTTCGTTGAATATCCATACTCCGGTCAATATGTTGAGCGATCAGGCTCCGGTCATTTTCGTTAGGTATCCAGACTCCGGTCATTACATTGAGCATTCAGGATCCAATCATTTTCGTTGAGTATCATAACTCCATTTATTACGTTGAGCGTTTAGGATCCAGTCAGTTTCGTTGAGTATCCAGACTCCAAATATTAAGTTGAGCGTTTAGGCTCCGGTCAGTTTCGTTGGGTATCCAGACTCTGAAGATTACGTTGATCGTTCAGGCTCCGGTCATTTTCGTTGACTATACAGACTCGGGTTATTAAGTTGAGTGTTCAGGCTCCGGTCAGTTTCGTTGAGTATTCAGATTCTGGTTATTACGTTGAGCGTTCAGCCTCCGGTCAGTTTTGTTGGGTATCCAAACTCCGGTTATTACGTTGAGCGTTCAGGCTCCGGTAACTTTCGTTGGGTTTCCAGACACCGATTATTATGTTGAGCGTTCAGGCTCCGGTCAGTTTCGTTGGGTATCCAGACTCTAGTTATTACTTTGAGCGTTCAGGCTCCGGTCATTTTCGTTGAGTATCCAGACTCCGGTTATTAAGTTGAGTGTCAAGCTCCGATCATTTTCGTTGAGTATCCAGACTCCGATTATTACATTGAGTGTTCAGGATCCGATCAGTTTCGTTGAGTATCCAGACTCCAAATATTACGTTGAGCATTCAGGCTCCCGTCAGTTTCATTAGGTGTCCAGACTCCGGTGATTACGTTGATCGTTCAGGCTCCGGTCATTTTCGTTGACTATCCAGACTCGGGTTATTACGTTGAGCGTTTAGGCTTCGGTTAGTTTCGTTGAGTATCCAGATTCCGATTATTACATTGAGCGTTCAGGCTCCTGTCAGTTTCGTTGGGTATCCAGATTCCAATTATTACGTTGAGCTTTCAGGCTCCGGTCAGTTTCGTTGGGTATCCAGACTCCGGTTTTTACGTTGAGCGTTCAGGCTCCGGTCATTTTCGTTGAGTATCTAGACGCCGGTTATTAAGTTGAGCGTCAGGCTCCGATCATTTTTGTTGAGTATCCAGACTCCGATTATTACGTTGAGCGTTCAGGCTCCGGTTATTTTCATTGAGTATCCTGACTCCGGTTATTACTTTGAGGGTTCAGACTCCGGTCATTTTCGTTGAGTATCTAGACTCCTGCCATTACGTTGAACGTTCAGGCTCCGATCATTTTCGTTGAATATCCATACTCCGGTCAATATGTTGAGCGATCAGGCTCCGGTCATTTTTGTTGAGTATCCAGACTCCGGTCATTACATTGAGCGTTTAGGATCCAGTCATTTTCGTTGAGTATCATAACTTCATTTATTACGTTGAGCGTTCAGGATCCGGTCAGTTTCGTTTAGTATCCAGACTCCAAATATTACGTTGAGCTTTCAGGCTCCGGTCAGTTTCGTTGGGTATCCAGACTACGGTGATTACGTTGATCGTTCAGGCTCCAGTCATTTTCGTTGACTATCCAGACTCGGGTTATTACGTTGAGCGTTCAGGCTCCGATCAGTTTCATTGAGTATCCAGATTCCGGTTATTACATTGAGCGTTCAGGCTCTGGTCAGTTTCGTTGGGTATCCAGACTCCGGTTATTACAATGAGCGTTCAGGCTCCGGTAAGTTTCGTTGGGTATCCAGACTCTGGTTATTACGTTGAGCGTTTAGGCTCCGGTCAGTTTCGTTGGGTATCCAGACTCTAGTTATTACGTTGAGCGTTCGGGCTCCGGTCATTTTCGTTGAGTATCCAGACTCCGGTTCTTAAGTTGAGTGTCAGGCTCCGATCATTTTCGTTGAGTATCCAGACTCTGATTATTACGTTGAGCGTTCAGGATCCGATCAGTTTCGTTGAGTATCCAGACTCCAAATATTACGTTGAGCGTTCAAGCTCCGGTCAGTTTCATTGGGTATCCAGACTCCGGTGATTACGTTGATCATTCAGGCTCCGGTCATTTTCGTTGACTATCCAGACTCGGGTTATTACGTTAAGCGTTCTGGCTCCGGTCAGTTTCGTTAAGTATCCAGAGTCCGATTATTACGTTGAGCGTTCAGGCTCCGGTCAGTTTCGTTGGGTATCCAGACTCCGGTTTTTACGTTGAGCGTTCAGGCTCCGGTCAGTTTCGTTGAGTATCCAGATTCCGGTTATTACGTTGAGCGTTCAGGCTCCGGTCAGTTTCGTTGGGTATCCAGACTCCGGTTATTACGTTGAGCGTTCAGGCTTCGGTAAGCTTCGTTGGGTATCCAGACTCCGGTTATTACGTTGAGCGTTCGGGCTCCGGTCAGTTTCGTTGGGTATCCAGACTCTAGTTATTACGTTGAGTATTCAGGCTCCGATCATTTTCGTTGAGTATTCTAACATCGATTATTACGTTGAGCGTTCAGGATCCGATCAGTTTCGTTGATTATCCAGACTCCAAATATTACGTTGAGCGTTCAGGCTCTGGTCAATTTCATTGGGTATGCAGACTCCGGTGATTACGTTGATCGTTCAGGCTCCGGTAATTTTCGTTGACTATCCAGACTCGGGTTATTACGTTAAGCGTTCAGGCTCCGGTCAGTTTCGTTGAGTATCCAGATTCCGATTATTTTGTTGAGCGTTCAGGCTCCGGTCAGTTTCGTTGGGTATCCAGACTCCGGTTTTTACGTTGAGCGTTCAGGCTCCGGTAATTTTCGTTGAGTATCCAGACTCCGGTTATTAAGTTGAGCGTCAGGCTCCGATCATTTTTGTTGAGTATCCAGACTCCGATTATTACGTTGAGCGTTCAGGCTTCGGTTATTTTCGTTGAGTATCCTGACTCCGGTTATTACTTTGAGGGTTCAGACTCCGGTCATTTTCGTTGAGTATCTAGACTCCTGTCATTACGTTGAACGTTCAGGCTCCGATCATTTTCGTTGAATATCCATACTCCGATCAATATGTTGAGCAATCAGGCTCCGGTCATTTTCGTTCAGTATCCAGACTCCGGTCATTACGTTGAGCGTTTAGGATCCAGTCATTTTCGTTGAGTATCATAACTTCATTTATTACGTTGAGCGTTCAGGATCCGGTCAGTTTCGTTGAGTATCCAGACTCCAAATATTACGTTGAGCGTTCAGGCTCCGGTCAGTTTCGTTGGGTATCCAGACTCCGGTGATTACGTTGATCGTTCAGGCGTCGGTCATTTTCGTTGACTACCCAGACTCGGGTTATTACGTTGAGCGTTCAGGCTCCGGTCAGTTTCGTTGAGTATCCAGATTCCAGTTATTACATTGAGCGTTCAGGCTCCGGTCAGTTTCGTTGGGTATCCAGACTCCGGTTATTACGTTGAGCGTTCAGGCTCCAGTAAGTTTAGTTGGGTATCCAGACTCCGGTTATTACGTTGAGCGTTCAGGCTCCGGTCAGTTTCGTTGGGTATCCAGACTCTAGTTATTACGTTGAGCGTTCGGGCTCCGATCATTTTCGTTGAGTATCCAGACTCTGGTTATTAAGTTGAGTGTCAGGTTCCGATCATTTTCGTTGAGTATCCAGACTTCGATTATGATGTTGAGCGTTCAGGATCCGATCAGTTTCGTTGAGTATCCAGATTCCGGTTATTACATTGAGCGTTCAGGCTCTGGTCAGTTTCGTTGGGTATCCAGACTCCGGTTATTACAATGAGCGTTCAGGCTCCGGTAAGTTTCGTTGGGTATCCAGACTCCGGTTATTACGTCGAGCGTTTAGGCTCCGGTCAGTTTCGTTGGGTATCCAGACTCTAGTTATTACGTTGAGCGTTCGGGCTCCGGTCATTTTTGTTGAGTATCCAGACTCCGGTTCTTAAGTTGAGTGTCAGGCTCCGATCATTTTCGTTGAGTATCCAGACTCTGATTATTACGTTGAGCGTTTAGGATCCGATCAGTTTCGTTGAGTATCCAGACTCCAAATATTACGTTGAGCGTTCAGGCTCCGGTCAGTTTCATTGGGTATCCAGACTCCGGTGATTACGTTGATCGTTCAGGCTCCGGTCATTTTCGTTGACTATCCAGACTCGGGTTATTACGTTAAGCGTTCTGGCTCCGGTCAGTTTCGTTGAGTATCCAGAGTCCGATTATTACGTTGAGCGTTCAGGCTCCGGTCAGTTTCGTTGGGTATCCAGACTCCGGTTTTTACGTTGAGCGTTCAGGCTCCGGTCAGTTTCGTTGAGTATCCAGATTCCGGTTATTACGTTGAGCGTTCAGGCTTCGGTCAGTTTCGTTGGGTATCCAGACTCCGGTTATTACGTTGAGCGTTCAGGCTCCGGTCAGTTTCGTTGCGTATCCAGACTCCGGTTTTTACGTTGAGCGTTCAGGCTTCGGTTATTTTCGTTGAGTATCCTGACTCCGGTTATTACTTTGAGGGTTCAGACTCCGGTCATTTTCGTTGAGTATCTAGACTCCTGTCATTACGTTGAACGTTCAGGCTCCGATCATTTTCGTTGAATATCCATACTCCGGTCAATATGTTGAGCGATCAGGCTCCGGTCATTTTCGTTGAGTATCCAGACTCCGGTCATTACGTTGAGCGTTTAGGATCCAGTCATTTTCGTTGAGTATCATAACTTCATTTATTACGTTGAGCGTTCAGGATCCGGTCAGTTTCGTTGAGTATCCAGACTCCAAATATTACGTTGAGCGTTCAGGCTCCGGTCAGTTTCGTTGGGTATCCAGACTCCGGTGATTACGTTGATCGTTCAGGCTCCGGTCATTTTCGTTGACTACCCAGACTCGGGTTATTACGTTGAGCGTTCAGGCTCCGGCCAGTTTCGTTGAGTATCCAGATTCCGGTTATTACATTGAGCGTTCAGGCTCCGGTCAGTTTCGTTGGGTATCCAGACTCCGGTTATTACGTTGAGCGTTCAGGCTCCGGTAAGTTTCGTTGGGTATCCAGACTCCGGTTATTACGTTGAGCGTTCAGGCTCCGGTCAGTTTCGTTGGGTATCCAGATTCCGGTTTTTACGTTGAGCGTTCAGGCTCCAGTCATTTTCGTTGAGTATCCAGACTCCGGTTATTAAGTTGAGCGTCAGGCTCCGATCATTTTTGTTGAGTATCCAGACTCCGATTATTACGTTGAGCGTTCAGGCTTCGGTTATTTTCGTTGAGTATCCTGACTCCGGTTATTACTTTGAGGGTTCAGACTCCGGTCATTTTCGTTGAGTATCTAGACTCCTGTCATTACGTTGAACGTTCATGCTCCTATCATTTTCGTTGAATATCCATACTCCGGTCAATATGTTGAGCGATCAGGCTCCGGTCATTTTCGTTGAGTATCCAGACTCCGGTCATTACGTTGAGCGTTTAGGATCCAGTCATTTTCGTTGAGTATCATAACTTCATTTATTACGTTGAGCGTTCAGGATCCGGTCAGTTTCGTTGAGTATCCAGACTCCAAATATTACGTTGAGCGTTCAGGCTCCGGTCAGTTTCGTTGGGTATCCAGACTCCGGTGATTACGTTGATCGTTCAGGCTCCGATCATTTTCGTTGACTACCCAGACTCGGGTTATTACGTTGAGCGTTCAGGCTCCGGTCAGTTTTGTTGAGTATCCAGATTCCGGTTATTACATTGAGCGTTCAGGCTCCGGTCAGTTTCGTTGGGTATCCAGACTCCGGTTATTACGTTGAGCGTTCAGTCTCCGGTAAGTTTTGTTGGGTATCCAGACTCCGGTTATTACGTTGAGCGTTCAGGCTCCGGTCAGTTTCGTTGGGTATCCAGACTCTAGTTATTACGTTGAGCGTTCGGGCTCCGGTCATTTTCGTTGAGTATCCAGACTCCGGTTATTAAGTTGAGTGTCAGGCTCCGATCATTTTCGTTGATTATCCAGACTTCGATTATGACGTTGAGCGTTCAGGATCCGATCAGTTTCGTTGAGTATCCAGACTCCAAATATTACCTTGAGCGTTCAGGCTCCGGTCAGTTTCATTGGGTATCCAGACTCCGGTGATTACATTGATCGTTCAGGCTCCGGTCATTTTCGTTGACTATCCAGACTCGGGTTATTACGTTAAGTGTTCAGGCTCCGGTCATTTTCGTTGAGTATCCAGATTCCGATTATTACGTTGAGCGTTCAAGCTCCGGTCAGTTTTGTTGGGTATCCAGACTCTGGTTTTTTACGTTGAGCGTTCAGGCTCCGGTCATTTTCGTTGAGTATCCAGACACCGGTTATTAAGTTGAGCGTCAGGCTCCGATCATTTTCGTTGAGTATCCAGACTCCGATTATTACGTTGAGCGTTCAGGCAACGGTTATTTTAGTTGAGTATCCTGACTCCGGTTATTACATTGAGGGTTCAGACTCCGGTCATTTTCGTTGAGTATCTAGACTCCTGTCATTACATTGAACGTTCAGGCTCCGATCATTTTCGTTGAATATCCATACTCCGGTCAATACGTTAAGCGATCAGGCTCCGGTCATTTTCGTTGAGTATCCAGACTTCGGTCATTACATTGAGCGTTCAGGATCCAGTCATTTTCGTTGAGTATCATAACTTCATTTATTACGTTGAGCGTTCAGGATCCGGTGAGTTTCGTTGAGTATCCAGACTCCAAATATTACGTTGAGCGTTCAGGCTCCGGTCAGTTTCGTTGGGTATCCAGACTCCGGTGATTACGTTGATCATTCAGGCTCCGGTCATTTTCGTTGACTATCCAGACTCGAGTTATTACGTTGAGCGTTCAGGCTCCGCTCAGTTTCATTGAGTATCCAGATTCTGGTTATTACGTTCAGCGTTCAGGCTCCGGTCAGTTTCGTTGGGTATCCAGACTCCGGTTATTACGTTGAGCGTTCAGGCTCCGGTAAGTTTCGTTGGGTATCCAGACTCCAGTTATTACGTTGAGTGTTCACGCTCCGGTCAGTTTCGTTGGGTATCCAGACTCTAGTTATTACGTTGAGCGTTCAGGCTCCGGTCATTTTCGTTGACTATCAAGACTCGGGTTATTACGTTAAGTGTTCATGATCCGGTAAGTTTTGTTGAGTATCCAGATTCCGATTATTACGTTGAAAGTTCAGGCTCCGGTCAGTTTCGTTTGGTATCCAGACTCCGGTTTTTACGTTGAGCGTTCAGGCTCCTGTCAGTTTCGTTGAGTATCCAAATTCCGGTTATTACGTTGAGCGTTCAGGCTCCGGTCAGTTTCGTTGGGTATCCAGACTCTAGTTATTACGTTGATCGTTCAGGCTCCGGTTATTTTCGTTGACTATCCAGACTCGGGTTATTACGTTAAGCGTTAAGGCTTCGGTGAGTTTCGTTGAGTATCCAGATTCCGATTATTACGTTGAGCGTTCAGGCTCCGGTCAGTTTCGTTGGGTATCCAGACTCCGGTTTTTACGTTGAGCGTTTAGGCTCCGGTCATTTTCGTTGAGTATCCAGACTCCGGTTATTAAGTTGAGCGTCAGGCTCCGATCATTTTCGTTGAGTTTCCAGACTCCGATTATTACGTTGAGCGTTCAGGCTCCGGTTATTTTAGTTGAGTATCCTGACTCCGGTTATTACATTGAGGGTTCAGACTCCGGTCATTTTCGTTGAGTATCTAGACCCCTGCCATTACGTTGAACGTTCAGGCTCTGATCATTTTCGTTGAATATCCATACTCCGGTCAATACGTTGAGCGATCAGGCTCCGGTCATTTTCGTTGAGTCTCCAGACTTCGGTCATTACATTGAGTGTTCAGGATCCAGTCATTTTCGTTGAGTGTCATAACTCCATTTATTACGTTGAGCGTTCAGGATCCGGTGAGTTTCGTTGAGTATCCAGACTCCAAATATTACGTTGAGCGTTCAGGCTCCGGTCAGTTTCGTTGGGTATCCAGACTCCGGTGATTACGTTGATCGTTCAGGCTCCGGTCATTTTCGTTGACTATCCAGACTCGAGTTATTACGTTGAGCGTTCAGGCTCCGCTCAGTTTCGTTGAGTATCGAGATTCTGGTTATTACGTTGGGCGTTCAGGCTCCGGTCAGTTTCGTTGGGTATCCAGACTTCGGTTATTACGTTGAGCGTTCAGGCTCCGGTAAGTTTCGTTGGGTATCCAGACTCCGGTTATTACATTGAGCGTTCACGCTCCGGTCAGTTTCGTTGGGTGTCCAGACTCTAGTTATTACATTGAGCGTTCAGGCTCCGGTCATTTTCGTTGACTATCGAGACTCGGGTTATTACGTTAAGCGTTCAGGCTCCGGTCAGTTTCGTTGAGTATCCAGATATCGATTATTACGTTGAGCGTTCAGGCTCCGGTCAGTTTCATTGGGTATCCAGACTCCGTTGATTACGTTGATCGTTCAGGCTCCGGCCATTTTCGTTGACTATCCAGACTCGGGTTATTACGTTAAGCGTTCAGGCTCCGGTCAGTTTCGTTGAGTATCCAGATTCCGATTATTACGTTGAGCGTTCAGGCTCCGGTCAGTTTCGTTGGGTATCCAGACTCCGGTTTTTACGTTGAACGTTCAGGCTCCGGTCATTTTTGTTGAGTATCCAGACTCCGGTTATTAAGTTGAGCGTCAGGCTCCGATCATGTTCGTTGAGTATCCAGACTCCGATTATTACGTTGAGCGTTCAGGCTCCGGTTATTTTCTTTGAGTATCCTGACTCCGGTTATTACGTTGAGGGTTCAGACTCCGGTCATTTTCGTTGAGTATCTAGACTCCTGTCATTACGTTGAACGTTCAGGCTCCGATCATTTTCGTTGAATATCCATACTCCGGTCAATATGTTGAACGATCAGGCTCCGGTCATTTTCGTTGAGTATCCAGACTCCGGTCATTACATTGAGCGTTTAGGATCCAGTCATTTTCGTTGAGTATCATTACTCCATTTATTACGTTGAGCGTTCAGGATCCGGTCAGTTTAGTTGAGTATCCAGACTCTAGTTATTACGTTGAGCGTTCAGGCTCCGGTCAGTTTCGTTGGGTATCCAGATTCCGGTGCTTACGTTGATTGTTCAGGCTCTGGTCATTTTCGTTGACTATCCAGACTCGGGTTATTACGTTGAGCGTTCAGGCTCCGGTCAGTTTCGTTGAGTATCCAGATTCCGGTTATTACGTTGAGCATTCAGGCTCCGATAAGTTTCGTTGGGTATCCAGACTCCGGTTATTACGTTGAGCGTTCAGGCTCCGGTAAGTTTCGTTGGGTATCCAGACTCCGGTTATTACGTTGAGCGTTCAGGCTCCGGTCAGTTTCGTTGGGTATCCAGACTCTAGTTATTACGTTGAGCGTTCGGGCTCCGGTCATTTTCGTTGAGTATCTAGACTCCGGTTATTAAGTTGAGTGTCAGGCTCCGATCATTTTCGTTGAGTATCCAGACTTCGATTATGACGTTGAGCGTTCAGCATCCGATCAGTTTCGTTGAGTATCCAGACTTCAAATATCACCTTGAGCGTTCAGGCTCCGGTCAGTTTCATTGGGTATCCAGACTCTGGTGATTACGTTGATCGTTCAGGCTCCGGTTATTTTCGTTGACTATCCAGACTCGGGTTATTACGTTAAGTGTTCAGGCTCCGGTCAGTTTCGTTGAGTATCCAGATTCCGATTATTACGTTGAGCGTTCAGGCTCCGGTCAGTTTCGTTGGGTATCCAGACTCCGGTTTTTACGTTGAGCGTTCAGGCTCCGGTCATTTTCGTTGAGTATCCAGACTCCGGTTATTAAGTTGAACGTCAGGATCCGATCATTTTCGTTGAGTATCCAGACTCCGATTATTACGTTGAGCGTTCAGGCTCCGGTTATTTTAGTTGAGTATCCTGACTCCGGTTATTACATTGAGGGTTCAGACTCCGGTCATTTTCGTTGAGTATCTAGTCTCCTGTCATTACGTTGAATGTTCAGGCTCCGATCATTTTTGTTGAATATCCATACTTCGATCAATACGTTGAGCGATCAGGCTCTGGTCATTTTCGTTGAGTATCCAGACTTCGGTCATTACATTGAGCGTTCAGGATCCAGTCATTTTCGTTGAGTGTCATAACTCCATTTATTACGTTGAGCGTTCAGGATCCGGTGAGTTTCGTTGAGTATCTAGACTCCAAATATTACGTTGAGCGTTCAGGCTCCGGTCAGTTTCGTTGGGTATCCAGACTCCGGTGATTACGTTGATCGTTCAGGCTCCGGTCATTTTCGTTGACTATCCAGACTCGAGTTATTACGTTGAGCGTTCAGGCTCCGCTCAGTTTCGTTGAGTATCCAGATTCCGGTTATTACGTTGAGCGTTCAGGCTCCGGTCAGTTTCGTTGGGTATCCAGACTCCGGTTATTATGTTGAGCGATCAGGCTCCGGTCAGTTTCATTGGGTATCCAGACTCCGGTTATTACGTTGAGCGTTCAGGCTCCGGTAAGTTTCGTTGGGTATCCAGACTCCGGTTATTACATTGAGCGTTCACGCTCCGGTCAGTTACGTTGGGTATCCAGACTCTAGTTATTACGTTGAGCATTCAGGCTCCGGTCATTTTCGTTGACTATCGAGACTCGGGTTATTACGTTAAGCGTTCAGGCTCCGGTCAGTTTCGTTGAGTATCCAGATTCCGATTATTAAGTTGAGCGTTCAGGCTCTGGTCAGTTTCGTTGGGTATCCAGACTCCGGTTTTTACGTTGAGCGTTCAGGCTCCGGTCAGTTTCGTTGGGTATCCAGACTCCGGTTATTACGTTGAGCGTTCAGGCTCCGGTCAGTTTCGTTGGGTATCCAGACTCTAGTTATTACGTTGAGCGTTCAGGCTCCGGTCATTTTCGTTGAGTATCCAGACTCCGGTTATTAAGTTGAGTGTCAGGCTCCGATCATTTTCGTTGAGTATCCAGACTTCGATTATGACGTTGAGCGTTCAGGATCCGATCAGTTTCGTTGAGTATCCAGACTCCAAATATTACCTTGAGCGTTCAGGCTCCGGTCAGTTTCATTGGGTATCCAGACTCCGTTGATTACGTTGATCGTTCAGGTTCCGGCCATTTTCGTTGACTATCCAGACTCGGGTTATTACGTTAAGCGTTCAGGCTCCGGTCAGTTTCGTTGAGTATCCAGATTCCGATTATTACGTTGAGCGTTCAGGCTCCGGTCAGTTTCGTCGGGTATCCAGACTCCGGTTTTTACGTTGAGCGTTCAGGCTCCGGTCATTTTTGTTGAGTATCCAGACTCCGGTTATTAAGTTGAGCGTCAGGCTCCGATCATGTTCGTTGAGTATCCAGACTCCAATTATTACGTTGAGCGTTCAGGCTCCGGTTATTTTCGTTGAGTATCCTGACTCCGGTTATTACGTTGAGGGTTCAGACTCCGGTCATTTTTGTTGAGTATCTAGACTCCTGTCATTACGTTGAACGTTCAGGCTCCGATCATTTTCGTTGAATATCCATACTCCGGTCAATATGTTGAGCGATCAGGCTCCGGTCATTTTCGTTGAGTATCCAGACTCCGGTCATTACATTGAGCGTTTAGGATCCAGTCATTTTCGTTGAGTATCATTACTCCATTTATTACGTTGAGCGTTCAGGATCCGGACAGTTTCGTTGAGTATCCAGACTCCAAATATTACGTTGAGCGTTCAGGCTCCGGTCAGTTTCGTTGGGTATCCAGATTCCGGTGGTTACGTTGATTGTTCAGGCTCAGGTCATTTTCGTTGACTATCCAGACTCGGGTTATTACGTTGAGCGTTCAGGCTCCGGTCAGTTTCGTTGAGTATCCAGATTCCGGTTATTACGTTGAGCGTTCAGGCTCCGATAAGTTTCGTTGGGTATCCAGACTCAGGTTATTACGTTGAGCGTTCAGGCTCCGGTAAGTTTCGTTGGGTATCCAGACTCCGGTTATTACGTTGAGCGTTCAGGCTCCGGTCAGTTTCGTTGGGTATCCAGACTCTAGTTATTACGATGAGCGTTCGGGCTCCGGTCATTTTCGTTGAGTATCCAGACTCCGGTTATTAAATTGAGTGTCAGGCTCCGATCATTTTCGTTGAGTATCCAGACTTCGATTATGACGTTGAGCGTTCAGGATCCGATCAGTTTCGTTGAGTATCCAGACTCCAAATATCACCTTGAGCGTTCAGGCTCCGGTCAGTTTCATTGGGTATCCAGACTCCGGTGATTACGTTGATCGTTCAGGCTCCAGTTATTTTCGTTGACTATCCAGACTCGGGTTATTACGTTAAGCATTCAGGCTCCGGTCAGTTTCGTTGAGTATCCAGATTCCGATTATTACGTTGAGCGTTCAGGCTCCGGTCAGTTTCGTTGGGTATCCAGACTCCGGTTTTTACGTTGAGCGTTCAGGCTCCGGTCATTTTCGTTGAGTATCCAGACTCCGGTTATTAAGTTGAGCGTCAGGCTCCGATCATTTTCGTTGAGTATCCAGACTCCGATTATTACGTTGAGCGTTCAGGCTCCGGTTATTTTAGTAGAGTATCCTGACTCCGGTTATTACTTTGAGAGTTCAGACTCCGGTCATTTTCGTTCAGTATCTAGACTCCTGTCATTACGTTGAACTTTCAGGCTCCGATCATTTTCGTTGAATATCCATACTCCGGTCAATACGTTGAGCGATCAGGCTCCGGTCATTTTCGTTGAGTATCCAGACTTCGGTCATTACATCGAGCGTTCAGGATCCAGTCATTTTCGTTGAGTGTCATAACTCCATTTATTACGTTGAGCGTTCAGGATCCGGTGAGTTTCGTTGAGTATCCAGACTCCAAATATTATGTTGAGCGTTCAGGCTCCGGTCAGTTTCGTTGGGTATCCAGACTCCGGTGATTACGTTGATCGTTCAGGCTCCGGTCAATTTCATTGACTATCCAGACTCGAGTTATTACGTTGAGCGTGTTGGTGTAAGCCCTAGAGGCCAATACTTTTTGGTACTTGTATCGGATTATTCGTTTAATAATAAAAGGCATTTCTTTATTATGTTTGTCTTTCAGAATAATAAAGTCCCTAGAATAGTTAGTTTGTTTAATGAAATGTTAAGTGTGACTTAATCATGAGATCCCATTAAACATAAAGACATTATTCTTAAAATATCCGTAGTCAAGCTTTATTGCAAAGTGGGATAACATTAAAAGCATTGAGACTATTATGAAGATAGACTGATGATCACATCTCATGGATCATGGATAAAGAGTTATCAAGTCTTGACATAGGTATAAATATTAGGAGTAATATTTATACCGGATTGACCCGCTATGAGAATACTACATAGTATGTTATGCAAAGTGTCATAAGTTATTCTCATGGTGATAATGGTGTATTACCACCCTTCGACCTGAAACCACTATGAACCCTAGATGTAGAGTCGGGTGCTTTATTGCTGATCAAACATTATCCGTAACTGGATGATCATAAAGACAGTTGATGGGCACTCCACGAAGCATGCTGAGGGACATGAGTGTCCTAGATGGAATTTGCCAATCCTGCATAACAGGAGAAATGTCTAAGGGCCCAATATTGAACTGGACAAGGATGACACAGTGTATTCCTTGTGTTCAATATAGACATAGGGGCAAAAAGGGTAATTGTACAAACATATATTATCACGAAAAAGGTTTTGTCAGATCACATGACATTTTCGTGACTTGGGTAGCAGTGATGTGTTGCTAGATACCGCTTACTGTTTATTATGTTAAATATATAATTTAATATAATTACCAACGTTACGAAATCCTACAGGGTCACACACATAAGGACAGTTTGATGAGAGATAGAGAAATCAAAGGAACACCGTAAGGTACGGTGCACTTAAGTGAAAAATAGAAATTCGGATAATATAATAATAATTATTGTTATTTTATAATGGTTATAAAATAATAATAAAATAAATATATTTATTATAATAATAGTTATTATAATAATATATAATATTATTATGGATCATGTGAATTGGGTTTTTAGCCCGCAGCCCACAAGAGAGTCTATAAAAGGAACCCTTGTGATGAAGCTTTCACTTGATGCAATTTCGTTTTTGATTCTCTTTTCTCACTCAAATAATTCCGTTCGTAAGCAGCTAGCACTGTGACCGGAAGTTGTTCGTGTGGACTGAGTAGAGGCGTTGCACTTCATCAACGCTTGTGATCGCTGCATAAAAGATCTGAATCGCCACAAAGAGGTAACGATTCTATCACTGACCATGCTCATTCGTAAGGATCACTAAAGGAAATTTTTTTTTTCCGCTGCGTTTAGATCGCAATTTTCCTTCAGTGGTATCATAGCCACTTACGAAACCATGGATCTGATAGCTGTTAAATTTCCGTCTTTTCTGTATTTGATTCGATTAAAACACAAAATGAATTTAACAATAAACGATTAATTAAATTTGGCATCTGTTGTGTACGATTTGGATGATTGATGTTGATTATGCTTCAGAAACCGACATTAGTATGGTGAAGTTGTGCGATACATTGATCATCCATAGGTTACACAATTAGATCGATCACTTTTATATAAGATATAAGAAATTCTGATGCAAAGATGGTATATGGGATATACTGTTTTGATTTCATCCATTCAATCACATAAGGATTGTAATTCTTTTTGAAAGATCATCATTTTCATTCGCTTCGGAATCCGACGTTAGTATGGTGAAGCAATGACATATTGATCTATCATATTGAGTTATCAATCGAGTTGTGTTTGACGGCATGAAATTGTTGCATTAGGATTAATGGCAGTACAAGTGTTGTATTGCCGCAGACTTTTCCGGTTGGGGTTGTAAATGCACAAAAGTTGTGCAGGAAACAACGTGAAATACAATGAAGTGTTCATAAAAATTTTCGCTGAGGCGCTGCCCCTGACCGGGCAGCGGAACCCCCGGCTAAGTCTGCAAAGTGTGATCAATCAGCCGAAATTTAATTTAGTTTATTTAATTATCGGAATTTTAAACTAATAATAAAAGTGTGTTTATTATTATTTATTTATGGTGATCAGTTATGGCCTTAGTTTTTCCTTTATTATTGTTTTGGGATTTTTGAATACGGCCTGCGTGTCGTGCCTCTCTCTCAATCTCTTTATGTAACTTCTTTTCTCATCTCACTCCCTCGTATGTAAAACGAGTTTTCCTATATGTAATGTAATATTATGTTATGAAGAAAAAAAAGAGGAGGAAGTATTCAATATTAAAGGAGGATAACCTTGGAGATCATGCTTGGAGAAGCTTAGATCGTTATTAGGTTAGCTTAGGTTCTCTCATTGGCTTGAGAGAACAATTGCGTTAGGGGCCATAATTGTATCTTTTTATATGTATGTTGATGCATGTAATTGTATGTTGATGCATGTGAGAGACGTTTTGCATGTTAAGCCGGTGAGATCAAACTAATAACAAATTCCCTCAAAATTAAATATTAAGTTTATGCTTTCCAATTTTTAGCACTCATCAAGACTAGTATCGAGCATTGTAGGTTTCGCCTACGCGAGGTGCATGTTCTATATTAGTAAGGTGTGATGGGATAATTGTAATATCCAATTGCTAAAACAATGGGTCATACTTAACTAAACAAATTATAATAAGATTATATATGTTTAGAAGCAAGAATTGGGAATGATTCATGTGATGGATCAGAATAAGGAGTTATTCACCCAATTGAAAATATTCGAGAGTTGTATGAGATACAATTGGAAGGAGTTCCTACCTAAATAACTTAGTTTTGTGTAATCAGCCTAACGCTGACTTAAAACAAAGTGAAACATGGATCTCGACCCACTAGAAAGTCTTCCAACGGGATTTTCCGAATCAAATGATGAGGGTCATTTGTTTTGAATAAAATAGTGGGAGCATATTTGATTAAAGGCCTAATTAAATATGTTGTTTTAATGATACTTATATTTTCATATTTCTCTTGTAGATTACCATGACAACAAACACATCGAACAATATTTTGCGATCCATCCTAGATAAGGAAAAATTGTCTGGGACAAATTTCCTGGATTGGCACCGTAATCTGAGGATTGTCCTCAAGCACGATAAGAAGCTGTATGTCTTGGAGACACCAGTTCCTGAGGAGGAACCTCCTAGTTCTGCACCAAAGGCAGAAAGAGATGCTTATAAGAAGCATTTCGATGATGCCAATGAAACCGCTTGCCTCATGCTTGCTACCATGAACTCTGAGTTGCAAAAGCAACACGAGAACATGTCTGCGTTCGATATGATCGGACATCTGAAAACGCTTTATCAAGAGCAAGCAAGAAATGAGAGGTTTCAGGTTTCAAAGTCCCTTTTTAACAACAAGTTAGCTGAGGGAGCCCCTGTAAGTCCCCATGTACTCAAGATGATTGGGTATGTGGAGAACCTTGACAGATTAGGGTTTCCCCTTGGAAAAGAACTTGCGATTGATCTGATCTTGCAATCGTTGCCAGAGAGCTTCAGTCAGTTTGTCCTGAATTTCAATATGAATGACTTGGAAAAAAGTCTTCCAGAACTGCTAGGCATGTTGAGAGCTGCTGAGCAGAATATGAAGACAAAAGGGAAATCCATTCTGATGGTCAGTAATGGAAAGAAACAGAACAAGAGGCCCATCAAACAGGGTGGTAGAGGGAAAGGCAAGGAAGTTGCCAAACCCAAACCCACTCCTCCTATTTTGAAGCCTAGTGGAGGAATAGCAAAGGAGGGCACTTGCTTCCATTGCGGTAAGACCGGACATTGGAAGAGAAATTGCCCAAAGTACCTGGAAGATAAGAATAATGGAGTAGAGACTTCAAGTTCAGGTATTTTTGTTATTGAAATTAATTTATCTACTTCTGCATCATGGGTATTAGATACTGGATGCGGTTCTCACATTTGTACTAATGTGCAGGGGCTAAAAAGGAGTAGAGATTTGGCAAAAGGTGAAGTTGACCTACGAGTTGGCAATGGAGCAAAGGTTGCTGCTTTAGCTGTAGGAACTTATGTTTTAACTTTACCTAGTGGTTTAATAATTCAGTTAGAGAACTGTTATTATGTACCTGCAATTAGCAGGAATATTATTTCCGTTTCTTGTTTGGACAAGTTTGGTTTTTCATTCATAATAAGGAACAATTGTTGCTCCATTTATTTGAATGATATATTCTATGCTACTGCAAAAATGAATAATGGACTATATGTCCTTGATCTTGAAATGCCAATTTATAACATTAATACTAAAAGGTTGAAACCTAATGAGTTGAATCCAACTTACCTTTGGCACTGTCGATTAGGCCACATAAATGAGAAACGCATTTCCAAACTCCATAAAGATGGACTCTTGGACTCTTTTGATTATGAATCATATGAGACATGCAGATCTTGTTTAATTGGAAAGATGACAAAGTCCCCATTCACAGGAAAAGGTGAAAGGGCTAATGATCTTTTGGCACTCATACATACTGATGTATGTGGACCACTGAACATACCAGCCAGAGGAGGTTTTCAGTACTTCATCACTTTTACTGATGACTTCAGTAGATACGGATATGTGTATTTAATGAAACACAAATCTGAGTCCTTTGAAAAGTTCAAGGAATTCAAGAATGAAGTACAAAACCAACTAGGTAAGAATATTAAAGTTCTTCGATCAGATCGAGGCGGTGAATATTTAAGCCTAGAATTTGATGACCATCTAAAGGAGTATGGGATTCTATCCCAACTTACTCCTCCTGGAACACCACAATGGAATGGTGTATCTGAGAGAAGAAATCGAACCTTGTTAGACATGGTCCGATCCATGATGAGTCACGTCGATCTTCCAAACTCCTTTTGGGGACATGCATTATTAACAGCAGCTTACACACTTAACCGTGTTCCATCCAAAAAGGTTGATAAGACACCATATGAGATATGGAGTGGTAAGAAACCACATATGTCTTACATGAAGATTTGGGGTTGCGAAGTTTACGTCAAACGACAAATTTCAACCAAGCTTGAGCCCAAATCTGACAAATGCTTATTTGTGGGGTATCCTAAAGAAACAAGAGGATATTACTTCTACAATCCTTCTGAGGGCAAAGTGTTTGTCGCTCGAACTGGAGTCTTTCTGGAAAGGGATTTTATTTCCAAAGGAAACAGTGGGAGGAAAATAGAGCTTGAAGAAATTCAAGAATCACAAAACATTGAAACACCTATGGAGGAACTAGAGCGGGAAACACAAGTAGTTGTGGAAGAGCAACCTGCTCAAGAAGAACAAGACCAGCGTAGGTCAAGCAGGATACGTCACCAACCTGAGAGATATGGATATCTCATAAGTGATCAGGGTGATGTATTACTCATGGATCAAGATGAGCCTGTGACCTACAAAGAGGCCATAACTGGTCCTGAGTCTGAGAAGTGGCTAGAAGCCATGAAACTTGAAATGGATTCCATGTACACAAACCAGGTTTGGACCTTGGTAGAACCTCCTATAGGAGTTAACCCTATAGGATGCAAGTGGGTCTTCAAGAAGAAGACTGACATGGATGGTAAGGTACATACCTATAAAGCAAGACTGGTTGCAAAAGGCTATAAACAAATTCATGGGGTTGACTATGATGAAACTTTTTCACCAGTTGCGATGCTTAAATCTGTTCGGATTTTACTTGCCATCGCTGCATATCATGATTATGAAATATGGCAGATGGATGTCAAAACTGCTTTCCTTAATGGGAATCTTCTTGAGGATGTGTGCATGACACAACCTGAAGGATTTGACATATCACAAGATGCCCAAAAGATATGCAAGTTACAGCGATCAATCTATGGATTGAAGCAAGCTTCCAGAAGCTGGAATCTTCGTTCAGATGAAACCGTAAAACAATATGGATTCATCAAAAATGAAGATGAACCTTGTGTCTACAAGAAGGTTAGTGGGAGCATGATCGTGTTTCTGGTATTATATGTAGATGACATATTACTCATTGGAAACAATGTCCCTACCTTGCAACAAGTGAAGACTTGGTTAGGGAATTGTTTTTCTATGAAAGACCTAGGTGAAGCAGCCTATATATTAGGAATTAGGATCTATAGAGATAGATCACAAAAACTGCTTGGCCTAAGTCAGAGTACATACATAGATAAAGTGTTGAGACGCTTTAATATGCATGATTCCAAGAAAGGATTCATACCTATGCAACATGGTCTGTGTTTATCAAAAACACAATCCCCTTCAACTATGGAAGAAAGGGATCGCATGAATAAGATTCCATATGCATCTGCAATAGGATCTATCATGTATGCCATGTTATGTACTCGACCAGATGTCTCGTATGCATTAAGTGCAACGAGTAGGTACCAATCTGATCCCGGTGATGCTCACTGGGTAGCTGTCAAGAATATTCTTAAGTACTTGAGAAGGACTAAGGATTCATTCTTGATATATGGAGGTCAGGAAGAGCTTGATGTAATTGGTTACACTGATGCTAGCTTCCAGATAGATAAGGATGATTTTAGATCACAATCTGGTTATGTGTTCTGTCTCAATGGTGGCGCTGTGAGCTGGAAAAGTTCAAAGCAAGAAACAGTTGCTGATTCTACAACTGAGGCCGAGTATATTGCTGCCTCAAATGCAGCAAAGGAAGCTGTTTGGATCAAGAAGTTCATTAGTGAACTTGGCATAGTCCCTAGCATTGTGGATCCCATTGGTTTATATTGTGATAACAATGGTGCTATCGCACAAGCTAAGGAGCCTAGATCTCACCAACGATCCAAACACATACTTAGGCGTTATCACCTAATTCGAGAGATAATCGATCGGGGAGATGTGAAGATATGCAGAGTACCTACACTTGACAATATCGCTGACCCATTAACAAAGCCTCTTGCGCAACAGAAGCATGATGGTCATACTAGATCTATGGGTATTAAGGGTATGCCTAATTGGCTCTAGTGCTAGTGGGAGATTGTTGGTGTAAGCCCTAGAGGCCAATACTTTTTGGTACTTGTATCGGATTATTCGTTTAATAATAAAAGGCATTTCTTTATTATGTTTGTCTTTCAGAATAATAAAGTCCCTAGAATAGTTAGTTTGTTTAATGAAATGTTAAGTGTGACTTAATCATGAGATCCCATTAAACATAAAGACATTATTCTTAAAATATCCGTAGTCAAGCTTTATTGCAAAGTGGGATAACATTAAAAGCATTGAGACTATTATGAAGATAGACTGATGATCACATCTCATGGATCATGGATAAAGAGTTATCAAGTCTTGACATAGGTATAAATATTAGGAGTAATATTTATACCGGATTGACCCGCTATGAGAATACTACATAGTATGTTATGCAAAGTGTCATAAGTTATTCTCATGGTGATAATGGTGTATTACCACCCTTCGACCTGAAACCACTATGAACCCTAGATGTAGAGTCGGGTGCTTTATTGCTGATCAAACATTATCCGTAACTGGATGATCATAAAGACAGTTGATGGGCACTCCACGAAGCATGCTGAGGGACATGAGTGTCCTAGATGGAATTTGCCAATCCTGCATAACAGGAGAAATGTCTAAGGGCCCAATATTGAACTGGACAAGGATGACACAGTGTATGCCTTGTGTTCAATATAGACATAGGGGCAAAAAGGGTAATTGTACAAACATATATTATCACGAAAAAGGTTTTGTCAGATCACATGACATTTTCGTGACTTGGGTAGCAGTGATGTGTTGCTAGATACCGCTTACTGTTTATTATGTTAAATATATAATTTAATATAATTACCAATGTTACGAAATCCTACAGGGTCACACACATAAGGACAGTTTGATGAGAGATAGAGAAATCAAAGGAACACCGTAAGGTACGGTGCACTTAAGTGAAAAATAGAAATTCGGATAATATAATAATAATTATTGTTATTTTATAATGGTTATAAAATAATAATAAAATAAATATATTTATTATAATAATAGTTATTATAATAATATATAATATTATTATGGATCATGTGAATTGGGTTTTTAGCCCGCAACCCACAAGAGAGTCTATAAAAGGAACCCTTGTGATGAAGCTTTCACTTGATGCAATTTCGTTTTTGATTCTCTTTTCTCACTCAAATAATTCCGTTCGTAAGCAGCTAGCACTGTGACCGGAAGCTGTTCGTGTGGACTGAGTAGAGGCGTTGCACTTCATCAACGCTTGTGATCGCTGCATCAAAGATCTGAATCGCCACAAAGAGGTAACGATTCTATCACTGACCATGCTCATTCGTAAGGATCACTAAAGGAAATTTTTGTTTTCCGCTGCGTTTAGATCGCAATTTTCCTTCAGAGCGTTCAGGCTCCGCTCAGTTTCATTGAGTATCCAGATTCCGGTTATTACGTTGAGCGTTCAGGCTCCGGTCAGTTTCGCTGGGTATCCAGACTCCGGTTATTACGTTGAGCGTTCATGCTCCGGTAAGTTTCGTTGGGTATCCAGACTCCGGTTATTACGTTGAGCGTTCACGCTCCGGTCAGTTTCGTTGGGTATCTAGACTCCTGCCATTACGTTGAACGTTCAGGCTCCGATCATTTTCGTTGAATATCCATACTCCGGTCAATATGTTGAGCGATCAGGCTCCGGTCATTTTCGTTGAGTATCCAGACTTCGGTCAGTTTCGTTGGGTATCCAGACTCCGGTTATTACGTTGAACGTTCAGGCTCCGGTAAGTTTCGTTGGGTATCCAGACTCCGGTTATTACGTTGAGTGTTCAGGCTCCGGTCAGTTTCGTTGGGTATCCAGACTCTAGTTATTACGTTGAGCGTTCGGGCTCCGGTCATTTTCGTTGAGTATCCAGACTCCGGTTATTAAGTTGAGTGTCAGGCTCCGATCATTTTCGTTGAGTATCCAGACTACGATTATTACGTTGAGCGTTCAGGATCCGATCAGTTTCGTTGAGTATCCAGACTCCAAATATCACTTTGAGCGTTCAGGCTCCGGTCAGTTTCATTGGGTATCCAGACTCCGGTGATTACGTTGATCGTTCAGGCTCTGGTTATTTTCGTTGACTATCCAGACTCGGGTTATTATGTTAAGCGTTCAGGCTCCGGTCAGTTTCGTTGAGTATCCAGATTCCGATTATTACGTTGAGCGTTCAGGCTCCGGTCAGTTTCGTTGGGTATCCAGACTCTGGTTTTTACGTTGAGCGTTCAGGCTCCGGTCATTTTCGTTGAGTATCCAGACTCTGGTTATTAAGTTGAGCGTTAGGCTCCGATCATTTTTGTTGAGTATCCAGACTCCGATTATTACGTTGAGCGTTCAGGCTCCAGTTATTTTAGTTGAGTATCCTGACTCCGGTTATTACATTGAGGGTTCAGACT